>JAGSMZ010000035.1:1102500-2302500 GCA_029286645.1 Papilio protenor | reverse complement strand
ACATTCTGGAGATACCTAGTAATTAACATCCATCTATCTAAACTTTCGCATCACTACATAGTATAAAACAAAGTCGCTTCCCGCTGTCTGTCTGTCCTTATGTAGGCTTGGACATTTAAACATACGCAACGGGTTTTGAATTTTTTTTATTAGCTAAAATGATTCAAGAGGAAGGTTTACATGTATAACAAAGTAGATATTCTATAGTATGTTTAGTATCATTAGTCCCGCGCGAAGCCGGGGCGGGTAGCTAGTTACTATTATTAGTAAGGTTTAGTAACCGTTACCGTCATTATTGAGGATATTAGTGGTGTACTTACAGAAAAAGGCAACGCTCAACATCTTCAAATTTGCAAATGGCGTCGTCTCAAGAATATATTGCCGATACAACGAAATAAATACTTCGGACACTCAAATCATCGGTTATCAGCACATGACGATATTTAGGAAAATATACTACAGTGAAATATTAAGCGATGCAATGTTATTCTTTAAATAATATAACATTCGTGTAATACAAAAAACTGTAAAGGTACATTGAAAGGATTACTATTACACAAAGCACACATAAACAAGACAATTTTCGTTGACACAACATATATAGTTGAATGTCTTACTGAACTCAGCTTGCAACATTCTATTAGAGTTCCTACACACACATTGCTAATCAAAGTTTTATTTATTCTAAAACGTATTAAATTGTAAATTTAATATAATTTTGAGCAAATAGAACACGTCTAGGTGATACTGGTGGAAGGTATAAACTCTGAAAAGGGTGGGGTTCTTTATCGATTTCTTGAAGTCACGCATGCGCTGTAACATACCTCACTACACCCCCGCGATCCCGGCCGCCTATCAACCTAGCTCGATATAGGCGGTTGCTAGGCCACACCCTATTACATAAAAAAAAATACGAAAAAAATGTAGCAATTTGTCTACGATCTATCCGAGGATTTAACATCCTTACCATATTTAAATATGGAATAGTTGTATAAGAATATATTAATTATGTTATATGAATTATATTTGCGTTCTAATTTACTTCATTTAAAACAAAATGCATTGGTTTCAACTAAAGCAATGGCGGAGAGTTCTCTTTTTGATAAAAAAACATGTGATCGTGTATATTACGTAAGCAAAGTGGAAAATTCACAAAGCATTTTATGTAACTTACCTTAAACGGCGATTTCAAGTAACTCTGGTTTCTCGAAATTTCCAAATTAAAATTCGAAGGCCGAGTTCCGTCCCGCAGTCAGCACTGAGCCTGAAAGTCACCAATAAACATGATTATGTATATTTTTTTGGTTTTATAAACAAAATTACAATATTCAATATTATATGTATGTTACGCATTTAGCGAAAAAAGTATAAAGTACTTACAATAGCAAATGGAGGCCACAAGAAATGTTTTATTCAGCCAGCATTCACGGTTCCACAGTCCTGCAAGCTCGGAGCTCGATTCTCGAATGTACACGAGTGTTCCCAGCTCTCAAGATTATTTCAATATTGTCTATGCTTCCCAGAATTAGTCGCAATTATTTTTAAATCTTCCTAAACAATAATTCACATGTTTTGTTAATTTCAAAAATTAAGATAATATTGCAAATAATTCTTTTATCTCGTAATTATTAAAAAAATGACAAAGTTATTGGGTTTCCCGTGTCTCTCAGTGTGTCACAGATGTACATAAACCATAGAGTGGTTTTATTTACGATTTTTAATCTTTATCTTGATTTTATAGTGTTAAAATGTATTTATCGTTTTTATTATATCTGGTTTTCTAAGATATTGAGCAGAAATATCGTTTTTAGTAATGGAGACTAACGGACGAATACAAAAACAATACTTGAACATGTAGCGTCTTAAATCTACGCTTAAACTCTACATTGCATTAAAATTATGACATCTGTCAAATTGTATTCTGGGTTTCTGAAGTTTTCATTTATTTCATCTTTATCTAATGATTCATCAGTATTAGGTTGACTTAAGTTTCAACGAAGTAAAACTCAAGTTACGTTGTTCGGAAACGCATTTCATGAAATTGTCGAACAAAAACACTAACGAATGGTTAAACGTACTTGAGAAACCGGCCATTAGTGTTTAACATTTGCTTCATTATACAGCGGCTCATCTTACTTTATATTAATATTCAACAAACTCATTTTGGCTGAAAGAGGGGCTTTCGTAGCCCCTATTTTCGCTTTCAGTAACATTAAATTTACGATTTTCCTCATACAAACCAGAGACAGCGACTCCTCTAGTACCAGATAAACTTTGAAGCTTTGGTCTAATGCCGAAATAAAGTATACCAATACCAAGGCCTCTTCCAGCTAGACATGCTTGTTTGACTAAACTTGTTAAAGCCCCTGTTCTGTACGGGAGAAGGAAAAGAACGGCATTATATACTCTATTGTCTCTGCATTGTGGATTGGGCACAATTCAAACTGAATTACGACAGCTCACTAGCGCCCTCATGTCAATGTCAAAATAGTGTCTCAAGATACTTTTCGTACTATATAGACCCATGAGGGTTTCTGATTTGGAGAGCATAATTCTCAATAAATTATGAAAGCTCACTAGCGCCCTCATGCCAAAGTCAAAATAGTATCAGAAGCTCCTTTTGGTACTGTTTAGACCTATGAGGAGATCTGACTCGGTGGGCGTAATTTAAACTAAAATATTGCGGCTCACTAGCGCCATCCTGACAATATCAAAAATGAGACATAAGGTCCTTTTCGTACTGTTTAGTGTTATTGATTCTTTTATGCCATTTTAATGTCCATGTAAGTTTTTTATTTTATCTGACAGACCTAACCGGGACAGCAGTGTGTCTCTCATCGTGTTAGATATCCCTGCCTTACTAAGCCGTTATAAGTTACATGTGTACCCCAGTTACTGACTTGTATAAATGGATAGGCTATAAGGCATGTCTATTTGATTTTTACTGACGTTTGGTCGCGGTGGTTCCAAATATAAATAGCTATAGAACTAACTGTCAACCACATCCACAGACGCTTTTTAGTCAGAACGAAGTAAAACTACAATTTCCAAGTAACGACCTATCCATTTATACAGATCAGTGCACACATGTCAGATTTTTTGTATTCTTGGTTAGGTATACTTACGACAGATAGTATACTTACTAATAGTTGCTACTCCTTTTGCAGCGGTCGCCTGGTGTCGCGTAGAACCACGCCGCGTAGCACGATGTCTACGTGACCGTCGTAGCTAATGCTACATCGGTGTAAATCCACTTTTGACGTGTGTTAACTTAGCCCTAACTAAAACCATCTGAGTATATAAACGGTACAGAGACAAAGTTTGTTAAGAACGTTCATAATTTACTTTAAAGGTTGTCACAAATTAAACACAACATTTGTTATAAACTCTTAGTCAGAATTAGATAGAATTTTATATATTTTTCTTTTAATGATGTGATATTTTTTACGATAGATTTTTAGACTTGCAACAAGCAAAATAAACAACGTGCGTCGTGTCAACCCTGACTTTGTCCAATGACTGTGCCGGCGCACACATAGCCCGTGTTCTTGTTGTTTTAAGATTTTGTCTCTGTATCGTTTATCTACTGAGCGTGATTGATTTGGTCATAAACATCAAAGCATCTCCTAATTTTAATCTTATTCATACTTTCTTACTTAATATTGTAAATGCAAAAGTTTAGACGGATGTGTGATGTTTTTTAGAGTTTGTAGCCTAAACTGCTGAACGGATCTCGATGAAATTTGTCATAGATGTAGTGGATAGTCTGGAAGAACACATAGGCTACTTACTTTTTTTTTAAATCCACTAGGATGGAGTTGCGGACCAAAGCTATCTTATTAATATTGTAAATGTTAAAGTTTAGATAGATGGATGTTTGTTAGAGTTTGTAGCCTAAACTGCTGAACGGATCTCGATGAAATTTGTCATAGATGTAGTGGATAGTCTGGAAGAACACATAGGCTACTTACTTTTGTTTTTATTTTTTTAATTCCACGCAGACGGAGTCGTGGGCGAATGTTAGTATGAAAGGAATGTGTACCTACATTGCTGGTTAATATCTCTCTAAATAGGTATTCCATATGGCTAAAGTTTGCTGGCAGACTTAACAATGACCTGAATTGAATTTGTTTATGTCTTAACTGTAAATAATTTTTGAGTATTTATTGTTACTTATTGTATATGTAAATAGTTATTTTTGATGCACTATTTTATTTACTTTGTCATCCAAGGATTTTAAGAAACCTCGGATTTCTTTTAACAAATAAATGTATTCTCATAGGTATGAAGTAAATTTTAAATTTCCCTATTAGGATATGATTTAGTATAATGAAACCAAGTAATGAATTGACAAAGTTTTTATTTCACATTGTAACTTTTTTACACAAATTAATTTACGTAGCATATAAATAAATACCAAGTAAATGTGATGTTGTTTATTAAACAATATGAACAAACGAATTAATTCATAAATGACAATATTAATGCTATTTCGTTTTTTTTATAATTTGTGTAAACATCAAGTTTTGGCAGTGAAATTATAAAATGACAATATTTCGTTTTACAGTTACATTAATGTGTAGTGGGTATTTTTTTAAAAATATAAGCATGTATATAAATCAATATTCATCTTTTAACTTAATTTTTTTAATACAGATACACAATTTTTTTTTCTAGAAAAAGACAAGTGCAAGCGGTTAACTGATGTCAAGAAAATAGCGACGAAATTTCAAGCGTAGACACTTTTGATTTTAATTTTGATTTGACGCGTCGCTTTAGATTTTAATAGCCATTATTACCCACTTAAGCTAGATCCACAAACTTATCAGATTGCCGTCGCGGTTTAAAAAATGTTACAACACAAGCCATGAAATGTCGGCTACTTTTGTATCACTTTTGTCCACCGGGTCAGAAAAGTTTGTAGTACTTTAACATTAGTAAAATATCTTATGTTAAACGTGAATATTAAAAACGTAGTTTTTTTAAATTTGATTCTACATTTAAATAGCTACAAATGTTTTAACAGACAGATTTCGATTTTCGATTCGATAATGAAGGGCTCGATTTGGGCTCTGATGCCTCTAGGGTTGGGTTCAAACTGAACCATCAACTTCAACCAAACTCTAACTAACTCAACCATGATAAAACAGAATATTTTACTATGAATGTGAACAAACAAACAAATATTGAATATGAACAAACGAATTAATTCATAAATGACAAAATTAATGCTATTTCGTTTTTTTTATAATTTGTGTAAACATCAAGTTTTGGCAGTGAAATTATAAAATGACAATATTTCGTTTTACAGTTACATTAATGTGTAGTGGGTATTTTTTTCAAATATAAGCATGTATATAAATCAATATTTATCTTTTAACTTAATTTTTTTAATACAGTAACACAATTTTTTTTTTTTATAATTTGTGTAAACATCAAGTTTTGGCAGTGAAATTATAAAATGACAATATTAATGCTATTTCGTTTTTTTTATAATTTGTGTAAACATCAAGTTTTGGCAGTGAAATTATAAAATGACAATATTAATGCTATTTCGTTTTTTTTATAATTTGTGTAAACATCAAGTTTTGGCAGTGAAATTATAAAATGACAATATTTCGTTTTACAGTTACATTAATGTGTAGTGGGTATTTTTTTTTTAAATATAAGCATGTATATAAATCAATATTCATCTTTTAACTTAATTTTTTTAATACAGTTACACAATTTTTTTTTCTAGAAAAAGACAAGTGCAAGCGGTTAACTGATGTCAAGAAAATAGCGACGAAATTTCAAGCGTAGACACTTTTGATTTTAATTTTGATTTGACGCGTCGCTTTAGATTTTAATAGCCATTATTACCCACTTAAGCTAGATCCACAAACTTATCAGATTGCCGTCGCGGTTTAAAAAATGTTACAACACAAGCCATGAAATGTCGGCTACTTTTGTATCACTTTTGTCCACCGGGTCAGAAAAGTTTGTAGTACTTTAACATTAGTAAAATATCTTATGTTAAACGTGAATATTAAAAACGTAGTTTTTTTAAATTTGATTCTACATTTAAATAGCTACAAATGTTTTAACAGACAGATTTCGATTTACGATTCGATAATGAAGGGCTCGATTTGGGCTCTGATGCCTCTAGGGTTGGGTTCAAACTGAACCATCAACTTCAACCAAACTCTAACTAACTCAACCATGATAAAACAGAATATTTTACTATGAATGTGAACAAACAAACAAATATTGAATATGAACAAACGAATTAATTCATAAATGACAATATTAATGCTATTTCGTTTTTTTTATAATTTGTGTAAACATCAAGTTTTGGCAGTGAAATTATAAAATGACAATATTTCGTTTTACAGTTACATTAATGTGTAGTGGGTATTTTTTTTTAAATATAAGCATGTATATAAATCAATATTCATCTTTTAACTTAATTTTTTTAATACAGTTACACAATTTTTTTTTTTTAGAAAAAGACAAGTGCAAGCGGTTAACTGATGTCAAGAAAATAGCGACGAAATTTCAAGCGTAGACACTTTTGATTTTAATTTTGATTTGACGCGTCGCTTTAGATTTTAATAGCCATTATTACCCACTTAAGCTAGATCCACAAACTTATCAGATTGCCGTCGCGGTTTAAAAAATGTTACAACAAAAGCCATGAAATGTCGGCTACTTTTGTATCACTTTTGTCCACCGGGTCAGAAAAGTTTGTAGTACTTTAACATTAGTAAAATATCTTATGTTAAACGTGAATATTAAAAACGTAGTTTTTTTAAATTTGATTCTACATTTAAATAGCTACAAATGTTTTAACAGACAGATTTCGATTTTCGATTTTCGATTTTCGATTTTCGATTTTCGATTTTCGATTTTCGATTTTCGATTTTCGATTTTCGATTTTCGATTTTCGATTCGATAATGAAGGGCTCGATTTGGGCTCTGATGCCTCTAGGGTTGGGTTCAAACTGAACCATCAACTTCAACCAAACTCTAACTAACTCAACCATGATAAAACAGAATATTTTACTATGAATGTGAACAAACAAACAAATATTGAATATGAACAAACGAATTAATTCATAAATGACAATATTAATGCTATTTCGTTTTTTTTTATAATTTGTGTAAACATCAAGTTTTGGCAGTGAAATTATAAAATGACAATATTTCGTTTTACAGTTACATTAATGTGTAGTGGGTATTTTTTTTAAATATAAGCATGTATATAAATCAATATTTATCTTTTAACTTAATTTTTTTAATACAGTAACACAATTTTTTTTTTTTATAATTTGTGTAAACATCAAGTTTTGGCAGTGAAATTATAAAATGACAATATTAATGCTATTTCGTTTTTTTTTATAATATGTGTAAACATCAAGTTTTGGCAGTGAAATTATAAAATGACAATATTTCGTTTTACAGTTACATTAATGTGTAGTGGGTATTTTTTTCAAATATAAGCATGTATATAAATCAATATTTATCTTTTAACTTAATTTTTTTAATACAGTAACACAATTTTTTTTTCTAGAAAAAGACAAGTGCAAGCGGTTAACTGATGTCAAGAAAATAGCGACGAAATTTCAAGACACTTTTGATTTTAATTTTGATTTGACGCGTCGCTTTAGATTTTAATAGCCATTATTACCCACTTAAGCTAGATCCACAAACTTATCAGATTGCCGTCGCGGTTTAAAAAATGTTACAACACAAGCCATGAAATGTCGGCTACTTTTGTATCACTTTTGTCCACCGGGTCAGAAAAGTTTGTAGTACTTTAACATTAGTAAAATATCTTATGTTAAACGTGAATATTAAAAACGTAGTTTTTTTAAATTTGATTCTACATTTAAATAGCTACAAATGTTTTAACAGACAGATTTCGATTTTCGATTTTCGATTTTCGATTTTCGATTTTCGATTCGATAATGAAGGGCTCGATTTGGGCTCTGATGCCTCTAGGGTTGGGTTCAAACTGAACCATCAACTTCAACCAAACTCTAACTAACTCAACCATGATAAAACAGAATATTTTACTATGAATGTGAACAAACAAACAAATATTGAATATGAACAAACGAATTAATTCATAAATGACAATATTAATGCTATTTCGTTTTTTTTTATAATTTGTGTAAACATCAAGTTTTGGCAGTGAAATTATAAAATGACAATATTTCGTTTTACAGTTACATTAATGTGTAGTGGGTATTTTTTTTAAAATATAAGCATGTATATAAATCAATATTCATCTTTTAACTTAATTTTTTTAATACAGTTACACAATTTTTTTTTCTAGAAAAAGACAAGTGCAAGCGGTTAACTGATGTCAAGAAAATAGCGACGAAATTTCAAGCGTAGACACTTTTGATTTTAATTTTGATTTGACGCGTCGCTTTAGATTTTAATAGCCATTATTACCCACTTAAGCTAGATCCACAAACTTATCAGATTGCCGTCGCGGTTTAAAAAATGTTACAACACAAGCCATGAAATGTCGGCTACTTTTGTATCACTTTTGTCCACCGGGTCAGAAAAGTTTGTAGTACTTTAACATTAGTAAAATATCTTATGCTAAACATGAATAATAAAAACGTAATTTTGTTACATTTGATTCTACATTTAAATAGCTACAAATGTTTTAACAGACAGATTTCGATTTTCGATTTTCGATTCGATAATGAAATGCTCGATTTGGGCTCTGATGCCTCTAGGGTTGGGTTCAGACAGAACCATCAACTTCAACCAAACTCTAACTAACTCAACCATGATAAAACATAATATTTTACTATGAGATACGAGACATGATCACTTATGAAGTCACTAATTTTCTTTTTCTTCACTAACTCACTTTTTTCAGGCAATTTTATCACGACCTCACGTTATATCTTGATAGTGTTATATTTCTAAAATCTTCGTTGTGTTTCTTGAATTCCAGTTCCATTCTGTGTCGCCGTCTCCTCTGCAACTCAACTCAATGTTGCAGAAGCTCTAAGTCTAACTGAATGAATTGAACATCTTCCGAAATGATGCTTCCGGTTTCTGTCGTCTCATTCGCTTTCTAAGTCAATAATGGATTCCTGCCTCCGCGTCTATCAATGTGACATTGCTCTTCGATTATATTTTCTTCTGAATTTTAAAAACATTCCAGGTATCTTATTTCACGGAATCTTTTCTGTGATCCATCTTCTCATTCTTATTCTATGCTAAAATCCACTCGCTTTGGAAGGCTAATTCACAAGCTTTCCGTCCTCCAAGAAAGGTAAGGGTCGAAACATTGTAGAGTGCATCCAACTGTCTATGTATATATCTTAACTCTGACTGGAACTTTTATTGCGACTTTCGGAAGACGAGACGCGTTTGAATCATCCGCCCGCTGCGACTGCACCTACACAGATGAGTTTCGTTACTATCACGGTATCAAAATAAACTATACCACCGCGATAATAAGAATACAACGGCCATGTATGAAGTAAGTAAGTTTTACTGAAACTTACGTGGTTTCGACGATATCATATGCTCGTATCAAATGCGCTGCAAAGGTGAATCTATCTTGCGACCTCCCCGCAGCATTAAGTATATCTGAAAGATAATAAAAAAGATTAGGAAGGAGTTCAGAAGACAAGAAGTTATTAGGTATTCCAGTGAGATTTGTGTTATACTCACATGTTTGTAATGATCGATCGAGGATCGCGTTCTTAACTGGTGGTGCACGAGTTCAGACCTATACTCGTATGTATGCCGTCGTAGAAATACTAGAAATCTGAGGTATTCTCCTGGTAGTAATTGTGAGAGAAAAATACTGTTTTATTAGAGGTGATGTATCAGCGATTGTTTTGGTTTATTATTTTTTTTATTTGTGTTACAGCAGAACTCCGCCGGTAGTGGACCGATTTTGATAATTCTTTTTTTATCCGAAAGGTAGTACTTGCAGGTGGGTCCCATTTTTTTGTTTGATTTTTTTATGCTGTCTATTTTTGATTATATAATATTATTTGATTTATGATTCTTTAATACATATGTCTGTTTGTTATTTTGCGGCATAACTCCCCTGATGGACTGATTTTGAAAATTCTTCTTTTATCCGAAAGGTAGTACTTGCAGGTGGGTCCCATATTTTGTAAAAATGTATTTAGTATAAATATTTAGATGGTTCGAATTTTCTTATCTTTGATGTCTGGTAGCCGACGTATAACTCCTTTGTTGCTCAAGTTGTTGATGGGATCCCTAGTTTTTCTCTGTATTGATGAATCAGTGGGAAAATGGTTGTGAAGATCTGAACCATTGTTCGTGCAAACACCGAATCTGTGAAAAAACAAATCCACTTTAGTGGTAGTAGATCGAAACAGCGGCATTAACTTTAGAAAATGATTGAATGAAAATATAAGATCACCTTGTTTGAATAGATCGCGTGCTGAACTGGTGACCCGCGTAGCTTTTACTAGCTCAATGAATACTTCTTAAGTCTAGACCAAAGCTGAGCTAGATGATGCAACGTGCCATCCACCTGTTACATAGTGTGTATTATAATTGGCAATCAATAAATTATAGAGTTAAGATTTGTTGCTATTACCATTGCATTATTTCATATCTTCAGTTTTTGTGAAGCTTTTCTTCAAATTTTACTTCTCCTATAGCCATCGTGTAATCTTCATCTCTTGTCTTCTCCATTGGTTATCTCTCGTGAATCTTTTTACTCTCCGTGTACCGGCTGAAGTTTACCATTTCCAAGGAAGTCAATCTCGATACCAGGTGTTGTAGTTAGCGTGATGGAACAAACTAAAACGACACAAAAAAATATGTAAAATAATTTTGGGATGTGTCCTTTCAAAACTAAAACCTAGAAGCTTGGGAAGTCGGTCAAAAACGGTATTTTCATAAACTTGTCAGATTTAAATATGTACATAATTAAATAAAACTGTTAACTTGATCGTTAACTTTAAGTTTAAGTATGAGACTTACTTTACTTTTGCTAGGAAATGTAAATACAATAATAAGTTTAAATTCTGGTGCGTTTAAATATGCTTAGCGCGAGTTGAGGCCGGAATTTTTAAATGAGTGAAAATATAAAATAAACAGATTTTGGAGGGCTCCCAAAAGCATTGCAAAGTTTCTTTTAAACCTTGCAAAAGTTGTATTATTTTTATACATATAAAATATTTAAAATCAAAATGACTCAATTATTTACCCTATCTATGCGCATCTACAATATACTTAGACAATAGACCAAAAAATAAGTGGTCAGTTTCAACTTAAACACATAAAAGTATGTGAAAATCTAAAAAAAGTATTTTTAAATTAGTACGTTAAAATAGCCAGTATCTATTGTTAAAGATAGCGATAGTGTATCTAATGATTAATTTTGATTATCATTAAACTATTTAAATTATCAAAATCTTTTGAATGATACTATCAGAACATTATGAGAAAAACGCATTTTACACACGCGAACTATCAAAGGCGCGCGCGCACTGGCACAAGCGCGCAGGCACTAGTACCAGCGTACGAGAACAATCGAAAGCGCGCGCCCAATCGCAAGCGCACGCACACCATCATAAGCATACACGCACTATTATAAGCAGACTCACACTGTTACAAACACACGCGCATTATCACAAACACACGCGCACTATCACAAACCCACGCGCATTACCACACATTACACAACATTTGTCTTCTTCGGCAAAACGTGGAAGTAGGCGAGGCTTAAAAAGACCCAACCATCTCTCAACAAAGCGGCGGAGCTGTAGCGCCAGTGGTGGTCGTCGGCTGCGCGTGCTCTGATTTCTGCAACGATTTCTAAAGTAGTTAATTTGGATGTTCTTGCAATGTTTATAAGGGAGAGTATGAGAGAAAAACGTTTAGTTCAACTTACTTCGTTTCATTAATCACTTGATGGTGATCGAGGAGACCAGGATAATTTGGGCGCCCATGCCACAGGCACACACCGCTGTCCGTTGACCTGCACATAGAACTAATAGATCTCTTTAGTAATGTTCACGTACATATGTTATTGATCGGGAGCTCCAAGTTTTAAATGATTTTTTTACTTTTCTTTAGTTAACTAATATTTGTACAACTTTTAATCTATGAGGGATAAAAATGTTTCTCTTTGAATATTGTTCTTTAATATTACATTTTTGTGTGAAAGATTTTATTTGTTTTACAAAAAATTATACAAAGTTAATCACACAAGCAGCAGGATAGGAAAAGTACAATGTTAAAGTGCAGCGAGGGGTTCATTGAATGCAACAGACAATACTGTACGTAAGATATTCTAATTGTAAGATTATTTTAAGCTAAGAAACATATTGTTGTCATTACAATACTACTTGTAGATGGTGCCGAAGACGTCGCTCTGCAATTTATTCTGGAACAAAAGAATCAAAACACAGAACAATAGCACGTATTAACAGTTATGGATAATAATAAACACGAAATTCAGTTCAAATTCATTCATATTATTCAAATGTAGATTACAAATGTTGAGTGTGTTGGATAACTTTCTCCACTCACCTTGGGCGAAAGTTACATAGAAAATGTATGGTTTTGTAAAGTGTACTTAATTCATGAGGCGTCTCAAGTAAGCAAAAAAATATCTTGTTAAAATCTAATGTTAAGAATTAGAAAAATCTTACTCAATTATCTTCTTTCTTCATGATGAAAATCCGGACATATACAAAGTATAATGTTTTTTCGATGTTTTCTTTTTTGAGCTTTTTTATGTGGGGAGAAACTTACACAAACGATTAGTTTATGACATTCGCTTTGCATGAACTTAAAGCTAGGGTACAGATACAATAAGTTTAGAAGGGACAAATTAAGGGGGGAGGCGCCTCGAAAATACGTGAATCGAAAACTTGACATTTAAAACGATTAAAGTTAATGAGATAGCTTCATGCATAGCTGTTTTAATGAAAAATATTTTTCATTGGGGTTTAATATCTGATATTAATTGTAAATAAGGCAAATTAACTAAAGAGGCGCCTCTTTTTTTCTTCTTTGGATGACCGTCGACAACCTAAAAGAATATGTATTAGTATTCAGTGTCTCATCTAAGAAAGGCAAATTAACTGTTGAGGCGCCTCATACTATAAAGTAATGACAACAATATTTAAGATAATTTTCCAATATTTAAATTAGAAGTTAATCTGTTGTAAAGCAAGGGTCCACCTTTTTGGTAAAGGCGATAAACAATGAAAGCGTTTAGAATCGCACTAACTACTCAAGGGATCCAAGCAACTCGGGAAAGAGGAAGCATCATTGCAACTAAATACTGTACATTTCTTTTGTAACAAGCATATCGCTGTAACCGTAAGGTTGATGTTAAAAGCTGATGTTGTTACATATGAAATCGCTGCACCCTTTACTAAACAACATTTACCAACAATTGCGCATATATATTATATAGGAGTATATACAGAAACCACCATATGGGACACCTACGTATAATCTATAATTTTGCCATTAATTTATTTTAAACAATTTGGAAGAAACTAATTACTGTCACAATACAGACTGATGTTAAATAGAATTTTTTATATTTTAATCTTTTGCTAGCCATATGAAATTAACATTTATGAGGAATCAAGATTTTAAAATGAGAAAATAGATATTAAAAGATTTACACACACCTATTATAATTAAAACTGTCTTCGGGAATCAATTTGGTTATAAGATAGTACTTAGAAAAGACAATTAGTCTAAACAGACTGAAGTGACCGCTCCAGGTGGAAGCCGTAGAGTCGTTCTAGTAGACGCTTGAGACTGCGGGGATAAGGGACCACCTTCGTCATCGCAGATGGGGTGGAATCGCGGAGGAAGAGGAGTGTTGCAATTCTGGATCGCAACTACCCCTATCCTTCGCGACTAAACCAGGTCGCATCGCAAATGATGCGACGCGGTGAAGCTGTGGGAGACTAGTTAACTCTACCTCTCCTTATTGAAGAAGCGGTAGAGATCAGATCCACCGCCGGAGGCTTAAAAAGCGGGAAATCCCGATTTTCTGGCCCCCATGGCTCTAAGGCGGAGGATTCAGAGGAACCCGCTTTTGCTCCAGCAAATGCGGATTATATGTCGGAAAATTATTCAAAAATCGGATTTTCGTAAAACGAAATAACTTTATACCTGTTAAAAATAATGGAACATTAATTACAACACCCTAACTACAACCCTTTCACTAACTACCCTACTATAATCTGTGGATATCTATTTCATACTTCAAATTGAATGAATGGGAATCCCATGTAACAAGGAGAACGTTTGTTATGAGTGTAGAGGTATGCCGGTAGAGACAGACTAGTCTTAAGACCTAGAAAGAGATGGATGGATTGCGTGAAAGGTCACATGATCAAAAACGGAGTGATGACGTATGATAGAGTTATGTGGAAGACAAAAACGTGTTGCGCCGACCCTACGGGAGTAGGATAAGGAGAGAGATGACGCCGACTTCAAATTTAAACTATGCAATATTATAAGACATATACTAATAATATAAACCTGCTCGATTGTTAATTTAAGTTATTTATTTTCTAAAAGGACAAATAAAAACAAAAATCCCGCATACGGTGATGCTTGACATAAATATTAGAAAAAATAGTTAATTTTTTAAATAATAAAAGAGTTGGATATAATTGATATTTTAAATACTTTTGTCTCGAGAGAAATCCGAATTATGAAATAAATGTGTTAATGTGAAAAGATCTCCTACTAGTATTTTGTAGGAGTGATAAAAGTTTATGAAATGATAGAAATCACAAAAATAGACTTTATGTAGAAAAAAGAATTTTAATTTGGAAAATTAAATATAACATAATACATACAATATAATACCCCAAGCAATAATTACAAATTACGAAGCACAACAGTTAACACATAAAATAATTGAAATGATACTCATAAGCGCACGTCTCGAAGAACCTCAAAGTGCCGCCGTGCGCGTACTCGAATAAGCGCACGCGCACGATCGGAAACGCGCGCATTACCGCACTTTGCGCAACACTTGTCTTCTTCGGCAAAACGTGGAAGTAGGTGAGGCTTCAAAAGACCCACCCACCTCTTACCAAAGCGGCGGCGCTGTGGCGCCCGTAGTGGTCGTCGGCTGCGCGTGCTCTCATTTCTGCAACGATTTCTAAAGTAGTTAATTTGGATGTTCTTGCAATGTTTATAAAGGAGAGTATGAGAGAAAAACGTTTAGTTCAACTTACTTCGTTTCATTAATCACTTGATGGTGATCGAGGAGACCAGGATAATTTGGGCGCCCATGCCACAGGCACACACCGCTGTCCGTTGACCTGCACATAGAACTAATAGATCTCTTTAGTAATGTTCACGTACATATGTTATTGATCGGGAGCTCCAAGTTTTAAAAGATTTTTTTACTTTTCTTTAGTTAACTAATATTTGTACAACTTTTAATCTATGAGGGATAAAAATGTTTCTCTTTGAATATTGTTCTTTAATATTACATTTTTGTGTGAAAGATTTTATTTGTTTTACAAAAAATTATACAAAGTTAATCACACAAGCAGCAGGATAGGAAAAGTACAATGTTAAAGTGCAGCGAGGGGTTCTTTGGATGACCGTCGACAACCTAAAAGAATATGTATTAGTATTCAGTGTCTCATCTAAGAAAGGCAAATTAACTAAAGAGGCGCCTCTTTTTTTCTTCTTTGGATGACCGTCGACAACCTAAAAGAATATGTATTAGTATTCAGTGTCTCATCTAAGAAAGGCAAATTAACTAAAGAGGCGCCTCTTTTTTTCTTCTTTGGATGACCGTCGACAACCTAAAAGAATATGTATTAGTATTCAGTGTCTCATCTAAGAAAGGCAAATTAACTAAAGAGGCGCCTCTTTTTTTCTTCTTTGGATGACCGTCGACAACCTAAAAGAATATGTATTAGTATTCAGTGTCTCATCTAAGAAAGGCAAATTAACTAAAGAGGCGCCTCTTTTTTTCTTCTTTGGATGACCGTCGACAACCTAAAAGAATATGTATTAGTATTCAGTGTCTCATCTAAGAAAGGCAAATTAACTAAAGAGGCGCCTCTTTTTTTCTTCTTTGGATGACCGTCGACAACCTAAAAGAATATGTATTAGTATTCAGTGTCTCATCTAAGAAAGGCAAATTAACTAAAGAGGCGCCTCTTTTTTTCTTCTTTGGATGACCGTCGACAACCTAAAAGAATATGTATTAGTATTCAGTGTCTCATCTAAGAAAGGCAAATTAACTAAAGAGGCGCCTCTTTTTTTCTTCTTTGGATGACCGTCGACAACCTAAAAGAATATGTATTAGTATTCAGTGTCTCATCTAAGAAAGGCAAATTAACTAAAGAGGCGCCTCTTTTTTTCTTCTTTGGATGACCGTCGACAACCTAAAAGAATATGTATTAGTATTCAGTGTCTCATCTAAGAAAGGCAAATTAACTAAAGAGGCGCCTCTTTTTTTCTTCTTTGGATGACCGTCGACAACCTAAAAGAATATGTATTAGTATTCAGTGTCTCATCTAAGAAAGGCAAATTAACTAAAGAGGCGCCTCTTTTTTTCTTCTTTGGATGACCGTCGACAACCTAAAAGAATATGTATTAGTATTCAGTGTCTCATCTAAGAAAGGCAAATTAACTAAAGAGGCGCCTCTTTTTTTCTTCTTTGGATGACCGTCGACAACCTAAAAGAATATGTATTAGTATTCAGTGTCTCATCTAAGAAAGGCAAATTAACTAAAGAGGCGCCTCTTTTTTTCTTCTTTGGATGACCGTCGACAACCTAAAAGAATATGTATTAGTATTCAGTGTCTCATCTAAGAAAGGCAAATTAACTAAAGAGGCGCCTCTTTTTTTCTTCTTTGGATGACCGTCGACAACCTAAAAGAATATGTATTAGTATTCAGTGTCTCATCTAAGAAAGGCAAATTAACTAAAGAGGCGCCTCTTTTTTTCTTCTTTGGATGACCGTCGACAACCTAAAAGAATATGTATTAGTATTCAGTGTCTCATCTAAGAAAGGCAAATTAACTAAAGAGGCGCCTCTTTTTTTCTTCTTTGGATGACCGTCGACAACCTAAAAGAATATGTATTAGTATTCAGTGTCTCATCTAAGAAAGGCAAATTAACTAAAGAGGCGCCTCTTTTTTTCTTCTTTGGATGACCGTCGACAACCTAAAAGAATATGTATTAGTATTCAGTGTCTCATCTAAGAAAGGCAAATTAACTAAAGAGGCGCCTCTTTTTTTCTTCTTTGGATGACCGTCGACAACCTAAAAGAATATGTATTAGTATTCAGTGTCTCATCTAAGAAAGGCAAATTAACTAAAGAGGCGCCTCTTTTTTTCTTCTTTGGATGACCGTCGACAACCTAAAAGAATATGTATTAGTATTCAGTGTCTCATCTAAGAAAGGCAAATTAACTAAAGAGGCGCCTCTTTTTTTCTTCTTTGGATGACCGTCGACAACCTAAAAGAATATGTATTAGTATTCAGTGTCTCATCTAAGAAAGGCAAATTAACTAAAGAGGCGCCTCTTTTTTTCTTCTTTGGATGACCGTCGACAACCTAAAAGAATATGTATTAGTATTCAGTGTCTCATCTAAGAAAGGCAAATTAACTGTTGAGGCGCCTCATACTATAAAGTAATGACAACAATATTTAAGATAATTTTCCAATATTTAAATTAGAAGTTAATCTGTTGTAAAGCAAGGGTCCACCTTTTTGGTAAAGGCGATAAACAATGAAAGCGTTTAGAATCGCACTAACTACTGAAGTGACCGCTCCAGGTGGAAGCCGTAGAGTCGTTCTAGTAGACGCTTGAGACTGCGGGGATAAGGGACCACCTTCGTCATCGCAGATGGGGTGGAATCGCGGAGGTAGAGGAGTGCTGCAATTCTGGATCGCAACTACCCCTATCCTTCGCGACTAAACCAGGTCGCATCGCAAATGATGCGACGCGGTGAAGCTGTGGGAGACTAGATAACTCTACCTCTCCTTATTGAAGAAGCGGTAGAGATCAGATCCACCGCCGGAGGCTTAAAAAGCGGGAAATCCCGATTTTCTGGCCCCCATGGCTCTAAGGCGGAGGATTCAGAGGAACCCGCTTTTGCTCCAGCAAATGCGGATTATATGTCGGAAAATTAGTCAAAAATCGGATTTTCGTAAAACGAAATAACTTTATACCTGTTAAAAATAATGGAACATTAATTACAACACCCTAACTACAACCCTTTCACTAACTACCCTACTATAATCTGTGGATATCTATTTCATACTTCAAATTAAATGAATGGGAATCCCATGTAACAAGGAGAACGTTAGATATGCGTGTAGAGGTACACCGGTAGAAGAAGGGAGTGATGACTGAGATGTCGTATGATAGAATTATGTGGAGGACAAAAACCTGTTGCGCCGATCCTACGGGAGTAGGATAAGGAGGAAGATGATGCCGACTTCAAATTTAAACTGTGCAATATTATAAGACATAATACTATTATCATAAACCTGCTTGAAAATTAAAGTTATTTTAAACAATTTGGAAGAAACTAATTACTGTCACAATACAGACTGATGTTAAATAGAATTCTTTATATTTTAATCTTTTGCTAGCCATATGAAATTAACATTTATGAGGAATCAAGATTTTAAAATGAGAAAATAGATATTAAAAGATTTACACACACCTATTATAATTAAAACTGTCTTCGGGAATCAATTTGGTTATAAGATAGTACTTAGAAAAGACAATTAGTCTAAACAGACTGAAGTGACCGCTCCAGGTGGAAGCCGTAGAGTCGTTCTAGTAGACGCTTGAGACTGCGGGGATAAGGGACCACCTTCGTCATCGCAGATGGGGTGGAATCGCGGAGGTAGAGGAGTGCTGCAATTCTGGATCGCAACTACCCCTATCCTTCGCGACTAAACCAGGTCGCATCGCAAATGATGCGACGCGGTGAAGCTGTGGGAGACTAGTTAACTCTACCTCTCCTTATTGAAGAAGCGGTAGAGATCAGATCCACCGCCGGAGGCTTAAAAAGCGGGAAATCCCGATTTTCTGGCCCCCATGGCTCTAAGGCGGAGGATTCAGAGGAACCCGCTTTTGCTCCAGCAAATGCGGATTATATGTCGGAAAATTAGTCAAAAATCGGATTTTCGTAAAACGAAATAACTTTATACCTGTTAAAAATAATGGAACATTAATTACAACACCCTAACTACAACCCTTTCACTAACTACCCTACTATAATCTGTGGATATCTATTTCATACTTCAAATTAAATGAATGGGAATCCCATGTAACAAGGAGAACGTTAGATATGCGTGTAGAGGTACACCGGTAGAAGAAGGGAGTGATGACTGAGATGTCGTATGATAGAATTATGTGGAGGACAAAAACCTGTTGCGCCGATCCTACGGGAGTAGGATAAGGAGGAAGATGATGCCGACTTCAAATTTAAACTGTGCAATATTATAAGACATAATACTATTATCATAAACCTGCTTGAAAATTAAAGTTATTTTAAACAATTTGGAAGAAACTAATTACTGTCACAATACAGACTGATGTTAAATAGAATTCTTTATATTTTAATCTTTTGCTAGCCATATGAAATTAACATTTATGAGGAATCAAGATTTTAAAATGAGAAAATAGATATTAAAAGATTTACACACACCTATTATAATTAAAACTGTCTTCGGGAATCAATTTGGTTATAAGATAGTACTTAGAAAAGACAATTAGTCTAAACAGACTGAAGTGACCGCTCCAGGTGGAAGCCGTAGAGTCGTTCTAGTAGACGCTTGAGACTGCGGGGATAAGGGACCACCTTCGTCATCGCAGATGGGGTGGAATCGCGGAGGTAGAGGAGTGCTGCAATTCTGGATCGCAACTACCCCTATCCTTCGCGACTAAACCAGGTCGCATCGCAAATGATGCGACGCGGTGAAGCTGTGGGAGACTAGATAACTCTACCTCTCCTTATTGAAGAAGCGGTAGAGATCAGATCCACCGCCGGAGGCTTAAAAAGCGGGAAATCCCGATTTTCTGGCCCCCATGGCTCTAAGGCGGAGGATTCAGAGGAACCCGCTTTTGCTCCAGCAAATGCGGATTATATGTCGGAAAATTAGTCAAAAATCGGATTTTCGTAAAACGAAATAACTTTATACCTGTTAAAAATAATGGAACATTAATTACAACACCCTAACTACAACCCTTTCACTAACTACCCTACTATAATCTGTGGATATCTATTTCATACTTCAAATTAAATGAATGGGAATCCCATGTAACAAGGAGAACGTTAGATATGCGTGTAGAGGTACACCGGTAGAAGAAGGGAGTGATGACTGAGATGTCGTATGATAGAATTATGTGGAGGACAAAAACCTGTTGCGCCGATCCTACGGGAGTAGGATAAGGAGGAAGATGATGCCGACTTCAAATTTAAACTGTGCAATATTATAAGACATAATACTATTATCATAAACCTGCTTGAAAATTAAAGTTATTTTAAACAATTTGGAAGAAACTAATTACTGTCACAATACAGACTGATGTTAAATAGAATTCTTTATATTTTAATCTTTTGCTAGCCATATGAAATTAACTTTTATGAGGAATCAAGATTTTAAAATGAGAAAATAGATATTAAAAGATTTACACACACCTATTATAATTAAAACTGTCTTCGGGAATCAATTTGGTTATAAGATAGTACTTAGAAAAGACAATTAGTCTAAACAGACTGAAGTGACCGCTCCAGGTGGAAGCCGTAGAGTCGTTCTAGTAGACGCTTGAGACTGCGGGGATAAGGGACCTTCGTCATCGCAGATGGGGTGGAAACGCGGAGGTAGAGGAGTGCTGCAATTCTGGATCGCAACTACCCCTATCCTTCGCGACTAAACCAGGTCGCATCGCAAATGATGCGACGCGGTGAAGCTGTGGGAGACTAGATAACTCTACCTCTCCTTATTGAAGAAGCGGTAGAGATCAGATCCACCGCCGGAGGCTTAAAAAGCGGGAAATCCCGATTTTCTGGCCCCCATGGCTCTAAGGCGGAGGATTCAGAGGAACCCGCTTTTGCTCCAGCAAATGCGGATTATATGTCGGAAAATTAGTCAAAAATCGGATTTTCGTAAAACGAAATAACTTTATACCTGTTAAAAATAATGGAACATTAATTACAACACCCTAACTACAACCCTTTCACTAACTACCCTACTATAATCTGTGGATATCTATTTCATACTTCAAATTTAAACTGTGCAATATTATAAGACATAATACTATTATCATAAACCTGCTTGAAAATTAAAGTTATTTTAAACAATTTGGAAGAAACTAATTACTGTCACAATACAGACTGATGTTAAATAGAATTCTTTATATTTTAATCTTTTGCTAGCCATATGAAATTAACTTTTATGAGGAATCAAGATTTTAAAATGAGAAAATAGATATTAAAAGATTTACACACACCTATTATAATTAAAACTGTCTTCGGGAATCAATTTGGTTATAAGATAGTACTTAGAAAAGACAATTAGTCTAAACAGACTGAAGTGACCGCTCCAGGTGGAAGCCGTAGAGTCGTTCTAGTAGACGCTTGAGACTGCGGGGATAAGGGACCTTCGTCATCGCAGATGGGGTGGAAACGCGGAGGTAGAGGAGTGCTGCAATTCTGGATCGCAACTACCCCTATCCTTCGCGACTAAACCAGGTCGCATCGCAAATGATGCGACGCGGTGAAGCTGTGGGAGACTAGATAACTCTACCTCTCCTTATTGAAGAAGCGGTAGAGATCAGATCCACCGCCGGAGGCTTAAAAAGCGGGAAATCCCGATTTTCTGGCCCCCATGGCTCTAAGGCGGAGGATTCAGAGGAACCCGCTTTTGCTCCAGCAAATGCGGATTATATGTCGGAAAATTAGTCAAAAATCGGATTTTCGTAAAACGAAATAACTTTATACCTGTTAAAAATAATGGAACATTAATTACAACACCCTAACTACAACCCTTTCACTAACTACCCTACTATAATCTGTGGATATCTATTTCATACTTCAAATTAAATGAATGGGAATCCCATGTAACAAGGAGAACGTTAGATATGCGTGTAGAGGTACACCGGTAGAAGAAGGGAGTGATGACTGAGATGTCGTATGATAGAATTATGTGGAGGACAAAAACCTGTTGCGCCGATCCTACGGGAGTAGGATAAGGAGGAAGATGATGCCGACTTCAAATTTAAACTGTGCAATATTATAAGACATAATACTATTATCATAAACCTGCTTGAAAATTAAAGTTATTTTAAACAATTTGGAAGAAACTAATTACTGTCACAATACAGACTGATGTTAAATAGAATTCTTTATATTTTAATCTTTTGCTAGCCATATGAAATTAACTTTTATGAGGAATCAAGATTTTAAAATGAGAAAATAGATATTAAAAGATTTACACACACCTATTATAATTAAAACTGTCTTCGGGAATCAATTTGGTTATAAGATAGTACTTAGAAAAGACAATTAGTCTAAACAGACTGAAGTGACCGCTCCAGGTGGAAGCCGTAGAGTCGTTCTAGTAGACGCTTGAGACTGCGGGGATAAGGGACCTTCGTCATCGCAGATGGGGTGGAAACGCGGAGGTAGAGGAGTGCTGCAATTCTGGATCGCAACTACCCCTATCCTTCGCGACTAAACCAGGTCGCATCGCAAATGATGCGACGCGGTGAAGCTGTGGGAGACTAGATAACTCTACCTCTCCTTATTGAAGAAGCGGTAGAGATCAGATCCACCGCCGGAGGCTTAAAAAGCGGGAAATCCCGATTTTCTGGCCCCCATGGCTCTAAGGCGGAGGATTCAGAGGAACCCGCTTTTGCTCCAGCAAATGCGGATTATATGTCGGAAAATTAGTCAAAAATCGGATTTTCGTAAAACGAAATAACTTTATACCTGTTAAAAATAATGGAACATTAATTACAACACCCTAACTACAACCCTTTCACTAACTACCCTACTATAATCTGTGGATATCTATTTCATACTTCAAATTAAATGAATGGGAATCCCATGTAACAAGGAGAACGTTAGTTATGCGTGTAGAGGTACACCGGTAGAAGAAGGGAGTGATGACTGAGATGTCGTATGATAGAATTATGTGGAGGACAAAAACCTGTTGCGCCGATCCTACGGGAGTAGGATAAGGAGGAAGATGATGCCGACTTCAAATTTAAACTGTGCAATATTATAAGACATAATACTATTATCATAAACCTGCTTGAAAATTAAAGTTATTTTAAACAATTTGGAAGAAACTAATTACTGTCACAATACAGACTGATGTTAAATAGAATTCTTTATATTTTAATCTTTTGCTAGCCATATGAAATTAACTTTTATGAGGAATCAAGATTTTAAAATGAGAAAATAGATATTAAAAGATTTACACACACCTATTATAATTAAAACTGTCTTCGGGAATCAATTTGGTTATAAGATAGTACTTAGAAAAGACAATTAGTCTAAACAGACTGAAGTGACCGCTCCAGGTGGAAGCCGTAGAGTCGTTCTAGTAGACGCTTGAGACTGCGGGGATAAGGGACCTTCGTCATCGCAGATGGGGTGGAAACGCGGAGGTAGAGGAGTGCTGCAATTCTGGATCGCAACTACCCCTATCCTTCGCGACTAAACCAGGTCGCATCGCAAATGATGCGACGCGGTGAAGCTGTGGGAGACTAGATAACTCTACCTCTCCTTATTGAAGAAGCGGTAGAGATCAGATCCACCGCCGGAGGCTTAAAAAGCGGGAAATCCCGATTTTCTGGCCCCCATGGCTCTAAGGCGGAGGATTCAGAGGAACCCGCTTTTGCTCCAGCAAATGCGGATTATATGTCGGAAAATTAGTCAAAAATCGGATTTTCGTAAAACGAAATAACTTTATACCTGTTAAAAATAATGGAACATTAATTACAACACCCTAACTACAACCCTTTCACTAACTACCCTACTATAATCTGTGGATATCTATTTCATACTTCAAATTAAATGAATGGGAATCCCATGTAACAAGGAGAACGTTAGTTATGCGTGTAGAGGTACACCGGTAGAAGAAGGGAGTGATGACTGAGATGTCGTATGATAGAATTATGTGGAGGACAAAAACCTGTTGCGCCGATCCTACGGGAGTAGGATAAGGAGGAAGATGATGCCGACTTCAAATTTAAACTGTGCAATATTATAAGACATAATACTATTATCATAAACCTGCTTGAAAATTAAAGTTATTTTAAACAATTTGGAAGAAACTAATTACTGTCACAATACAGACTGATGTTAAATAGAATTCTTTATATTTTAATCTTTTGCTAGCCATATGAAATTAACTTTTATGAGGAATCAAGATTTTAAAATGAGAAAATAGATATTAAAAGATTTACACACACCTATTATAATTAAAACTGTCTTCGGGAATCAATTTGGTTATAAGATAGTACTTAGAAAAGACAATTAGTCTAAACAGACTGAAGTGACCGCTCCAGGTGGAAGCCGTAGAGTCGTTCTAGTAGACGCTTGAGACTGCGGGGATAAGGGACCACCTTCGTCATCGCAGATGGGGTGGAATCGCGGAGGTAGAGGAGTGCTGCAATTCTGGATCGCAACTACCCCTATCCTTCGCGACTAAACCAGGTCGCATCGCAAATGATGCGACGCGGTGAAGCTGTGGGAGACTAGATAACTCTACCTCTCCTTATTGAAGAAGCGGTAGAGATCAGATCCACCGCCGGAGGCTTAAAAAGCGGGAAATCCCGATTTTCTGGCCCCCATGGCTCTAAGGCGGAGGATTCAGAGGAACCCGCTTTTGCTCCAGCAAATGCGGATTATATGTCGGAAAATTAGTCAAAAATCGGATTTTCGTAAAACGAAATAACTTTATACCTGTTAAAAATAATGGAACATTAATTACAACACCCTAACTACAACCCTTTCACTAACTACCCTACTATAATCTGTGGATATCTATTTCATACTTCAAATTAAATGAATGGGAATCCCATGTAACAAGGAGAACGTTAGTTATGCGTGTAGAGGTACACCGGTAGAAGAAGGGAGTGATGACTGAGATGTCGTATGATAGAATTATGTGGAGGACAAAAACCTGTTGCGCCGATCCTACGGGAGTAGGATAAGGAGGAAGATGATGCCGACTTCAAATTTAAACTGTGCAATATTATAAGACATAATACTATTATCATAAACCTGCTTGAAAATTAAAGTTATTTTAAACAATTTGGAAGAAACTAATTACTGTCACAATACAGACTGATGTTAAATAGAATTCTTTATATTTTAATCTTTTGCTAGCCATATGAAATTAACTTTTATGAGGAATCAAGATTTTAAAATGAGAAAATAGATATTAAAAGATTTACACACACCTATTATAGTTAAAACTGTCTTCGGGAATCAATTTGGTTATAAGATAGTACTTAGAAAAGACAATTAGTCTAAACAGACTGAAGTGACCGCTCCAGGTGGAAGCCGTAGAGTCGTTCTAGTAGGCGCTTGAGACTGCGGGGATAAGGGACCTTCGTCATCGCAGATGGCGTGGAATCGCGGAGGTAGAGGAGTGCTGCAATTCTGGATCGCAACTACCCCTATCCTTCGCGACTAAACCAGGTCGCATCGCAAATGATGCGACGCGGTGAAGCTGTGGGAGACTAGTTAACTCTACCTCTCCTTATTGAAGAAGCGGTATAGATCAGATCCACCGCCGGAGGCTTAAAAAGCGGGAAATCCCGATTTTCTGGCCCCCATGGCTCTAAGGCGGAGGATTCAGAGGAATCCGCTTTTGCTCCAGCAAATGCGGATTATATGTCGGAAAATTAGTCTAAAATCGGATTTTCGTAAAACGAAATAACTTTATACCTGTTAAAAATAATGGAACATTAATTACAACACCCTAACTACAACCCTTTCACTAACTACCCTACTATAATCTGTGGATATCTATTTCATACTTCAAATTGAATGAATGGGAATCCCATGTAACAAGGAGAACGTTAGTTATGCGTGTAGAGGTACACCGGTAGAAGAAGGGAGTGATGACTGAGATGTCGTATGATAGAATTATGTGGAGGACAAAAACCTGTTGCGCCGATCCTACGGGAGTAGGATAAGGAGGAAGATGACGCCGACTTCAAATTTAAACTATGCAATATTATAAGACATATACTAATAATATAAACCTGCTCGATTGTTAATTTAAGTTATTTATTTTCTAAAAGGACAAATAAAAACAAAAATCCCGCATACGGTGATGCTTGACATAAATATTAGAAAAAATAGTTAATTTTTTAAATAATAAAAGAGTTGGATATAATTGATATTTTAAATACTTTTGTCTCGAGAGAAATCCGAATTATGAAATAAATGTGTTAATGTGAAAAGATCTCCTACTAGTATTTTGTAGGAGTGATAAAAGTTTATGAAATGATAGAAATCCCAAAAATAGACTTTATGTAGAAAAAAGAATTTTAATTTGGAAAATTAAATATAACATAATACATACAATATAATACCCCAAGCAATAATTACAAATTACGAAGCACAACAGTTAACACATAAAATAATTGAAATGATACTCATAAGCGCACGTCTCGAAGAACCTCAAAGTGCCGCCGTGCGCGTACTCGAATAAGCGCACGCGCACCATAAGAAGCGCACGGACACTAGCCCAAGCGCACGCGCACCATAAGAAGCGCACGGACAATAGCCCAAGCGCACGCGCACCATAAGAAGCGCACGGACAATAGCCCAAGCGCACGCGCACCATAAGAAGCGCACGGACACTAGCCCAAGCGCACGCGCACCATAAGAAGCGCACGGACACTAGCCCAAGCGCACGCGCACCATAAGAAGCGCACGGACACTAGCCCAAGCGCACGCGCACCATAAGAAGCGCACGGACACTAGCCCAAGCGCACGCGCACCATAAGAAACACACGCGCATTACCGCACTTTGCGCAACACTTGTCTTCTTCGGCAAAACGTGGAAGTAGGTGAGGCTTCAAAAGACCCACCCACCTCTTACCAAAGCGGCGGCGCTGTGGCGCCCGTAGTGGTCGTCGGCTGCGCGTGCTCTCATTTCTGCAACGATTTCTAAAGTAGTTAATTTGAATGTTCTTGCAATGTTTATAAAGGAGAGTATGAGAGAAAAACGTTTAGTTCAACTTACTTCGTTTCATTAATCACTTGATGGTGATCGAGGAGACCAGGATAATTTGGGCGCCCATGCCACAGGCACACACCGCTGTCCGTTGACCTGCACATAGAACTAATAGATCTCTTTAGTAATGTTCACGTACATATGTTATTGATCGGGAGCTCCAAGTTTTAAAAGATTTTTTTACTTTTCTTTAGTTAACTAATATTTGTACAACTTTTAATCTATGAGGGATAAAAATGTTTCTCTTTGAATATTGTTCTTTAATATTACATTTTTGTGTGAAAGATTTTATTTGTTTTACAAAAAATTATACAAAGTTAATCACACAAGCAGCAGGATAGGAAAAGTACAATGTTAAAGTGCAGCGAGGGGTTCATTGAATGCAACAGACAATACTGTACGTAAGATATTCTAATTGTAAGATTATTTTAAGCTAAGAAACATATTGTTGTCATTACAATACTACTTGTAGATGGTGCCGAAGACGTCGCTCTGCAATTTATTCTGGAACAAAAGAATCAAAACACAGAACAATAGCACGTATTAACAGTTATGTATATTAATAAACACGAAATTCAGTTCAAATTCATTCATATTATTCAAATGTAGATTACAAATGTTGAGTGTGTTGGATAACTTTCTCCACTCACCTTGGGCGAAAGTTACATAGAAAATGTCTCGTTTTGTAAAGTGTACTTAATTCATGAGGCGTCTCAAGTAAGCAAAAAAATATCTTGTTAAAATCTAATGTTGAGAATTAGAAAAATCTTACTCAATTATCTTCTTTCTTCATGATGAAAATCCGGACATATATTATACAAAGTATAATGTTTTTTCGATGTTTTCTTTTTTGAGCTTTTTTATGTGGGGAGAAACTTACACAAACGATTAGTTTATGACATTCCCTTTGCATGAACTTAAAGCCAGGGTACAAATAAATAAGTTTAGAAGGGACAAATTAAGGGGGGAGGCGCCTCGAAAATACGTGAATCGAAAACTTGACATTTAAAACGATTAAAGTTAATGAGATAGCTTCATGCATAGCTGTTTTAATGAAAAATATTTTTCATTGGGGTTTAATATCTGATATTAATTGTAAATAAGGCAAATTAACTAAAGAGGCGCCTCTTTTTTTCTTCTTTGGATGACCGTCGACAACCTAAACGAATATGTATTAGTATTCAGTGTCTCATTTAAGAAAGGCAAATTAACTGTTGAGGCGCCTCATACTATAAAGTAATGACAACAATATTTAAGATAATTTTCCAATATTTAAATTAGAAGTTAATCTGTTGTAAAGCAAGGGTCCACCTTTTTGGTAAAGGCGATAAACAATGAAAGCGTTTAGAAGCGCACTTACTACTCAAGGGATCCAAGCAACTCGGGAAAGAGGAAGCATCATTGCAACTAAATACAGTACATTTCTTTTGTAACAAGCATATCGCTGTAACCGTAAGGTTGATGTTAAAAGCTGATGTTGTTACATATGAAATCGCTGCACCCTTAATAAACAACATTTACCAACAATTGCGCATATATATTATATAGGAGTATATACAGAAACCACCATATGGGACACCTACGTATAATCTATAATTTTGCCATTAATTTATTTTAAACAATTTGGAAGAAACTAATTACTGTCACAATACAGACTGATGTTAAATAGAATTCTTTATATTTTAATCTTTTGCTAGCCATATGAAATTAACTTTTATGAGGAATCAAGATTTTAAAATGAGAAAATAGATATTAAAAGATTTACACACACCTATTATAATTAAAACTGTCTTCGGGAATCAATTTGGTTATAAGATAGTACTTAGAAAAGACAATTAGTCTAAACAGACTGAAGTGACCGCTCCAGGTGGAAGCCGTAGAGTCGTTCTAGTAGGCGCTTGAGACTGCGGGGATAAGGGACCTTCGTCATCGCAGATGGGGTGGAATCGCGGAGGTAGAGGAGTGCTGCAATTCTGGATCGCAACTACCCCTATCCTTCGCGACTAAACCAGGTCGCATCGCAAATGATGCGACGCGGTGAAGCTGTGGGAGACTAGTTAACTCTACCTCTCCTTATTGAAGAAGCGGTAGAGATCAGATCCACCGCCGGAGGCTTAAAAAGCGGGAAATCCCGATTTTCTGGCCCCCATGGCTCTAAGGCGGAGGATTCAGAGGAACCCGCTTTTGCTCCAGCAAATGCGGATTATATGTCGGAAAATTAGTCAAAAATCGGATTTTCGTAAAACGAAATAACTTTATACCTGTTAAAAATAATGGAACATTAATTACAACACCCTAACTACAACCCTTTCACTAACTACCCTACTATAATCTGTGGATATCTATTTCATACTTCAAATTAAATGAATGGGAATCCCATGTAACAAGGAGAACGTTAGTTATGCGTGTAGAGGTACACCGTTAGAAGAAGGGAGTGATGACTGAGATGTCGTATGATAGAATTATGTGGAGGACAAAAACCTGTTGCGCCGATCCTACGGGAGTAGGATAAGGAGGAAGATGATGCCGACTTCAAATTTAAACTGTGCAATATTATAAGACATAATACTATTATCATAAACCTGCTTGAAAATTAAAGTTATTTTAAACAATTTGGAAGAAACTAATTACTGTCACAATACAGACTGATGTTAAATAGAATTCTTTATATTTTAATCTTTTGCTAGCCATATGAAATTAACATTTATGAGGAATCAAGATTTTAAAATGAGAAAATAGATATTAAAAGATTTACACACACCTATTATAATTAAAACTGTCTTCGGGAATCAATTTGGTTATAAGATAGTACTTAGAAAAGACAATTAGTCTAAACAGACTGATGTTAAATAGAATTCTTTATATTTTAATCTTTTGCTAGCCATATGAAATTAACTTTTATGAGGAATCAAGATTTTAAAATGAGAAAATAGATATTAAAAGATTTACACACACCTATTATAATTAAAACTGTCTTCGGGAATCAATTTGGTTATAAGATAGTACTTAGAAAAGACAATTAGTCTAAACAGACTGAAGTGACCGCTCCAGGTGGAAGCCGTAGAGTCGTTCTAGTAGACGCTTGAGACTGCGGGGATAAGGGACCTTCGTCATCGCAGATGGGGTGGAAACGCGGAGGTAGAGGAGTGCTGCAATTCTGGATCGCAACTACCCCTATCCTTCGCGACTAAACCAGGTCGCATCGCAAATGATGCGACGCGGTGAAGCTGTGGGAGACTAGATAACTCTACCTCTCCTTATTGAAGAAGCGGTAGAGATCAGATCCACCGCCGGAGGCTTAAAAAGCGGGAAATCCCGATTTTCTGGCCCCCATGGCTCTAAGGCGGAGGATTCAGAGGAACCCGCTTTTGCTCCAGCAAATGCGGATTATATGTCGGAAAATTAGTCAAAAATCGGATTTTCGTAAAACGAAATAACTTTATACCTGTTAAAAATAATGGAACATTAATTACAACACCCTAACTACAACCCTTTCACTAACTACCCTACTATAATCTGTGGATATCTATTTCATACTTCAAATTAAATGAATGGGAATCCCATGTAACAAGGAGAACGTTAGTTATGCGTGTAGAGGTACACCGGTAGAAGAAGGGAGTGATGACTGAGATGTCGTATGATAGAATTATGTGGAGGACAAAAACCTGTTGCGCCGATCCTACGGGAGTAGGATAAGGAGGAAGATGATGCCGACTTCAAATTTAAACTGTGCAATATTATAAGACATAATACTATTATCATAAACCTGCTTGAAAATTAAAGTTATTTTAAACAATTTGGAAGAAACTAATTACTGTCACAATACAGACTGATGTTAAATAGAATTCTTTATATTTTAATCTTTTGCTAGCCATATGAAATTAACATTTATGAGGAATCAAGATTTTAAAATGAGAAAATAGATATTAAAAGATTTACACACACCTATTATAATTAAAACTGTCTTCGGGAATCAATTTGGTTATAAGATAGTACTTAGAAAAGACAATTAGTCTAAACAGACTGAAGTGACCGCTCCAGGTGGAAGCCGTAGAGTCGTTCTAGTAGACGCTTGAGACTGCGGGGATAAGGGACCTTCGTCATCGCAGATGGGGTGGAAACGCGGAGGTAGAGGAGTGCTGCAATTCTGGATCGCAACTACCCCTATCCTTCGCGACTAAACCAGGTCGCATCGCAAATGATGCGACGCGGTGAAGCTGTGGGAGACTAGATAACTCTACCTCTCCTTATTGAAGAAGCGGTAGAGATCAGATCCACCGCCGGAGGCTTAAAAAGCGGGAAATCCCGATTTTCTGGCCCCCATGGCTCTAAGGCGGAGGATTCAGAGGAACCCGCTTTTGCTCCAGCAAATGCGGATTATATGTCGGAAAATTAGTCAAAAATCGGATTTTCGTAAAACGAAATAACTTTATACCTGTTAAAAATAATGGAACATTAATTACAACACCCTAACTACAACCCTTTCACTAACTACCCTACTATAATCTGTGGATATCTATTTCATACTTCAAATTAAATGAATGGGAATCCCATGTAACAAGGAGAACGTTAGTTATGCGTGTAGAGGTACACCGGTAGAAGAAGGGAGTGATGACTGAGATGTCGTATGATAGAATTATGTGGAGGACAAAAACCTGTTGCGCCGATCCTACGGGAGTAGGATAAGGAGGAAGATGATGCCGACTTCAAATTTAAACTGTGCAATATTATAAGACATAATACTATTATCATAAACCTGCTTGAAAATTAAAGTTATTTTAAACAATTTGGAAGAAACTAATTACTGTCACAATACAGACTGATGTTAAATAGAATTCTTTATATTTTAATCTTTTGCTAGCCATATGAAATTAACATTTATGAGGAATCAAGATTTTAAAATGAGAAAATAGATATTAAAAGATTTACACACACCTATTATAATTAAAACTGTCTTCGGGAATCAATTTGGTTATAAGATAGTACTTAGAAAAGACAATTAGTCTAAACAGACTGAAGTGACCGCTCCAGGTGGAAGCCGTAGAGTCGTTCTAGTAGACGCTTGAGACTGCGGGGATAAGGGACCTTCGTCATCGCAGATGGGGTGGAAACGCGGAGGTAGAGGAGTGCTGCAATTCTGGATCGCAACTACCCCTATCCTTCGCGACTAAACCAGGTCGCATCGCAAATGATGCGACGCGGTGAAGCTGTGGGAGACTAGATAACTCTACCTCTCCTTATTGAAGAAGCGGTAGAGATCAGATCCACCGCCGGAGGCTTAAAAAGCGGGAAATCCCGATTTTTTGGCCCCCATGGCTCTAAGGCGGAGGATTCAGAGGAACCCGCTTTTGCTCCAGCAAATGCGGATTATATGTCGGAAAATTAGTCAAAAATCGGATTTTCGTAAAACGAAATAACTTTATACCTGTTAAAAATAATGGAACATTAATTACAACACCCTAACTACAACCCTTTCACTAACTACCCTACTATAATCTGTGGATATCTATTTCATACTTCAAATTAAATGAATGGGAATCCCATGTAACAAGGAGAACGTTAGTTATGCGTGTAGAGGTACACCGGTAGAAGAAGGGAGTGATGACTGAGATGTCGTATGATAGAATTATGTGGAGGACAAAAACCTGTTGCGCCGATCCTACGGGAGTAGGATAAGGAGGAAGATGATGCCGACTTCAAATTAAATGAATGGGAATCCCATGTAACAAGGAGAACGTTAGTTATGCGTGTAGAGGTACACCGGTAGAAGAAGGGAGTGATGACTGAGATGTCGTATGATAGAATTATGTGGAGGACAAAAACCTGTTGCGCCGATCCTACGGGAGTAGGATAAGGAGGAAGATGATGCCGACTTCAAATTTAAACTGTGCAATATTATAAGACATAATACTATTATCATAAACCTGCTTGAAAATTAAAGTTATTTTAAACAATTTGGAAGAAACTAATTACTGTCACAATACAGACTGATGTTAAATAGAATTCTTTATATTTTAATCTTTTGCTAGCCATATGAAATTAACATTTATGAGGAATCAAGATTTTAAAATGAGAAAATAGATATTAAAAGATTTACACACACCTATTATAATTAAAACTGTCTTCGGGAATCAATTTGGTTATAAGATAGTACTTAGAAAAGACAATTAGTCTAAACAGACTGAAGTGACCGCTCCAGGTGGAAGCCGTAGAGTCGTTCTAGTAGACGCTTGAGACTGCGGGGATAAGGGACCTTCGTCATCGCAGATGGGGTGGAAACGCGGAGGTAGAGGAGTGCTGCAATTCTGGATCGCAACTACCCCTATCCTTCGCGACTAAACCAGGTCGCATCGCAAATGATGCGACGCGGTGAAGCTGTGGGAGACTAGATAACTCTACCTCTCCTTATTGAAGAAGCGGTAGAGATCAGATCCACCGCCGGAGGCTTAAAAAGCGGGAAATCCCGATTTTTTGGCCCCCATGGCTCTAAGGCGGAGGATTCAGAGGAACCCGCTTTTGCTCCAGCAAATGCGGATTATATGTCGGAAAATTAGTCAAAAATCGGATTTTCGTAAAACGAAATAACTTTATACCTGTTAAAAATAATGGAACATTAATTACAACACCCTAACTACAACCCTTTCACTAACTACCCTACTATAATCTGTGGATATCTATTTCATACTTCAAATTAAATGAATGGGAATCCCATGTAACAAGGAGAACGTTAGTTATGCGTGTAGAGGTACACCGGTAGAAGAAGGGAGTGATGACTGAGATGTCGTATGATAGAATTATGTGGAGGACAAAAACCTGTTGCGCCGATCCTACGGGAGTAGGATAAGGAGGAAGATGATGCCGACTTCAAATTTAAACTGTGCAATATTATAAGACATAATACTATTATCATAAACCTGCTTGAAAATTAAAGTTATTTTAAACAATTTGGAAGAAACTAATTACTGTCACAATACAGACTGATGTTAAATAGAATTCTTTATATTTTAATCTTTTGCTAGCCATATGAAATTAACATTTATGAGGAATCAAGATTTTAAAATGAGAAAATAGATATTAAAAGATTTACACACACCTATTATAATTAAAACTGTCTTCGGGAATCAATTTGGTTATAAGATAGTACTTAGAAAAGACAATTAGTCTAAACAGACTGAAGTGACCGCTCCAGGTGGAAGCCGTAGAGTCGTTCTAGTAGACGCTTGAGACTGCGGGGATAAGGGACCTTCGTCATCGCAGATGGGGTGGAAACGCGGAGGTAGAGGAGTGCTGCAATTCTGGATCGCAACTACCCCTATCCTTCGCGACTAAACCAGGTCGCATCGCAAATGATGCGACGCGGTGAAGCTGTGGGAGACTAGATAACTCTACCTCTCCTTATTGAAGAAGCGGTAGAGATCAGATCCACCGCCGGAGGCTTAAAAAGCGGGAAATCCCGATTTTTTGGCCCCCATGGCTCTAAGGCGGAGGATTCAGAGGAACCCGCTTTTGCTCCAGCAAATGCGGATTATATGTCGGAAAATTAGTCAAAAATCGGATTTTCGTAAAACGAAATAACTTTATACCTGTTAAAAATAATGGAACATTAATTACAACACCCTAACTACAACCCTTTCACTAACTACCCTACTATAATCTGTGGATATCTATTTCATACTTCAAATTAAATGAATGGGAATCCCATGTAACAAGGAGAACGTTAGTTATGCGTGTAGAGGTACACCGGTAGAAGAAGGGAGTGATGACTGAGATGTCGTATGATAGAATTATGTGGAGGACAAAAACCTGTTGCGCCGATCCTACGGGAGTAGGATAAGGAGGAAGATGATGCCGACTTCAAATTTAAACTGTGCAATATTATAAGACATAATACTATTATCATAAACCTGCTTGAAAATTAAAGTTATTCATTATCTAAAAGAACATTTAAAAACAAAAATCCCGCATACGGTGGTGCTTGAGACAAATATAATACATTTAATAAAAAATAATACATTTTTCAGAAAATCTTTAGCCGAATCATGAAATGCATATATATGATAATGTAAAAAAAATCTTCTTGTTACATGCGATTCATCCCTTCTCATAACATGCCCATACCACGCTAACCTTTTACTCCTTATTTTCTCAACCACTGGGGCTACTCTCAAACTTCCTCTAATATACTACTAATTTCGTATCTTATCAAAAAAACAAAATATAAACATTTAAAATGTTATTTAATGACACCTATTGACAATTAATTTAAATGCAATTAAGTATATTGACAAATGGTTTCGAGGCTGCAGATAGCGTTAGTGAAGTGAAAAATGTCTTAAGTAAAGTGTCAACTACGCTTACTCTATATATTTTTTGTCTTTGAAGTAAAAAAGCCACAACACCAATCACAACACAAATTGATACTCATAAACCACTCGACGCGCGGAATCTCGCAGGGCCGGACTCCGCAGGGTCTGAAAATAAGAACATCTATGTAAAATTGAGACATAGAGACCCTGCTATATCTTTATTTCCTAGTTTACTACCTTATTAATATATGTGTCGGTAAACAATTATTTTGTTTAAACAAGGTTATGTCAAAAAGTTATATTTCCTTTAAATCTTAAACTTAAAATCGTAAACACACTCATCCTTGAAGTGTAAAATGTCAGCAATCACAGCATATTTATCAAAGATTATATTTTTAATTAAAAATCCCTACAATTACAACAGTCTATAGGCTGTATATTTTCACGTTATTTAATTTAGGGAGTAAGTAATTTGGAAAATCCGTAATGCGGGAACAAAAACTGCAAGCCAATGGCAGTAAAGAAGCACAATTGCCCCGTGGCAATTACCAGTCATTGCCGTAGCCGTTACCGTTGACGGTAATTGTTAGCCAATGGAAAACGCTTAGTTGTCGTTCCACTACGATTATTACGCTTACGACCGTACATTTGAATTACGGCTTTATGTGGCGCCGTTCATACTTGTTGGCTTGTAGCGACGAAAAGCCTCAGACACACTCAAATCATAACTGTTTTATGACGAATTGGGTAGCGCTAACTGTACAGTACCGACTTGGAAGCGACCATCAATTGCTAGCTCATTATGTATCTTAAATCGCAATAGCTGATCGATCGCCAGTACAGTTTCCGGCAAATTCGCTCAGCTGGAGACCTTCAAGCCTACCTCGCGCATCGATGGTCGGAAGCTATCGTGGGCGAGGGGAAGGCCCTGGCAATTAGTTGGGATATATCAACTGCTATGCAGACGATAAACCGAATATCGATAGTCGTTCGTCATGCGCTTATAATCCGCCACAATGATACGGCGGCTTTCACCTTCCTACAAATTTTATTCGATTCTTTATATGCGTGATTTATCAAATTAATCAACTTTAACTAATTAGTCAAATTACAAAATTAGACAAATGACAGATAATAGAAATACTAAAAAGAATATCGAAAGCTTACTGTAGATAGCGTAGAATGCGCTTCAACTTTACACATTCTGCTGGAGTGGAATTTTCTTATTTTTGGAGATCACACTCACAGCGTACGCGATATCTGGTCTAGTGCCAATCACCAGATATGCGAGGCACTAACCACTTGTCTGTAGTTCCTAAGAAAGAAGTCTTCATCCTCCTCTGGTTTCTGAACCGTTTCTTCTTTTACAATCAAAGTGGTCACAGATCTGCACTCTTGTATTCCAAAGTGATTCATAATGTTCTTGTCATTTTTTTTATATTATAAGAGGGTTGAATTGGTTTACAGTCCAGTTTGTACAAACAGCTATGTTTTTGTGTGTTTCCGGTCTGGCACAATTCCTCTTTGTTGCTGAATGAAGAAGGCCACTTTTCATTGTAACGCGGTGTGCAGCTCCGTAATCAACGTATCCGTCATCCCGATCCGTATTACAATCTGTGACGTTTACTAGCCAACTGTCTTGGTCATTCCAGCTTTTCCGTGTAGTTTCTTCTAAGGGCAGACGTTAAACGCTTTCGTTCTCTTCTTAATAGTATTTCTTATGCTATCGAGCACTAGTGCTTCTCCAGAGGATCTTGACACGCATTCAGTATCTTCCTTGGGGTTGTCTTGAAGACCCTTTTATGGGCACAAAGCTAACTGGTCGCACTGTCTATTGTTCTGTCCTTCTTTGACATTATTATCCAACTCAACTTAATGTAAAAGTATTCTTCCGGCAACGTATCCAAAATCTTGTAGATAAGTAGTATTTCATGCAGCATCTTCCCTTCATACGCTTTTATTAACTCTTGATTTAGGTTGTGCCACAAATTCTTCGCTTTGTACAACTAAGTTGCAATGTCATACGAGATGTCCATCTTCAACTTTATTGGATAAAAGGAGCGAATTTTATAACGACATAATATTAGTCATAAAAGCAGCCGTCCATGTAAGGCATATTTAACGTACGAAACGTGCTCATTGCCCGACGGTGCAACTAGCATTGGCTGCATCCCTTATCTGTTGCACTTGCGCACACCGCTTCCCCCTTCCCCTGACGTTGCTAAAGCCCCGGCCATAGGGCGTGGTACTAAGCGTATGCCCGACTCATTGCACATGCGCCAAAGCATACCCCCTCTCTCTTCCCCGCCCCGCCATTGATCCGAGCTGAGTGCAGAGAGGGCTCTGCTGCACATGCGCCATGACTTCTCCCCCCCTCCCCGCCCCACCCCGCCGGGAACCTGGTTCATATTCAGGGCGTGGCTCCCGGGCCGTTGCACATGCGCCAGCGGTAGAACCGTGCAGACGCTTCTGTCTCCTTTATCCCCTGTCAGGAATCCGGCCCGGCTTGATTGCGTTGCACTTTCTGCTCTTTGTCCTCCGCCTCCTTTCCCAGCCGGGCAACCGGGCCATGCTTAGTGTATTGCCTTGCTCGCTGCAAATGCGTCATAGCTTTTTCTTTTCTTGGACTTGGACCATGTACTGGGCGTTCTAAACTCCAAATGCAAGGAACGAAGTTGCACATGCTGTACTGGTCCCCGCCCCACCCCGCCGGGAACCTGGTTCATATTCAGGGCGTGGCTCCCGGGCCGTTGCACATGCGCCAGCGGTAGAACCGTGCAGACGCTTCTCTCTCCTTAATCCCCTGTTAGGTAGCCGGCCCGGCTTGATTGCGTTGCACTTTCTGCTCTTTATCCTCCGCCTCCTTTCCCAGCCGGGCACCCGGGCCATGCTTAGTGTATTGCTTTGCTCGCTGCAAATGCTTCATAGCTTTTTCTTTTCTTGGACTTGGACCCTGTACTGGCGTTCCTCTTTTCCCTATACTGTCTCCATCTACTATCTACTACTTACCTCCCCGCCGCCTTCTTACGCCCACATGTAATGGTGTGCAGTACTGCACATGCGTCGGATACCGATCAATATAGTTGCGCTCTCCCGGGAGTCGAAAATCAAATAGCGACTTAATTTTTTTGTAATGCACACACCGGAATTATACTTCTTTACTAATTAACATATTATTTTACCATACACTGTAAATCACTTACTAGCACTTACGAATAAAGCAACCCCACTACAAAAACACACGAAATGTTTGAGTCCAAGCACCAATCCAAATATAATTATTAAGATCAATTATCCTTTACAGTGCTGAAAGGCCATTTGAAAAAGGTATCGGCGTACAGCGTACGAAACATGCTCATTGCCCGACGATGCAACTAGCATTGGCTGCATCCCTTATCTGTTGCACTTGCGCACACCGCTTCCCCCTTCCCCTGACGTTGCTAAAGCCCCGGCCATAGGGCGTGGTACTAAGCGTATGCCCGACTCATTGCACATGCGCCAAAGCATACCCCCTCTCTCTTCCCCGCCCCGCCATTGATCCGAGCTGAGTGCAGAGAGGGCTCTGCTGCACATGCGCCATGACTTCTCCCCCCCTCCCCGCCCCACCCCGCCGGGAACCTGGTTCATATTCAGGGCGTGGCTCCCGGGCCGTTGCACATGCGCCATGACTTCTCCCCCCCTCCCCGCCCCACCCCGCCGGGAACCTGGTTCATATTCAGGGCGTGGCTCCCGGGCCGTTGCACATGCGCCATGACTTCTCCCCCCCTCCCCGCCCCACCCCGCCGGGAACCTGGTTCATATTCAGGGCGTGGCTCCCGGGCCGTTGCACATGCGCCAAAGCATACCCCCTCTCTCTTCCCCGCCCCGCCATTGATCCGAGCTGAGTGCAGAGAGGGCTCTGCTGCACATGCGCCAGCGGTAGAACCGTGCAGACGCTTCTGTCTCCTTTATCCCCTGTCAGGAATCCGGCCCGGCTTGATTGCGTTGCACTTTCTGCTCTTTGTCCTCCGCCTCCTTTCCCAGCCGGGCAACCGGGCCATGCTTAGTGTATTGCCTTGCTCGCTGCAAATGCGTCATAGCTTTTTCTTTTCTTGGACTTGGACCATGTACTGGGCGTTCTAAACTCCAAATGCAAGGAACGAAGTTGCACATGCTGTACTGGCGTTCCTCTTTTCCCTATACTGTCTCCATCTACTATCCACTACTTACCTCCCCGCCGCCTTCTTACGCCCACATGTAATGGTGTGCAGTACTGCACATGCGTCGCATTCCGATCAATATAGTTGCGCTCTCCCGGGAGTCGAAAATCAAATAGCGACTTAATTTTTTTGTAATGCATACACCGGAATTATACTTCTTTACTAATTAACATATTATTTTACCATACACTGTAAATCACTTACTAGCACTTACAAATAAAGCAACCCCACTATAAAAACACACGAAATGTTTGAGTCAAAGCACCAATCCAGGTTTATATCTTAATATTATTATTAAAATCAATTATCCTTTACAGTGCTGAAAAGCCATTTGAAAAAGGTATCAGCCTACAGCGTACGAAACGTGTTGCCCGACGGCGCAACTAGCATTGGCTGCATCCCTTATCTGTTGCACTTGCGCACACCGCTTCCCCCTTCCCCTGACGTTGCTAAAGCCCCGGCCATAGGGCGAGGTACTAAGCGTATGCCCGACTCATTGCACATGCGCCATGACTTCTCCCCCCCTCCCCGCCCCACCCCGCCGGGAACCTGGTTCATATTCAGGGCGTGGCTCCAGGGCCGTTGCACATGCGCCAAAGCGATCCACACCCTGCGGGTGACCTGGCCTGAGTTCTCAGAGTAGTTTCCCTCACTCCCTTTATCTAGGTGTTGCGGCATAAGGCTTAGCTACCCCACACTACATTTACCTCCTTCCAATCGCCACCCTAAATACTGCACTTGCGTACTTTAACTGATCAATTTTACGGTGCGGAGGGAACTGCAATGCGGTACTTGAATTGCACATGCGCGTACCTGCGATACCCAGCCACACCCTAGGTGTGGCCAAGTCTAGAATATTCATAAGAGTATCGATCCCAACCTGGGTATGGAATTTGCGTCCTAAAAGCGCCATCTTTTGTAGGTTCATAGACAACACTGAACGTTATCCTGCTGTCACCTCGTATTTTCGTTAGATGGCGGTTTAAAATTTATTTTTAAATGCGATTGAAATGATATGCTACTGTTTTTGATCTCTCTTACTTATCTTCATTAATAAACACAAAACAAGTTCGCTTTTAAACTTATTCTTAACCAAAATTATAATTGTAAAAGGTTTTATAAGCTACCGACAGTATGTTACTGGCGTGTGTGTTATTATGACCATTTCTTTGTTTGTTGCCTAAAAAAAATCGAAGACTTCGTATCGTACGTGATATAGTTTGTCTAAATAAGATAGACTAGTTTGATAAATTACGTATACCGCACTTAATAGACAGGTATCGTTGTGACGAAACAAACACGCATAGCGAACAATTATGAACTATCGATATTCGGTTTAAATAAAAATCGAATTTGACGAAAATTATTATATTCTTATTAACTAATTTGGAGGACAATATTATAATGATTATGGTGTAGAGAATTTAGCGATGACAATAATAATAGCGAAATCCAATTCGATTACGTACGGCTGTAGTAGCAATAAATATTTATTTACTCTCATTATTTGTAATGATCTGCAGGTCATTATTAATTTGAGAAAACAGTGGTTTTTTTTTTAATTCATAAGTTATAACTATGAATCTATCGATTCCAACTTCTAAGAGAATAAAAAACGAAAATCGAAAAGATTCATGCCTGTTTTTACATAACTCATCCCTACTAAATTGCCAAATGAATTGTCAAACTAATCTATCTTATTTAGACAAACTATAGTACTATTATCATATCGTATATAATTTATCCATCCGTGTGATATACAATTTTGTCTAATCATTGCTAATTTCGCTACGTAATACTTTATTATCTGTCGTTTCTATTCTTCATGTACATGCGCCCCCTCCTCCCTCACCCTCCCTTAAAATCCCGACCCGACAACTAGGTGCGCCATCGAGATTCCAGTATTGATCCGATAGCCTAGGTAGTCTGTATAATTACCCCTCCCCCAGTCGCCTCCCTACAGTTTTGCACCTGCGTACTTCAACAGACCAATTTTACTGCAATGCGGTACTTGGATTGCACATGCGCTAACTTTCGCAACGTAGGTCCCAGCCACACCCTAGGCGTGGCCAAGTCTAGAATATTCGTTACAGTATCGATCCAAACGTGGGTTCAAGATAAGCGCCATTTTATAGAGTACTATCTGTTGCTCGCGACTTTGCGCGCATGAAATTAAAAATAAAACAAAATATTGGCTATGTTACTCTCTGATAATGCAACTTTTTTACGGTTAAAGAATTTTGAAATCGGCCTAGTAGTTTTTGAGTTATTTCAATACGTGCAAAAAAACAAATCTTTCCTCTTTATAATATTAGTATAGACTAGCTGTTGCTCGCGACTTCGTCCGCGTGAAATCAAAAAATATAGCCTATGTTATAGACTGATAACATAGCTTTTTAATGGTGAAAGAATTTATGGAAACGGCCCAGTACTTTCTGAGTTATTTCAATACATACAAAAATATAAATAACTACATCCTCTTTATAATATTAGTATAGATATAAAGGATGATTCTTAACGGACTGATCAACGGCTTTGTGGAGGTAGAGGACCTCAATAGCTATAGTTTAAGCGTAAAGTATGTTGCCCGATTTTCTATACTTTTAATGTTATTTATTTTTTTGTAAAAAAATCGGAAATATCAGGTTTCCGACTAAAATTTGCCCGTACGTTCAAAATTATGTTTTTAAAGTGCTCATTTTTTTTCTTTAACAAGTCTAATAATTGGGCTTTCGTATCGTTATCCCTTTTTTTTGGAATAGTCACACGAGAACTAAATAAAAAAATTATAGAAACCCATTTTCTTTAAAAAAAAATGGAGATATCAATAATATCCATCACGTTAAGTTATGATCTATCGTACGTAGTGTAGCTTTAGGACTTCGTCCAGGCGAAATTAAAAATTGTAAAAAAAATATAGCCTATGTTACTTCGCGATAGCGTAGCTCTTTAATTGTGAAAGATATTTTTAAATCAACCCAGCAGTTTTTGAGTTATTCGAATACATATAAAGATAAAAATCTTTCCTCTTTATAATATTAGTATATATTACTCTACTCCTATTGATATCTTTCCCATACGAAATATGATACCCGAAATTGTGGCTTTATTAAGCTATTCTTTGATTTCACAAATCGAGTAAGTTGTCGCTAATCGCAAATTTACATAACGCATCTATAAATAAGTAGTATTTTTTTGCGACATCTATCTTTACTTCTATACTTCTATCTATACTATCTATACTTCTATACTATTATAATAAAGCGTAAACACACACTTCTTTGTTGCCTAAGATGTCAGCAATTACAGCATATTTTTGAATAACTCTTTTTTTAATAAAAAGCCCTACACTTACGTTATGCTTTAGGCTATATATTTTCACGCCATTAAACTTAGGGGGTTAATATTTTGGATAAAAACCCTAATGTGGGAAAGAGACCATAAGTTGCTGCCAACATCAAGAAAGAAAGTTTGCTAAGGTTTGTCATGTCATGTCATTTTGACATTTGCTATTGATAATTTGACAAATGTAAACAATAAAACAAAGTTTTTATAATTTCATGTGGATGAACCTGCACGCGAACAGCTAGTTTATACTATTATAATAAAGCGTAAACACACACTTCATTGTTATGTAGGGTGTCAGCAATCACAGCATTTATCAGAATCACTTAGGACAGTCTATAGGTATATTTGTTTTTACGCTATTTAAATTGGGGGTGCATAAATTTGTAAAATAATGTCATGGGTGAAAGGAACACAAACTACAAGGCAATAGCAGCAAAGAAGCAAGATTGCCATGGCAATAGTAATTGTTCGGCAACGGCGAAAGTCTTCTTTGTCAAATGTCAATTACCGGTAAAATTCAAATGAATTTCGACATATGCAATTGAATTTTTTTAAAATGCAAACAATAAAATAAAGTTTTTTATAACTTCACGCGGATGAAGCTGCACGGAAACAGCTAGTTTTGTGTATAGGAAATCATTCGATTTTAGTCCCCTAAGTCTAATCCTTCATTCCTACAACCTTACTATAATATTATAAATACATAAGTTTAGATGGATAGATGTTTGTTATAGTTTGTAGCCTAAACCGTTGAACGGATCTCGATGAAATTTGGCATAGATGTAATGGACAGTCTGGAAGAACACGTAGGCTACTTACTTTTGTTTTGTTTTTTTTAATTTCACGCGCTTAATTTAATTTAAAATCGCGGGTGAAAGCTAGTATAGTTTGTCTAAATAAGGATGATTAGTTTGACAATTTAGTAGGGATGGGTTGTGTAAAAACCGGTATGAAACTCTTCGATTTTCGAAATTTACTCACATAGAAGTTGTAATTGATAGACTCACCGTTATACCTTTTTTCATGGGGAAAAGATAAACTTTAGTATACATAATACTTTTCAAAGGTCTCATTTCCGTTGCATTTATTTTACTCGCATCCGTACATATCCTGCGTAGCCCAACTATCACTTCCATACTTTATTATTAACCCTTTACTTTTTAATTGACAATCTGTCCTCTTGGCCAGGATGGTGTTTAAATCGACATTTGTTTAAGAAACAAGTTAGATAATTGAGTTTTGTTAGTAGACGTTAGTTGCTTCGTGAAAAAGCCCCCTGTAAAAATATTGGCCTCTAATTTTCTACTTGGAACAAAGCTACACGTAATGCCAGTTATTATTGGCGAGTAAACACCAAGTGATTAGGTTTAAGAATATTTATTTACCTTAATAAAAATTTACAATTCACTTATTTAAGGTAATTAACTAATACTAAACATAACATTTATAAAAGATTGCAAGCATACAAGAGTTTAAAATATTAACTAAATGTAGGTAGTGTCGGAAACTTGATTTACAAAACAAGACTAATTATTGAGTTGCATCGAAATATGTAAACTAGATGTGGCATGGGGTACATTCATTAGTCATTAAATTATTTAAGTTAAATTCTTTAGATTTCGTTCTGCTGTTTTTTTTATCTGTTTGTATTTTTGACGTAATTTCATTTCCTCTATTTTTATACATATATTTTAATGAGTGATCGATATCTGATTTAAATAAAACGCATTTTGTTGCGACGGAGTAGTTTTCCATCATAACAACTCGGCTGAAGCGAACAAACAGATCAATATTTAACAGTTCTTGGACAGAAATAACCACGATTCAAGGCGACGATATGTCGCGACGAAGAGCTTATGAATATCTGCAGACAGATGTTGATTCTACATTCATGTATGCCTTATTAATATTCATGGAGACAGATCGGCGGCGGACTGTATAATCAAGGATACGAGATAACGTTATGTATTTTATCACCGATCGATACTTTACTAACCTGGTAATAAGACAAGTCTACTCCGCAATATTAGTCTAGCAGCAACATTAATGTATGATTTTGATTATACTCGTATTTAACTCAAAATTATTCTTTAAAGATATAACGTAGACATTTTGAAGTCGCATCTGATTAGGAAACATTGAAATTAACATTTGAAATGATATTCTGTTACTGAGTTCAAGATTGTGTTTTCTTGTAAATCTTAGGATTTATGCCGTATGTATGCTTTTAACTAAATCGTATAGATATGATGTATCAGGGTGTCATGACGTAGTATTTTCTCCAATATTTACGAATTTTGACACCTAATGTATGCATCTTCTCCCAAACGTGGAGATAATCTGGCTTTTTCTCGGTACAGATATCACCACGATCAACTGTTTATGTAATCTACGAGTATAAAGTTAGTTAAATGAAAGAGGAAAGATTTGTATTTTTGTATTTTTGTATGTATTTGATTCACGCAAAAATTACTGGGCCGATTTTAAAAATTCTTTCACCATCAATATCTCGTCGAACAAAGGAATTGAGCACTAAGGGGGGGGGGGGGCATCCGCTGCTGCCCCCCCCCCCCGCCCGCCATGGCAACGCCCATGATTCTAGATGAATCTCTGACTGCAACGCGCATGTGCATCCTACGGAATCAATCAATATCTCGTCGGACAAAGGAACCAACCAGTAAGGGGTGGGGGGCACCCGCTGCTGCCCCCCACCCCCCCCGCCCCCTATGGCAACGCCCATGATTCTAGATAAATCTCAAACTGCAATGCGCATGTGCATCCTACGGAATCAATCAATATCTCGTCGAACAAAGGAATTGAGCAGTAAGGGGTGGGGGCATCTGCTGCTGGCCCCCCCATGGCAACGCCCATGCTATAGCAACATTAATGTATGGTTTTGATTATATTTAACTCAAAATTATTCTTTAAATATATAACGTAGACATTTTGAATTCGCATCTGATTAGGAAACATTGAAATTAACATTTGATTATTAGTTACTAATGTTTAGGAACTATTAATAAACAGCGTGTTTCTGGACGCCGGCGTTAAAAATTCAATAAACTTTTACTTTTCTCGGCTTCCGTTTCCATTTCCATTAGCCGGCACTTACACGCTCACTGGCATACAAGTAGCAAGCAGGATATTTAATTTTGTGAGAGCTGCAGGCATGTAAATGGAGGGAAGGGGCTACGATTTAACCCTGACACGTCTGGACATAATTCCGACATGTGTATTCCCGCCCTTCTGAAAAAAACTACGTATCGCTCAGGAATGCGACATTTCGGTTATAAATCATATCGCAAGTGCCAAATTTCAATAAGATATATCAAACCATTGCAGAATTAACGAAGATACATGTAAAAATTAATGTATCCCACGGCAACCGTAACTATTTCCAAAATCAAAAGTAGCCTACGTGCTCTTCCAGACTTTCTTTTACATCTATACCAAATTTCATCGAGATCTGATCAACAGTTTAGACCACAAACTCTAACATTCATCCATCTAAATTTTCGCATTTACAATATTAGTATATAATAATAAGTAAGGCTTCCGATTCTACAGGAAGGCAGGAGGGCACCTGCCTCCACCTGCCTCCACCTGCCACGCCCTGACGGAACGCGTGATCCTGAAGACGGTAAAATTTGGCATGGTTCGAGCTATAAATCCTGAAGGCGGACCGAAACTGGCCTACCCAACGCCGTACTGTCGAGAACAAAGGAATTGCTTGCTAAGATACTTAGTACTATCATTTATATTATAACTAGCTATTACCTGCGACTTTGTTCGAAATCATAGTACTAAATTTATATTATAACTAGCTATTACCTGCGACTTTGTTCGAAATCATAGTACTAAATTTATATTATAACTAGCTATTACCTGCGACTTTGTTCGAAATCATAGTACTAAATTTATATTATAACTAGCTATTACCTGCGACTTTGTTCGAAATCATAGTACTAAATTTATATTATAACTAGCTATTACCTGCGACTTTGTTCGAAATCATAGTACTAAATTTATATTATAACTAGCTATTACCTGCGACTTTGTTCGAAATCATAGTACTAAATTTATATTATAACTAGCTATTACCTGCGACTTTGTTCGAAATCATAGTACTAAATTTATATTATAATATACTTATGTTTAAGTAGCGTTTCATTGACGTTGCAGACTTTGATGAAGGTGTTACATATGACATTCTGTTTATTTAGCTTTTTTTTTTAAAACACAATAGTTGACGCTATTTCAATTTAATCTTACTAATCCTACTTTTTACTAATATCTTTCTAATAAACAGCGTGTTTCTGGACGCCGGCGTTAAAAATTCACTAAAGTTTAACTTTTCTCGGCTTACGCTGCCTAAAACGCTAGAGGTATATAAAAATGATGTATGAAAGAATTATAGATCTCAAAAAGTTCTACAGTAAAGTCCACGATAGCATGTATCTATCTTTAACGGTTTTCTTACAATAACCACTTTTTTGTTTACAAAGTGAATTAAAAACCGCACGCCATGTGCAGCGTTCTTTTATTGGTTTCAACATTAGTCCTTATCCAAATAAATGCGTTTGTTATCAGGAGAATTTAATGTAGAATAAAATTATCTTCTGCAGTATTTAAATTGGACTAATAGTTTAGAAGATATCACGAACACAAACAATCAAGGTAACCGAAAAATCAGCGCACAAACTACTGGGCTTAGGAATTTGGAATCTTGCAGCGGTAGATTACTGTTATTACGCAGATTACTACTAAGTTAATACTTTTGGTAATAGGTAGAAAAAAGGGGCGAACGTAAGTTTTAAAGATTAAAAAGTTTTCTTACAATAACCACTTTTTTGTTTACAAAGTGAATTAAAAACCGCACGCCATGTGCAGCGTTCTTTTATTGGTTTCAACATTAGTCCTTATCCAAATAAATGCGTTTGTTATCAGGAGAATTTAATGTAGAATAAAATTATCTTCTGCAGTATTTAAATTGGACTAATAGTTTAGAAGATATCACGAACACAAACAATCAAGGTAACCGAAAAATCAGCGCACAAACTACTGGGCTTAGGAATTTGGAATCTTGCAGCGGTAGATTACTGTTATTACGCAGATTACTACTAAGTTAATACTTTTGGTAATAGGTAGAAAAAAGGGGCGAACGTAAGTTTTAATCTTTAAAACTCCACATGGGCGAAGTCGTGGTCATTTATAGTTATTTTATCTTTTGCAATTCCTTTTTTACTCTGTGTCAGTTTTTTTTACTATTTATGCACACGGCATTATCTATGAAGACGCTCTCTCTCTTCAACCAACCTTGCGATAACGCTAAAGCATTTTGTAATAATTTCGATTGTACAATATATTTGTATTCGACGTAATAAGATTTGTACAAAAAATAAAACATTTTTATTCGACCATAACCCCATGGCAACGCCCATACTTCTAGATATATCTCAAACTGCAATGCGCATGTGCATCCTACGGAATCAATCAATATCTCGTCGAACAAAGGAATTGAGCAGTAAGGGGTGGCTGTCACCCTCAGCTGCCCCCCCATGGCAACGCCCATCCTTCTGATAAATCTCTAACTGTAATGCGCATGTCCATCCTACACAAATCAATCAATATCTCGTCGAACAAAGGAATTGAGCAGTAAGGGGTGGCAGGCACCCGCTGCTGCCCCCCCATGGCAACGCCCATGCTTCTGATAAATCTCTAACTATAAAGCGCATGTCCATCCTACACAATCAATCACTACCTTGTTATGTATATTACTACTAAGTTAATACTTTAGGTGGTAGGTGGAAAATGTAATACAAAAAAACTGTAATTTTGTTGCTGATAACGAAAATCGCATTTAAATGCCGATTTTGACTTCCACTAGAGAGTAGCTAACAAGGACGGGCTTTTTTTTAATTCCGAGCTGTCAAAATTGGGGCCGTTCGCTATCTCTGAATCGGGTGGACGGATTTTAACGGGACTGGAAGATAACTGATGCACGCGGGAATATTATAGGCGATAATTTAATTTTAATTCCCTGCTAATTAAGTTTGCAGGCGACATCGTTATTAATAGAGATGAACCAAAATCATCATACTTTACCAACATTGACAAATATTTTTGCAACATATTGATGTTATAAAGTTACTGTGCTAAAGGTATCTAAAACAATAGGTTAATATACAAAGGTTTTGACCTACCCTCATTAGATTTTATGATAAAACCATTACATTTTATGAAATGTCACAATTTTAAACATGTTGTATCAGGGTTGCCTACCCGAGCCTGACAAGGCGATGTTTAATTGATCTCTGTAGAGGTCAATTTTTAGAGCCAAACCCCTCATCGAGTTTCCTGAAAATGTTGTCACCAATTGATAGTATGTAACGTAAATGACTCTGGGGTAGGTTTGCCTATCTTTTTCCTGGCATGAGTCGGGGTTGCCACCTATTAAAGTGGTGACCGAAAAGTGACTAACTATCCCCATCGATTTTCTTGATGAAATTATACTCAACATGAAGATATTAATGTGCCTAAAACAATAGTATAGGCTTGCCTTATTGATTCATTGGTGAAAACATTTTCAGGAAACTCGATGACGGGATTTGGCTTCCAAAAATAACCACTTCAGAGATCAATTAAACATAGCCTTGTCAGGCTCGGGTAGGCAACCCTGATACAACATGATTGAAAATTTCATAAAATATATGTGTTTTTTATTTAATTGTGTGTAAAATGCGGTATACATTTAATCTTTATAAGACACTGATGCCTTTAAAATACATACATATGTAAATATAGGTAGATTGAAAGTCACATTTCAGTTTAATATTTTTATTTTGAAGTGGTGGTCGTCGTCGGTCTTCGGTGGTTGAAAAAATCATGACAAGGTATTAAATAATAAAAAATTAGGTAGACCGAAATTGCATCGCTAAACTGTTTCGCCTCGCCAATGATAGAGAAAATTAGACTAAACTGACTTCTAACCTTCGATAGTTGGAGAGGCAATTCAAGAAGATTGAAATTTCGCATTTATGCTACAGCACACGACAAATAAGCTTTTAAATAAAGAAAATAAAAATAATATTTAAAAAAACCATCAAGAGTTTTCTTATTTACGTAATTGAACAAAACAAAAATTCGGCATAAAGTACTCGCACAGCACATCGAGTTGGGTAGGATAAAAAAAAAGAAATCAAACAATATGAAAAACAAAAAAGAAACGAGCGCATGAGAATAAAACAGTATTGGCATAAGAAAAAAATACGCAAATCACAGAAACTTTTCTGATCTGATGGTCAAAAATAGAATATTTAACTATGCTTTTATTATTAAGAAAAAGTTAAATTCTCAAAATCAAGAAAAAAACCGTTATTTTAATTAAAAAAAGGATTTTTTCGCTTTCGGTTCGCTTCCATAGCAGCATATTTTAAATTAAAGTCGCTATTAGGTATAGCATTTTTCAAATATCTTGGCGTTGCAGAATATCGTACTTGTAGCTGCGCAGAAAAGAATTTTTGGTACAGCGGGACATAAGGTGATGCGGGAGGAGCCAACTGCGCAGATTGTACTGCGCAGCCCACCTAAATGTTCAAATTTTATCGCTCAGCTCTAATTAACCCTTACATGCGTGATTTTTCCAAATATTTCCAAAAAATCATATTTAATGCAAGTTGTTATTGTAATACAGGAAAAATAATAAAAAAATCTAGCTTCCAAATTTATATTTTTTATTGAATGTATGCAACAGTGCGCATTTAAGGGTTAAATTCATAAAATATTTATATAATTATGGAACTGTGTTTTTATTGTAAGCATCAGCAACATTTAATTTGCAAAATAAATGTTCAAAAATGAAAATAGTCAAGTTAAATTTATTGTCTTTGTTGACATATATAGAAATAGACTTTTTTTTATTACTTTTCAGATATGCAAAATAAAATTAACTAAAACATGGAAGTATTTTTTAAACCACTAGATGTCGCTAGTTTATTTACTCAGCGCTAAAAGATTATGTTTTTTTTTATTTCGCTCCACAATCTAAATATAGAAAAGAGTAAACTATTTCAACGCACAGCCAAAACTACTGTAACTAGGGGGCTTGAAACTTTACTTAGAGGTTTTTCTTGCTATCTCCTTTAACAGTCCAAAATGGGGATTAACAGTCTATCCGGAGCAACTTTCTTCATTTTGCAGAATTATTGAAAATTGGGGTAAATGCTTTTAAGTACAAAAAATTGACTACTTGTTTAATTTTTTTTTTAAATGAGGTCATTAAGGATCTTAAAATGGGGATAAAGTTGTATCTAGAAATATTTTTCATAGTGTATATATGACTTAGGGAGGGGTGAAAATATAAAAAGATGTTATTCCTTCAATACAATAAATCTGAAAATGAAATAAAACACTCTTCAGGATTTTTCTCATTTTTAATATACAAAGGAGAATGACCATTTATGCTTTCAGTTTGTATAAGTAACAAACTAGTAACTTGATATTTATTGATTTTCTTGAATAAGACAGTTTTTTTTCTTTGTTACATAGGGAAGTATGTGTAAAATTAAAAACGCAATTCATACTTTACCATGTAAAAACTATAAAAAGAAACTAATTTGTAGAACTTCATTAACTATTTTCTCTCAAATCCGCCTAATTGAAGATTTGAGTTTTTTTTGTAATGTAATATAAATGAAACCATAGTCCATATTTGAATGTTCAATCTCCTTTAAAATGTCGATGCTTACAAAATATCGTATTGGTAATGTAGAAAAAATTGTCCTCAACATCATATTAATGTTTTCAAAGGAACTACTTAACTATTGATCAATATGTTGCAAAAGTTATTGTCGATGATGGTATAAAATCTATTAACCTACTAGACTTAGCTAAACCGATTTTGATGCGGATTTCACAAATAATAGTGTTGGGTTTTACATGATATTTAGCATTTTTTTATCATTTACTAGAGATCCACCAGTAAACGCGATGAGATGTTGTGGCTCCAAGAATGAACCATTTAAAAAATCAATTAAACATAGCCTTGTCAGGCTCAGATTGGGCAACCTTGATATAGCATATTCCAAAACATGTGAACTTTCATAAAATAAAGGTTTTATCAGGAAATCTGATGAGGGTAGGTCGTCCTTTGGATCTTAGCCTATTTCTGTATAACTCAAAGAGATTCAAATATATAGAGGAGGCATAGTTGTGTAGTTAACGCTAACATAACTAACGCCATCTGTTGTTGCATCCTCAAAACTATATGTGAATATAATGAATTGTATTTAAATGAATTGCTAATAGCTGTCATTAAAAAATGTTTAAATGTTTATTTTATAATAATAATTATTATTTTGTAAAATGTTTTATTACATGTCAATACAAGAACACGAGGAGGCACTAAACTAGACAATTGATTAGTACCTTTTAGAGATAGGACCGGTAAAAAAATGTTGTTCACTATGCCTCGTCTTTATTTAAATGTCTTCAACTAAAAAGGCAGGTTAGATTTTTGGCCGCCATGACAGTTCGAAACTTGGGATGTGTTGCTACGCAATACGTTAATCTAGGGCGTGGCGCGTTGTAAGGGGGTGAGGGGGGATGCGTACTGCGCAGCGCGCAGCTGCCCTTGTACCGTTAAAGATGTCGCAATCTTCTAAATAAATCCTTTATAACGAACACGCTTTCATATATACGTAAATTTACACGATTTTGAAATTACGCTAGTCGACGTTGACGTAAAGTAGAAAATTTGTAACATCTGTTTACCCCACACGGTACAGGGTGCGGTTATTTTCGTTTGTCCTTAAAGAATGCACCTTATATCCGTTCTTTTAAAATTCCAACCATTATATTTAATTTTGTTCGTATTCGAGTTACTTAGTAGTTTGTATTTGAGTTTAATTCATAGCCAAATAGACTAACTTACACAATAGTAAACCAAGTTGTAAAATCGAGAAAACACGTAGACAAAAGTCGTAACAAAGAAAATCTTACAAAGAGTTCTATCGCGGCGTTAATTTTTTGTCAAAGATTGATACGAGATTCAAAATTCTTTAATCCGGACGATCTTAACATTATCACTAACCTGTTTGTAGACCTTCAATCAGCAACCCCAGGACCCGCTTGGCTCAAGTCTCGCCGGAGGCCGCATCACACCACCAACCCCAGGATCAGCTTGGCTTGAGTCTCGCCGGAGGCCGCATCACACCACCTGAGTCTTTCATCGTTCATTTCGAAATGGTCGAGGCGTAGATACATACGCAGACTCCCGATCTCACAACCCATGTCGCGCATGCGTCATTTTATTGAATCCGTCTCGAAACCTAAGCAACGCCTGACTATATCTAGATGTAACTAATATATGCAAGGGCGTGGCTGCAGCTTCTAGAAAGATCATTCCACAGATTATACACAGTATGAAAGATGGCAACACTTGACGGTAGCTTTTATAGTCTATCAATGACGACTGCATATATTGTAACATAGCAACGGTAGAAAATTGCACTATGGCATCCCTTGTTTGGAGTAGTTTCTAACTAGCGTCTCCAAAATAAAGTTTTATTCAAGCCATTCCTCAAATATTGAGAAAAAAGTTTAAAATATAGCGGTAACTACATCAAATAATTCGATGAACAGTTTGATAGGTTACTGTTTATTTTAAAGCTAGTCAGTATTGCCATGTGTAAGCTTTAATTTCCTTTGTTAATTCATCTTCATCATCTTAAACTACTCTTCCACACTTATATTTCTAAACAAGTTACACTTATTTCCAAAAGCAATACGATTTAGGGATCATCATCAACCTGCCCTTGCCTCTACAGACAATCTGCACAGTACGTACGGCCATACATCTCTATCAGCTATCATCTGATTCGCCTTAAGCATCTTCTCTCATACATCTCTTTTATAATTCATCCATACTTTCTTCGGTATTTCTCTTCTACCTTGGGAGCTCTGCACATTCAATCTTAATACTTCTTTGTCTATATGATCCTCTCTACGCATAAGTCCTCCATGCTAACCTTTTGCTTCTGCTTCTCAATTTCTCCACCACTAGCGCTACTCTCAACTTCCTCTCTTTTATTCTTTCTTTATCCCTTCTTGTCACACATCTAAACTTAAGTATCTCAGTCACATGCTTTCTTTTCATCAGTAAGAAGAATCTTTATGCTAATTAGTATTTACTTATAGCCATTTTAATTTCTGGAGTTGTGATAGTAGAGTGGTCCACCACTACGGTGCCCGTAGCCCGTGCCCGTTATCCGTTGCTCAAATAACCAGCTCGCCCGAGGTCACCCCTGAAGATAGTGTTCTGCAGGCCTGTTTTAGTCTACTTCTCCTTCCCACTCTTTTCCAATATAGGAAGTGGAAATAGGTTTGGAAGGGGAGGTAAAGCGAGGAAAGGGGAATCGTCATCTTTCTGTATATTTCCTCTTCTCTTTATTCAAGATATGCCATGGTATTAGCCGTGCGCAGAAGGTTTGCGAAAGAAAACCACTCCTACTAACATCGACCACGTCCTGGGATATCATCGACAAAGCTTCTGTGCACGAGTTATATAGAATGTTACATTATTTATTTATTGTTTAATAAGGTTTATTTTGTTATACTCCATTAATTGTTATTATTATGGTTACAATACCAAAGTCTAGACTCTCAAAGACATATTTAGTAGTATATAGAAGTTTCTGGAAGCTTTCTAAATGTGATGCATTTTGTATTCAATGTATTTTGCTACAGAGTTCAATGCCACTGATTTAATGGACACTGATGCACGTAGTCATCGTAGCAAGCTACGATCGCTACGATACAGTGCTACGTTTACCTACAAGATTAGTCAATTTTATTCGATTCTTAAGAGCGGGCGCACACCTTTGACTAAACTATCGCACAACTGTTGTGCGATTGTCGATTGTTTCGCAGCCCATTCAATTGTGTGCAAAGCGAGACAAACCGTTGTTTGATAGTTTAGTCAAAGATGTGCTCGCGCTCTTATTTGATTTACTTCAAATGATATTTGAGTTCAATTCTTATATAGATAAAGGTAAGGTTTTGATAGAAATAAAACAGCATTGAATTTTTTTCCACATACATTTATTAGATATAATACCCATAGTCGAAACTTTAGAAACAGAATCAATAGTAGTAATATTGTAGGAATCGTTTCAAAAAGTTTACAAAGGTCAGACAATAAATAATAAATATGTTTAAACGTTCTCTTTTTGTAGTAATTCTTATAGAATGAGGAAATAAGAGAAAATAAGCACCAGAAAGAAAGCTCAAGGACTAATGGGTACGGAGACAACTAACATTTATCACATTAAATAGTTGATTATATATATAGTCGGCCATCCTTTGCGACTCATCCTAAATATCACTTCCAAATGTTCGAGCGACCCCAGGGGCCGCGACCAGTCTTCCGAATTTACCCTAGCACTCATTCAGTCGTTGCCAGACGGCCGGACATAGAGACATCTAATAAGTATATGCGTGACAGTAACTCTGCGCTTATTTCGAAGTTTTCATTCGCCTAAATTCGATAAATTTTCCCAAAATATAATGATCCAATGAACCATGTTTACCGCATTTTCGTAACTCGATTAAAGTGCAGAGCTGCGCCTCGTCCGTCAGACGAACGACGCGCAAGGTCTTACTGCCACACACGGAAAAAACTACCACAACATTGTATATTGAATACACTTACTTACTTATGACAAAGTCGCGCAAAACCAGTCGGGCAGAATCCGAACGTAAGCACGAATTATACCCGACTGCTGCCAAAGGTGGCTCCTTTTGCCCAAATATTCAAACATAGACATATTTTTATCTCTTTCTGAGCTAACGATATATGTGTTGTGTGAACATCTCGGCAGTGGATATCCACGATAGATTAAAAATTAGGAACCTATGCTAAATAGAAATAGGCCTTTTAAAGGTCAAAGTCAGTGCGCTGCCTTGTAAGGCCTTGAATGACGTTGCACAAATTCTCGTCTAGAGAGAGAATAGATGGCTGTGAGCCAAAATTGAGCGATATCGTCAGTCAGGGCCTAATCCTAAAACTACATTTTTTTTTGGCTGCCCCCGAAGTTTTAGGGTCGTTTTAAAGACCGGGTCGGGGACAATTTTTTGTTTTTTTGATTTTTTTTTTGCCATAGTGGCAGCTAATAACACCAATATCCTAAATCTACGATTAATAATTAGGCCGAAGGCCAATGCAATAAACATCCTTAATTTGGCAGCGTTATCTCAAATACAAATAATATTGAAATTGCATTTCCAACGAAATTGAATACACCTCTGGTATTTCCAACAAAAAAATATTTTAGATCGAAAAATTGGCCATTAAAATCACATCATTTTCATTTCAAATCATCAATCAAGTCACATTTACTGTAAAAATGAAATATAATGAATAGTAACACATCAGAATATATAGTGAAAAATTAAATGACAAATCTGCATCACCAAATTAAGGCCTAAATTTAAACTTACATACTACAAATCGATTTATAATCTAAACATCAAGAGACAAAAATATCTTATATCTACGTAGAAGTAACCATTATGTTAAGCCATACTAATTACTGTTATAAATGATAGACCATTCAGTGTACTAAAATTGATAGCTGAGATTGTAGAGCTTGAAAATATAAACATACGTAAATTATATTAATAAATAAATATATATAAGAAAAAATATAATACACCCACGTCGTTGATTAATCCACAAATGTATATTCTTACATTCAAATTACATTTAAGTTCGGCTTAGCGGTGAACGCCCTTGTCTGAATTGCTTCAGACAAAAATTATATAATTTAACAAATTCAGTACTTCGACTTACAAAGTACGAACACTTGTTACAAAATCAACAAGCTTTTGGCCTCTGTAAGCCACAAGTACTGACGTCTATTAACAATTCCTATAGAGCAAGGATTACATAGAAGCTATTATTTATTAATATAGATATATATATATTTTTATAACAACAGCCAAGAAGGTCGTCTAAGGGATGAAATAATTGCAGCTGAAGAATATAGGTAAAATTGAATAATGAAGGTGTAAAAAATTTATAAAAGTACACTCGACGACAAAAAAAAGGTCAAACTTTGAAAAAGGAATTGTGTTCCAAATGTTTTGAAATTTAGTATATTTGCCTGTAAACTGATATATGTATAAAACTTGTGAGATTGTGTGTGTTTATACAAATTTGTGCAACAATGCTTATTGGCTTCCAGCACATTTTAAGGTCATTCAAGAAAATGTGTGATTTTTAGATAATGTTTTAGTACCTTTATTTTATTTGCATGACGCATGATAAGGTTTTTTTGTCGTCGAGTGTTCGTGTGAAAAAATAAAATAAAAACTTCAAAATTACAAAAATAACTAAAAAGTGTAACGAAGGGACAAACTAGAAAATTAGTACCAATAATAATAATAGTGTAACAAATAATTTAAATTTAAACAGAGTTAAATATAACATAAATAGGAAATTAATTCAAATTAATAAATAGGAAATAGAAAAAATATAGGTAATATGGGAAATTCATAAATATTATATATTATAAATAGCTTGTATTCAAATATCGTCTGCTATAATAGAAATAAATATAATTGTTTTTTCTTTCCAAAATTTTGAATAGTATTAAAACTTTAAAATAAAAATTGTAAATAAATATAAGCCGTCAAAGCCAGGTCAATGAATGGTCCATATAAAAATGTAATACTTCAAAAGTATATAATGTTGATAAATAATTTTTTAATGATTAATTAAATCAGATGAAACGATAAAATATGAATTAAATTCTTTTAGGTAAATAGGTAACGATTTAACAATACAAGCCAAGTTGTGTATCCCGATGGTATGGGGATCAGTTCCACAACATATAATTTAACAACGGCTATGTCAGCCTCCATAAAATTTTAAAATTTAAATAGTGAAATTTTGCCACAGCATCGTCAACAATATCGCACGGATTGGGGCACGAATATTTAATATAGAAATATTGAAATTATATTAATAAGAATATTGTAAATGTTCGGAACTGGAGGGATTAGGACAGATTTGTTCAACTTATAACTAAAAGAAATAACCCATACCCCAAGCTGTGCGCTTATCGCCCCTATGGTCGAAAGGGGGGCGAAAATCCTATATCTAACCTATTCTTATAGTGCTCTTGAACAAAACTTTTAACATACTACATACTTGAATCAAATAAACACTAATAAATTATATGATCAAATTATAAACCAATATCTCAATAACATATAATAATATACTTTAAAGGAAATTAAAAAAAAAAAAAAAACAAAAGTAAGTAGCCTATGTGTTCTTCCAGACTATCCTCTACATCTATGCCAAATTTCATCAAGATCCGTTCAGCAGTTTAGGCTACAAACTCTAACAAACATCCATCTAAACTTTCGCATTTATAATATTAGTATGATTTATGACTATAATGCAACATCTACAGAAATTTTAAATATCTTTTAATCTAAATGCTAGAATCTGCAAAACTGAAAATGTTTATCATTATTTTGTGTCCCAATACTTGCGAGTTGATATTAAGTGGTTTTTAAGACTAGCAGTTGCCTGCGACGTCATCCAGGGATTTAAAAAAATCTTAATAAGCATGTGTCAAATTTCATCGAGATCCGTTAATCCGAGTAACAAACAACCATCCATCCCTTTCGCATTTATAATACACTAGCTTTCAATTTAGCTTGGAATAAAAAAAAAACAAAAGTAAGTAGCCTATGTGTTCTTCCAGACTATCCTCTACATCTATGCCAAATTTCATCAAGATCCGTTCAGCAGTTTAGGCTACAAACTCTAACAAACATCCATCTAAACTTTCGCATTTATAATATTAGTATGATTTATGACTATAATGCAACATCTACAGAAATTTTAAATATCTTTTAATCTAAATGCTAGAATCTGCAAAACTGAAAATGTTTATCATTATTTTGCGTCCCAATACTTGCGAGTTGATATTAAGTGTAGTGGTTTTTAAGACTAGCAGTTGCCTGCGACGTCATCCAGGGATTTAAAAAAATCTTAATAAGCATGTGTCAAATTTCATCGAGATCCGTTAATCCGAGTAACAAACAACCATCCATCCCTTTCGCATTTATAATACACTAGCTTTCAATTTAGCTTGGAATAAAAAAAAACAAGTGCGTAGCCAATGTATTCTTCTCGGCTATACTCTAGATCTATACCAGTTTTCATGGAGATCCGTTCAGTAGTTTAGGCTACAAACCCTAACAAACATCCATCTAGACTTTCGCATTTATAATATTAGTATGAAGTATGGTTATTGTACCTGGTTTCTCGCCACATGCGGACAGCGCGGTCTGTCTCGCCGAGGTTGTAATGGCAGGAGGCCGCTTCATAGAGGGAGTATGGCACCAGGAAAGTGTCCAACTTGATCTTGTTCTTCAGACTGTAAAATACCATCAATAAATACTGTCCCATGTTATATATCAGTGCCATATGTTATAGCAATACGTTAAAGAATTCCGTATTTACGTGTTAAAATGTCCGTTCAAACATATGGACCTTTGTCTAAACTATCGCATTTACGTAAGAAATTATGAAATGATAACACATATCGAAGACAAAGTTTATCTTACTCAACGACTTTTTCGAACTGTTGTATTGCCAAACGTTGCATCCCAAGAGCAGATAAGCAACAGCCGCGTAGATAGTAGATTAACGCACGATTGTCGGGAATCAGGGCTGCTGGCCAACGTGTCTCTTCTCTGTCCAGGGTCTCGCTTGCATTATCAATCCCCTGTACGTGAAAGGTAAGGTCAAAATGATTTCCTAAATCAACGACATAAAATACTCTAGCACTAAACACTCTCTCCTTAATTTAAAGTGTTTCGCCTAATGTTAATTACCGTCGATAATGGACGTCCATAATACCAAAGGAAATTGCGGGACAGATTATCTCGAAGTCAGTTTTGTACGACTACAATATGTATCACGTACGTGTAAATAAAGGTAAAGAGAGAACTGAATCGAAACTTATAGAAAGGCAAGTATATTGCAGACGAAACTGAACTGTGAACTCTCCACCGCGCTTCTATTCCTATAAATTTATACCTTAAGGTGGGATTGAAGCGTGGGAACGTCGGCAGCGAGGGCTGACATCAGGTTCCACAGGCACAGCAGCTCCATCGCCGGCATCATCAGCCGCCCCCCCTGCGCCGTGTACCTCGAGCACTTCATCAGGACCCACTTCTCCGTCGGCAGGGACTTCCCCGCTATCTTCTGACGATACAGGGGAGCGGCTCTGGAAAACAAACTACGTCAACCAAAGAAACAAATACTCCTTCCCGACGCCCTACCGCACCGCTGATAAAATCCGAACGCGTATCCGATCCGAACTTACCTGAAATTAAAAATATATCCGCAGAGCAATAATCAAACAAGTAACTATGTAGGTTTATGGCATTAACATATTTGCGGCAGCTATTAAAGTAGGAAAGAAGGTAAAATTATGGGTATAGCGAAGCTTAAATAACAACAAACACAACACAGTCATGCGGCTCGATTATATTCGCAAGTGCTCTGCCGTTACAAACTCAGAACGCCCGCCCCTTACTTGAGCAAATCGGTGACATGATTTCGTTCATCGGACGTACAATCCTTCCCAAGTTGCAGAAGCAACGCTGCTTTTGCATAGCAGTACATTGTTCTAGACCAAGAACTCTCTTCAATCAGACGTCCTGCGAATTCAGCAGCTGTGCGCCAATCCATCATCATACTACACAAAACGGTCACAAATTAAGTTCATGCAGGAGGGGAAATGAAATAAAATAAATAAATAAATGAAGTATAAAATTAATGATAATAAAACAAATTACTTAAACATATTGAATAAAATAATTAAACTAAAATAATAAACATTTCGAATGTAAGACTTTTTATATAAAGAGCTAGTTTATATTAAATTGCGTGGAATGATATACTCGTAAAAATCAGGGGAATCGATTTTTTTTTATTTAAGGTAACTAGTATTTTAAAGAAATATTTATTAATAAATTAACAGTGGACTGGTATTAATATTGTTATGTTTTAGCATTATTTATTAAAACCAGATGATTATTTCCCATTGTAATGAACTTACTACGTTGATACTATAAAAATTCAATATAATTTCCAATAAATGAATTTTCGTTTTTTTTAATTCGTATCGTAATAACATTATAAATATGAATGGATGGATGTATGGATATTTTCTGTAGTTTACAGCATATTTTTTAATTTTCGAAAATTAGACAATCATCATTGTTCTAATTCCAATATCTTTACTTTACATTGTTTTTAAATAATATTAACAACATAATCTCAAAATAAAAAAATAAATAAATAAAACCAATCATAAAAGGGTCTACGATCATGCATTTTATCTGTAACTAAAAATAAAGTAGACAAAATAAATTAGATATATAATAATAAAATAAATTATAAAGACAATCCAAATTGAGCAATACCTAATTACACAATGTGCACTGCCAAAGCTATATAAAATGTGTTAAACGCACAAACAAGATGAAATCAAAATAATGCAGCGAGCAAGACAAAGGGTTACAGTAATGAAGCCAAAACATTCTAGAAGCTTTGCCGATAGCCTCATGACGTCACTCGTTAACTGGTACTGGGCAGACGAGCCGCCATATGTTAGTGGGGAATCGGCAACCTTCTGCGCATGAGTTAACCTTATCCGTGATTTTCCTTGCCAAATATATACAAAACCCATCCCTTGAAAAAAACAGAATATCCGGAATACAACCGTTACCCCTGTACAAGAAAGGCACAGCGATGTTATAGTCATACAAGTGTTAGGATAGACTCACGGTATGGTTAGAATACAGATAAAGCATGTGGCGATAGAAGGAAGAAAACTATATGGAAGGTCTATCAAGAATAGTTCAATAAATAATGATAAAAGCAAATTAAGAAAGCATTGCTATGTTGATATAGAATTGAAACTCGCAGCGATAAAAGAGCATAAGATTTGAAATATCTTTTGTTTTTTTATGAATCCGTCGCTGGTGCAATTTAATCGAGCTTCAATATTATATCACAATAGATGTAGCGATTAGAAAATAAATATAAAAAGGAAACATGTACAGTCAAGGAATGACGCGGTGTTTCATTTATAGAAAAGTTACTTGTTCTTGCAACGAGACAAACGCCTCTTTAAAATAGCCAATAAGATAGCAGTTAGTTGCGCATAACCGGGTAATGTAAAACAATTAGCCGTGTACCTATGACCGATCTTTTTTCGTACACATTTGAAAACTGCATCCTATTGGTTATTGAAACGACTGAAATTTATGTTAAAATACCGACAGATTCCTCCACTGTACATAACTAGATATGTACATGAACTTAATGTGCTTCGTTTTGATGTATGTACAACTTTAGCAAGGGCGAAAAGGTATGCTCATAATTTTACACTTCCGTGATACCCTCTTAAGATTAAAAGATAGCGTGGTAATAAGTATTAGTTTAATTATTGTTAATTTTTAACGCATTCCGTTTTTTTTACTTTCGAATTAAATCTAAAAGTGGAACATGGTTTATGTACAATTGTATGCCGTAATGTTAACGTAAAGCAGATGATTGCCTTTAAATCGTTTACTTAAACATATTTCTATTCCTAAGGGGCTACGTGGTCTTGAATCAGATACTCGTAAGTGCATTATGATTGTTTGATGTCACTAATATCTCCTACAATAGACACGAGACGATGTATTGAATCTCATTTCTACATGCCCTACGCTCGTCCATAGCTAACTCTAAAATATCGTCAACGCTACCTTATCGTGTGCCTTGTACTTCTCTGAAAGTCGAACGGACCTTTTTCGTATAACTTAATCTAATTTATAACGTAAGCTGATAATAATTAGCAATAAATTGTAAAATGTGCCAGCTTTTTTCAATTATAGAGCATACTGCAATACTGTAAAGAGGGTCCAGTTCATGTAGGCAATAGTAGATCCTTAAACCATTGCGTATGCACGCCAATGATGTTCAGGGCACTCTGAAAGCGAACACGTAGATGTTTTGTTATGGTTGCTATAGATTTTAACTGCTCCTCGACTCGGCGCCCTAAAAAAGTCGCTAAGGAAGGTTTGAGTAACTTACGCGCTCGCCCACATCAGCTCCCAGTAGCACAGATGGCGAAGCTGGGGCCAAAGATGACGGGTCTCGGCTACTCGGCGATAAGTTGCCGCTGCCAATGCGCAGCGACCGCGGAGTAACTCCAAACGTCCCTCGAAGAGGAGAAACCAGACTCCCTCCGGGTACACCTAAACGAGACCGCGATAGTTACTATCATGCTTACAAGTTATAATAATCGTACACAAAATTAAGCACTTGACTTGTAATCTGATCTTTTAGAATTTTCATATGTACAAAATTTACCCGACTTTCTTAGGTAAAGGTAAACATCGTGATGCAACCTGCACACATCGACGAAGAAATTCGAAGTCATGTGTGAAGTCAACCAACCAGCACTGAGCCAGCGTGGTTGACTATGACCTAGTGACCCTACCTTAGGGTAGGCTCCGAGACCCTCAGTGGGGACGTATACTGACCTAGTGATGATGATGATGATGACACATAATTAAGTATTATACTTACTTTCAGTTGCGCGTCGATTATTTCGCGACACTGATGAATGTTCGGTGTGGCTCCAGCAAAATGGCTCACCACGAGATGGATACCCAGCGAGACAATCTCGCAGAGAACGCCACGCAGGCCCGGCTCCTTCGCTCCAATTTGAAGCTCGGCCAACCCAGCCTCCTGTATATGCGATCCATTTAAAGACTTGTTCACGTAGCAACGAAACGCTCCTATTAATAGCGGGTAAGAATTTGTAGAAAGCTGTAGTCTGGACGTAGATTAAGCATGCTAAATAGATGAGCTCAAGATAGAAAAGTTTATTGTATGCTCATTTGCCTTACCTTGTCGCCAGAAAAGCCGACGTATTCTAGAAGCGTTATAATTCTCGCCGGTAATAATGCTATTATAATTCTGAAGGTTGCTAGCCCGAGGCGAACGCCGCTGTGGAAATGTTGGCGCGACTTTATACTTGCCCACGTCTTTTTCTCGAGAATTCGCGAGCACTCCCTGCGGACGATCAGTGTTACACTACTTAAATTAAACGTTCTTCCATTCCTTCAGTAGCAAGTCTACGGTAATGTGTGAAATAATGTTTAGAAGATAAATGATGTAAGCGGTTTCATGTCCAACTGTCAGGGCATGTTCGCGGTGCCTTCAAGTCTTCATTCTTATGCAATTGGTTTCCGAGAATCAAAAGGCATAAAGTTTTTAATGTCAAAAAATATTAGATCTTTAGTATAAGCATTCTCTTGACTGAGCTCCAATTTGCGATGGCTTCCCGTTGTGCCTGAGGGTCTACATAAGTCGCTTTTATAACATACCCAAGTTATGGGGAATGGAGGAATAATGAACAGTGCCAAGTATCACGGAAACTGTAAAACTGTGTGTGAAGATGTTCAGAACTTTCTTTTTCCTTAAATGATGAACGAAGTGGTGATTATGAAGTGACTATGATGCTTTAGCGTATAAATTACTTGTAGGTGTTGTAGGAGTTCTTGATTTTCATGGTTGCCCTGAGGAAGGCCGCGATATCCTCTCCCTCTATGACGCATAGGGCCGCCTGCAGAAGCATCGACTCCGCGTAGCAGAGCTCGGCGTGTGCTTCCGTGTCGGTCATTGTCGAGTAATTCTGGTGATGCTGGCAAATAAGGAACTTAAGAGTGGGGAGTCGGTTGTTATGTTAGTGCCAGTCCTCCGGGGAAACATCGCGACAATACACGTTAAGTAAAAATACACATGTACTTTCGCAGTTGTGTTTTGAGTTACGTGGTAACTAATTCATCCTTGCGCATTTATCATGTTAGTAAGATTTCTTCTGTTTCATCGAGATATCGTGCTTTTGAAGTATGCATTATTATTGTCCATTCTATTGATACTCCCACGTATTGTTTTCTAATAGGTGTCGATGTGTCTCACGAGAATATAATCTAATCCAAGTTTACTTTCAGATCCGTATCAGATTTATTAAGCTTCCGGAGATTAAATTTGCAATTATTATTTATATTTTAATGTTTGAGTTTTTGAGTACGTCTAAATAAATAAAATAAAATAAATGCTTTAAAACTTGATGCAGTAACATACCAATTTTATTGCGCAAAAAGTAAAAAATAAAAAATATAACTTTATAGCTTAGAGTCGCAAGTTAGTAATTCCGACTATTACATACTAAACTACTTGAAAGAAAAATAAAACAAACATACTTTAATAAATCAGATATCGGTATTGAAAAACAAACAACTGTTAACAAAAATAAAGCCAAAAAAAAACTAATATTCTGGATGCAACGACTTAAAATTTTTTTTAATCATAAAACAACGTAGTTTAATAGCTTTATATTTTAAGCAAACTTATCTGCTGTCATTAAAAAAACATAATTTCAGTTTTTACTGTCATAGAGGAAACATATTTCAGAAATGCAAGCAACTTAATTATACTATGATAGTATTCCAAAATGCAATTATATTCTAATTGAAATTTTACCAATCGGTTAAGTTACTTTAAATTATTTAAATAAATAGAGCGTTTTAAAGATCGTTGGAATACAATTGTCAGAAAAATGGGTTCAAAATGCATTCACAAGCATGTACGAACACAACACATGCAATAAACGCCAAACACGCATTACGGACTTTTTGTCGCGGTTTTAGGAACACTAGCGATAATCTGTCCAAGGCTAAATGGAGATACAGGCGCAGGATAATGGGGACTTTTAACATCGAAGCTAAAGCCTCACTTTAAGGCGCAACATTATATTTTGTCTATATTTTTACACATAAATAAAATTAGAGCGTATGAATGAAATGCCAAAAAAAAAAACCTATTTCACGCCTATGACATATTAGCGTTAAAACAAAATCACTTTTAATTTTTCTTTGTGTATGTCTGTCTGGAAGTTTTGAAGGTCTGGATTGGTTTCGAGTAATGTCAAATATCGTAGAGGTTCATCGACTAGTACAAAGGAAGACGTATAATTTGTATATTGTATGTAAAATTACTGTATCTGTGGTACGTAAAGTTCGTAAAGCGCGTCTGACATGTATATTGATGGTAATTACCTTTGTTATTATCGTCCCTAACGACTGCAACACTGTGTAGCTCCTCCGGTTCTGGTTGCACAACTGGATTGTCTGCTTGAGGCTCTGGATCGCGCGGCCTACCTGAGCCGAATCCAGGGTTAAAACCGCAGGAATGAACTCGAATATCGAAACACCCAGGCTGTGGTAAATTGACGTTCTGCTCCTGGTAGAAAGTCTAAAGTCATTGGCTGAGACCAGTGATGGCGATGTGGACTTTGAAATCCTCATCGCCAATGGAGCCTAGCACGGTCAAGTGGGGTCGCTAATTTGCTTTCTAACCAATGAGAAATATATCCCGTCTCTAACTACTAAATTTCGCATTTCCCCCCTTAAATATTAACATATTACTAAATAGCAATTACCGGAACAAAAACTTATCTAATTCTGGTCATCGTAGAGTAATCAGGAGTTATGAAAATTTTTGAAAGACAAGTTATATATTGTGAACTTGTTACTTAGAGGTATGACATTAGAAGTTCATGTTTTCCCTTTTTTATTCAAATAGTTCCAGTTTTATCAGCTATCAACTAAATGATGAAAATACTGAATCTGAGAATTGTCTTATGTCCAACAATAAAAAACAACCATGAATGTTTCAAATGAGCCTCTGCTATTAATACATACACCAACATTACCTACACATTTTTTGGGTTTGTATATTAGTGAGTACCCACTGCCGAAAAACCTGTTAAAAAACATATTGTACAAAAATAATAAGAGATGACAGCATATTTTTCTGAGTGTTGCAGCTGTGGATATCCACCTTAGAAATATTAATAAGAAAGGAAACTGACCGAGCCTCCATGATGCCCATGGCGGAATCTAATTCATTATTGAAGAACCGCTTGATGGCCATCTCGCAGTCATCGAGAGCCATTTGCAGATTTACGTTGGCACTATAAAAAAAAAAAACCTATTTCACGCCTATGACATATTAGCGTTAAAACAAAATCACTTTTAATTTTTCTTTGTGTATGTCTGTCTGGAAGTTTTGAAAGTCTGGATTGGTTTCGAGTAATGTCAAATATCGTAGAGGTTCATCGACTAGTACAAAGGAAGACGTATAATTTGTATATTGTATGTAAAATTACTGTATCTGTGGTACGTAAAGTTCGTAAAGCGCGTCTGACATGTATATTGATGGTAATTACCTTTGTTATTATCGTCCCTAACGACTGCAACACTGTGTAGCTCCTCCGGTTCTGGTTGCACAACTGGATTGTCTGCTTGAGGCTCTGGATCGCGCGGCCTACCTGAGCCGAATCCAGGGTTAAAACCGCAGGAATGAACTCGAATATCGAAACACCCAGGCTGTGGTAAATTGACGTTCTGCTCCTGGTAGAAAGTCTAAAGTCATTGGCTGAGACCAGTGATGGCGATGTGGACTTTGAAATCCTCATCGCCAATGGAGCCTAGCACGGTCAAGTGGGGTCGCTAATTTGCTTTCTAACCAATGAGAAATATATCCCGTCTCTAACTACTAAATTTCGCATTTCCCCCCTTAAATATTAACATATTACTAAATAGCAATTACCGGAACAAAAACTTATCTAATTCTGGTCATCGTAGAGTAATCAGGAGTTATGAAAATTTTTGAAAGACAAGTTATATATTGTGAACTTGTTACTTAGAGGTATGACATTAGAAGTTCATGTTTTCCCTTTTTTATTCAAATAGTTCCAGTTTTATCAGCTATCAACTAAATGATGAAAATACTGAATCTGAGAATTGTCTTATGTCCAACAATAAAAAAACAACCATGAATGTTTCAAATGAGCCTCTGCTATTAATACATACACCAACATAACCTACACATTTTTTGGGTTTGTATATTAGTGAGTACCCACTGCCGAAAAACCTGTTAAAAAACATATTGTACAAAAATAATAAGAGATGACAGCATATTTTTCTGAGTGTTCCAGCTGTGGATATCCACCTTAGAAATATTAATAAGAAAGGAAACTGACCGAGCCTCCATGATGCCCATGGCGGAATCTAATTCATTATTGAAGAACCGCTTGATGGCCATCTCGCAGTCATCGAGAGCCATTTGCAGATTTACGTTGGCACTATAAAAAAAACGACAGTCAATTTCGGCACAGCAGCTCTTCGTGTTCTATATCCATCTATCATTCATTACAGTCGCAACAAGCAACCCTTTTTAATCTCCTTTTCAGATCTAAAAAACTAATATATCTAAATCAAAACTTGTATTTAAAAGATTTTGCCCGCGTCACCGTCCGCATGGAATTAAAATAGCCTATGCATTCTTTCAGACTATCTTCTACATCCGTGACAAATTACATAGAATTCCGTTCAGGAGTTTAGGCTACAAACTCTATCAAACATCCATTCATCTAAACTTTCGCATTTATAATATTAGTAAGATAAGATAAAAATACTTACTCCGTTGCATCGCTTGAAGCATCTTGGAAGTTGTCCCGCTGCAACAAAAATCAATCGATCAAAAAAAAAATTAACTACTAGCTTTCGCCCGCGACTCCGTCCGCGTAGAATTAAAAAAACACAAAAGTGAGTAGCCTATTCTTCTAGATTATACTCTACATCTATGCTAAATGTCATCGAAATCCGTTCAGCCGTTTAGGCTACAAACTCTAACAAACAAACATCCATCCATCCATCCATCCGTCCATATCATCATCACCGGCTCACTATACGTCCCCACCGAGGGGCTCGGAGCCTACCCTAAGATAGGGTGACTAGGCCATAGTCAACCACGCTGGCCAAGTGCGGGTTGGTTGACTTCACACATATCTTTGAATTTCTTCGCTGATATGTGCGCAGGTTGCATCACGATGTTTTCCTTCACCGTAAGAACGTCGGGTAATTATGTACATATGATAATTTGAAAAAATCGACAATCACATTGGTACATGGCGGGATTCAAATCCAAGACCTGTAGATTACAAGTCAAGTGCTTAAACCACTGAGCCACCGACGCTCCATATAAACTTTCGAATTTATAATATTAGTATGATTAGTATGATTAGTATGATAATGAAATAGCAAAATATATAAGCAGCTACTTTAAAGTGGCGGCCATCTTGGACTAATTAATGTTCGTTTTTAAATGTTCATATCAGCACTTCAAATATTTTTTGACTACTAGTTTGGAGAGAGATCCATTACTATTCATAAAATAGGATTGTTATTTAAAAGAAGAAGAGAAGAACATAACTTAAATCTTTCTTTTCCTTTAGGGTCCGACTATCTCTTTCCGGAATATTACTAAAGTTTATCTCTAACAGTGGTAGAGTCCGCATAACATCTTCGTACGAATGGGCCGGCTCGCCCCCCCCCCCTATACTACGACCACACAGAAGACACGCGTGAAGTGGAAGCAATTCCGCGTTTCATCTGATGAATGATCATCATCATCGCCCCTACCTTATCCTACTCCCGTAGGGTCGGCGCACCGGGTTTTCGTCCTTCAAATAACTCTATCATCCGTCATCTCAGTCATCACTCCCTTCTTGAACATGTCTCCTTTCACGCATTCCATCCTTTCTCATCTGATGAATGATGCTAAATGAACTGAAACGGTGCGTGCCGTAGGCCTAATTTTAGTTCCATTCCCTACCTTTTCCTTGTAGGCAAAGGGTGGGAAAGGAAAGTCGATAGGATGGTGGAGTGGCATAGGAAGGAGAAATATCCTCTTTATCTGCGTCTCTTCCTCGGTCAAGTAAGGGTATTTTTTTTTTATAAGAGCAGGGGGCAAACGAGCGGCGAGAACACCGAGGTGGTCAACGACGCCCATGGACATCCGCACCACCAGAGGAACTACAGATGCGTTACCGGCCTTTGAGGAAATTGTAGGCTCGCTTAAAGGGCCCTAAGTCGTATTGCTTTGGAAATACCGCCGAGGACAGACCGTTCCACAACGCGGCTGTGCGGGGCAGAAAGTTCCGCGAAAACCGCACGGTTGTGGAATGCCAGCCATCGACATGGTGAGGATGGTACTTGGCGGTCTGTCGTGTCGTCCGATGACGAAACTCGGCGGCAGGAATTGTTCCAAACAGCTCCTCGGAACACGCTCCGTGGTAAATACGGTAAAAAATGCAGAAGGAACTGACGTCCCTCCGCAAGGCCAGAGGATCTAGCCGATCGGTAAGAGCTCGGTCGTTGACGATTCGAGTCACTCTCCGTTGTATGCGGTCAAATGGAAGAAGCTGGTATTGGGGAGCTCCCGCCCAGAGGTACGAGCAGTACTCCATATGGGACCGAATTTGCGCCTTGTAAAGTTGAAGGCGGTGGCCCGGCTGGAAGTACTGCTTCGCCCTATTGAGCACACCCAGCTTTTTAGAGGCCAGCTTGGCCTTGTCTTCCAAATGACCGCGAAACTGAACATCACTCGATATGTCAACGCCGAGAATACCGATACTGGCTGAGGCAACCAGGGGAGTGTTCTCAAACCGGAGATTGAGGACGAAGGGATCGTTTTTAGCGGTAATGGCGCATACTTGTGTCTTTTTAGGATTTAAGTCGACAAGATTTTGTCGACCCCAATTCGAGACATCACCCAAGAGGGTCTCCAGCTCAGACACAAGTTTGTTCCGGTTCTCATCGGCATTGGCCCGAGTAACATTAGCGCGGGCCGTTTATAGTGCATCACCGGTACTATCGTCTGCATAACAATGGATGCTGCGTATTCGCAGCATGTTATTGATATGCAGAAGAAACAGAGTGGGCGACAGTACACAGCCCTGTGGGACCCCAGCATTAATTGGTTTCAGGTCAGAGCATGCACCGTCGACAACGATGTTGATGCTCCGACCCTCCAAGAAGCTGGAAATCCAGGCGCAGAGTTTCTCGGGCAGCCCGTAGGAAGGCAACTTCGAAAGAAGTGCTTTGAGCCACACCCGATCAAAGGCCTTGGCCACGTCCAGACTAACTACCAGGGCCTCACCCTTGCCCTCGATTGTATCCGACCATCTATGGGTGAGGTACGCAAGAAGGTCACCAGCTGAGCGACGTTGACGGAAACCGTACTGACGACCGCTTAACAGCTGGTGCTCCTCCAGGTACCTCATAAGCTGGCAATTGATGGTCGCTTCCATGACTTTCGAGAACAAGGGGGTAATGGCAATCGGCCTGTAGTTGGACGTATCCGAACTATCGCCTTTCTTTGGGATCGGGTGTATTACGGCAGTCTTCCATGACTTCGGGACTATGCCGGTGGAGTACAGGAACCGGAACAGGCGCGTTAAAACCGGTGCCAACTCAAGAGCGACTCAAGCACAATGGGAGGAGTACCGTCTGGCCCACTCGAATTGTTGACGTCGAGAGATTGCAGTGCCATACGCACTGATCTCTGACGAAACTGGATTTCCGGCATAAAGGTGTCACCGGACGGGAAATACGGCGGCGAAGCACCTTTGTCCTCCAGAGTCGAGTTTGACGCAAAAAGAGAGCCCAGGAGATCGGCCTTCTCTTTTGCGGTATGGGCCAGCGAGTCATTCCCCTGCGCAAAAATGGTAAAGACGGCTTACAGAAGTTCCCCTGGACAGCCTTGGCGAGAGACCAAAACGCACGTGTTCCCGAGGGGAGGCGCCCCAGTCTCTCGTCAATGCTGGCCACGTGTTCCGACTTCGCCCTGGTAATCACTCTTTTGAAGGACCTGGAGGCAGAGTTGTACTTCTTTTTGAGAAGGCCGGTATTTACATCCCTAGCCGCTAACGCCCCAGCCCAGGCTCGGTAACAATCCTGCTTGTGTCGCGCAGCTAATTTGCAGGATTGTCCAAACCAGGGCCGAGAACTGCCCCCGATGGGTACAACAGATGACGGGATAAAAAGTTCCATCCCCTGAAGCACCACATCGGTAACAGAATCAGCAACGGCATCGGGATCGTCCAGCTTGAAGCAAACTTGCCCCCATGGGTAGGATGCAAAGAAAGACCGCATCTTATCCCAGTCTGCTGACCTGTAGTGCCACACTCGACGATGGCCATTCGGGTTTAACCGTGGGCGACGCGAGGTAGGCACTGTGGTCCGGATCAGGCAGTGGTCCGACGAGCCCAGGGGGGCGTCGACGGAAACCAAATAGCTGTCCGGATGCGAGGTCAGCAGAGGGTCCAACAGGGAAGGTGTATGATCTTCCACATCTGGGATTCGCGTAGGCGAGGTAACCAGCTGCGTCAGATCATATGACAAGGCGAAGTCGTGGACAGATCTCCCCGCATGATCAGTGGTACGAGAGCCGAGCCATTCGGCATGGTGGGCATTGAAATCGCCGAGTACCACGATCTCAGCGGAAGGGATCTGTGCCAGAACGGAATCTGTAGCCGTTTGGACTTGCTCCATGTACGGTGTGTCCGTACATACAAAATAAAACACCGTAGTTAAAAGAGAATGTTGTGATTTATTCCTATAACTACGGCTATGTATGGTGGTGAGCACACGCGAACGTTGTCGTGATTCAACGTGAACTATTATAGTTTGATATGATCGTTCGCGTGCGTTATAATGGTTCAAAATGCTTAGTCGGGAAAAACATATATTGTGCGGTGTTTACATGCTCCCGAGGGCAGAGATCGTGAGGGTGCAGAATGGTAATGAGTGAACATAGTACAAGATGATTATAAAACAATAAATCTTAATGCTATGTGAATACAAAGAAAATGAATTTAAGTTGAGTGTGCATCACTTTCACTACACTACACTGTGGTCACTGTTAATGTCTGTAATTTGTCGCGCACTCCCACGAAGACGCGGAGGCGGCGGCGGCGGCGGCGTCCTCGATTCGGCCGTCGCTTACGCAGCGGAGGGGGCGGCGAGGAGCTGCTCTGAAGAACGCCGATTCCGGAGTCGTGCACTCCGTAGATCGCAGCTGCACTTCCAAGCACGCCCACCAGCAGACCGGTCACCAGGTGCTCACGCGGATGCTGTGATGACCCGACGTGAATTGTTGATGGGCACACGCGGATGCTGTGGTGATCCGACGTGCTGGTTGATGAGCTCACGAGGATGCTGTGTTGACCCGACGTGAATTGTTGATGGGCGCACGCGGATGCTGTGGTGATCCGACGTGAATTGTTGAAGGGCACACGCGGATGCTGTGTTGACCCGACGTGAATTGTTGATGGCGCACGCGGATGCTTGTGGTGATCCGACGTGCTTGTTGATGAGCTCACGAGGATGCTGTGTTGACCCGACGTGAATTGTTGATGGGCGCACGTGGATGCTGTGGTGATCCGACGTGCTTGTTGATGAGCTCACGAGGATGCTGTGTGATCCGACGTGCTGTTGATGAGCTCACGAGATGCTGTGTTGACCGACGTGAATTGTTGAAGGGCACACGCGGATGCTTGTGGTGATCCGACGTGAATTGTTGAAGGGCACACGCGGATGCTGTGTTGACCCGACGGAATTGTTGATGGGCGCACGTGGATGCTGTGGTGATCCGACGTGCTTGTGATGAGCTCACGAGGATGCTGTGTTGACCCGACGTGAATGTTGATGGGCACACGCGGATGCTGTGGTGATCCGACGTGCTGGTTGATGAGCTCACGAGGATGCTGTGTTGACCCGACGTGAATTGTTGATGGGCGCACGCGGATGCTGTGGTGATCCGACGTGAATTGTTGAAGGGCACACGCGGATGCTGTGTTGACCCGACGTGAATTGTTGATGGGCGCACGTGGATGCTGTGGTGATCCGACGTGCTGGTTGATGAGCTCACGAGGATGCTGTGTTGACCCGACGTGAATTGTTGAAGGGCACACGCGGATGCTGTGGCGATCCGGTGTGCTTATTGATGAGCTCACGCGATGCTGTGTTGACCGACGTGAATTGTTGATGGGCGCACGCGGATGCTTGTGGTGATCCGACGTGCTTGTTGATGAGCTCACGAGGATGCTGTGTTGACCCGACGTGAATGTTGATGGGCACACGCGGATGCTGTGGCGATCCGGTGTGCTTATTGATGAGCTCACGAGGATGCTGTGTTGACCCGACGTGAATTGTTGATGGGCGCACGTGGATGCTTGTGGTGATCCGACGTGCTGTTGATGAGCTCACGAGGATGCTGTGTTGACCCGACGTGAATTGTTGATGGGCGCACGCGGATGCTGTGGTGATCCGACGTGAATTGTTGAAGGGCACACGCGGATGCTGTGGCGATCCGGTGTGCTTATTGATGAGCTCACGCGGATGCTGTTGTTGACCCGACGTGAATTGTTGAAGGGCACACGAGGATGCTGTGTGATCCGACGTGAATGTTGAAGGGCACACGCGGATGCTGTGTTGACCCACGTGAATTGTTGAAGGGCACACGCGGATGCTGTGTTGACCCGCGTGAATTGTTGATGGGCGCACGTGGATGCTTGTGGTGATCCGACGTGCTGGTTGATGAGCTCACGAGGATGCTGTGTTGACCCGACGTGAATGTTGATGGGCACACGCGGATGCTGTGGTGATCCGACGTGCTTGTTGATGAGCTCACGAGGATGCTGTGTTAACCCGACGTGAATTGTTGATGGGCGCACGCGGATGCTGTGTGATCCGACGTGAATTGTTGAAGGGCACACGCGATGCTGTGTTGACCGACGTGAATTGTTGATGGCGCACGTGGATGCTTGTGGTGATCCGACGTGCTTGTTGATGAGCTCACGAGGATGCTTGTGTTGACCCGACGTGAATGTTGATGGGCACACGCGGATGCTTGTGGTGATCCGACGTGCTTGTTGATGAGCTCACGAGGATGCTGTGGTGATCCGACGTGCTTGTGATGAGCTCACGAGGATGCTGTGTGATCCGACGTGAATTGTTGAAGGGCACACGCGGATGCTGTGTTGACCCGACGTGAATTGTTGATGGGCGCACGTGGATGCTGTGGTGATCCGACGTGCTTGTTGATGAGCTCACGAGGATGCCTTGTTGACCCGACGTGAATTGTTGATGGGCACACGCGGATGCTGTGTGATCCGACGTGCTGTTGATGAGCTCACGCGGATGCTGTGGCGATCCGGTGTGCTTATTGATGAGCTCACGCGGATGCTGTGTTGACCGACGTGAATTGTGATGGGCGCACGTGATGCTGTGGTGATCCGACGTGCTTGTTGATGAGCTCACGAGGATGCTGTGTTGACCCGACGTGAATTGTTGATGGGCACACGCGGATGCTGTGGTGATCCGACGTGCTTGTTGATGAGCTCACGAGGATGCTTGTGTTGACCGACGTGAATTGTGATGGGCGCACGCGGATGCTTGTGGTGATCCGACGTGAATTGTTGAAGGGCACACGCGGATGCTGTGTTGACCCGACGTGAATTGTGATGGGCGCACGTGGATGCTGTGGTGATCCGACGTGCTTGTTGATGAGCTCACGAGGATGCTGTGTTGACCCGACGTGGAATTGTTGATGGGCACACGCGATGCTGTGTTGACCCGACGGAATTGTTGATGGGCACACGCGGATGCTGTGGCGATCCGGTGTGCTTATTGATGAGCTCACGCGGATGCTGTGTTGACCCGACGTGAATTGTTGATGGGCGCACGTGGATGCTGTGGTGATCCGACGTGCTTGTTGATGAGCTCACGAGGATGCTGTGTTGACCCGACGTGAATTGTTGATGGGCGCACGCGGATGCTGTGGTGATCCGACGTGAATTGTTGAAGGGCACACGCGGATGCTGTGTGATCCGACGTGCTTGTTGATGAGCTCACGCGGATGCTGTGGCGATCCGGTGTGCTTATTGATGAGCTCACGCGGATGCTGTGTTGACCCGACGTGAATTGTTGATGGGCGCACGTGGATGCTTGTGGTGATCCGACGTGCTTGTTGATGAGCTCACGAGGATGCTGTGTTGACCCGACGTGAATTGTTGATGGGCGCACGTGGATGCTGTGGTGATCCGACGTGCTTGTTGATGAGCTCACGAGGATGCTGTGTTGACCCGACGTGAATTGTTGATAACGGCAGGCCAGACTGGTAACGCTGGTGCTGCCTTGATTGTGAAGTACTGTATAGTTGTGGCGTTGGTTTGTTGCTAACACTTCCCGCGAGTGATCCTGCTTGTGACCGCCACGCGCGAAAGGTCAAAAGCTCGAAGGACCATGATGTACGGTGTGTCCGTACATACAAAATAAAACACCGTAGTTAAAAGAGAATGTTGTGATTTATTCCTATAACTACGGCTATGTATGGTGGTGAGCACACGCGAACGTTGTCGTGATTCAACGTGAACTAGTTTAATATGATCGTTCGCGTGCGTTATAATGGTTCAAAATGCTTAGTCGGGAAAAACATGTATTGTGCGGTGTTTACACCGTACACTCCATGAGTCGGTCAATTTCGGCATTACCGCTATGGGACTTATAGAGGCTCGCGTAAACTCGCAGCTGGTCATCGCTATTTACGCGCAGCCACAAAAACAGGCGCAGGAGAGGTACGATGTGTCAGCCGGAGAGGATATCTGCGTCTCGGTGAGGAAAAGCAAGGCCGGCTTGGCCGTCCGTAGATGATAGTGGACGGCATCCAAGTTAGAATGGAGTCCCCTGAAGTTGCAAAAGTCCACGGCGAGCGTCGAAGAGGGTGCCGTGAGGTGTCCATTGCGTTTGCCCCGAGCGGGTTGTTTCCCACCCCAGAGTACGCAGGGCGGCCCGCGCGCTCACCCTCAGACTCCAATATCAGAGATATTGGTACCCCCCTGGGGTAAGCATGCTAGCATGCTGAGGGTGGGGGGGAGGTTGGGCCTCCGGCACCACACTCATCAGACGAAACGCGGAGTTATTTCCACTTCACGCCTGTCTTCTGTTTGGTTGTGGTATTGCACCGGGCGAGCCGACCCATTCGTGCGAAGATGTTAAAGCGGGCTCTACCATTGTGAAACGCATCTACGATTGCCAATGTCTATGAGCTGCGGTCGCTTCGTCTTATCGGAGAACTAGCCTCTCGTTCGTTTGCAATATTATGACATATAAAAAAACTTCAATAATACTTACAGCATTATCATCATCCATATCGAGATGTGCTCGCAGGTCTCGCGGAAGTGTGTTCAGGGGGCCAGTAGGGTCTTCCCAGTCCGCAGCATTGCGGGCGCGGCGACGAGCTGGCCTCTTCCTACCCCCTCCTTTATTCTGTTTGTGGTCGTCGGATGACATCCAATTAGGTTAATTAAAACTAGAACAAAAGAAAACACGACTTGAGTAATTGTGCTCTAACAACAAAAACTTAGATATAAAGTCTATCCATGTTATAAAATTGGACTGTCTGTATGTAATATCGAATGAAAAATTCCGGATTTCGTAAAGATGATGTATTTGCGTTGCTAACAACGAAAATCAATCGAGCCGCGTTCCGGGTAACGAGCGGAATGGCTGCACCGATTTTGACTGGAATTTGACTGGAAGGTAGCTGATGCACGGGTAATTGTTGTATACGATGTGTTCTTTTAATTCCGAACTAACGAAGTTTGCCTAGCTCGTGTATCATAAATCTTAAGGTGCAAATAATTTGCATCTTTTTCGACTGAACTTCACCGATACGATCAGAAAAAATAATTTTAAAATTAAAAGTGGTCTTTTGTTTTAAGCTATAAAAGCAGAAATTAATATGCCAGTTGTACGGGGTAGTAACTGGCACAATGCGTTTAAACAAATTCAAATACCAAGCTAGAAACTTACATTCCAGGTACTGGCATGCAAGTTAGCGTCACACATGTCTGTAATGAGTATGTGCGAGTACCTGGTATGCAACTATGCCAGTTACTTGCAAGTGTATTCCCAGCCTAATTGTCACAATGTTTATTCGGTTTTTCGGATCGATTATCATAAAAATGGTAATTGATATCACAAAATAGCCATAGATCAAAAGCCGTTATCGAAATTGAGATTGCATATTTATTTACGGTTGATTAATTTTAAAACATAGCTGAATTGTTTAATTACTTTAGTTAAATGATTTTAATGTAATTGTAAAATAAGCTATCACACCGTCCGCGCGATAAAAAATAATTCCGAGCCTATGTAGTACTTATAATGTTCTACATCTATGTCAAATTTCAACGATATCCTTCCATCCATCTAAACATTCTCTTTTATAATTTAAAAAGTAAGATAATCTATCGATTGATGAAAAATAAAAAAATGCTTAACTCTGAACGCTTCCAAAAATGTTAAACAAAAATTATATCATCTTATCCGTAGAAATAATCTAAATTACCTCAACATAACGCCCATTGTCTAAGCTTCATATTCGAAAGATAATGAGAGATCTTTAATTGTAACAGTTTGTATGTTAAAATGCAGGAGACGGTGGACGCAAATTAACCACAGGAAAAAAGCAAACAAGTAAATCGCAATCACAACCAAACGAAGTACAATACGCGGTATCATAATGATAATCCAATAGAAAATATAAGTGTCCCCCCTCCACTTTAACCGACCCAGCGTCCACCCAACCACTGCACTTGCGCGTACGTGATCGATTCGTATATCGTAATAAGGTTCACTAAAATCTATCACTTCACAATTATCATTAATATTAACAGAGGTTTCATCGTTAGTCAATGTTCAAACGCACTAATTAATGCACTTACTTTATTCTACATCAAGAGATGACACATGTTGTTCGGTTCACAGTGCAAGTAGAACTGCCGAAGCCCGGGCGAGCCGACCCCTTTTATACTAAGCGCATCCCCCACCCGCATCTCATTTTCCAGAATGTTCCCCACCCCCTCCGCCCCCACCCCCACACCCGATCCCCGGATGAGCTTCTCCCTATGCTAGCCCCTGCGCATTTTGCTGACCTCGATTGTTAACATGCGCGAACTTGTCGATTTTATGTTTGTTTTCGAACAAAGGAAATTTAAGAATGACGTCGTATGTTACGTATCTGAGTTTATAATATTTTAGATGCAAATTTTAGATGGATAGATGGACGTTTGTTAGATTTTACAGCCTAAACGGTTGAACAGATCTCTATGAAATTTGGCATAGATGTACAACATAGTATGAAAAATCACATAGGCTACTAATTAAGAGATTTTTTAAAGTCATCCGAACTGAGTCGCGGACGACAGCTAGTTAATTATAGAATTAAATGAAGACTATATGTATGACACTGTAGTCAAAATAATAGTAAAATATCTTAATAAAACAAATTACGGAAAATTAAAATAATTTAAAAACATTACGCAATTATTCAGAAAAATCTCTTTTCTAAGACACACTAAATGCTAATAGCTAACTAGGTAATAGATGAATTAGGAAAAATAATTATGCCGCATAACGCCAATCGAACTTCACTAAATCTGCAGGTTACAGGGCGGGGCCTGTCGACTGCATTGCGCACTTCACCCGGCAACCCTTGGCACCCCCGCGCACCCCCACGCACCCTTAGAGAGCCCCCGAAAACACCCTAATGCCCGGGGACATTCTGCGGCCCCCGGGAACCTACCCTAACAAATCACGGAGATCTGGAAGCTGTGTTTAAGGTGACCATTAATATGTTGGACTTATACCAAAGATTTTAGTCACGTCTGACTGTAATTTCGAAAGATTAAATTCAAAAGTTACCAAATATGTATCACCAACTCACTATACTCGTACGTCCCAACTGAGGGGCTCGGAGCCTACCCTAAGTTAATGTAAGTTACTAAGTATAGCCTTCTAGAAATCTATCGTCAATTTTTTTTAAATGTACTAAGTAAAGTAAACGTTTAAAAATCTTACCTAAAATGGGAACTGATTTCTTTAATAATTACATCGTCGAAAAGTCAACGATGTAATAAGTTGCTACGATAAGATGCGTTTGCACTACAATGCGACTTTTCACTTTCACAGACCGGGACTTCGTATTGCGAGGACGCGTCATATTTGTAAGCTGGTCCATCTAACATTGCAGTATTTGCAATGCGGCTTCCACCCCCCAAGCCGAAGGGGAGGGAGGCTCCCACTGCCCCCACCCCTTGCGTCCTTCGAGAGATGAAATTACATTGCACATGCGTGTAATGATCGATCGCATCTTGCAGCGCGCCCTACCCACGCCCGGGGGCCGACCACGCCCGGGACCGGCCAGACAAAGGTAATAGAAATTTTATAACGTAAACTTACTGTTTCCACTACTATACAGTAGTTATTATTCATTTATAGGTATAAAGAAATATATTGTTGACTCTGTTTTTATACCATTTCGGAAGTGTAAACCCACGGTTAGCATATACCGAATTTTCTACATTCATACTACCAATATCTCAAGGATTATCAAATAGCATACTGTGGCGTATTAAATAAAATCTATGTCGGTAGATGTAAAAAACAGTTGTCATTACGCAGTCGCACAATGAAGTTTAATTTATCTTATCCCCAAAGACTACAGCATACAATCTATTGGTACTCGACGCTCAGAATTTCAATCATCAGCTCATTATACGTCCCCACCGAGAGGTTCCGCCGTAAGAAAATCGGAAATGTAAAGGGAATTCGAAAAACACATAGGTACATAGCGGAAATCGAACCCAAGAACTTATTCCCTGAGCCACCGACGCTCCAGAATTTCAATTGGATTAATTAGAAAAATATGTAGACTTCATAACTCATCCATCACAGTTTTGAGTTTTTTAATTATGAATCATAAATGTTTTCATATAAAGTTCATAATGCAATACGTAGTTTGCAGAAAAAAGTTAGTACTCATTGCAAGAGACCTTGTCACTCAGCACCCCCCGCGCAGAATCCCGACAGGATGTTGTTGTTGACAGGATGCTATTGCGCAGGCGACAAAATATTGAACGGATGCAAATTTCAGCCCGGCTTCAGACTATATTTAGAATGTCTGGTGTTTTTTTATGGAGAGTAGGGTTTTTTTTCCTGTTATTGCGACGTTTAAAATACGAGGTCATGTGTATGCACAGTAAAACATTGTTATGAACAAGCACAGGATTAAAATAAAAAAAGTAAAAAGAGTTTCAATATTTGTTGGAACTCAATTTTTATTATTCCCAATCTCATTTAATAAAAGATTCAACAAAGACATTCAAAATATATATCAATAGATAGAGAATAGCCGATGATATTGGCTAGGTCCCGGGTGCGGGGGGTTGGGAGGGAGGGTATCTACCTAGGGTAGCTAGTCTGGCTTGCAACAACAGCATCTCTACATTTTTTGCACATATTAGGCTACTACTGCAAATCTTTGATATGTTCGGTTTAAAACTGATATTATAATGATACTTGTTAAGGTTCCGAAAATGATGTTAAAACGATAGATTTTAAAACATACTATATGTGTATATTTGGTGAAATGAAAATGTTTTCTTTCAAAAAAGTCTTTGTTTAACAAAACAACTAATTCTATATAACGCCTCGAAATGCATCAGTATTTACGAGATAATTATTATTAGAGTTAGAGCGGTGTCTTATTTTATAAATTCTCCATAAGTGAAATGAAATCTATACATATAATAAAATTGGAATGTTTGTAACATCAAAAGAAAAATTCCAGATATCAGGAAGGTGATGTATTTGCGTTGCTGATAACGAAAATCGCATTTAAAAAAAATGGCAGTCTGTCTGTTTGTCTGTCTGTCCGCAAGCCGCGATTGTTTCGGGTAATCTTCGAAACGGCTGGGCTGATTTCTGACCGGACTTTCCCTGAAGGTTAGCTGACATAGATGGGCAATTATAGGCTACTTTTTTATCTTAATATTGCGTGGACGAAGTCGCGGGCAACAGCTAGTTATTAATAATATTAAAATGTCCATCAATTAGTAGTATTATTAATGAATATACTATTGTACGAGTAACGATTTGGCCAATTACGAAGGCATTTTATGCGTTGTTTTGATTTGTATGAATTTTCAAATAAACGGTTTTGTATTGTTTTATTGATTTTTGAAATGTTTTAAAAAAGTTTCAATCGTTTATTTGTCGCGGGCATGGAATTAGAAATATATCAAGCTACAAGTCTTTGCAACTTTAACATTCCTAGATTGTCTAAGCGTGATAACGCATGCGCACTAACGCCATCTGCAGTCGGGCGTGGCCCAACCTATTGCACATGCGCGCAGTTTGACTGTACAGATTTTACCGTCTCTACTTAAAAACATGGTTTATACGTTGGGTTTAAGGTCCAAAGTAAATTGAAACACTAAGTTATACGTAATTAAAACAACAAAGAATTTGCCCAACAGACAATATTTATATAAGTATTATAAAGTTGCAATGTTGTTATCTTGTAACAACAACCTTTAATCCTTTAAACTGTCGATGTCGATGTCGCTGGCCTTATTTTTTTAGAAAAGTAAATCTCGAAGTAATTAAAACCTACAGAAGGTGTCAAAAATCTTACCTGATTAAATGTGAACTAAATATCTTCTTCCAAAACAACGGAACTGAACTTAACTTGTGTTGTTGTCTATTGTTATTTGAGGTTGCAGAGAGTTATTCCCAGCCTGAACCTCTTGATTAGTGTCTTAATCGGTATCCTCACGGGAAGTATCTTCTTCCGGCACTTGAGCGCTGGTATCTACGCCATACCATAACTTCTTTAAATACGCCACCAACATCTTGTAAAAACCGAAGATCACTAGGTTAATGATGACCAGCAACAGTGTTCTCTGCCTTTGCGGTGTCATCATGGCGTAGTTTTCACAAGGACACTAATATGCGCGTCAACCGATCCTATACCTCGCGGGTGTCCGGTAATATGATGTTTAGTCCACAATTAAACACACCAATTACATGTAATTGGAAATAATGTAATTAATTATGATAACGAAGAGTGCCGATATGAAAAAATACAGCGGACCAATCAAGAATAACTTAATGAACAATGTTATACAAAAACCCTTCAGCATTTTTAAACTATAATAAGACCGAGATTAAAAAAAAAGATTGATATTTTTTTTATTAAACGTCGCGAAGGCGCGTCGGAACGTCGTAAACTCGAGTGGAACAATGCAATGGATGCAGAGGGCGGCGGGATGAAAACGAGCGCTGCGCATGCGCGAACAAGCGTCCTCAGGGACCTTCAGATCTCACCAGAATATATTAATCAATAACCGTCTTCGGAAATTTTCCATGATTTATCCTTTGTTTAGAAAGGTTAAAATGTTTACTCATTGTCGGACATTTTGATAAAATTAATAGTTACAATTACTTATGAATTTTATTAAATAAGTCTTGAACAAATTATAATAGTAGTAGTAGATAGTAATAGTTAATAATCATTATGTAATGTATGCAAATATTTCAGGAAATATTTGTAGTTTTACCTAACTGTCGCGCGTATGTAAGTTTTTTTAAATCTTTTTTCGATGTTATCGAGTATATTCTTAGAGCCGTTTTTGAAATACGTAGTAACAAACATCCATCCATCCATCCAAACTTTCGCATTTATCTATAAGGAAGAAAGATTAGTATTTTTGTATGTATTAAAATAACACAAAAGCTACTAGGCCGATTTCTAAAAAAATTTTTCACTATTAAAAAGCTACGTTATCACTGAGTAACATAGGCTATATTTTTTTCTTTTATAATTTCCCGGGAAAGAAGTCGCCAGCAACAGCTATTAATAATATTATATAAAGTCCGTTAAGTTAATATGAAGGTACGTCAGGTTATAAATTTTTGAATCGTAAACCCTAACTCTATAAGCTTAAGGTTCATTTTATACGAAGTGTGCTCACAAACTTAGTACTTATTGTACCCCCATCCCCCTACCCGCTCAGTTCACCTTCAATTCCCAGAATCCTGCCCGGGAAAGTTGCTACTACGCATGCGAGAAAATATCGATTGGGCTCAAGTCCCAGCCCAGCTATCAAGGTTATTTCTATAATTTTCTCTAACTGTAGAACTTTTTAAAACAGAGTTTGTCGCATAGTTTGAATACATAGGCTACTTACTTTTTTATTCTACCCGGTTAGAATCGCTTGCTAAAGCTTTTTCTAAAATTTGTACATTTAGATGAATTTTTGTTAAAAGGTGTCTCGTAAACGGCTGAAAGGATCTCCATGGAGGGCATAAATGCAGACCATAGACCGTGTAGACAGACCGACAAGTGATACTAAATTATAACAACTAGCGCCCTCTATTATACAATCTCTATGACCATGGATGGAACCAACCTAGCAGCGCCTCTCTGGACTAAATATCCTACTTTGACTTTATTATTCCAAATGTCTCCAGTCTTGTCTCACAAGGCCGCATTTCAAGTGGGATTTGTCTAGAGATTACGTAAGCGCAACTGACGATATATTTAAGGTGATAAAAAATTTCATGTCAGCTCTACAATTTATTTAATTGAATCTTTTTGAATATGGTTGATAGTATTAACGAAAACTGTATAATATTATTTATGCAGATGTATTTTGGACAATAATATAATTGTAATAATAGACACGACTTTATCTGAGTGGTATATCAGTACTGAATATTCGGTTTACAGTACAGAGAGGAAAAGCGCGCTTATTTCGCGCTCCTAATTGACATTGACAGCTATGATAGGGAGGGGACGTGCACGTCAGCAGACTAGTGTTGCGCCGCTACACCAGCGCGGTATCGATTTTCTTAACAATATGTAAATATATTTGTTTCCTTTCAAGTATAAGTTGGGATATTTTGTACATATGTACATACACCTGGGCCTGGTGTTATGTAAAAATTACGACATGATTATATTAATAAAATTACATTTAATGTTCGCAATTCAATAAGGTTGAAAACTCATCATGGAAACACACATGTGAGCTAAATTATAGCTCTTACGACGACAGTTTGCTGTACAACATTCGACCCTAAGTGGATAGGGAATTTAATTCTTTGACTGTTCATATTGGCTTTGTCTATCTAAGACGAATTTATTTAAGAAACATAAAAGCAAAGTCAAATATAAAGATTATGCTACATCGAACCTGAAAGAAAATGTGTATGGATGTTTGTTGCTAAGTATTTTCAAAACGATTTAACGGGTCTTGATGAAATTTGGCACAGATGTAGAGTATAGTCTGGAAGAAGACATAGGCTACTTGATTTTTTTTTTCGATAGAAGAGTATGTCGTAAAATGATTCGTAAGTAATGTGATGAATGTAAAATATTGAAATGCTTACCAACTATAATGTCCTTATGGTAGATACCCGTCTTACGCATGAAATATTTTTAACTCTTGGTAACCATCTGCACTAATCAACACGTATGACGCAAGCGCAGAATAAAAAGCAAAGATTAAACAGAAAACTCTAAATTCAAAGTAATCGAAGACATTTTTATAAAGTGCATATTTATTTGAAAATAAAAATTATTATAAGAAGGAGAAATGTTGACAACACGTAAAAAATGAGACTAATTAAACACAACTTTGCCAAAGATATCATAAAAATCGTCCATATCATGATGAAAGTTTTAACGAGTCTTAAAAAGTATCAAGCAGTGCTAATTTGTAGTACAGCGCGCGTCGTCCACTGTAGTGGTCTTCACTAAACTTGCAACGAATGCAGCTAAAGTAGAAGGGGGTGGCTTGGCCCAAAAACCTAATCTATTGCACATGCGCGGTCCCATTGATCGAGTACCCCCACCCCTAAACGACCTCGGTAATCTCCTATTGCGTCATACGATGACACCTTTGCCCTTTAAAACATCGTTATAAACTTAAGTCATTATTAACATTACGAGATCTGAAATCGTCACGTGTCTTACAAGTCCATCGAAGCCCTAGGATTATGCTATTTGGTTCCAAGTCGAAAAGACTCGAACCTACGACCACATGATGGCAGGTCCGTCCACTTAAGCAATAGACTACTGGCGCTTCATTGCTGCGTCATTCTAACAACGTAACGTTTTATGGCGTAGAAATAAAGGGATTCGAACCAAAGGTTATATGAGATACTGGCTTTTAAATTAAACAAAAGCAATATTTTAATATTATTTTACTAGCTTTCGATCACGACTCCGTCCGCGTAGAATTAAAAAAATAAACAAAAATAAGTAGCCTAATTATTCTTCCAGACTATGTTCCACATCAATGCCTAATTTCATGGAGATCTATTCAGCACTTTAAGCTACAAACTCTAACAAACATCCATCCATCCATCTCAACTTTCGCATTTATAATATCAAAGCAAGCGCATATCTTTGACTAAACTATCGCACAACTTTTTAGTCGCGCTTTAATTCCTGTGAGCTTATATAGAGGTGCGCACACTACTCGCCTTTTAGTTGTGCAACTAAACAGTATTCAACTGTTGCAAAACAATCGACAATCGCACAACAGTTGTGTGGTAGTTTAGTCAAAGGTGTACACCCGCTCTTAGTAAGATAGCCTATTAGTGATTATCTAGATTTCTAATGGTGAAAGATTTTTTTTTAATAGAAAAAGTAGTTTTTGAGCTTATTCAGTAGATACGAAAATTCGAAAGATTTAAATTTTTATTGTAATAATAGCTTTTACCCGCGACTCCGTCCGTGTGTAATAAAAAAAAAGAAAAACAAGCAGTCTATGTGTTCTTCTAGACTATACTCTACATCTATGCCAAATTTCATAGAGATCAGTTCAGCAGTTCAGGCTACATCCATCCATCCATCCATCCATCCATCCATCCATCCATCCATCCATCCATCCATCCATTCATCCATCCATCTAAACTTTCGCATTTATAATACCAGAGCTGTCGCCCACAAACTTCGTTAGCGCAAATTTGGACCACCCGTTACGCCATTTTGACAGCGCAGAATTTAAAAAAAAGTAGCCTATAATATGCCTATCCATGTCAGCTACCCTCCAGTGAAAGTACGGTCGAAATCGGCCCAGCCGTTTCGGAGATTACCCGGTACAAACGCGGCTTGCGGACAGACAGACAGACAGACAAAAATTTTAAATGCAATTTTCGTTATCAGCAACGCAAATACATAATCTTCCCGAAACCTGGAATTTTTCTTTCGATATTACAAACAGACACTCTAAATTTATTATATGTATAGATATAGATAGATATATCAGTATGAGGTATGATTATAAATATAGATGTACTAAAACTCGCTTTCGTATGCTTCATGCTTTGTTCTCAGCAACTGTCATTCTCTTGGTGACACCGAGATAGCATGTTTTGTATAGGTGTTTCGGTAGTGAAAACCCACGGTTGTGAACGACTTACTCGCGACTTCGTTAGTGTAGAATTTCATTGCCTTAGAACATAGTCACGGGGAGTAATCTCATGCTGCATGATGTATGCACATTAATTTTTAAAGGTGTAAAAGTACCCACAATCGACTAAATGGAAACAAAAGCGCGCTGTATTCCATACATGGCGGCCATATTGGTTTTTGAAATTTTGCAGTTATTTTGTGAAAATCGTTAGAAACAATGAAGTGATGTTAAATAATGGTTTATTATACAGTTTGCCAAATATTGTTTTACCAGAAACATTTTTGAATTTACGAGTTTTAGTGTAAACTATTTTCTAGGGTGTGGTCAAGAGCCGCTGCACCCCCCTACCCCGCTGCCGCAGAGTAGAAAATTTTTCATTAAAAAGAAATTGGACATGTTGACAAGAATTCTCTTTTAAAAAAAAGCATTTTTACTACTAGTCCCCTCGATCGTCGGTCACCCCCCCCCCCCCTCTAAACGTCTGGCGACGCCCATGGACTAGATGGCGCGTAGTTTAATATCTTTATGTGGGTGCATTTTTATATGTTGATTATTTTGTTTTTGAATTGTTTTGTTTATAACAATTATGTCATTTATTCCGGATTAATGCAGTTGCATTTAATTTTTGCAAAAATAATATTCATATTAGAAATATCTAATAGCTAAATCTTACCTGATAAAAAAGTTGATTTAAATGTTGAGTAATATGCGAAGTCCTCGCATTAGTATAAAATATAAAATGTTTACAATAACTAAAAATAATGTGAAACGACGCCGAGGCGTCATTTCGAACCGGAGGCGGTTGCCCGCACGACGCATGCGTAAGCCTTAAAGCCCGGGATCCCGAGAAGAGCCGACAAGCGAGCGATGCACCGCTCTATCGATTAGCGCAAAACACGAACGACCCGGGGATTCCGATTAAATTGTACACAATAAAAATAATTTTACAATTTTTTAAAAAATCAAACACTGAATTTAAGGAAATAGAAGAGCTATGAAAAAAATAAAGGTTTCGTAAAGGATTTAAGAGCACGTCTACCTCACACGCGGTCGGAAACAACAATGAAGACTGCAGGGTGTCTGAAGTGCTGTATGATATATTAGGGATGAAACACCCCACGTTACTCAACCCCTGTGCCGCCAACTTATTTAATAATGTAAGCGCAACTGCACGTGAATGTCGATATGAAGTTTAAATAATAATTACTCGGAATTTTGAATGATGACTAATTTAAATATCAACATGTAATAAATTTACTACACGTTTAGTTTCAACATAACTGACACCCTTAAAACAGGGTAGTAAAAATTACAATTTTCCGACTTTATTCCGGTTCGGTTCTTAAATAATTTGTGCGCGAAAAATGGAAAAGTTTTCATTAAATTATATTTTTCCCGAATGATGGGTAGATAGATGTTTACGCGGGCATTTTAGTTATAGTCTGAACGAGACAGGCTAAAAAATGTGATATCATATTCTTTTTAGCACACTTCTCAGTTGTGTCATAGAAGAAAAACTATGAATTTTAAATCACATATTTTTTATTATTATCGTTAGAAATTAATCGTTGACGAGAAAACGTATTTTTCTCAATCTCGAGTCAATTTTTAAAAAAAAGCTATTAGCAAAGGGAAACATTTATATAACTAGCTTTCCGTCCGCGACTCCGTCCGCGTGGAATTAAAAAAACAAAAGAAAGTACCCTATATTTTCTTTCCGACTATCCTCTACATATATGAATGCCAAATTTCATCGATATCCATTCGGTTTAGGCTATAAACTCTAACAAACATCCATCAATTCATCTAAACTTTCCCATTATAAAGTAAAATCGTATTAAAATAATAACACATAGAGATAGAGAAATATTTTTTTTTTTTAGTTAAATATTAGCAGATTTAATTTACTTATATTTCTTGTATTCCAACTAAGCTCTAGGCTCGATATAGTTTACGTCTAGTGAGTTGAGTTTAGTGCTAGTTAAACAGTGTAACGGAATTTGAGCCCTGGACCACATGATCAGGAATCCATACATCTAACCATTAGGCTATTGGCATACAAATGTCGCGCCATTTGCAATTTACGGCGTCATACACAGTATTCGTGACTAGGCGCATGCGCGATTTACTGAGCATGCGCGATTTACTGAGCATGCGCGATTTACTGAGCATGCGCGATTTACCGAGCATGCGCGATTTACTGAGCATGCGCGATTTACTGAGCATGCGCGATTTACCGAGCATGCGCTTTGATGTTGCTTACCGCATCTAAGTACAAACTTAGGCAACAAGTTGTAGATGTACTTATACAAACAAAGGAAAACTAAAGTCTACTATCGACAGTGTTTAAAAATCGAAATACGATTAAACTGCCATTCGCCATTCGAAAAAAAAAAGAATTTCCTAAAATTTAACCGATGGGAAATATTATTTAAAAAAATCTTCATCACCAGCTTACGTCGAAATCTAACCTAAGCTAGGGGTAAAAAAGTCTTACCTCATTTTAAATCCGTTAACAGCAAAAACCGTCAAACCCAACATATCAGCAGGCCACAAAATAGTCTATTTAGCAGTGACTGGGAACACTATTGATATATCTTGTTTGACACGTACACATTAAAGTTCAAACTGAGCAAAAAAACTGTCATTGTTTCTTAAGAGACGACTAATTAAAAACAATAATACTCGATAGATAATTACAGTAAAAGTAAAAAAAAATAAGAGTATGTAATAAAGTAGACAAATAATAAAAAATGAAATAACACATTTACAGGTGATCGTCATTATTTATTAATTTTTGGATGAAACGCGGTATGATACATAAAGCGGTATAAGCAATAAATGTAAAGAATGTATATGAATATAAGGAACGCTCTCGTCTGTGGTTGCAAACGATGGGGCATCGTATTAATTGATTAAACTAAGGAGGTAAATAATAAAGTATATAGGGGGATGCACGGCAAACTCGTGCTACAGTTTAGCAACCACTGCAGTGGCCTAATGCAAGAAGCGTGGGGCCGTCGCCAGCCTCGCGCATGCTCACTACGCCCTTCGAAATGTATACTATATTGCAATAGACAATTCCATAATCCTGGGAACGAACAATAGAAAAACGATAGACATTTTCCAACTATAATGCGACCAAATCTGTAATGCTCTTTTGCCAACAGCTCGGATGTCTTTATTCGCTTGTTTACAATATTGCTTGGAATATCCTACCAAAATGAAAAAAATATTTTATATTGGGCCCGATCGGTTTATCGATCAACCGAGCTAATGGGAATTTATTTCCCATTAGCGTTTTGGTCCGAAACATTCAACATTGCCTTATTTTAATTTTAAATACCCGCTTGACTGAGAAAGCTAGCTAGCGCCATCTTTTAGTAATAATAAATTATTCAAAATCGTAATATTTTAAAAGAAAATAAACAGTGTTATAAAATATAAACATTTTAATATTATTTAATTACACCTATTGGCAATTAATTTAAATATTGACATGTGGTTTTGAGGACGTACTAATAGATAACGTTAGTGAAAAATGTTTCAAGTGTCTACTAAGTCTCCTCTATATATTTGAATCTCTTTGTTCCTATACTATCCCAACAAAACAATTCGAAACACGTAAATTGAACATGCGCAGAACTCAATTTTCTTGACCAATCGGGTAAGTGCACGATATTTCACGCATGCGCGATACGCTTCTCGTCAGTCACCGAATGACAGTTTGACCACGCGCCATTTTGAATCTGTCATATACCAACAAAGAAAACAAAAAGACAAAATTACAAATTAATAAAGTTTATTTTAAAGTAAATTGTGTACCAGCGATTTCAGCATTGATCGAGTAAAATATATAGACAAATTTAATACGGCTATTGCTTGTTGAGGACAACTTCATCTGTCAATCCTATTGTAAGGGAATTTGAAAGTTAACTGTTAACGGTTTTATCAATGAGTTTTATTATTCCTTGTCCTAAATAAAAAGAATTGAAATTCGTGTAAATATTGTACTAATTTTGCAAACTTCTGAAAAGAAATTCTTCGGAAGAAAGAAAGTAAACCTGTCAATGATCAGTACAAAACTTTTTAATTACACGAACATATACAAATAAATCAATTCAATGAATCTTACCGAACAGAAGCTGCACGTTCGACTTCGCCCATGGCAGCTCAGGAACCACAATTTAGAAAAGTCTTAAAATTCTTTTTTGTGAATAGTAAGTTCGTGATAACGTAGAATGTAAAATCTACAAATATTAATAGCCAACAATAGCAGGATGCCCACAACTAAGTAGAAGTACTGGCGCGGCGTCATGTTTTCAATTTATTTTAGTCAACGGGATATTCAAAATGAGTGCGCCCCTGTCTCTGAGTCGTAGTCACGTCGCAACACGCATGCGCGGAGTTATCGATGCTGTAATGGTCAAGTAATGGCGGCCCGGGAATAAGCTGTATCTATAAAGATATGTCTAATCGCACTCGTTTACGCTCCAGTGATTATTAAATAAAGAATGTCAATTAAAATCGCGCACAGAATTGAAAATACGAGACAAATCAGACCTAAAACTGTTAACCAAAATAAATGACGACACAACATTATGTAACACAGAAGTTAATTTAAAAAGGTTATTTTTTTAAAAAGTATTATCATAGAATTTAATTATTTAAAAAAAATTGGGCAACACGTCGATAACACGAGATGACTGACAGAGTATTGTTTGCCGCGCGCACCGAGACCTCGCTCTACACATGCGCATCCCCTCCAACGACCCCCGGCTCTTAAAGCCCTGGCATAGACTATCTCCAATGCATCTAGAACGTAGTATCGATTTCCTTCCATATCCATAGACAGAACTCCAGCGCCATACTAGCAAAGAGACAGACCCAAGTAACAACGGTAGAATATCGCCATTTTAAAGAACACTAGCTTTCGCCCGCAACTACGTTCACGTGGAATTAAAAAAAACAAAAGTGAGTACTATCCTCTACGTCTATACCAAATTTCATCGAAATACGTTCAGGAGTTTAGGCTACAAACTAAAATTTCTCATTTATAATATTAGTATGATTGGGATTACCAAACAAGAAAATTTAATAACTTGAACAAATTCTGTATTACCACAAAAAAAAACATTGGACTATAATAAAATTATTTGATAATATGCCTAACGAAGTCCGCAACGTCGCAACCGCAGATGCATTGCCGGACGGGAGGTGTACGCTCTTTTCTCGAAGGCGACTTTAAAAGAAATTGGATTTCTTGCTCTATATTAGGTTTTTATGATAAGAAAAGAGATTTACAGGATTTCGTTCTAAACGGGACACATTTCACTAATTATACGCGGAAAATTAGAGCAATCTTGACACATGCGTGATACAAAGAGACGCGCGCTCGTCTAGTAAGGCCCGACTGTGAACTCAACGTGCACCTTTATATGGTTGATTCCTTACTAAAGAACCTATATCATTTACATTGTCGAAGCTATTTGTGAACTGAATGACGTCACAACTGTAAAACGAGTAGCTTTGCTGACGTTAAACAATCACTTGATACATCTCCACTACTCGTTTACGCTACTGTACGAGTATATTGAAGTTGATCACCGTGACTTTTCCAATTAGCAAGAGATTCCAAAACAAAACATATTCTGTATTCAACAGGCATTATATATATATCAATGTATAGTAAGCGAGAGAGGAGAGAATCGCGACGAAATCCATAATCTCCGACTACCCTACAAAATTACAAGCATTGGTACTTATTTGGGGTTGAATTCGCAGTTAGAACGTTAGATAAATGTACATCTTATAATCTATTTAAAATACATTAGTTCATGGCTGGTATCGAATCTGGACGTGTAGGTTTCAGTCCAATCCGAGCATGAGTTTTGCGACTGCGCCACTGACGCTCTTTATAAATATATTATAGAAATACTATCTCACCTAATTAATGATGATATCTGAATAGATGATTGAGGATTAGCTTCCACACGTAGAAGCAGATTATGAATAGAAGGAGCAAGATAGCGTCGCGATAGACGGCCCCAGGAATCATGGTGGCTTCAGAGATGATCGGGAGGCTGAGCTGGGCTTCCAACTGAGAAGCTCGCCTGTATTGGTCTAGTAAACAATGGATAACGCACATGCGCGATTATATCGATTGACCCAATCTCATTTCCTGGGAATCATCCCGTGATTTGGAACCTTTCAACACGTAAGGTGAATAAAATATATTTAGATGTGGGTTTCATCATCATCAATCTGGGCAGGTTTTCCCTACGGATGGTCGGCACAGTGACCTGCTCTTCCATACATATCTATCAGTCGTCATATCCTCCTTCACACAATCCAACCCTCCATAGGGAAAAGGTCCGGAATATAAAGAGTTCAATGTTAATGAAAAATAAATTTGTCCTTGATGCGTTTCTATATCCATAAAATGTGATGATTGTAGTTACTTCTAAGGACACGAGAGAAAGTTTTCGCCAAAAAAACAAGCAGATTCCATTATTTTATTTATTTGAACTATATCTAACCTGGTGCCTATAAGTGAAACTAAATTATGTTAGCTCACTAGCGCCCTACTATTATATTGTTTTCTATGTCGATTTTTTTATATTCTCTGACAGAAACAAACGATAGCCTCTCTTGTACATTTTTGACTTTACAACATATTTAGAATCATTGTATTGGAGGGCGTACCGCGGGAAGAAATTTAAAATGATTTCAGTTGTTATTAAGTTTATTTTTCTAGAAATACAATCAAATCACTTTTCAAAGTTTTATATTCCATTTAAAATTAAAATAAAACATATAACTATATTTAATAATACAAGAATATGAAATCGACTATATTATTCCGATAGTTGTAATGGTGGGTTAATAGAGAACAGATTTCATCAACTTCTTAAGAAGCTCTCGCTAATTAGTTGGATTGGCCCGATACAAAAGTCAGTTATTTTAAAAACCGCGCGCATTGTGGTGAGGTTCATTTCTCTGCACCCACCTGGTTGCTTGAGGCATAGATTTCCGCAGCTGGTGATATACTATATAGTTTTTGTAATACATTTTTATAATTGTCATATAATTTAGAGTAGTGAATATGATATGATGACTGAAATGACTAAGAGTTCATTTTAAAATCCACGTGTAAATGTTATCAAGATCACAAACTTTAGCACAACAGATTTCCTTTAACAAAGGAATTTTTGTTCCGAGTAAAATATTTTAGCAATACAATTGTGAAACATTTTGGCAATACAATTGCCAAATCCTTGTAAATTTGCATGCAATCTTGATTTCGACTACGATTGAGCTATTGTGATATTTTGGTCGGCGCCTATTGTTGTAGTAAAGATATCTATCACTCATATATGCCACGCGCTATGTTTTTTTTGTCAGGCGCTTCTTTTATTTAAATTACGTACTTAAAATTTAAAATGTATTCATATTTCAAATAGTCAAAATAGACTTATAAAAGAAAAAAATGAAAAGAAATATTTTACAATACATCCAATTTGCATAAAGATCTGTTTTGATTATGAACGAGCATGTCTGCGTCGAGTCACAGCTTCGAGAATATACGCAAAAGAAAAGTCAGGCAGGCATAGGCACAAACAAAAGGATTGAATATTTCCAAGTTAAGTGAATAAAATAGAGAAGGTGATGTTACGGCCAAATGCTCAAACGACAATTAATCAGGTAACAGCAACTTATATGACGGCCACGCCCGTGCCACGCCTAACACTAAATTCGAAGGCGCGTAAGAAAAGAATTGTTAAAGATTCGTTTCCAAATTCGGCCACCAATCTATTCAAACAAATGACATTTTAATGTTACTATAAAAAAAAACACCAATTATCTAAAATATTTAATATTGCGCAATTCCTTTGTTCTCGTATTAATCTAGGACGCCTAGAGGTCGGATGCAAGGCGCATGTGCAATCGCAGGGGATGTACGCAGTTGGGGTGATATAATACATAGATATATCATTTAGTTAGCGTCCCTAACAAAGCGCATGTGCAACTGCAGGGGGGATCAATACAGCGATGGACCGGGCGGCCTTTGTTAGCGCTAAGTACATGTAAGCCAGCACACTCGTCCAAAAACATTTTGATCAAGGGCGTTGTCCGCCTATAATTTAAGCTACGTCTGAATAAAAGGAGACAGCTACTCTTAATACGGCCTTATTAGTACATTTTTGGAAGAGGGGACAAATGCCCCGTCCTAACACGACATATTTTCTTTGTTTCTCCCATAGAATAAAAGAATAGAGTATATGTTTTTGTACATCGACGGAGAATATTCAGAGTAATAAATATAGCAAGTTTAAAATAGAAATAAAAAGACTTTAATTAAAAAAAAACTTTCATGTCTTACGTAAATATATTGAACCTGTTCATGCATTTAAAAATAACAACAAAAGTAAAGGTCTTTATAGACGTAGTTTTTAAATATAGAAGTTATTTGGTATCGAATAACTAATAATAGTGATATTTACTTTGAGTTTAAAATCAAATTATAAAAATATAATTAAAAATAAAACTTGTTTATGTGTATTTTTTTTAATGCGTTGAAGCGTAAAAAGAAACACTTTAAAATTTTTACTATCCACTTATTACGTCATTACAGAGTTTAAGATTATATGATGTAATTATTTAAAAAATTGTCGTACGTTTTAAATAAGTACTCGTACTTGCTTAGTTGTATTTAACACGCTTACTGCGTAACAGGCCGATATCGGCCTGACGCGGTACTTAAGCTGGTGCGGACGAAAAAAACTATGTCCCTCTCGCTAGTGCGAGACGATTATCACAGGTGTATACATTACATTACATAAAATGTATACATTATGTTTCTGCAAAGTTATAGCAATTTAATCTATCGTAATGCGGGTCTAGATAGACCTGCCACACACTGGCGGAAATATCATTGGGGGCGTATTTTGGCCCGTCGCCGCACCAGATGAAGAATTATCATTTTATTTGCCGCAGTAAACGTGTTAAATAGTTAAATCAATCGCAACATGTTATTAGAATTGAAAATGTGAAATATACATATTTTTTCATAAGAAAAGAGAGCAAACGAGCGCAGGAACATTTAGTTGATCAACGACGCCCATGGACATCCGCAACACCAGAGGAACTACAGATGGGTTGCCGGTCTTTGTGGAAATGGTAGGCTCGGTACTTCGAGGACCCTAAGTGGTAGGTACTGGTATGGAAATACCGCCGAGGAAAGACCATTTCACAACGCGGCTGCGAGGTAGAAAGTTCCGCAAAAATCGCTCGATTGAGGGATGGGATAATTATAAAATACTAGCTTTCGCAAGCGACTCCGTCCGCGTGGAATAAAAAAAACAAAAGTGAGTATCCTATGTGTTCTTCCAGATTATTCTCTACATTTATGCCAAATTTCGCCGAGATCCGTTCAGCCGTTAAAGCAACAAACTGTAACAAACATACATCCATCTAAACTTTCGCATTTACTCGTATAATATTAGTAAGATTAGTAAGAAGTAAGATTGACAAAGACCAATATGCCTTTAGATCCAAAATTTATATAGAAGCACATAGATAGCTCAAAACCTTGTCAGATTTTAATTACAAAGACAACATATTGATAAGTATTATCTTTGTATTTAAAAAAAAGCTTTTGCCCGCGACTCCGTCCGCGTGAAATTTAAAAGTAATAATAAAGAAATGAAAAAAAAAATAGCCTATGTTACTCACAGATAAATTATTCTTTCCTCTTCATAATATTAGTATAAGTTGAGAAAATAAATAAACAAATAAACGCATTTTGTTTCCTACTCGTAACGCCATCTATCAACACCACAGTTAACTACCCATTGCTGCTAGAAACTACAATTTATGACATCTAACGCCATCTGTCCACAAAACATTGAATAAAGTTGATGAAAGATACCATGTAGTTACAGTAAGATAAATGATACCTTAACTGTACATACTAATACTATTAAGTTTAAAATGCAACTGGTTGCACGCATGCAAGTCATATAAAGACAAAATTAGCGGAAACACGAACAACTACCATGATTGAGATTGTTGCTGATAGAGTTAATATGCGACCTTAGAGCTGTCATTTTAAAATGAAACTAACAACCCATGATATTGTCATTTTCTGCACGTAACGTGATACCTGCCTCCTATACAGACTTTATATCGGCCGATACCAAAGTTGGGGTCATGATAAGTATAAAAATTAGTGTACACTTTTACAGTGGTAGAGCCCGCTTTAACATCTTCGCAGTAATGGGCCGGCTCGCCCCCAGCAATACCACCACAACACAGAAGGCGTGAAGTGGAAGCAATTTCGCGTTTCGTCTGATGAGTGTGCCGGAGGCCTAATTTTAGTCCTTTTCCCTTCTCATCCTTTTCTTAAGATTAAAGGATGGGAAGGAAAAGTGGATTTGACGGTGGAGGAGACGTATAGGAATGGGAAATATCTTAAATTATGCAATTATGGATGTCTGTAGCGGTCGCTTCGCCATTTCAGCGGATTCAGGTGGTCGCTTGTTCGTTTGCCACTTTGTAGTATTTAAAAAAAAAATTACACCGATTTTGTTTTAAATTATTTTGGCTTGACAACCCTAACCAAACAAACTATAGGCCGTTAAAAAGTATGTAGTCTAAGGACGTTTTAAATAATAAGGATCTTATACAACGAAGCAAGAATGGCAAAAAGGGATAGTCGATACAAGGCCAATTTCTAAACTAACAACTTGTTTTACAAGTTTGGCGACCTACATACGATGAGGCATTTAAGCGAGATTTTGCACGGTTAGATTATTTTCTAGAATTTAGTTACAGTAATGTCTAATTAAGAATATTAGTTGGCACTAAGGCAAGATAGATTTAGCTTAAAAAATGCTTTTTAAATATTTTTAGGTATGACTCACATTTCAATTGCTATTGTGAATGATGTACGGTAATGAATAAATAATATTTGCTTCTAATTTATTAATCAAATAATTGTTCCCTTGCTTCATCCACATTGAATTATAAAATTAACTTTATTTTACTGTGAAACTTTAATTTGCAAATGTTTTCCAATTTAAAAGCCTAAATGTCAAGGAAGCATTTTGGGCATAAGTAATAATTACCGTTATCATGGCAAATTATCTTCCTAGTTCCTCTCCGCATGACAATTCTATACAATTTATTAACTCCTAAATTAAACAGCGTGTTAATATATAGCCTAAGACGTGTCGTAATTGTAGGGCTTTTGATTAAAAAAAATATTCAAAAATATACTGTGATTGCTGACATCCTACGTAACTACTAGTAGTGTGTTTACTATATTAGTACAGAAGTATAGATTGATTAATTAACAGCGGGCTGTAGTGAACTATCATAATTACGTTATGTTCAACAGGTCAGTTAACATTATGGGTCTATGAAATTGACATTTTAACGAAATTGATAGAAAATAAAGGTCGACTGTACTTTTAACGCGTAATTTATTTAACAAAGGATAATCAGAGAGTCTAGTTTAGGCCGCGGCTGCCCGGACCACCCGCAGCTGTATTGATTACCCCCAATATTGCACATGCGCCTTGCAGCCGACTGCTAAATATATCCCGGCCTGATGGAGTATACGAGAACAAAGGAATCGTATAAAAACACTATTTGTTCATAAAAACCGAAAAACCTGACTGATATAAACTCAGGGGAAGAATACGAATTCAATGACACCTCAACATCAGCTTATACGTCTCCGCTGAGGGGTCGGAGCCTACCCTAAGTTAAGACTTATGACCTTAAGGCGAGAATACACATTCCATTAGCCGGCACTTACACGCTGACTGGCATACAAGTAGCAAGCAGGATATTTAATTTTGCGAGAGCTGCGGGCATGTAAATAGAGGGAAGGGGCTACGATTTAACCCTGACACGTCTCGACATAATTCCGACATGTGTATTCCCGCCCTTCTGAAAAAAACTACGTATCGCTCAGGAATGCGACTTTTCGGTGATCATATCGCAAGTGCCAAATTTCAATAAGATATATCAAACCATTGCAGAATTAACGAAGATACATGTAAAAATTAATGTATCCCACGGCAACCGTAACTATTTCCAAAATCAAAAGTAGCCTACGTGCTCTTCCAGACTTTCTTTTACATCTACACCAAATTTCATCGAGATCTGATCAACAGTTTAGACCACAAACTCTAACATTCATCCATCTAAATTTTCGCATTTACAATATTAGTATATAATAATAAGTAAGGCTTCCGATTCTACAGGGAGGCAGGAGGGCACCTGCCTCCACCTTCCTCCACCTGCCACGCCCTGACGCAACGCGTGATCCTGAAGACGGTAAAATTTGGCCTTGTTCGAGCTATAAATCCTGAAGGCGGACCGAAACTGGCCTATCCAACGCCGTACTGTCGAGAACAAAGGAATTGCTTGCTAAGATACTTAGTACTATCATTTATATTATAACTAGCTATTACCTGCGACTTTGTTCGAAATCATAGTACTAAATTTATATTATAATATACTTATGTTTAAGTAGCGTTTCATTGACGTTGCAGACTTTGATGAAGGTGTTACATATGACATTCAGTTTATTTAGTTTTTTTTTTAAAACACAATAGTTGACGCTATTTCAATTTAATCTTACTAATCCTACTTTTTACTAACATCTTTCTAATATTATAAATGCCAAAATTTAGATGGATGGATGGATGTTTGTTAGAGTTTGTAGTCTAAACAACTAAACAGTTCTCGATAAAAGACACAAATGCAGAGCAAAGTCTGGAAGAATACATAGGCTACTTACTTTATGCTCGACTTCCCAAACGAAGGAGGTACTCAAATCGTTATATATGTATATGTCACGGTAAAAGTGAATAATTAAAAATTATTAATAATAACCACATGTTTTGGTAAATGTGAATAAACGATCGAAATTTATTACTTTTAGTAGTAATTATTAATAATAACCACATGTTTTGGTAAATGTGAATAAACGATCGAAATTTATTACTTTTAGTAGTAATTATTAATAACTAGCTGTTCCCGTGCGATTTCATCAGCATAAAATTATTTTATTGTTTACATGTGTCAAATTGTCCATTGCAAATGTCAAAATGACATGACATGACAAAACTTGTCAATCTTGCTTCCTTGATGTTGGCAGCAACTTATGGTCTCTTTCCCACATTAGGGTTTTTATCCAAAATATTTACCCCCTAAGTTTAATGGCCTGAAAATATATAACCTAAAGCATGACGTAAGTGTAGGGCGTTTTATTAAAAAAGAATTATTCAAAAATATGTTGTAATTGCTGACATCTTAGGCAACAAAGAAGTGTGTGTTTAAGCTTTATTATATTAGTATAGAAGTATAGATAGATATAGATTCACGACACATATTGGTAAAAGTTATAAAATAAATAAAAACCCAATTTTGTTTTGGATAGTTTTAGCATTTTTTTTAAATGAATTAATTAATATCAAAATTTCCAATTTTTTTTTATCCGAAAGGTAGTGTTTTCAGGTGGGTCCCATATTTTTGTTTAATTTTTGGAGTCAAAGACTACGGCGTAGTTAAAAAGCGTAGCTTTTTTGTAGTTTTTGTTTGCTTATGTAGCCTAAAGTATAAGACTTACATAAAAATAATGTATGAAAGAATTGAGGCTCTTTATATTTTCTAAATTAAAGTCCGCGATAGCATATATCTATCTATTAAGATTGTCGCACAATAACATATTTTTTTTTTCATTAAAAACATCCATTTAAAATCATACCCAACTTACAACGTTATTACTCGTTTTCGGTATGAATCTTTATCCAAAAAATATGTTTATCATCACGATAATTTAATGTACAATATAAATATAATTTGAACTATGTAATTCCAATCAATAGTTTATAATAAGAACATAATTATGAGTCACAAAAAATTTTTAATAAAGTTTTGTATTATTACTAATGTTGAGGAACATATTTCTGGACCACGGCGTTAAAAATCACAATGTTTTAACTTTTCTCGGCTTACGCTGCCTCAACCGTTAGAGATATATAAAAATGATGTACAAAAGAATTGTAGATCTCAAAAAGTTCTACAGAAAATTCCGCGTTGGCATATATCTATCTTTAACGGTTTTCTTACTATAACCACTTTTGTGTTTACAAAACGAATTAAAAACAAGCTATTTGCGGCGTTCTTTTATTGGTTTCAATATTAATCCTTATCCAAATAAATGCGTTCGTTGTCAGGAGAATTTAATGTAGAATAAAATTGTCCTTTACAATATTTAAATTGGAGTAATAGTTTAGAAGATATCGCGAACACAAACAATAAGGGTAACCGAAAAATCAGCTCACAAACTACCGGGCTCAGAAATTTAGAATCTGGCATCAGTAGATTTCTGTTATTACGTAGATTACTACGAAGTTAATAATTTAGGTGATAGGTAGAAAAAAGGGGCGAACGTAAGTTTTGAACTTTACAACTCCACATGGGCGATGTCGTAGTCATTTATATTTTATCTTGTGTAATTCCTTTTTTACTGTGTCAGTTTTTTTTACTATCTATGCACACGGCATAATCTATGACGATGCTCTCTCGCTGCAACCAACCTCGCGACAACGCTGAAGCATTTTTGTAATAATTACGATTGTACAATATATTTGTATTCGACGTAATAAGATTTGTACAAAAAACAAAACATTTTTATTCAATCCTTGTTCTGAAATGAACAGAAACTAACCAGTAAGGGGTGGCTGTCACCCGCTGAGGCCCCCCCATGGCAACGCCCATACTTCTAGATAAATCTCAAACTGCAATGCGCATGTGCATCCTAAGGAATCAATCAATATCTCGTCGAACAAAGGAACGAACCAGTAAGGCGTGGCTGCTACCCCCTGCTGCCCCCCTACGGCAACGCCCATACTTCTAGATAAATCTCAAACTGCAATGCGCATGTGCATCCTACGGAATCAATCAATATCTCGTCGAACAAAGGAACGAACCAGTAAGGCGTGGCTGCTACCCCCTGCTGCCCCCCTACGGCAACGCCCATACTTCTAGATAAATCTCAAACTGCAATGCGCATGTGCATCCTAAGGAATCAATCAATATCTCGTCGAACAAAGGAACGAACCAGTAAGGCGTGGCTGCTACCCCCTGCTGCCCCCCTACGGCAACGCCCATACTTCTAGATAAATCTCAAACTGCAATGCGCATGTGCATCCTACGGAATCAATCAATATCTCGTCGAACAAAGGAATACAGTTACCCTCAATTATATCAGATATATAAATAATGGACCACACAATATCTATAATTAATGATAACATTGACAGCATTGTACCATCTAAGTCACAAACATGCACACCTGAAGAATGTAATACTTTAGTAAGTTTTCCTACGCACAAATTAAAGATTCTTACACAGAACATAAGGAGCATAGCGTGCAATTTTAATGGTTTTCTTTTACTTCTATCCAGAATATCAATTACTCCAGACATCCTAATCTTGACGGAATGCTGGCTCACTATTTCTTCATGTATACCACAAATTAATGGTTACGATGTTGTAAGTTCAAAACTCTTAAAAAACCAAAATGATGGTATAGTCGTTTATACTAAATAATAATAATAATTTAAACTGTGATTCATATGAACATAAACTAGTAGATGCTACTTGTCTTATAACTAAAATAAAAAATAGTATTATCCTAATATCAATTTATCGGTCGCCTTCAGTTCAAAATATAGTACCATTCCTTAAATCGTTAGAAGAATTGTTAAATGTATATAGAAATTACAAAAACGTTATAATAACTGGCGACTTGAATATAAACATATTGCCTGGCATATTAGATAATAGTACATCAGAATATTTGGATATGTTGGCTATGCATGGTATATTACCTGGTCACACAGAGCCAACAAGGGATAACAACTGTCTTGACCACTTCATGCTGCGAACTACACATTGCTGTCAAGTTTTAGTTGTACAAAATAGTCTTACCGATCACGACACTTTGCTTCTGGTTATGGATGCTAAGCAAACTAAATCATCTACTACTAATACTGTGACTAAAACTAATTATAGGGAGGTTTCAGAATCAATTAAAGTGTCAGACCTGTCAAATATACTTGAAATCAAGGATTGTAACCTGGCTACAGAAACCTTAATAGACATCATATCAAAAGCAATCACAAAACACACCTTGGTCTCACTTGTAACTAAAAAGTTGACAACAAAAAAACCGTGGATCTCTATAGGACTTTTAAGGTGCATGAAAAACAGAGATCGTATGCATATGAAATTGAGAACACAACCAAATAATGAAACTCTTATGAAGACATATAAACGTTATAGAAATTTCTGTAAAACTATTCTAAAAAAGGCTAAAGCGAGCTATGAAAGAGAACGTCTAAGAGAGGCTAGTCAAGCCAAAGACATGAAAAAAACATGGAAGGTTTTAAAGGAAATCACACATTTTAAAACAACTCCAAAGGGAACACAGGAACTTATAGTGAATAGCACAAATTATAAAAAAGCAGTCAATGATGTAAATAGTTACTTTGTTAATATAGGCAAATCTCTCGCTGAAAAAAATGTTCCCGACAAAAATATCTGCAGTACCCAACCAACAAATACATCACTAAATTCAATGTACCTAACTGATACTGATATTTCTGAAATTCTCAACACTATTAACACCTTAAAAACTGGTAGCTCAGTTGGATGGGACAACATTTCTTCCACTATACTACGTCAGAATAATCTTTTACTTGCGCCCGTCCTAACACATATTGTTAATCTTTCCCTTCAATCGGGAGTATTTCCTAAAGCTCTCAAACATGCAATAATTGTTCCTATCCAAAAATGTGGTGACAAAAAGACCATAGGTAACTACAGGCCCATTTCCCTTTTAACTTCTTTATCCAAGGTTTTTGAAAAAAATATTAACAACAGATTATTGAATTATCTAGAATTGAACAATATTTTCTCCTCTCATCAATTTGGTTTCCGTAGAAATAGGTCGACTGCCAATGCTGTACTTACGCTATCTGAATTTGTTGCCAAAAATCTCGACATTAGAAAGAAGAGTATTGCCCTTTTTATAGATCTTAAAAAGGCCTTTGACACCGTGTCAATACCGATACTCTTAAATAAATTAGAAGGTCTTGGAATCAGAGGTACACAACTTAATCTATTCAAAGACTACCTCACTGAAAGGACACAGAGCGTAAAAATAGGACCCCATATAAGTGATCTTTTACCTGTTAATTACGGCGTTCCGCAGGGCAGTATATTAGGGCCCACCCTCTTCCTAGTATATATTAATGAACTTTGCAACCTACAAGTTGATCGCGATATTATCGTCACTTACGCTGATGATACTGCTGTTGTTGTCCAAGGTGATAGCTGGTCGGACGCATATGCAGATGCCCAAAAACCAATTAACAACATTTCGACATGGCTTAGAAACAATAGATTAACACTAAATATCGAGAAAACCAAATATATAACGTTTTCCATAAAGAACCCTCAATCTTACGAGTCCCTCTCTTTACATGCACACACTTCACCTTCTTGCCAAAATAGCTCTCCGGGTTTTACTTGTAATTGCCAGATAAAAAGTTGATTCTATTAGATATCTTGGCGTTATTATTGATAAAAATTTGACTTTCACGGAACATATACACCAGCTAACACAGCAAATCAGAGAGCTAACAGCAGTCTTTAAAAACATAAGAGATATTGCAGATGATGACATCATCAAAATGTTGTATTACTCATTATGCCAATCAATACTAAGTTACTGTATTTCTTCCTGGGGTGGTACAAACAAGTCATATCTGCTGCCACTCGAGAGAGCCCAACGTGGTATACTCAAATGTAGTACAAACCGCCCCTACAGATATCCGACAGCTGACTTGTACAGGGAATGGAGAGTTCTTACTGTAAGACAACTATATATACAAGCACTTATCATTCATCAACACTCATTAACTACATACAACCAAGAGCTTTTGTCCACTCAACGTTCTTCACATAGTGTAAGTGAAATCCCAAGAGTACAAACTACCTTTTCCGGAAAGTTTCCATACTTCTTGGGCCCATATTTATATAATAAAGTAAACAAAGAAAACAAAATAATCCATCTTTCTTCTTTTAAATGCAAAAAAATATTATTTCATATACTAGTATAATTAAACTACACTGATATTGAAAATTTCATTGTTCCTCCTATATAGAACCTTACATTTGTATGATTATTATACATAAATATACATAATCACACATATATACTACATAAGTGCATCTACACCTCCACATTAACACACACACAAACACACACACACACACGCACACACACACACACAGAGTAACATTTGAATTCACATACAACTTACCTTTTTTATTGTAAATTTGTTTAGATTTATATTACTGTGTCCTAAAAAAAAAAAACTAGCACTAAGACGGAAGAACCCTGGCTCCTACAAGACGGGCCTAGAGCCTAGTGTAGGAACCAGGCGATCGACCACAATTTGTGATAAAACAAATTTTGTAACTTGTAACTTTATAAATAAAAAACTTGTAAATTGAGCAGTAAGGGGTGGCTGTTACCCGCTGATGCCCCCCTACGGCAACGCCCATACTTCTAGATAAATCTCAAACTGCAATGCGCATGTGCATCCTACGGAATCAATCAATATCTCGTCGAACAAAGGAAGCCACCATAAAGGGGTGGCCGTCGCCCGCCTGCTGCAATTTCTATTCGTAAACCATATAATTTTTATATCTACGAGTATATCTATACTAATATTATAAAGAGGAAAGATTTGTATTTTTGTATGTATTTGATTCACGCAAAAACTACTGGACCGATTTTTAAAATTCTTGCACCACCAGAAAGGTAATTTATCTGTGAGTAACATAGGCTATATTACTAATGTAATATAATTAATAAACAGCGTGTTTCTGGACGCCGGCGTTAAAAATTCACATGGGTTGTGTAAAATCAGTCATGAATCTTATCGATTTTCGATTTTTATTCTTATAGAATTTGGAATCGATAGATTCAAAGTTATAACTTATGAATTTAAAAAAACCACTGTTTTCTCAAATTAATAATGACCATTACAAACAATGAGAGTAAATAAATGTTTATTACTACTACAGCCGTACGTAATCGAAGTTGAGTTCGATAATTATTTAAACCGAATGTCGATAGTTCATAATAGTTCGCTATGCGTGTTTGTTTCGTCACTACAATACCTGTCTATTAAGTACGGCATTTGCCTTCATACAAATTGAATTCGATACTTCATATGCGTCATTTATCAAACTAATCTATCTTATTTAGACAAACTATACTACATTAATACTTTTGGTAATAGGTTGAAAAAAGGGGCGAACGTAAGTTTTGAACTTTCAAATTTCACGCGCACGAAGTCGCGGGCAACAGCTAGTGTCTTTATATTTTTCGTAAGTAATCGGCCTGTCATTATCGTAAAAGGACGCCAGGGCAATTTTTTCAAACTTTAGCGGTCTTCCAAGACGTGTGGGTAAGAAATTTATAGTTTTAAAATTCTGCAACCTTCATTGATGTTTTATATATGGCGCAGTTTTGAGCAACCGCAACCAACATATTTGCAACCAGGTAACCTGTTTGCCGAACTATCATAATTAAGTTTGACTTGTATGTTCAGCAGGTCAGTTAACATTATTGGTCTATGAAATTGACATTTTAACCAAATTGGTAGAAAATAAAGGTCGACTTTACTTTTGACGCGTAATTTATTTAACAAAGGATGATCAGAGAGTCTAGTTTAGGCCGCGGCTGCCCGGACCACCCGCAGCTGTATTGATTACCCCCGATATTGCACATGCGCCTTGCAGCCGACTGCTAGATATATCCCGGCCTGATGGAGTATGCGAGAACAAAGGAATCGTATAAAACACTATTTGTTTATAAAAACCGAAAAACTTGACTGATATAAAACTCAGGGGAAGAATACGAATTCAATGACACCTCAACATCAGCTATACGTCCCCGCTGAGGGGTCGGAGCCTACCCTAAGTTAAGACTTACCGACCATTTTTAAATTGTACAAAAAAAAAAAAGGTGATCAGAGAGTCTAGTTTAGGCCGCGGCTGCCCGGACCACCCGCAGCTGTATTGATTACCCCCGATATTGCACATGCGCCTTGCAGCCGACTGCTAGATATATCCCGGCCTGATGGAGTATGCGAGAACAAAGGAATCGTATAAAACACTATTTGTTTATAAAAACCGAAAAACTTGACTGATATAAAACTCAGGGGAAGAATACGAATTCAATGACACCTCAACATCAGCTATACGTCCCCGCTGAGGGGTCGGAGCCTACCCTAAGTTAAGACTTACCGACCATTTTTAAATTGTACAAAAAATGGGATTTTTTAAAGAAATTAAACAAGGACTAATTTTACATAAAAAAATACTTTTAATTAAGCATGGAATACGGTGGCTCAGGGGTTTGAACACTTGGCTTGTAATCTACAGGTCTTGGGTTCGAATCCCGCCATGTACCAATGTGACTTTCTATTTTTCGAATTTCATATGTACATAATTTACCCGAAGTTCTTACGGTGAAGGAAAACATCGTGATGCAACGTGCACATATCAGCGAAGAAATTCATAGTTATGTGTGAAGTCAACCAACCCGCACTTGGCCAGCGTGGTTGACTATGGCCTATTCACTCTTATTAGGGTAGGCTCGGAGACATATAGTGAACTAGTGAAGCATGAAATACGTCGTATCTGTTTTTTTTTTTTAAACTGGACTTACACCACTTTCAAAATAAACGGTCCATATATTTAACGTTTTTACGATGTTCAACTTCTTACATCATACAAGCTACACATATCTTAGAAGTATTCAACCATGATCCGCACTGGGCTAGCGTGCTTCACAAGTCACTGTACCTTTAAGGTAGTGACGTGTATAAGCAGAAAAAAGAACATTTTTCCTTCTAACTACACCTTTTAAAAACACAACGAGTATAACAACAGTGAAAACGAAAGATTATACGTATCATGGCAACCAATAGCGACGGGGAAGGGGGCTGCCACCTGCCCTGCGACACTCTGCCACCCATTGGAACCCCCTGGCAACTAGTTTGATGTTCGCATTGCGCATGATCGGCACGCCGGAGAAAAGAATCGATTGCCCTCAGGTATCTCTGTAAAAGACGGGCCGAAACTAGCTACCTGATGCTACTGATGATGCGAACAAAGGAAATAGTTGCTAAGATACGTATCTTATATGCAATGTAGTTTCTTCTTAGCAATGCAGTTTATACTGAATCAATATTTAAACAGGGTTTCATTGTTGTTGCTGACTTTCACAGTTTCCCAAATTTCAACAAATAAGAAATTCCTACAAATATATAAGGTCAACAGCAAAAATAACAAGTATCCAGTCGCAAATGATGATTATGAACATTTTTGGGGAATTTTAAGGGAACTTGCACAAAGAGTAGAGGCACTACGAGTATCACTTCAATAGGTGTGGTTTATACCAACATATAGGGATGCTTAGAAAACTTTTGTTTTTCAGACAAAAATAACTAAAACCTCTATTTACGAAATAATTAAATTAAGGGACAGTATTAGTAGCAAATATAGTGATAGTTTTAGATTAGATAATATTAACGAATTTCACTTAAATTATGCACGACCCTATCTATACTACACTATTATAATAAAGCGTAAACACACATTTCTTTGTTGCCTAAGATGTCAGCAATCACAGCATATTTTCGAATAACTCTTTTTTTAATAAAAAGCCTTACACTTACGTCACGCTTTAGGCTATATATTTTCACGCCGTTAAACTTAGGGGTAAATATTTTGGTAATAGGTTGAAAAAAGGGGCGAATGTAAGTTTTGAACTTTCAAATTTCACGCGGACGAAGTCGCGGGCAACAGCTAGTGTCTTTATATTTTTCGTAAGTAATCGGCCTGTCATTATCGTAAAAGGACGCCAGGGCAATTTTTTTTTTTTTTTTTTTTTTTTTTTTTTTTTTTTTTTTTTTTTTTTTTTTTTTTTTTTTTTTTTTTTTTTTTTTTTTTTTTTTTTTTTTTTTTTTTTTTTTTTTTTTTTTTTTTTTTTTTTTTTTTTTTTTTTTTTTTTTTTTTTTTTTTTTTTTTTTTTTTTTTTTTTTTTTTTTTTTTTTTTTTTTTTTTTTTTTTTTTTTTTTTTTTTTTTTTTTTTTTTTTTTTTTTTTTTTTTTTTTTTTTTTTTTTTTTTTTTTTTTTTTTTTTTTTTTTTTTTTTTTTTTTTTTTTTTTTTTTTTTTTTTTTTTTTTTTTTTTTTTTTTTTTTTTTTTTTTTTTTTTTTTTTTTTTTTTTTTTTTTTTTTTTTTTTTTTTTTTTTTTTTTTTTTTTTTTTTTTTTTTTTTTTTTTTTTTTTTTTTTTTTTTTTTTTTTTTTTTTTTTTTTTTTTTTTTTTTTTTTTTTTTTTTTTTTTTTTTTTTTTTTTTTTTTTTTTTTTTTTTTTTTTTTTTTTTTTTTTTTTTTTTTTTTTTTTTTTTTTTTTTTTTTTTTTTTTTTTTTTTTTTTTTTTTTTTTTTTTTTTTTTTTTTTTTTTAAAGAACTTAAACAAGGACTAATTTTACATAAAAAAATACTTTTAATTAAGCATGGAATACGGTGGCTCAGGGGTTTGAACACTTAGCTTGTAATCTACAGGTCTTGGGTTCGAATCCCGCCATGTACCAATGTGACTTTAAAAATAGTTAAGGTTTTTTGCTGTATTTACTACTTTTGTTTTTTGTTTTTTTTGTTTTTCATTTGATTTGTATACTATGTTTTTCTTTATTTCATTGTAATTTTGCATTCTAAAGTGTATAATGATTAAAAGGTGCGACGCCTATAAACCATGTAAGTGGTTTGGCGGGAATGACTTATGTCTTATTTATGTATTATATTTTGGAAATAAAGAAAAAAAAAAAAAAACATCTATGCCAAATTTCATCGAAATCCGTTCAGCCGTTTAGGCTACAAACTCTAACAAAGATCCATCCATCTAAACTTTCGCATTTATGATATTAGTAAGATTAATTCTTTAAAAACTGTCATGTTTATTGAAATCTATACTAATACTCGTATCATAAATAGGAATAGGTTGGTATTTTTGTATGTATTGAAATAACTCAAAAACTACTGGGCCGATTTCCAAAATTCTTTTATATACTTTTAAAAAACTACGTTATAAGTGAGTAACAGGCGATATATTTAAATATTTTTTAATTTCACGGGGACGAGGTTGCGAGCAACGACTAGTCTATACTAATATTATAAAGAGGAAAGATTTGTATTTTTGTATGTATTGAAATAACTCAAAAACTACTGGGCCCATTTTAAAAATTCTTTCACCGTTAGAAAGGTAATTTATCTGTGAGTAACATAGGCTATATCTTTTAATATTTTTTTCTTAATTTCACGGGGACAAAGTCGCGAGCAACAGCTAGTACTTTATAAAAAAAAATTTTAAACAAAACAAAAAGTTATTGAAAATATATCCTTAATTTTAACAAAAGAGGGTCGAAGCGTCTACATCAGTGGGGTCGAGGTATGGAAGATATCCAGAGTCCTCTCGGGCTCACCGAGGATATTATCCCCGGAAAGCAACGAAGAGTAACAGAATGTTATGAAAACTACAGCAACCCCAACACAACAATCTGCCCTCAACAGTTTTACTGTGTAGACAAGGACCCCCCGACAATATATAGGTGAGCCCTCTATTTATATTAAGCGATTAAAAGAAAGTTGATATCGTGATTCAGGATTCGTAGAACATACGGGACGATATCCCCTTAACAAAACTTATTTAAAACTAGCAATCTGGCTATAGATGTATGAAATAATATCTCCATGGCTTCTATATACGTAGCTTGTTATTGCATAATTTTAGCGGAACAATTCAGTGCTCGTTGCATTCGTTTGTCGTTTTTTCTCTAATTTTTTTTAATTCCACGCGGACCGAGTCACGGTCGAAAGCTAGTAAAATAGTATTGTGCGAATATTTGTCCGTATGTTCGCTTCCCCCACTCCAAACCAACTGACAGATCCTCAATGGCTACGCCCCTAACGTCGACTTAACAGCGAGTACACACTAGGATTTTTGAAGTCTTTTTTTGTTTATTTATAATCTAAGGATATACATTCCCATACATTTTTCTATGACCCATACACATCCGGTTAGTTTGTTATAAGCCGTAGTATGCGATTGTATGGTACTACACGATTATTTAAACAGTAAATCCAATTCGCACGCTCTAAAACGCCCAGTGTGTACCGGCTGAAACACACACGAACACGAAGCTTGTGTACGATAGGGAAACCTCCCCTTTTGCACACAAACAAACTGTAGGGAGAACGAACCGGAGTATGAATGCCGCACAAAGATGTTGTTTGTACAGATATTTAAAGAACGAAAGCATGAAACATTTAATCCTATCCAATTTTGAGATTGAGTATATTTTATACTAGTATTCTATATAAAAATAACGTCGAGACGGTTAAATTAAAAAAAAATATCAATGAATAAAGACCTAGGTTACATTTATCTATTATTGAATATATATTATGATCTACGTAAATATAATAGATTCTTTGTTTTAATACATATGTACTGTTTGTACTAATTTTATCAGAAAGTGAGAGAAATTGAACTTGTATATATCGGCTTGAGCTAGCACGATATCAGAATTACTAGTACTCGAGATCACATGTGGGCGGCCATGGGTAAAGTCGGATTCAAGGAATACATTCACAATACTACAGTCAGGATATCATCGATCTACCAAGCTCATATCGTTTAAACAATGTTCACGCAACGATCCCTATTTTCAGAATGATCTAAGTTCGAAAGTCGCTTGGCAGCGCTTGTGTTCTAATTATGACTTAAATTCAAATTGATTTCTTCTTCTGATTGCGACACGGCCATCCTGCGAACACCCGTCCTCGGGTGATGTTACTCACGTTCCGCTCGGCCACTCCTAGCATAACTACGCTTATTGAACAACAACATACACGTAAAGTCTACAAATTTAATCATACTAGCCAACACTAACACGCCTGAGACATGTACCACCGTCGTTAAAATCAATTTTAGTACTTTCAGCATTATACTCTCAACTCCCAGAAACTCCACCGAGTAAAAACCTCTAACGCCTCGGCTCTCCCGCCGAATCTCTCACCGCGGCCCTCCGGCCAAATCTCTCCACGTCCGGCTCCGACGTGCCAACTACACACAACGGTCCTCCAGACCCCTGCCTGTCACCACCCTATGACACGACAGTTACACAAACCGGTCCTCCTGACCCCGACCTCCGCCAGAGTTAACCGCGCACCGCACATCCAAGGACTACGGCTACGTTAAAACTTCTGGTACGGTCGACCACAATACGGTAAAGACCCTTACTCGAGTTTCTGTCATCATCAACATCGACTGGTACATGACTCACAGGCATCCTTTAACTCCGTGTTTGTAACTACAAACTTTCAACACTCTACAGTTGCAAGTACAACACACTGTAACCCACCATGAAAACTACTAACCACCATCTCAGTTTACATTACTGCTACTCCTCGCAAATAGCGTACCGAACATACAAAGCAGTCAACACGCACCCCTTCCAACGCTTAGCGCTCTCACGGACACATTCGTCACGTCATTAGTGATTGCATAGTCATTTACTGGATGAACCGAATTTTTGTAACATCGCTGGTCAACACCAACCGCTATCTTACCGCGACTTAAACCGATAAGTTTTACACGTCTCGGCCATACTGACATTAGCACGTCCCCGTGCTATTTGCATGCTGGTCTTTCAGATTATCAAACATCATATTAGCAAAGTATAGACAACGTAACCACTACGTTCTGCATTCCGTACTGCATTCACCCACTAGTGTTATCCTAACATTATAAGTGCTATTACGATTGTTATTCCCTCTGGTCAGCTAATAATTTCGTTCACGAATAATTAAGCTATACAAACTGTAAGAATATTTGACCTCAAACATGTAAACATCTCCAAAACAAAATTACATCTCCGTTACCAACTTATGACAACAAGGTTCAAACCACAACACACGGCCAATACTATTCACCTCCTGTGAACATTCCATACCGACCCATATGATGCCAATCTGCAACCATTTGTCCGCTTAGTTGGAAACGTTAATAATATCAAATTTCCTTTCTTAAATTTAGTAGAAGCCAAACTTCCTTTTTCATTTTACAGATCTTAAAGCCATGACGTTAACTAAGGGAATAGTAATCGGTAAACAAATCATGGTATCCTATTATTCCTAACTCCAAACACACCTTTTCTTTCATTTTACAGATCTTAAAGCCATGACGTTAACTAAGGGAATAGTAATCGGTAAACAAAACATGCTATACTATTATCCCTAACTCCAAACACACCTTTTCTTTCATTTTCTCGCTATCGTAACTTAAAACCATATTTCGGATCAATTAAACCTGATTACGCTTAAACACATTTTCGCTTTTACTTAATAGCTATACGACCAGCTCTATAATTGGAAAGTGTACAGTCAGTTCTTTGACTACCAATGTCATCGAAGTTATCACGTGTCAAAGAATCGTATTCCGGACGATGCGTTTATCCCGAATTCAAGCGTTACGTTAACATTACTATGACTACGCCTTGGGTTTAAACAAAAGTTTGAAATACAAAGATGTTCCAGATTACAAGACTGCATTAGCCGATACACAAAGAAAGAGAATTTAAATATCACATTAAATAATGACCAAAGCAGAATAGGCTAGCAAGTTCTCAGTTTGCTAAGTTCAATTGCATACAACAAACGTTAATATCAACCACTTCAATTTTAATCTCTAACTAATAATTTTTATCAATAGAGTTACAACCTAAACAGGCGGTGCTATCCGATATCATTTGGTTCTGCTTGCTAAAATTTCACAATTATTTAAAACTACGTCAGCGGTTATAAATGTAATGCGTAGCTGTGTGTACATCAGCTTAGAACCGGTACAACAGATCAGTTCACGTAGTCTTAAACCGATGAGCTGCAGCTCAACAACTAAATTAGCAGCCCACCGCTCACCGCGATGTACCACAACTATGGGTGCCCATAAGCCTCTAACCGTTCGATGACTCGCCGCTCACACGAACTATAACCCATGTAGGTATAAACTGAATTGATCCGCGAGCCGGTTCACCGATACCCTTCACTAGCGCGAACTGTGAGCCGATCTCAGATCATCAATTTTAGTAAAACTACCACTGGCTAGTAATGAGCTAAGAACTCGATATTTCGATTAGGACAGGTTTTGCGACTTACTGTGCACTAATGCTAGATGTTTCACTAAGGTTCACAAAAGAGAATAACATTTCACGAGTAACTACTCTTAATAACAGCACGATGAACTATTGCTCACTTTTTTGTCAGTAGAGGATTGATAACACGTACAGGGAACGTCACATGATTTAATTCAATAATGTTTTTAATTTTATTCAAACTGTCATAACCGACATGTTTGACATCTAAATTACTCGAAGTATTATTTCAAATTATTTTAACAAGACAATTTTATTTTCCCCAAATAGTACCACCCTCATTAAAATAACATCTGATAATTACCAATTAACAATAATAAACAAAGGGGAATATTTGTAGCAACAATAATAAATTCACTAAGCATTTCCGTCAATAACTACAACATACTAACAACCGAAATACCGAACTGTACTATTGTTCAGTTGTAAAACTATCTCGAGTTACTTAGATTTAAATCATCTAAGGATACTAGAATACACTAGGCTCATTACCCTGTAATCTTACAGCCCAACACACAAACTACTAAAGGAACGAACTCACCGGATCCTTGAGACATCAATACTTTCTCGATTTTAACAAGTTGGACATCTTACGCTCTCGCTGAATGAAACCATACCATAGGTCATGTTTGCATAACCTGCTATTGGGAGACCTGCGGATACTTGCACCCTTTCACATTATATCAACTGCTTGGTTTAATTTCCAGTTGCTTTAAAACAGTGATCCAATGTCCATGCTATAGCACTAGCGCAGATTCGGAAGTCATAAACATCCTGACTCCGAACATATCTTCGGTGGCTTATTATTTTCCTGGCTATCACTTAATTTTGCGTAATCTTACAACAATAACGACTTTATGATTTTTCATTTATTTTCTTGACATTTATCTTTTTCGAAACTTAATGTCATAGATCCACGCATGCGCGATGGATTTCTCTTTCCTTTCTCATAATTCCTTTTTGAAGTAGTTTTCTTTGATTGTTTAGCACCATATGATTTCCAAATCACGTTAACGGTATTTTGTATGCCGTGTACGTATACCTTCGACTGCTATTTTACGAAGCACACATACTTCATAAACGTATTTGCGTTTTCAAATACTGAAACTGTTAAATCGCGCACAAAAGCGTATAATCCCCTTACGATCTTGCATATCAACGTTTATCGTTTGCGTTTTTCCAAAATAATCTCGTAATTGAAATATTTTTTCACAATGACGGACGGAAACGTCAAATTAATTCTTTTTTTTTTTTTTTTTTTTTTTTTTTTTTTTTTTTTTTTTTTTTTTTTTTTTTTTTTTTTTTTTTTTTTTTTTTTTTTTTTTTTTTTTTTTTTTTTTTTTTTTTTTTTTTTTTTTTTTTTTTTTTTTTTTTTTTTTTTTTTTTTTTTTTTTTTTTTTTTTTTTTTTTTTTTTTTTTTTTTTTTTTTTTTTTTTTTTTTTTTTTTTTTTTTTTTTTTTTTTTTTTTTTTTTTTTTTTTTTTTTTTTTTTTTTTTTTTTTTTTTTTTTTTTTTTTTTTTTTTTTTTTTTTTTTTTTTTTTTTTTTTTTTTTTTTTTTTTTTTTTTTTTTTTTTTTTTTTTTTTTTTTTTTTTTTTTTTTTTTTTTTTTTTTTTTTTTTTTTTTTTTTTTTTTTTTTTTTTTTTTTTTTTTTTTTTTTTTTTTTTTTTTTTTTTTTTTTTTTTTTTTTTTTTTTTTTTTTTTTTTTTTTTTTTTTTTTTTTTTTTTTTTTTTTTTTTTTTTTTTTTTTTTTTTTTTTTTTTTTTTTTTTTTTTTTTTTTTTTTTTTTTTTTTTTTTTTTTTTTTTTTTTTTTTTTTTTTTTTTTTTTTTTTTTTTTTTTTTTTTTTTTTTTTTTTTTTTTTTTTTTTTTTTTTTTTTTTTTTTTTTTTTTTTTTTTTTTTTTTTTTTTTTTTTTTTTTTTTTTTTTTTTTTTTTTTTTTTTTTTTTTTTTTTTTTTTTTTTTTTTTTTTTTTTTTTTTTTTTTTTTTTTTTTTTTTTTTTTTTTTTTTTTTTTTTTTTTTTTTTTTTTTTTTTTTTTTTTTTTTTTTTTTTTTTTTTTTTTTTTTTTTTTTTTTTTTTTTTTTTTTTTTTTTTTTTTTTTTTTTTTTTTTTTTTTTTTTTTTTTTTTTTTTTTTTTTTTTTTTTTTTTTTTTTTTTTTTTTTTTTTTTTTTTTTTTTTTTTTTTTTTTTTTTTTTTTTTTTTTTTTTTTTTTTTTTTTTTTTTTTTTTTTTTTTTTTTTTTTTTTTTTTTTTTTTTTTTTTTTTTTTTTTTTTTTTTTTTTTTTTTTTTTTTTTTTTTTTTTTTTTTTTTTTTTTTTTTTTTTTTTTTTTTTTTTTTTTTTTTTTTTTTTTTTTTTTTTTTTTTTTTTTTTTTTTTTTTTTTTTTTTTTTTTTTTTTTTTTTTTTTTTTTTTTTTTTTTTTTTTTTTTTTTTTTTTTTTTTTTTTTTTTTTTTTTTTTTTTTTTTTTTTTTTTTTTTTTTTTTTTTTTTTTTTTTTTTTTTTTTTTTTTTTTTTTTTTTTTTTTTTTTTTTTTTTTTTTTTTTTTTTTTTTTTTTTTTTTTTTTTTTTTTTTTTTTTTTTTTTTTTTTTTTTTTTTTTTTTTTTTTTTTTTTTTTTTTTTTTTTTTTTTTTTTTTTTTTTTTTTTTTTTTTTTTTTTTTTTTTTTTTTTTTTTTTTTTTTTTTTTTTTTTTTTTTTTTTTTTTTTTTTTTTTTTTTTAAATGAATTAATTAATATCAAAATTTCCAATTTTTTTTTATCCGAAAGGTAGTGCTTGCAGGTGGGTCCCATATTTTTGTTTAATTTTTGGAGTCAAAGACTACGGCGTAGTTAAAAAGCGTAGCTTTTTTGTAGTTTTTATTTGCTTATGTAGCCTAAAGTATAAGACTTACATAAAAATAATGTATGAAAGAATTGTAGATCTCAAAAAGTTCTACAGAAAATTCCGCGTTGGCATATATCTATCTATTAAGATTGTCGCACAATAACATTTTTTTTTCATTAAAAACATCCATTTAAAATCATACCCAACTTACAACGTTATTACTCGTTTTCGGTATGAATCTTTATCCAAAAAATATGTTTATCATCACGAGAATTTAATGTAGAATATAAATATAATTTGAACTATGTAATTCCGATCAATAGTTTATAATAAGAACAAAATTATGAGTCACAAAAAAATTTAACAATTTTTAATAAAGTTTTATATTATTACTAATGTTGAGGAACATATTTCTGGACCACGGCGTTAAAAATCACAATGTTTTAACTTTTCTCGGCTTACGCTGCCTCAACCGTTAGAGATATATAAAAATGATGTACGAAAGAATTGTAGATCTCAAAAAGTTCTACAGAAAATTCCGCGTTGGCATATATCTATCTTTAACGGTTTTCTTACTATAACCACTTTTGTGTTTACAAAACGAAATAAAAACACGCTATTTGCGGCGTTCTTTTATTGGTTTCAATATTAATCCTTATCCAAATAAATGCGTTCGTTGTCAGGAGAATTTAATGTAGAATAAAATTGTCCTTTACAATATTTAAATTGGAGTAATAGTTTAGAAGATATCGCGAACACAAACAATAAGGATAACCGAAAAATCAGCTCACAAACTACCGGGCTCAGAAATTTAGAATCTGGCATCAGTAGATTTCTGTTATTACGTAGATTACTACGAAGTTAATAATTTAGGTGATAGGTAGAAAAAAGGGGCGAACGTAAGTTTTGAACTTTACAACTCCACATGGGCGATGTCGTAGTCATTTATATTTTATCTTGTGTAATTCCTTTTTTACTCTGTGTCAGTTTTTTTTACTATCTATGCACACGGCATAATCTCGACGCTCTCTCTCTTCAACCAACCTCGCGACAACGCTAAAGCATTTTTGTAATAATTTCGATTGCACAATATATTTGTATTCGACGTAATAAGATTTGTACAAAAAACAAAACATTTTTATTCAATCCTTGTTCTGAAATCAACAGAAACTAACCAGTAAGGCGTGGCTGTCACCCGTCTGCTGCTCCCCCACGGCAACGCCCATACTTCTAGATAAATCTCAAACTGCAATGCGCATGTGCATCCTACGGAATCAATCAATATCTCGTCGAACAAAGGAAGCCACCATAAAGGAGTGGCCGTCGCCCGCCTGCTGCAATTTCTATTCGTAAACCATATAATTTTTATATCTACGAGTATATCTATACTAATATTATAAAGAGGAAAGATTTGTATTTTTGTATGTATTTGATTCACGCAAAAACTACTGGGCCGATTTTTAAAATTCTTGCACCACCAGAAAGGTAATTTATCTGTGAGTAACATATGCTATATTACTAATGTAATATAATTAATAAACAGCATGTTTCTGGACGCCGGCGTTAAAAATTCACATGGGTTGTGTAAAATCAGTCATGAATCTTATCGATTTTCGATTTTTATTCTTATAGAAGTTGGAATCGATAGATTCAAAGTTATAACTTATGAATAAAAAAAAAACCACTGTTTTCTCAAATTAATAATGACCATTACAAACAATGAGTATAAATAAATGTTTATTACTACTACAGCCGTACGTAATCGAAGTTGAGTTTGATAATTATTTAAACCGAATGTCGATAGTTCATAATAGTTCGCTATGCGTGTTTGTTTCGTCACTACAATACCTGTCTATTAAGTACGGCATTTGCCATCATACAAATTGAATTCGATACTTCATATGCGTCATTTATCAAACTAATCTATCTTATTTAGACAAACTATACTACATTAATACTTTTGGTAATAGGTTGAAAAAAGGGGCGAACGTAAGTTTTGAACTTTCAAATTTCACGCGGAAGAAGTCACGGGCAACAGCTAGTGTCTTTATATTTTTCGTAAGTAATCGGCCTGTCATTATCGTAAAAGGACGCCAGGGCAATTTTTTCAAACTTTAGCGGTCTTCCAAGACGTGTGGGTAAGAAATTTATATAATACTAAAAGTATAAATTCTGCAATCTTCATTGATGTTTTATATATGGCGCAGTTTTGAGCAACCGCAACCAACATATTTGCAACCAGGTAACCTGTTTGCCGAACTATCATAATTAAGTTTGACTTATGTTCAGCAGGTCAGTTAACATTATTGGTCTATGAAATTGACATTTTAACCAAATTGGTAGAAAATAAAGGTCGACTTTACTTTTGACGCGTAATTTATTTAACAAAGGATGATCAGAGAGTCTAGTTTAGGCCGCGGCTGCCCGGACCACCCGCAGCTGTATTGATTACCCCCGATATTGCACATGCGCCTTGCAGCCGACTGCTAGATATATCCCGGCCTGATGGAGTATACGAGAACAAAGGAATCGTATAAAAACACTATTTGTTTATAAAAACCGAAAAACTTGACTGATATAAAACTCAGGGGAAGAATACGAATTCAATGACACCTCAACATCAGCTAAACATCCCCGCTGAGGGGTCGGAGCCTACCCTAAGTTAAGACTTACCGACCAATTTTAAATTGCACACAAAATGGGATTTTTTAAAGAAATTAAACAAGGACTAATTTTACATAAAAAAATACTTTTAATTAAGCATGGAATACGGTGGCTCAGGGGTTTGAACACTTGGCTTGTTATCTACAGGTCTTGGGTTCGAATCCCGCCATGTACCAATGTGACTTTCTATTTTTCGAATTTCATATGTACATAATTTACCCGAAATTCTTACGGTGAAGGAAAATATCGTGATGCAACCTGCACATATCAGCGAAGAAATTCATAGTTATGTGTGAAGTCAACCAACCCGCACTTGGCCAGCGTGGTTGACTATGGCCTATTCACCCTTATTAGGGTAGGCTCCGAGACCCTCAGTGGGGACATATAGTGAACTAGTGAAGCATGAAATACGTCGTATCTCAGTTTTTTTTTTTAAAACTGGACTTACACCACTTTCAAAATAAACGGTCCATATATTTAACGTTTTTACGATGTTCAACTTCTTACATCATACAAGCTACACATATCTTAGAAGTATTCAACCATGATCCGCACTGGGCTAGCGTGCTTCACAAGTCACTGTACCTTTAAGGTAGTGACGTGTATAAGCAGAAAAAAGAACATTTTTCCTTCTAACTATACCTTTTAAAAACACAACAAGTATAACAACAGTGAAAACGAAAGATTATACGTATCATGGCAACCAATAGCGACGGGGAAGGGGGCTGCCACCTGCCCTGCGACACCCTTCCACCCCTTGGAACCCCCTGGCAACTAGTTTGATGTTCGCATTGCGCATGATCGGCACGCCGGAGAAAAGAATCGATTGCCCTCAGGTATCTCTGTAAAAGACGGGCCGAAACTGGCTACCTGATGCAACTGATGATGCGAACAAAGGAAATAGTTGCTAAGATACGTATCTTATATGCAATGTAGTTTCTTCTTAGCAATGCAGTTTATACTGAATCAAAATTTAAACAGGGTTTCATTGTTGTTGCTGACTTTCACAGTTTCCCAAATTTCAACAAATAAGAAATTCCTACAAATATATAAGGTCAACAGCAAAAATAACAAGTATCCAGTCGCAAATGATGATTATGAACATTTTTGGGGAATTTTAAGGGAACTTGCACAAAGAGTAGAGGCACTACGAGTATCACTTCAATATGTGTGGTCTACCAACATATAGGGATGCTTAGAAAACTTTTGTTTTTCAAACAAAAATAACTAACCCCTATTTACGTAATAATTAAATTAAGGGACAGTTCTAGTCTATACTAATATTATAAAGAGGAAAACTTTGTATTTTTGTATTTTTGTATTTTTGTATTTTTGTATGTATTGAAATAACTCAAAAACCACTGGGCCAATTTTAAAAATTCTTTCACCATCAGAAAGGTAATTTATCTGTGAGTAACATACGGCTATATTTTATTCTACTAATGTTTAGGAACTATTAATAAACAGCGTGTTTCTGGAGGCCGGCGTTAAAAAATTACTAAACTTTAACTTTTTTCGGCTTACGCTGCCTAAACCGTTAGAGGTATATAAAAATGATGTATCAAAGAAATGTAGATCTCAAAAAGTTCTACAGAAAAGTCCGCGATAGCATATATCTATCTTTAACGGTTTTCTTACAATAACCAATTTTTTGTTTACAAAATGAATTAAATATCGCATGCTATTTGCGTCGTTGTTTTATTGGTTTCAGTATTATCCTTATCCAAATAAATGCCTTCGTTGCCAGGAGAATTTAATGTAGAACAAAAATTGTCTTTTACAGTATTAAATTGGACAAATAGTTTAGAAGATATCGCGAACACAAACAATAAGGGTAACCGAAAAATCAGCGCACAAACTACCGGGCTTAGAAATTTGGAATCTTTCAACAATAGATTTCTGTTATTACATAGATTCATCATCATCATCATCACCAGCTCACTATACGTCCCCACTGAGGGGCTCCGAGCCTACCCTAAGTTAGGGTGACTAGGACATAGTCAACCACGGTGGACCACTGCGGGTTGGTTGACTTCACACATATGTATCTTTGAATTTCTTCTCCGATATGTGCAGGTTGCATCACGACGTTTTCCTTCACCGTAGTAGTCCATTACGTAGATTACTACTAAGATAATACTTTAGGTAATAGGATGAAAAAAGGGCGAACGTAAGTTTTGAACTTTAAACTCCACGCGGACGAAGTCGTAGGTCGTGGGCAATCATAATTCATATTTAAATACTATAAATTTTAAACTTTTTTTAAAACAAAAAAAAAAAAGTTTAGATCTATGGATGGACGTTTGTTAGAGTTTGTAGCCTAAACGGCTGAACAGATCTCCATGAATTCGGCACAGATGTAGAGCATAGTCTGGAAGAACACACTACTACTATTTTTATCCTGGAAATAGTTACGGTTCCCCGTGGGATACATTAATTTTGTTTTTAATGTTTACTCGATAATTCTGCAACGGTTCAACTTATGTTATTTTGGAAAATTTGGAACATATATTTAATAAAGTCTGGACCACAGTGGGAAAAGGTTCATCCCCGAAAAATGTCAGGTTCCCGAGGATATGTAGTTTTTTTGTTATTTACATATTTACATGATTAGTCCGTAGTGGCTAAACAACTTATTGTGATTTTGTCGCTACAGACCATAGTATGGTATAACACGTGGAATCCTTTTCTACCCCGAAAATGTTAGGTTTCCGAGGATATGTGTTGTTTTCTTATTTACATGTTAACGCGTTAACCCCGCAGCGGCTAAAAATATTTTACTGAAATTTAGTACAGATAGAACATAGTCTGTAATAACATGTGTGATACTTTTCATCGGCGAAAAATGTCTGGTTCCGGAGGGATTGTAGTTATTGTTATTTAGTATTTACTCGATAATTCCGCAATGCTTTGACTTATCATTGAGATTTTGAATAGTAATAAAATAAAGTCTGGAGTAACACATGGACTATGTGGTTGCGAGGGGTTGCAGAAAAAAAAAGGTTAACATGTCACTACAGAGACGCAGATGGTTCAGGCCCCCCCCCCCCCCGGGTTTTTGCATTTAGATCTGGTTGATTAAGGGAGTTGTAAATGTTAGTAGGTGCTTGAAGGTAGTAACAGGTGGTTCACCTCAGGTTCAGGAAGTTGTAGGTTAAGTACAGGTGGATATAAAATATTGCAAGGAGATCCTATTCAATTAAGGTGGTTTCTGGTAATTGTATCTGATTTGCAATGAATGCAAGTTGAAGCAGGTATAAACAGAATATATCCCCTTCCTATGCGTCTCCTTCACCGACAACACTTTCCCTTCCATCCTTTTCTTATAAGAAAAAGGGTGAGAAGGAAAAGGGACTAAAGTTGGGCCTCCGCACGACACTCATCTGACGAAAGCGGAATTGCTCCCACTTCACGCCTGTCTTCTGAGTGGTCGTGGTATTGCACCGGGCGAGCCGGCCCATTCGTACGAAGTTGTTAAACGGGTTCTACCGCTGTTGCTCGCTTAAGTTAGTTTTTGATGGTTTTGGATGATTTATAGCTGAAGACTGTTGGCAATCGGTGAAGCAGGCGGTTACCTTTTTATTCAAATTTTGCCAATTTAATTATGTACTTCGTGTCTTTTGTTATTTTAAAAATGCTGCGCTGACGAAGTCGCGTGGAACAGCTATTATACATATAGCACGAACCACGCCAAATGAAATTCTTTGTACATATAATAAAATTGAGTGTCTGTTTGTAATATCAAAAGAAAAATTCCAGATTTCGGGAAGATGATGTAATTGCGTTGCTGATAACGAAAATCGCATTCAACATTTTTTTGTCTGTCTGTCTGTCTGCAAGCCGCGTTTGTTCCGGGTAATCTCTGAAACGGCTGGGTCGCTTCGACCGGACTTTCCTTGAAGGTAGATGACATAGACGGGCTACTTTTTTATCTTAATATTGCGTGGACGAAGTCGCGGGCAACAGCTAGTAGTAAATATAGTGATAGTTTTAGATTAGATAATATTAACGAATTTCACTTAAATTATGCACGACCCTATCTATACTACACTATTATAATAAAGCGTAAACACACACTTCATTGTTGCCTAAGATGTCAGCAATCACAGCATATTTTGGAAAAACTCTTTTTTTAATAAAAAGCCTTACACTTACGTCATGCTTTAGGCTATATATTTTCACGCCGTTAAACTTAGGGGTAAATATTTTGGTAATAGGTTGAAAAAAGGGGCGAACGTAAGTTTTGAACTTTCAAATTTCACGCGGAAGAAGTCGCGGGCAACAGCTAGTGTCTTTATATTTTTCGTAAGTAATCGGCTGTCATTATCGTAAAAGGACGCCAGGGCAATTTTTTCAAACTTTAGCGGTCTTCCAGGACGTGTGGGTAAGAAATTTATACTTTTAAATTCTGCAACCTTCATTGATGTTTTATATATGGCGCAGTTTTGAGCCACCGCAACCAACCAGGCAACCTGTTTGCCGAACTATCATAATTAAGTTTGACTTATGTTCAGCAGGTCAGTTAACATTATTGGTCTATATGAAATTGACATTTTAGCTAAATTGGTAGAAAATAAAGGTCGACTGTACTTTTGACGCGTAATTTATTTAACAAAGGATGATCAGAGAGTCTAGTTTAGGCCGCGGCTGCCCGGACCACCCGCAGCTGTATTGATTACCCCCGATATTGCACATGCGCCTTGCAGCCGACTGCTAGATATATCCCGGCCTGATGGAGTATACGAGAACAAAGGAATCGTATAAAAACACTATTTGTTTATAAAAACCGAAAAACTTGACTGATATAAAACTCAGGGGAAGAATACGAATTCAATGACACCTCAACATCAGCTATACATCCCCGCTGAGGGGTCGGAGCCTACCCTAAGTTAAGACTTACCGATCAATTTTAAATTGCACACAAAATGGGATTTTTTAAAGAAATTAAACAAGGACTAATTTTACATAAAAAAAATACTTTTAATTAAGCATGGAATACGGTGGCTCAGGGGTTTGAACACTTGGCTTGTAATCTACAGGTCTTGGGTTCGAATCCCGCCATGTACCAATGTGACTTTCTATTATTCGAATTTCATATGTACATAATTTACCCGACGTTCTTACGGTGAAGGAAAACATCGCGATGCAATGTGCACATATCAGCGAAGAAATTCATAGTTATGTGTGAAGTCAACCAACCCGCACTTGGCCAGCGTGGTTGACTATGGCCTATTCACGCTTATTAGGGTAGGCTCCGAGACCCTCAGTGGGGACATATAGTGAACTAGTGAAGGATAAAATACGTCGTATCTCAGTTTTTTTTTAAACTGGACTTACACTACTTTCAAAATAAACAGTCCATATATTTAACGTTTTTACGATGTTCAACTTCTTACATCACACAAGCTACACATATCTTAGAAGTATTCAACCATGATCCGCACTGGGCTAGCGTGCTTCACAAGTCACTCCTACCTTTAAGGTAGTGACGTGTATAAGCTGACGGGGAGTTACCATTGCCGAAACATCTGTAACAGAACATTTTTCCTTCTAACTATTCCTTTTAAAAACACAACGAGTATAACAACAGTGGAAACGAAAGATTATACGTATCATGGCAACCAATAGCGACGGGGAAGGGGGCTGCCACCTGCCCTGCGACACCGTGCCACCCCTTGGAACCCCCTGGTAACTAGTTTGATGTTCGCATTGCGCATGATCGGCACGCCGGAGAAAAGAATCGATTGCCCTCAGGTATCTCTGTAAAAGACGGGCCGAAACTAGCTACCTGATGCTACTGATGATGCGAACAAAGGAAATAGTTGCTAAGATACGTATCTTATATGCAATGTAGTTTCTTCTTAGCAATGCAGTTTATACTGAATCAATATTTAAACAGGGTTTCATTGTTGTTGCTGACTTTCACAGTTTCCCAAATTTCAACAAATAAGAAATTCCTACAAATACTCGTATATAAGGTCAACAGAAAAAATAACAAGTATCCAGTCGCAAATGATGATTACGAACATTTTTGGGGAATTTTAAGGGAACTTGCACAAAGAGTAGAGGCAGTAGGAGTATCACTTCAATAGGTGTGGTTTATACCAACATATAGGGATGCTTAGAAAACTTTTGTTTTTCAAACAAAAATAACTAAAACCTCTATTTACGAAATAATTAAATTAAGGGACAGTATTAGTAGCAAATATAGTAATTTTTTTTTTTTTATAATATAAGTTGGCAAACGAGCAAGCGGCCACCTGAATCCGCCAAAATAGCGAAGCGACCGCTGCCCATAGACATCCGCAATTGCAGATGCGTTGCCTACCCTTAATCGACGGAGGGGACGCACATAAAGAGGATATTTACCCTTCCTATGCGTCTCCTCCACCGTCAAATCCACTTTTCCTTCCCATCCTTTCCTCTTAAGAAAAGGGTGGAAAGGGAAAGGGACTAAAATTAGGCCTCCGGCACCACACTCATCAGACGAAACGCGGAATTGCTTCCACTTCACGCCTGTTTTCTGTGTGGTCGTGGTATTACACCGGGCGAGCCGACCCATTCGTGCGAAGATGTTAAAGCGGGCTCTACCAAAATAGTAATAGTTTTAGATTAGATAATATTAACGAATTCCACTTAAATTATGCACGACCATATCTATACTACTATAATAAAGCGTAAACACACACTTCGTTGTTGCCTAAGATGTCTGCAACCACAGCATATTTTCGAATAACTCTTTTTTTAATAAAAAGCCTTACACTTACGTCACGCTTTAGGCTATATATTTTCACGCCGTTAAACTTAGGGGTAAATATTTTGGTAATAGGTTGAAAAAAGGGGCGAACGTAAGTTTTGAACTTTCAAATTTCACGCGGACGAAGTCGCGGGCAACAGCTAGTGTCTTTATATTTTTCGTAAGTAATCGGCCTGTCATTATCGTAAAAGGACGCCAGGGCAATTTTTTCAAACTTTAGAGGTCTTCCATGACGTGTGGGTAAGAAATTTATACTTTTAAATTCTGCAACCTTCATTGATGTTTTATATATGGCGCAGTTTTGAGCAACCGCAACCAACATATTTGCAACCAGGTAACCTGTTTGCCGAACTATCATAATTAAGTTTGACTTGTATGTTCATCAGGTCAGTTAACATTATTGGTCTATGAAATTGACATTTTAACCAAATTGGTAGAAAATAAAGGTCGGCTGTACTTTTGACGCGTAATTTATTTAACAAAGGATGATCAGAGAGTCTAGTTTAGGCCGCGGCTGCCCGGACCACCCGCAGCTGTATTGATTACCCCCGATATTGCACATGCGCCTTGCAGCCGACTGCTAGATATATCCCAGCCTGATGGAGTATGCGAGAACAAAGGAATCGTATAAAAACACTATTTGTTTATAAAAACCGAAAAACTTGACTGATATAAAACTCAGGGGAAGAATACGAATTCAGTGACACCTCAACATCAGCTATACGTCCCCGCTGAGGGGTCGGAGCCTACCCTAAGTTAAGACTTACCGACCAATTTTAAATTGTACAAAAAATGGATTTTTTAAAGAAATTAAACAAGGACTAATTTTACATAAAAAATACTTTTAATTAAGCATGGAGTACGGTGGCTCAGGGGTTTGAACACTTAGCTTGTAATCTACAGGTCTTGGGTTCGAATCCCGCCATGTACCAATGTGACTTTCTATTTTTCGAATTTCATATGTACATAATTTACCCGAAATTCTTACGGTGAAGGAAAATATCGTGATGCAACCTGCACATATCAGCGAAGAAATTCATAGTTATGTGTGAAGTCAACCAACCCGCACTTGGCCAGCGTGGTTGACTATGGCCTATTCACCCTTATTAGGGTAGACTCCGAGACCCTCAGTGGGGACATATAGTGAACTAGTGAAGCATGAAATACGTCGTATCTGTTTTTTTTTTTTAAACTGGACTTACACCACTTTCAAAATAAACGGTCCATATATTTAACGTTTTTACGATGTTCAACTTCTTACATCATACAAGCTACACATATCTTAGAAGTATTCAACCATGATCCGCACTGGGCTAGCGTGCTTCACAAGTCACTCCTAACTTTAAGGTAGTGACGTGTATAAGCAGAAAAAAGAACATTTTTCCTTCTAACTATACCTTTTAAAAACACAACAAGTATAACAACAGTGAAAACGAAAGATTATACGTATCATGGCAACCAATAGCGACGGGGAAGGGGGCTGCCACCTGCCCTGCGACACCCTTCCACCCCTTGGAACCCCCTGGCAACTAGTTTGATGTTCGCATTGCGCATGATCGGCACGCCGGAGAAAAGAATCGATTGCCCTCAGGTATCTCTGTAAAAGACGGGCCGAAACTGGCTACCTGATGCTACTGATGATGCGAACAAAGGAAATAGTTGCTAAGATACGTATCTTATATGCAATGTAGTTTCTTCTTAGCAATGCAGTTTATACTGAATCAACATTTAAACAGGGTTTCATTGTTGTTGCTGACTTTCACAGTTTCCCAAATTTCAACAAATAAGATTCCTACAAATACTCGTATATAAGGTCAACAGAAAATATAACAAGTATCCAGTCGCAAATGATGATTATGAACATTTTTGGGGAATTTTAAGGGAACTTGCACAAAGAGTAGAGGCACTACGAGTATCACTTCAATATGTGTGGTCTACCAACATATAGGGATGCTTAGAAAACTTTTGTTTTTCAAACAAAAATAACTAAACCCCTATTTACGTAATAATTAAATTAAGGGACAGTTCTAGTAGCAAATATAGTGATAGTTTTAGATTAGATAATATTAACGAATTTCACTTAAATTATGCACGACCCTATCTATACTACACTATTATAATAAAGCGTAAACACACACTTCATTGTTGCCTAAGATGTCAGCAATCACAGCATATTTTCGAATAACTCTTTTTTTTAATAAAAAGCCTTACACTTACGTCACGCTTTAGGCTATATATTTTCACGCCGTTAAACTTAGGGGTAAATATTTTGGTAATAGGTTGAAAAAAGGGGCGAACGTAAGTTTTGAACTTTCAAATTTCACGCGGACGAAGTCGCGGGCAACAGCTAGTGTCTTTATATTTTTCGTAAGTAATCGGCCTGTCATTATCGTAAAAGGACGCCAGGGCAATTTTTTCAAACTTTAGAAGTCTTCCATGACGTGTGGGTAAGAAATTTATACTTTTAAATTCTGCAACCTTCATTGATGTTTTATATATGGCGCAGTTTTGAGCAACCGCAACCAACATATTTACAACCAGGTAACCTGTTTGCCGAACTATCATAATTAAGTTTGACTTGTATGTTCATCAGGTCAGTTAACATTATTGGTCTATGAAATTGACATTTTAACCAAATTGGTAGAAAATAAAGGTCGGCTGTACTTTTGACGCGTAATTTATTTAACAAAGGATGATCAGAGAGTCTAGTTTAGGCCGCGGCTGCCCGGACCACCCGCAGCTGTATTGATTACCCCCGATATTGCACATGCGCCTTGCAGCCGACTGCTAGATATATCCCGGCCTGATGGAGTATACGAGAACAAAGGAATCGTATAAAAACACTATTTGTTTATAAAAACCGAAAAACTTGACTGATATAAAACTCAGGGGAAGAATACGAATTCAATGACACCTCAACATCAGCTATACGTCCCCGCTGAGGGGTCGGAGCCTACCCTAAGTTAAGACTTACCGACCAATTTTAAATTGTACAAAAAATGGGATTTTTTAAAGAAATTAAACAAGGACTAATTTTACATAAAAAAATACTTTTAATTAAGCATGGAATACGGTGGCTCAGGGGTTTGAACACTTGGCTTGTTATCTACAGGTCTTGGGTTCGAATCGGACGCGGACGCGGCACGCGGACGGAGTCGCGGGCGAAAGCTAGTAAATAGTATATTATTAGTTGGTAGATTAAATGGCTTTTTGAATTTTTGTTTTAAAGTTTCTTTTCGAAAGGTTAAAGATGTCTATATTGTTAAAGTGTAAATTTAAAGTGGTCGTGAGACGCATAATAGTGTTGTTGGCAGCATAGTGACTGCTGTGCATAGGGACGTGGAGTAATGGGGTATGTATTAAGGCTTTCAATAATTGCCAAATTGTACTTTTTTTACTAAACTTTTACATCTATAATATTTCAATTACCAGTCTGATAAACAAGCAAAACACATGAAATGTAGCAACAGTGGAGACGTAAAATAAGGTAATCAATAACTATAGGGGTGCGGCTGCCACCCCCAGTCACCCCTGGCAACGCCAGCGGCCATTTTAGTGCTTGTTTCATGCCCGCATTGCGCATAATGGAAATCCTGAAGACGGTAAAATTTGGCACTGCTCTCAGCTATGATCCCAGAGGCGGACCGAAACTGGCTACATTCAACTACGTGCTGATAAGAACAAAGGAAATGGTTACTAGGATACGTAGCAGTGTACTCGTAGTTATATTGTAACAATATTGGAAATGGAACTCTGCTGCTACTTTGTGTTGATGCAAAGGGAATATTTACAGTAAATTAGTAATTATAATTATAGCAATTAAACAGGCTTTTATTGGCGTCGCGGACTTTATATTTCTACAACCCTGTTTACAATATTACGACGTAAACGTAGTTATATTTTCAACTAGTTGTTGCTCACGACTTTGTCCACGTGAAATTAAATAGACCCTATGTTACTCAATGATAACGCAGCTTTTTAATGGTGAAAGAATTTTTAGAATCGGCCCAGTAGTTTTTGAGTTATTTAAATTAGTATAAGTATTTAATACAAACAAGATAGATTTGTAAGGCTCAGCGTGAACCACATGGCCAATGCCGTAATGTTTCACCATAAACTTCGAGAAAATTAGTTATCGGAAACCATAAATCACCTATGGATAATGTTTCAATAACCATGATCTAACCACCCTAACTTGGCTCCGAGGCCCTCAGTATGGCCGCATAGTGAGCTGGTGATGATGACGATGATGAACCATGATCTGGCAAAAATCCGCCCAGGGCGCTTGTCTCAGTATAAATGAGTTGATAACAACTTGATTAGAGACGACCCGACTCTGGCAGTTCGATGTACATATGTAACTATGAGCCGAGAACAAAGGAACAGTTACAAAGTCACTTAGCAGTTTGCTTTATCTTATAATAATATTGTAAACAAGGTTTCATTCGTGTTGCGGACTATGACAGTTGTCTTTTTAGCAAAATAATATATCCCTACAAATATCTAAGACCACCAGATAAAACAAGGGTCTTGTCGCAAACGAAAATGATGATATTAATGTATGAACGAGAACTTATATCTGCCAATCTATACTAATATAATATAATAAAACGTAAACACACTTCTTCGCGGCGTAGGACGTTAGCAATCACAGCATATTTTTGAATAATTCTTTCTTTAATAAAAAGCCCTACACTTACAACACGCTTTAGGCTATAATATATTTTCACGATATTAAACTCAGGTGGTAAATGAATTGGGAAAAAACTCATGTGGGAAAGGGACCATTAACTACAAGCTGCCATCACCAAAGTAGGAAAATTGCCATAATCATCTATACTAATATAATACACTTACGACACGCTTTAGGCGTGTCGTAAGTGCCCTTATCTTATAAAAAAAAAAAAAAAAAAAAAAAAGGCTATATATTTTCACGCTATTAAACTCAGGGGGTAAATGAATTGGAAAAAAAAACCTTCATGTGGGACAGGGATCATAAACTACGAGCTACCAACATTAAGGAAGCAAGGTTATTGTGGTAACGGTAATTGTTATCAAATCTTAAAGGCTTTCGTTGTCATTTGTGCATTTGAATTTTGACATTTGCAATTGAGAATTTAACATTTGTTACCAGTAAACAATTAAATATTTTTTTTATAATTTTACGCGGGTGAAGCCGCACGGGAACAGCTAGTACTTTATACTTTAATATTATAAATGCGAAAGTTTAGATGGATGGATGTATGATTGTTAGAGTTTGTAGCCTAAAAGGTTGAACAGACATGGATAAAATTTGACATACGAGTAGATGTAGAACACATAGGCTACTTCCTTTTATTTCTTTTTTTTTTAAATACCACGAGGACGGAGTTGCGGGAAAAGGTAATTGTTATCCATTGTCATTTGTGCATGAATTTTGACATTTGACAGATGTAAACAACTAAATAAAGTTTTTGTAATTCCACGCGGATGAAGTCGCACGGGAACAGCCAGTATAAGATAATAGAATCTTAAATAAATAATAACCTCTTTTTTTAATGCACGCAAACGACGTCTCAGAGAATGAGTAGTAATTATTAAGTAAGTATATCACTAAATTTCTTCGTAGCAAGTGCAAGTTGCATCACAATGTTTTCCTTTATCATAAGAACGTAGGACAAAAACATAGCATTGAAACGGCGGGAATCGAACCCTGGCGTGTTTATGGTCTTGTCCGGCACTTAACAAATGCGCCAGGACGCTCTTTAATGTATTCTTTGTTTATTATTTTACCCTTTCATTTATTTCAAAACTAGAATCGCCCTGAATTTAGCTCTTTGTCTCAATGCTGTATGGATTGGCAGTTTGCATAAGCTCATAGTTATAGATTCATCTAGAAGTATGGGCGTGGCCATGGGGGGGGGCAGCAGCGGGTGCCAGCCACCTCTTAATGCTCAGTTCCTTTGTCCGACCAGGTATTGATTGATTGTGTAGGATGCGCATGCGCGTTGCCGTGGGGGGCAGCAGTGGGTGACAGCCACCCCTTACTGGTTCGTTCCTTTGTTCGACGAATACTAATTAACTCCACAAATTACATATGCGCATTGCGGTTAGATTTATCTGGAAGTATGGGCGTTGCCGTGGGGGGGGCAGCAGGCGGGTGACAGCCAACCCTTACTGGTGCCTTCCTTTGTCCGACGAGATATTGATTGATTCCGTAGGATGCACATGCGCGTTGCAGTTTGAGATTTATCTAGAAGTCTGGGCGTTGCCATGGGGGGGCAGCTGGGGGTGACAGCCACCCCTTACTGGTTCGTTCCTTTGTTCGACGAATACTAATTAACTCCACAAATTGCATATGCGCATTGCGGTTATATTTATCTGGAAGTATGGGCGTTGCCATGGGGGGCAGCTGGTGGTGACAGCCACCCCTTACTGGTTAGTTTATGTTCATTGCAAAACAAGGATTGAATAAAAATGTTTTCTTTTTTTTACAAATCTTATTACGTCGAATACAAATATATTGTACAATCGAAATTATTACAAAAATGCTTCAGCATTCGCGAGGTTGGTTGCATCGAGAGAGCGTCTTCATAGATTATGCCGTGTGCATAGATAGTAACAAAACTGACACAGAGTAAAAAAGGAATTGCACAAGATAAAATATAAATGACTACGACATCGCCCATGTGGAGTTCTAAAGTTCAAAACTTACGTTCGCCCCAGTTTTCTACCTATCACCTAAAGTATTAACTTCGTAGTAATCTACGTAATAACAGAAATCTACTGATGCCAGATTCTAAATTTCTGAGCCCGGTAGTTTGTGAGCTGATTTTTCGGTTACCCCCCTTATTGTTTGTGTTCGCGATATCTTCTAAACTATTACTCCAATTTAAATATATTGTAAAGGACAATTTTATTCTACATTAAATTCTCCTGACAACGAACGCATTTATTTGGATAAGGTTTAATATTGAAACCAAGAAAAGAACGCCGCAAATAGCGTGTGGTTTTTATTTCGTTTTGTAAACACAAAAGTAGTTATTGTAAGAAAACCGTTAAAGATGCCACCGCGGAATTTTCTGTAGAACTTTTTGAGATCTACAATTCTTTCATGCATCATTTTTATATATCTCTAACGGTTTAGGCAGCGTAAGCCGAGAAAAGTTAAAACATTGTGATTTTTAACGCCGTGGTCCAGTAGTATGTTGTTTATTAATAGTTCCTCAACATAAGTAATAATAAAATATAACCTATGTTACTCAGAGATAAATGTCCTTTCTAATGGTGACTTTTTAAAATCGGCCTAGTAGTTTTTGAGTTATTTCAATACATACAAAAATACAAATCTGTCCTCTTTATAATATTATATAGATATAGATATAGATATAGATTGTCTCTGGCGCGAACAGTTCCTTTGTCCAACGAGATACTAATTAACTCCGCGGATTGCACATGCGCATTGGAGTTAGAGATTTATCTAGAAGCATGGGCGTTGCCATGGGGGGGGGCAGCAGCGGATAACAGCCACCCCTCACTGCTTCCTTCCTTTGTCCGACGAGATATTGATTGATTCCGCAGACTGCACATGCGCATTGCAGCTATAATTTTATCTAGAAGGGTCGTCGCCAAAGGATGGGGGGGGCGGGGAACTGCGGACATTCGTTACGCAACAACAAGTACAAAGAGCTCTGCTGGCGTATCGATTAGCCTTTTGCACATGCGCAAACACGCGACAGATAAATTATGACCTAACTTGATGGACCATTCGAGAACAAAGGAATGGATTATGTGAATATTATAATGGAGTATTAGTATTCTTATTGTCAGTTTTGCCTTTTGCCTTAAAATAAAATGTCGTAAAGTGCTTTTCACATCGGAAATACATTTTGTTATTCCTTTGTTCCTATTCTTTATATTTGGTATTCTCCCTTGTATTTGCTTTAAGATAATTAGTGATGAAGTGAGAACAAATAGTTCACGCTAGCATTATAAATGATACTTTTTGATCTTTTGGGTGATAACAGATATTCCTTTTTACTTAAAAAAAAAAAGTAGTAGTAGTAGTAGTAGAGGCTACGGTTTCCGCAACTCCACGGCTAGCGCGTATTTTGCGTAAAAAAAAAACTAAAATCAAGTTTCTATTTAAATTTTCATAATATTTACTACATACTGTCACAAACATTACAAATATACTAAAAAAGGTAAAGAGAGTCCAAGAATATGAAGAAAGGAAGGAAGAATAGGGATGATGACAGAAAATGAGCCTCAGAGCAATTTCTTCACCAGATAAAATATTTAATAACCCGCTTCCTGTTAGGAGTTAAGCATATTCGCAATAGCAAGAGAAGAGTTCAGTCGATCGATAAGTAATCGCGTACAGCAGTACACTCAATAGCAAAAGTAAGGGCTACAAAGCTAAAAAATATTTTTTTTTAGAAATTTCATAGAAAATAAAGACACCAGTAACCATGTTATTACTGAGGATGCGATGCAAATGAAAAATAATTTTCCCATATTGTTTATAAATCATGAACAGTTGAAGGTCAAATACTCTCGCCTTTGGCATTAAAGAAGCTAACACACAGTATTAAGGTATATTATTAGATAATGCATAACAATTTTAATATTGTAATTTATAATTATTTGGACCGATTATAATTATAACTGGTAAAGTAACATCACATACCAGCTCTAAAATCGCAATGCAAATATATCATATATGCGAGTATGTGTTTTACTATTAGCTGTTGCTCGCGACTTTCTTCGCGTGAAACTAAAATATATAGCCTATGTTACTCATAGATAAATTACTTTTCTAATGGTGGAAGAATTTAAAAAATCGGTCCAGTAGTTTTTAAGTGAATCAAATACATACAAAAACACAAATCTTTCTTCTTTATTATAGTAGTAAAGAATATAGAAAATCTGAATAAACAAATATTAACATAAAACATGACTACTAGCAAATCTTTCTTTAAAAATGAAATTTAAGCTCAGCTGATTCTATACTAATAATTATGTTCTAGCAGTTTTAATGTAACAAATGAAATAATGAGAAAAGGAATTGAACGCGTTCTTTACACCAAAAGGCGTTAAAAGCTTTATCAATATTTAAAATATCAGAATTATTTAGAGATAAATTCGCTACTGCCCAAACGATAAATGCGCTAGCCATTGTGTAGAGCAGGGGTCGCCAAGCGACTCACGGGCCAAATGCACTTCTTTGGAGCATCATTTAAAGTTCTTTATTGATAAATATCTGAGTTCCCATTTCAATCTTTTGTTGCTATATAAGAAAATACTACCGTTCCATATTTATTTTGAAATAACTTTAACTTACTTTTAATTTACTTTACTTTAAATTACATTTAAGATTATAGCGGCTCGCGACAAATTTTGAAATATGGCACGGACTCTCAAGAAGATTGGCCACCCCTGTCATAGAGAATAAAATAGGTAGATGAGTAGAGAATACTGGAAAGGAAAAAGATTCAATTATCTTACGGATAAGTACAAATTTAAATAAATTATTAACAAATTTTAGTATGCAATGCTGTGACAGTATATAACTGAAAAAAAAATTAATTACCTTTGTAACCGCGAGTATCCATTTCCGAAACAAGTCCATATATCTTGTTTTTTCCATAGCAGTTGTTTTAACGATTTGTTTGTGTATTTTAAATGTTGCTTCTGGTTGTGTTGTTTGACAGAGGAATATTTTACGGGTTGTTCGGCTAAAATGGTAGATGTCATAAGATCAAGTCTTCAAATTGATGACCAAAATTAAATCTTATTTCACATATATATTTTTTATTTTGGACGAAATAATAAGAACTTGTTATTAACATTTTATTTCTATTAAACGAAGTACACTACTGGCCAAAAATTTTGTCCTCCTTAAAATTACATTTTTTTCCTTTTAATTAGTCGGATAATGAAAGTCCATGTATAGTGGAAAACATTTATTACAAACGTATAAGTTTTTTTTTATTTATTACATCTATACTATATTATAATAAAGCGTAAACACACACTTCTTTGTTGCCTAAGATGTCAGCAATTACAGCATATTTTTGAATAATTCTTTTTTTAATAAAAAGTCCTACACTTACGTCATGCTTTAGGCTATATATTTTCACGCCATTAAACTTAGGGGGTAAATATTTTGGATAAAAACCCTAATGTGGGAAAGAGACCATAAGTTGCTGCCAACATCAAGAAAGAAAGATTGCTAAGGTTTGTCATGTCATGTCATGTCATTTTAACATTTGCTATTGATAATTTGACAAATGTAAACAATAAAATAAAGTTTTTATAATTTCACGCGGATGAATCCGCACGCGAACAGCTAGTCTATACTAATATTATAAAGAGGAAAGATTTGTATTTTTGGATTTTTGTATGAAATATGTATTGAAATAACTCAAAAACTACTGGGCCGATTTTAAAAATTCTTTCACCGTTAGAAAGATAATTTATCTCTGAGTAACATAGGCTATATTTTTTAATTTCAAGCGGGCGAAGTCGCGAGCAACAGCTAGTTTAATATAAACATAATGAGTGATGTTTAAAACGGTTAAAATGGGGACATGTTATTAAGAGGGAAGAATAGCACGTGACAAAGAACTTTAAATACAAATGTAGAGGGGTACGTGGGTAGTTAGCGAACAGAATAATTGCGTGATTATGAACTGACGGAAGATAGATCGAAAAAAAATAGGAGGGCGGAACCATAGCGAGTGCGCACTATACGAATGGGATAGGGACAGACGATGATGTTGACTGCAAATTCCTTGGCCACGATTATCGATTCGTAAAGGTCTAAATAAAGTCTTCCATGCAATTATGCCCAAATGCTTTGATTATAAAGAAACGGACTAAGCAAAGCGTCATCGTTGTATTCGATTCTGCCATTTTTTTCAGATGAGATAAACTTAACATCACATCATCATGAACGCAAACTAACTCAGAAGATTCAGAGTAAACAAGAATGTTTAGAACTTAGCCCAAATTCGCACGGGCGCTTTTGTAACGAGCGTTGAATAATAACGAATGCATTTCCAAAGTATCTGTTCATAGGGCATCACTTTTAAAGCGCGATATTTTTTTATCGCTCTGTGTTGCATTTTGAGCGCTGCGCGAATAAAACAAGAATGATTTTAAATCGTTTCTTATAGGAGTGAACGTTTAAAAAGCGCCAACGCCGAGCGTTACAAAAGCGCCCGAGTGAAAGATGGCTTATGCTCGCTTAGATTTGACAGAGGGAATATAAGCGCTTAACAGATCTTGTCTTTCAAAAGTTCGAATATGAAGATTTTCTAATTATCAGAGAATTGGAGATTTTAATTATATTGACTCAACTTTTAAGGTATTTGCATGATAATCTATGTACCTATACTCTTATACTCCCTATACTCTTTGTGCATCTGCTACCTTCTCGTCAAATTCTCGTCCAATCAGTCAAGCTTTTCAAATTAGAATCCGTTCCTCGGAATTTTTAACTTGTATTTCTAATTATCAGAGAATTGGAGATTTTAATTATATTGACTCAACTTTTAAGGTATTTGCATGATAATCTATGTACCTATACTCCCTATACTCTTTGTGCATCTGCTACCTTCTCGTCAAATTCTCGTCCAATCAGTCAAGCTTTTCAAATTAGAATCCGTTCCTCGGGATTTTTAACTTGTATTTCGTTACCACTGTTGATATTGTAACGTTGTTCCTTCTATCCCTTAAGATTGGTATTTGTGAAATAAAAGACATTAAAGTTAGGGCGTTTGAAAAGTTGGTAGCCTAGATTATACATCAGGACGTTTAGTATTTATACAACTACAATTATTTTAGAGCTTATTCAAGAGTAACGTAGTACCAAAATTTTCATTTGTCTATTTGCATTAGTTAAGATTCTTTACGGGTTCCTGTATCCTCGCGAAGAAGTAGTGACAATTTTTAGAAAAGGATGATATCGACTGTCATTAGAAACTCAGTTAACCAATGTTTAGCACCTAAACTTCGCATAACATCGAGAAAAGGTTGGTAAGGCGAGTCCAAACGCTTCGGAGATAAATGGTTAGCTTGAAATGGTTAGCTACTAGTGTCTATGAGTAGAGAAAATCTTTTAAAAATTGTGATTAGTATTACTCCGAAAGATTGACTGTTGAGACGAAATCTACAAGTATTGGCACCTAGACTGGACAAACATTACAGAGGTGTCTGCGCAATGGTTGTTCTCCCAACTGATTTCAGTTGCGCACAATCGCATTCGAGCCCGACGACTTTGAGCTTTGTGACGCTGTTCCATAAGCGTTAAAGCGAAATGAAAGACCTCAATAATAGTGTCGATACATTTTGTAGGAGGCACGGAAATATTTTCTTCTACGAAAGAATCTTAGCTCGGCCATTTAATAATGGCAATTAGACCAGAAGCAGATCGCGTTGATAAATAAAAAAATGTAACTTTTCATTTCCCTGATTAGGCTATGAACTGTTCAAACGCCCTTCGTACGTTTATTCTTTCCATAATAGTCCTATTTTCGACCAAGGCATGTCATTTGGAACTATTTATTTCTCCGTTCATTTTTTAACTCCGTTCTTCTTCGTGGCGATATTAAGGGCGGGCGCACACCTTTGTCTAAACGATCACACAACTGCGATTGTCGATTGTTTCGCAGCCAATTCAACTGTTTATTTGCACAACTAAAAATCGAGCTGTGCGCGCACCTACATATAACCTCATAGGAATCAAAGCGCTACTAAATAATTTAGTCAAAGGTGTGTGAGCGCTCTAATATTACCGATGGATGTTGTCAACATCTGTAACGGAAAAATATTTATTAATATTTGTTAGATGTTCTAAAGCGTTTCAAAGCAATTTTAGTACAACACATAACATAGACAACTTACCTTATGATAAAAAAAAAAAACATTTTCTGTTGTCCCATTTACATTTTCACCAATTTAGTGAAGTACCTACATCACTTTTTAAAGTTAAAATAATGCTTGCTTGTATCTAGATCGAACATTTAATGAACAATTGCGCCTGGCCCATTTTGATAAATTAAAAAAAATAAAGCCATACAAAAAAGTTCTAAAGAAATTAATAGTTATTACAACAACAACAGCATGCCACGACAAATATTTTTGGCCAATAGTGTAATACTAGTTTATATAAAAGCACCGCGCATCCATTCTGCATACATCCACAATTTAGATATGTACCTCCGCATGCATTTAATATATTATAATTAATATTAATACATGGAAATTATTAAAAAAATATTATGCATTTTAATAATATTTTTGGAGACTGCATTCTTCATATATAATATTGACTAGTTTTATTGTAAAAAAAAAACATGTTATTTTAAATACCGCTTCAGACAACGCAAGGTCGTTGATGAATTTAATTAAGCTTGTTGAGAATATTATTCAACGTTATTAATAAAATAGGAACACATTTTATGGTATATTATACAAAATATTGTAATAAAAAAAGAATACAATTTTAAAGATAATTCGCGCTTGGCTCGACTTTCATGCAAAACGTAAGATTATTACGTAATACACAATAAATAATTATTAAATAAATTAAATGTGAGCAGAAAATAAAAAAAAAACTGAAAATTATCATCAAAAATAAAACACCCGAAATATACCCCCTTTCAATTATTTCCACATTTATAGAAAATTAAAAATAAAAACTTATTTATTTCCTGCTATACAATTTGTTGTACACGAATATAAAAAAAATGGATGCGCGATGCTTTAAAATTAAATTTATTATTTAAACTTACCAATGTCGGTTGCGTCGCTGCTAAGTCCCAGATATGAAAGAATGCGAAGATTTTGGTACACTGTGAACAAAGAACTAAGTTCATATTTAGCGTGGATTTTATAAAGCGGATATAGGGGAGTGGATGAAGACGAGGGCGCATGTCTACCTAAAAGGCACATGCGCAGGTTTATCGATCGCATGCGATGCAAACGCATAAACTAGCATAAATCTCTCGGTGGGTATAACTAAAATAACTCATTAAAAGTCAAAAAAGAGTCACAAAATTATTTTCGCTCTGTGCATCACTTCAATGTATCTGACCCGATCTAGATCGACATGGATCATTTGGAAATTGGTATATTTGGGAACTAACAATTTCAATTTGGAAGCGTCATTTGACCAATGAGGGAGCGACAACTGCGCGGGTGAAAGTCGCCATATTTAAAATTTCGAATTTCAAAATAAATATCACTTATACTAACACGCAGTTTTATTTGTTGATATTAGGGGCCATGAGCATGATGATGCGAAGATACTTGTTATTGTTAATTTTTTTTAGACATGGAAGAATATCGAAAGAAGTTGGGTTTTTTTTGCTTACTGGTAACTCTGAAAATTAGCAGGCGCCACATTGTAAACGTTAAAAACTGCCATGACGCCTGCTAGTTTTTAGAATTAAGCAAGCAAAAAAACAACTTCTTTCGAAATTACCCCATGTTGAAAAGAAAACCAAGCTATTTACTATATTATAGATTTTCTTTTTTAATTCCGGAATTACAAAAACGGCGAGATTCTCCCGTGCAGTTTCTGCTCTCTTATTGGTCAACGTATTTTGCTTTCAAATTGACATTGTTAGTTGACAAAATTGCCAACTTCCATTTGAGCCTTATAGGTCTATCGAAGAGATTCAAATATACAGGATAATTCTTAACGGACGGATCAACGGTTTTGTGGAGGTAGAGGACCTCAATAGCAATCATTTAAACGCAAAGTATGTTGCCCGATTTTCTATAGTTTTAATGTTATTCAATTTTTTATAAAAAAAATCGGAAAAATCAGATTTCTGACTTAAATTTGACCGTACGTCCAAAATAATGTGTTTACAGTGGTCATTTTTTTTAATCAGCCCAATAATTAGGCTTTAGTACTGTTATCCCTTTTTTGGAATAACTCACACGAGAACAAAATAAATAAAAAATATTGAAAATTTTCTTAAAACAAAATTTCTTTCTTCAGCTTTGAGAAGCTGTAACTAATTTTTACACCAACTTTTTTCCTAAAAGTTTTTTCAAAAACTGCGCCCATGCCTGTAGAATAAAATAAAAAAAAAACTTTTCGCCTTTCATTTGTTTTTCATGTAAAAAGGACGATTTGGAATAGTCGATTGCGAGAATCTCTTATAACTTTCATATAAAACATATGAAAACTAAATTTTTTGAAGAAGTCTAAAAAGCAAAAAGTTTTAATTTTATTTCATTAAAACATTACTATAGTGTGTCTACATAAGATACATTAGTTTGATAAATGATGTATATGAAGTATCGAATTCAATTTGTATGACGGCAAATGCCGTACTTAATAGACAGGTATCGTAGTGACGAAACAAACAGCGAACAATTATGACCTATCGATATTCGGTTTAAATAAAATTTATCGAACTTCAATAAAATTATTATTTTCTTATTAACTAATTTAAAGGACAATTCTAGTATTAATTATGGTGTGGAGAATTTAGCGATGACAATAATAATAGCGAAATCCAATTCGATTACGTACGGCTGTAGTAGTAATAAATATTTATTCACTCTCATTATTTGTAATGGTTCTGCAGGTCATTATTAATTTGAGATAACAGTTTTTTTTTTAATTCATAAGTTATAACTATAAATCTATCGATTCCAACTTCTATAAGAATAAAAATCGAAAATCGATAAGATTCATGACTGATTTTACACAACCCATCCCTACTAAATTTGAAATGAATTGTCAAACTAATCTAAATTATTTAGACACACTATAGTTACATAAATACAAAATATCAAAACTGTTGATTTTTGTTTATTTTCACAATACAATGCAATTTTGAATATAAATCTACACTACGTACTACGATAGATCAACATAACGTGATGGATGTTATTATCTGCATATTTTTAAAGAAAATAAGTATATAGCTGTAATTTTTTTTTTCTGTGAAATGTAATGTTTTATTGGAAAAAGTTAAAAATTTTAATTTTTATACTTGTTTTAAAAATATAATTTTCATATGTTTAGTATGAAAGTTACAAGAGATTGTCGCCCTCGACTATTTCAAATCGTTCTTTTTACATGAAAAACAAATGAAAGGCAAAAAATTTTTTTTTGTTTTATTTTACAGGCATAGGCGTAGTTTTTGAAAAAACTTCTAGGAAGAAAATTGGTGTAAAAAAAATTGTTACAGCTTTTCAAAGTTGAATAAAAAAATTTTGTTTTAAGAATATTTTCAATATTTTCTTTTATTTCGTTCTCGTGTGAGTTATTCCAAAAAAGGGATAACGGTACGAAAGCCTAATTATTAGGCTTGTTAAAGAAAAAAAATGACCACTGTAAACACATTATTTTGGATGTACGGTCAAATTTAAGTCGGCTATCTGATTTTTCCGATTTCTTTACAAAAAAATTGAATAACCTTAAAATATAGAAAATCGGGCAACATACTTTGCGTTTAAATGATTGCTATTGAGGTCCTCTACCTCCACAAAACCGTTGATCCGTCCGTTAAGAATCACCCTGTATAGAGGAGGTATAGTTGATACTTCACTTGATATGTAAAAAAAAATTTAAAAAAAAGTAAAAAAGAAACGCTAAAACATCACTACCGCTATCCATTAATAGATTCTCAAAACCACATGCAAATGTTTAAATTAGTGCAAATTTATTAATGCAATTTATTACTGCAAATGTTATAGACAGAATAGTTATAGTTACTCCCTTCTTGTAACTGCTCTGTCTATATTGCCCAATTATTGTTACTTTGAAGTCAGTGTCAGACGCTAACAATTGGCATGCGCAATTAAGCGTATAGAAACGTTTAAGTAATGACTTTAACATGGCCGACGCCAACTTGAAAAAGCTACATGAAGGGAGTTTTCTGCCTTTCTTCTCTCTTCGAAGGAATTTGCATCATCATTTAAATACCGACTACCGCGGTCCTATTTTATCCGTAGACATGCAATTTTTATACTCGCGGGGGAACCGTTCCAGTATAATTATTTACATGCGTAAATGTATTTTAATAGGTCTTTACCTATGAAATTGTCGTTCTGCAATACTGGCTACTTCAAATCAAAATAATTTTTATTTGGCTAAGAATTCTAATCTATATCTATGTATACTTATACTATACTAATATTATAAAGAGGAAAACTTTGTATTTTTGTATGTATTGAAATAACTCAAAAACTACTGGGCTGATTTTAAAAATTCTTTCACCATCAGAAAGGTAATTTATCTGTGAGTAACATAGGCTATATTTTTAGGAACTAATGTTTAGGAACTATTAATAAACACCGTGTTTCTGGACGCCGGCGTTAAAAATTCACTAAACTTTAACTTTTCTCGGCTTACGCTGCCTAAACCGTTAGAGGTATATAAAAATGATGTATGAAAGAATTGTAGATCTCAAAAAGTTCTACAGAAAAGTCCGCGATAGCATATATCTATCTTTAACGGTTTTCTTACAATAACCACTTTTTTGTTAACAAAATGAATTAAAAAACTCACGCTATTTGCAGCGTTCTTTTATTGGTTTCAATATGAATCCTTATCCAAATAAATGCGTTTGTTATCAGGAGAATTTAATGTAGAATAAAATTGTTCTTTACATTATTTAAATTGGACTAATAGTTTAGAAGATATCGCGAACACAAACAATAAGGGTAACCGAAAAATCAGCTTACAAGCTACCGGGCTTAGAAATTTGGAATCTTGCATCGGTAGATTTCTGTTATTACGTAGATTACTACTAAGTTAATACTTTTGGTAATAGGTTGAAAAAAAGGGCGAACGTAATAGGTTATATTTGTAATTTCACGCGGGCGAAGTCGCGAGCAACAGCTAGTTTCAATTAATCTTATTTTAAAAACATGGAATTCTTTTTCCAAAAGTAGTAATTTGTTTATTGATTAGTGTTACATTTTCACCGCATATCAATCTTTTTCGTGATCATGATGGATACGTTAAAAATTCGAGCAATTATGGAATATGAGTGCCGTCGTGGCAGCAACGCGGCTCAAGCGGCACGCTACATCAACGACATTTACGGAGCTAACACTACAAACCAACGCACCATCTGTTATTGGTTTGCTCGCTTCCGTTCTGGATATTTCGACCTGAAAAATGAACCTCGCGGTCGTCCGAAGACTTTGGTCGACAAGGACGAATTAAAGGCGATTGTGGAAGCTGATGATACACAATCTACGCCTGAATTAGCAACAGCTTACGACGTTTGCATCAAAACAATATTGGTCAATTTGCGTCAAATTTGCAAGGGTGCCCAATGAACTTGATGATCGCCAGCGCGAAGTACGCACAACAAGTGAAGGGATTTTGAACCGAATTGTTACCTGCGATGAAATATGGATTCTGTTCGATAACCGCAAGCGCTCTGCAAGTTAGTTGGATCCTGGTTCAGCATCTAAACAATGCCCTAAACGAAAACTTATCCCTAGAAAATTGATGGTCACTGTTTTGTGGCCTAGCGCCGGTGTGATTCATAACAGCTTCTTACCAAACGGGAAGAGCATTACTATAGATGTGAACTGTAAAGAACTGAACACAATGATGGAAAAGCTGGCACATCTCCAACCAGCATTGGTCAAACGCTCGTCTCCGCTGCTCCTGCACGACAACACGCGACTTCATACTGCACAGCAGACGGTCTCCAAGTTGCAAGAACTGAGGATGGAAGCTCTCCGTAATATGCCCTACTCACCAGACCCTGCGCCTACTGACTACAACTTTTTCCAGAATTTGGGAATTTCTTGGCGGGAAAAAAATTCAATACCCGAGAGGCAGTACAAAATGCCTTTGAAGAATTTGTTGCCTCCCGTCCAGATGATTTCTTTAAACAGGGCATCAATGAATTGCCACTGCATTGGCAAAGATTCATTGATTACATGGGTGATTACTTCGATTAATACAAATAAAAATACGTAAAAAAATCGTTTAAATATATTCAAACAAAACGGCAATTACATAGGTAAAGACCTAATATGCATATATTAAAACCTCAAAAATTGTTTCAATTTACAAATCACAATTTATCATCCGTCAAACAGAGACATATTTACCTTTGATTTCGAGATATTGATATTGCGTCGAATTAAAACTAGACAGTGAGAGTATTAGTAATAATGTGAAAGGTATGAACAGGACGGCCTCTGTCCGCCTCCGCTCTGCCGGCGACGAAGACCACAGAGCGGGAGGCGGCGGGAAGCGGGCGGCGGGAAGCGGGCGGCGGGAAGCGGGCGGCGGGAACCGGGCGGCGTGAAGCGGGTGGCGGAAAGCGGGCAGCGGGCGTCTATATAAGGGCGGCGGGCGGCAGTATAGGGTCTCCGGCCACCAGGACATCGCGGCAGACGCGCGCCACCACTTGCATCGAGAACACGGATTTTAAGTGCTTTCGACGTTAAACATGGCTGGCTACAGCGGCCGCTCATGCGACAGCAAGTCCACTATAGGAGATGAAAAAGAAGTTCCCGCGCTCGCTGGGACAAGTAATCAGGAGCAAAGCGAGGTCCTCGAGTACTCCAAAAAGATTAGTGACACGAAAGTCAAGGAGAACGCGGAGGACACTTCGGACTCGGAGAGGACTGAGGACGCGGAGGAGACTGAGGACGTGGACACCGAAGATGAAGAGTACAAGGCGTGTCTCGCCCTATTTACTGAGATCATAGATAATTATTTGGGCATGAAAAAAGAACTTAACGATTGGGAACAGGCGAAGTTATTGTGCGACATGGAAATCGCCCGCCTGCCCGAGATGATGGGCGAAAACCTCGTTCGCCTTGTTATCATGATCGGTGAACAACTTGGTATAGAAATACTTGAGCACGAAATTGTGTTTGCTGTACGTGTGGGAATCCGCTGGCATGGCGTGGCGCGTAATACTCGACCTGACCGACGAGTTACGGTGCGACTGGCGAACCCCACGCTACGTGACGCGTTCCTGAGGGCGGCCAACAAGCGGCGCAACCTTACCACCACTGACCTCGGCTTGCCTGGCGCCCCGCAACGCGTCTACTTCTCCGAGCGCCTCACTAATATGAACCGCCGTCTTTATCGCATGGCACGCGCTCAATGCCGTGCTAAAGGCTGGAGCTATCTCTGGATTCGGCACGGCCGCATTTTCGTCCGTAAACATAAGCGTTCCTGCATTTACGCTATCCGTAGCGATGATAACATTCACCGAGCTTTCCAATTTGAATAAACAACATTGATCTTCGCGATCTACATTCAGAAAGAAGATACTTTATTCTTCTAGATAAGTGTTTTATTCTCTACGACATGAAAGAAGTGAATTGTGGACAAATATCGACGGTGTATTTAGTGATATTAACCAAATGGTTGTCACTGTGTCGATAACAAGGAGCTTCTGGGTCAATAATCCTGTAGTGCGTAAAAAAGTGTAACTATTTTCGACTTCTTATTCTTCTTTTTTGTTTCCTTGGTTACAAATTACTTGATCCGTAACAACGTACAGAACAACATCACTTCAAACTTTATTATGGAAAAATTCACTATTTTGTAAAAATCAATATTTTGTTACCTACTGTGTCAATTGTCTTTGTAAAAATAATTTCGGATTCAATTGTTTATTTATATTATAACTTTACTATACTATGTATACTTTACTTCTATGATCCTTTCAATGATAATAAAAATAGTTATACGCCATTGTGTTTTTTATTACCTATAAAAATCTTATACCCGGACACGTTGGTCTCTTAATATACTGAAATTTCTGAACTGAAGAGGTCACAAACTCTTTTGTTTCTAAAACTAACAGTATCTTACACTAACTTTAACGGGATTCTGATCACAAATTACTATTTAGACTAAAAGTTTAAAATCTATATCCATCTATACTATTATAATAAAGCGTAAATACACACTTTGTCATGTAGAATTTCAGAAATCACAGTATATTTTTGAATAATCATCCAATTTTCTTTCATTTCTTTAGGCTACATATTTTACGCTATTAAATTTAGGGGGTAAATAAATTGGAAAAAACCCTAATGTGGGAAAGAGACCATAAGTTGCTGCCACCATCAAGGAACCAAGATTGGCAAGGTTTGCCATGTCATGTCATTTTGACATTTGCTATTGATAATTTGACAAATGTAAACAATAAAATAAAATTTTCATAATTTCATGCGGATGAAGCTGCACGGGAACAGCTAGTCAGTCATAAGGGAAAGAGACAAAAACAACAAGCCAATAGCAGAAAAGAAGCAATATTGTAACGGTCATTTTTAGCCAATGCCAAAGGCCTTCGTTGTCACTTGAGCAAAATATTTTTGACATTTGCAATTGTACGGACTGTAAGCAAAAAAAGTTTTTATATCATGCGTAAGAAGCCGCACGAGAACCGCTAGTTACAAAGTATTTATTTTTGATAAAACACATTCTCTCGGATAATAATGGAACATTCATCACCGGAGCACAATAAGTCCCAACTGAGGGGCTACCTGACTAGGCCTTAGTCAATCAAACTGGCCCACTGCGGGTTGGTTGACTTCACACATACATATCTTTAAATTTCTTCGCCGATATGTGCAGGTTGCATTACGATGGTTTGCTTCACCGTAAGAACGACTCGTAAATTGTGTACGATGAATGTAATTCAAAAACCACATTTGTACATGGCGGGATTCGAACCCAGGACCTGTATATTACAAGTCAATTACCCCTGTGTCACCGACGCTCCGACAATATAAATTATATTTATTTCACAATATTTACCTTAATATAAAAAAAAATCTCAAAATAACCAAAAAAGTTATGGATTACATGCCTTCGTTTATTTAAATTTAGATATCAGTCGAAACGAAGAATAGGTCCCTGTAAATAAATCGACCAGTTACAATGTGTTAGTTCGCCGAGACAATAATACCTTATCCGAACTGAAAAAGATACCAAACCCCTGTCATAGACCGTCCTTCACAGATATCAATAGAAGCGATCAGTTCTGATAAACCAGTAGATAGCAACTCAAAGACGCTCATAAACCATTCTTAGCGCCACTTATCTCTTTCTAAGATATTTAGTTTCAAGTTATTAATTTGATATTATTTATTATTTCCGGAAAAAGATGTATAATATTTTTAGCAGACTGCCAACGAGGGTAATATTTGTCGCGCGTAAGTATGTTTTTATGTATACGGGTTTGTATATAGGTAAGTTCCATTGTGACGGCCTGGAGCCTAAACTGCTAAACTAATTTGACGAACGAGGTGTTGTTCGATTCGTCTTGTTGGATTGTCATAGCGTATATAAAAAGATCGGCACAAAACACGTACAATGGCCGCGAGAATTAAAATTCTAAAAATGTACATTACTTTGTTTCCACTTTATAAAGCAAAACAACCTAATTCTAACTTCATCTAATGCTATCTGCATTTAAAAATGTGTTAATTAGTCATAAAAAGGTCAAAACAAAATCTAACGAAATTGCTTAAGAACTACTCGTATCATATACCACATAATATTGACTTGTTTTTTATAAAACATCTTGTTTACTTTTGTAACTCAATTATTAGAAAATAACATTTAACAGACAAAGAACTGGCCATCCTTTGTTCTAGTGTTCCAAAATGGCGGCCAGCATCAGCGAGGTCCCTAGCAACAGCCGCTGTTGAACACCCTAACCTCCCTATCAAACGTACAAAATTTGCATTCAAATATGAACATAAACAACTACAACCTAAGTTGCATTCTGCACCAGCACTTGTTTTACCGATCCATCATAGCTGCACAACTCATACCACTGTCCATTGCCCTACACCCACCCAGCTCGGAGGGGTCAAACATCATACATGGAATGTTCTAGAACCCCCCTACCACCACTCGGGAGAGGAAAAATGATGTAGTTATATGAAATTTCCCCGAAGCCTCCCCAGCGCCCACTCAGTACGCGGCGGGCAAATACCATATATGGAATTTTCCACTACCCCCCCCAAACACCCACTCATCCCACCTCAGTAATCGCGCACCTGCGCAAATCTATCAATTTGCGATCGATAAAATTGCGTGGTAGCCCTACGGAACCATTAAAATAATATTTAAATTTTTACATCAAACTTTTCAAATATCTTCAAATTAACCCAAATTTGGGGTACGTCCTTGATTGACAACAGAGAAGATAATGACGTATTAAAAAGTCTTAAAAAAAGTTTTGAGGTTAGTATCGCCTTTTATTCTATACTAATCGCTCTCGAATTATTCGTCCATATGTATAAACACATATTATCTCTGTTTTATAGCAAATAAAACGGTAAATATTTTTTTTTAAGCATTTCGAGTTAGGTACCCCGCATTAAGGTGAACTTTTATATACTTTGTAGTGAAACTTACTTTGTGTTAGTGAACTTATCGTTAAGATACCACTGAAGTACATTTTTTTAAATTTTAAAACCATGTTACAGATTCTAAATCTACAATTAAATGGTATAAAACGATTTTAGTTGGTTCCTTTAGTATAACAATGATAGTACGTTACAGTACATTATTAATAAAAATTCAAAAAGCAATAAACCATCAATCGATGAAAAAGTGATAAAATAAATAATATTATTATATTTCAAAACCTTTCGACACAGCGTACGTCGTACCCTATACACAGCGCATGCGTCGACCCCATCTTGTTAGGTCTTAAAATAGACATGGCCTAGGGGTTGAGGGAGATGAAATCAATAATAGCGAGCTTGGCGGCCATTTCGAAACTGTTCATCTACACATGAAATATGCATAGACTGCCACCCTCAGATTTGTTTAAATACAATTCTCAGACTTAATTATAATACCCCAAACGTAGAATCAGTATGAAAAATCGCTAAATGACTGCTTCTTAGCAACTCAACTCTGAGAGCGGTAAGGAATGGGAATTTAAATAGTCGCAGGGGTTAAAACCTGTTTAAACGGGCCACGTATAATAACACTACTTAACAGAGGAAGGGTAAGTACGAATGTAACCTATATATTCTTGTTGTAATCAGTCAATTATTATGTTAATTCCTTTTGTACCACTCTTTATACTCCAATGTACTCGTAAATGTAAGCAACACATCTGCAGCAACACATCTGCGGAGCCCATCTGGACAGTCAACGGACAGTTGATATTTTATAAATACACAAAATCTTCTCAAAAAAACAGTACACTAAAAAGTAACGAAATAATTACTTGAAAATAGTAAACCTCCCTTATTGTAGCTGTAATGTCTATATTGTACAATTATTATTACTTTGATGTCGGTGTCAGCCGAGGTATATGCAGTGATATTTCTACGTAAGGTTTTCTACCTAAAGTATAGTAACGTTTTTAGTAATGACTGACACCGACTTCAAAGTAATAATAATTGTACAATATAGACATTACAGCTACAATAAGGGAGGTTTACTATTTTCAAGTAATTATTTCGTTACTTTTTAGTGTACTGTTTTTTTGAGAAGATTTTGTTTTTAGTGTATTTTGTTTGGAAGTCGGTTTTGTTTTTTATTAAAAAGTATGTTTATTTCTCGATTTTTAGTGAATCTAGACATCGCAGTATGATAATCACTAGCTTTCAAACAAATAATGAGTTATCTAAATCGATTATCTAAGAAATTAAGTAAAGAACTAATACATCGTTGCGATCATTCACTCATAATTCGGTGCGGCCGCGCGCCGCTGTTGCCCGTGAGTTTTAATATTTTGATAACTTCTAGAATCTTGCACAGAATTACGTACTGTAAAAGGCAATTATGATCTACATATAATACTCTATCGTGAAAACATATTTATTTGGATAAGGATTCATACCAAATAAAAATAAAAGCGTTTTAAATAAAGTCGATTGCACTTATTTGACGGTTTTCTCGAAACAAACGGTTATTGTGCGACAACCTTAAGAGATAGATATATGCTATCGCAGACTTTAATTCAGCTAAATGAATGACCTACAATTCTTTCATACATAATTTTTGTGTAAGTCTTATAGTTTAGGCTACGTAAACCAAGAAAGCAAACTTTGTTACAAGTTGGTATTTTTTTCTGCGACTCGTAATTTGCTATTTATGATATCTCCTAAACTATTGATAGGAATTACACAGTTCCAAGGGTATTTATAATCTACATTAAATTCTCTTGATGATAAGGATCCATACTGAACACGAGTAATAGCGTTGAAAGTGGGGTATAGATTTTGATCGAAATTTTAATGAAAAAAGTGGTTATTGTGCGACAACCTTAATAGATAGATATATGCTATCGCGGACTTTTATTTAGCAAATTTAAAGGGCTACAATTCTTCCATACATAATTTTTGTGTAAGTCTTATAGTTTAGGCTACCTAAGCATAGAAAGCAAAAAAGACACCAAATTTCGTCACGCAATTTTGAGCTAAACTATTTAACTACGCCGTAGTCTTTGACTCCAAAAATCAAACAAAAAAATGGGACCCACCTGCAAGCACTACCTCTCGGATAAAAAAAGAATTTTCAAAATCGGTCTACCAGGGGCGGAGTTATGCCGTAACACAAATAAAAAAAAAAAACATACGGACGAATTGAGTACCTCCTTCTTTTGGGAAGTCGGTCAAAAATATTCGCGCGTCGCTCTCCATTATTAATTCTTATAGATGTGACCGTTAAATCGCGTACACCGCCCGTTTTGTAATTTGCCTAGGCAAATCATAAAGACAGGGTTTATCAAATAAATATAAATCTTATTACATTTCTTAAAAGTGATTCTTCATTTATTGTCATTTTCTTTGCAGTCAAAAGAATTGGCGTAGCGCGACAAATGTGAACCAATGAAATAGCCATAAGCGCTAATAGCCTAATGGTTTGGTATACGGACTACCGATCTTGCGGTCGAAGGTTCGAATCCCGCCATTCGACTATTGTCGTGAACTTAGTTGGAATGGTTAAAGTAAATATTAGTAAGTTAACAAAAATCTACTAATATTTTTTAACAAATAAAAATGAAATACCTTTACAAATTGCTATAATATAACAAGTAATTTTGTGATATGCAATCTTTAAGATTTATGTGGGCAAATTACAAACGTACAAAATGCACGGTTTGCCGGTGGCATAGAACATAGGCTGCACAGGTTGCACCGGAGAAAGCGACGCGCCCATCTTGCTTTCACTCGACTCTAAGATTGGGTCATACGTCTCATAAGTGTACAGCATTCTTGCAAATCATACCGTAACTTAGTAGGCGCATGAACATTTAATAAATGTTACAAATGCGGAATTTTTGATGGATATTTTTTAAGACATAACTCCCGAACGATTAAAGGGCTCCGGATGGTTTTTGAAACAGAGATTACGAACTTGAGTGCACAAGCTTATTCAATCTTTATTTAAAAACTAGCTTTCTCCCGCGACTCATTTCGCGTGAAATTAAAAAAAAACAAATGTAGGTAGCCTATGTGTTCTTCCAGACTATCATCTACATCAATGTCAAATTTCATCGAGATCCGTTCAGCGGTTTAGGCTACAAACTCTAACAAACATCCATCCATCTAAACTTTTGCATTTATAATATTAGTATGTTATTTAAAAACTAACGTTCGCCTGAGACTTTTTCAATGTGTTTTAAAAAGTAGCCTATAATTTTCCCGCTGACGCAGAATATGTAATATCCCGATTTCTAAGACAGGAAAAAATAACATTTTAAATACTATGTTAATATTAATCTCGAAAAAAAATAATTCTAATGTAAAAGATAAGAAATGTATCCGAGCGAAACCACGAACAATAGACGGTGTACATTTTGTATAACAATAACACATCATTAAAACCTGTTTGGTTGGGAATTTAAAAATCTGGCAGTCGCCATAATTCATACTTTTTGTATATCCATCTATCTATACATATATAATAATAAAATTGGAGTGTCTGTTTGTAATATCAAAAGAAAAATTCCTGATTTCGGGAAGATGATGTATCTGCGTTGCTGATAACGAAAATCGCATTTAAAAAATTTTGTCTGTCTGTCCGCAAGCCGCGTTTGTTCCAGACAATCCAAAACGGCTGGGCCGATTTCGACCGGTCATTCACTGAATGGTAGCTGATATAGACGAGCATATTATATCCTATATTTATTTTTAATTCCACGCTGTCAAAATGGCGACTTTGACTGGAAGGTAGCTGTTAAAAGGTAGATGCACACGGGAATGTTCTGCGCTAACGAAGATTGCGGGCGACAGGCCGTCTATACTAAAATTATAAAGAGGAAAGATTTGTATTTTTGGATGTATTGAAAAAATTCAAAAACTACTGGGCCGATTTCAAAAATGCTACCATTAAAAAAGCTACGTTGTCTGTGAGTAACATAGACTATGTTTTTTATAAAAAAATATTCCACACGGGCGAAGTCACGAGCAACAGTTAGTGGAAAAATAACTATAATATTAGCATAGATTAACTTGAGTCAATATTAGTAGAATAGCAAAAACACTTCCCACATTGATGTGGGTTCGTGTTCAAATTGCATTTCCGTCTTGAGACAATCCGAACGCAATCATTATATTATAGTCGATATCTGATGAGGCGTTAAACAGGATACATCACATGATACGGATACTGTATATTACGTCGATTTAAATTTGCAATGACGCTATTCTCAAAGTTCACAATATTGAAGCAACTAGGCTTAGGAATGAACCCAAAGGTGCTTACGGAAGATCAGTACTGCCACTTCAGTCCGGCAGCAATGCTCATTATAATTTTTTTAACCGTTTTTTTTTAATTACTTTTCTTTTCATGTTTTTTTTTGTTATTTCTAATTGTGTTGTAGTGTTGTTAAGGATTAAATGTCATTTTATTTCAACTAGTTTTCGCCCGCGACTCCGTCGACGCGGTGTTAAAAAAAATAAAAGTGAGTAGTCTATGCGTTCTTCCAAAGTACCTGTAACATTTGTACCAAATTTCATTGAAATCGGTTCAGCCACAACCATCTAAACTTACGCATTTATAATCATCATGATCATTTATAATATTAGTATGATATGTATAGCTTTTGACTGCGACTTCATCCGCCCGGAGTTAAAATAAAATTAGTAAGTAGCTTTTGTTTAGTTCACTGACAGATGGCGCTGTATAGGCGGCTAGCGTTCTCTTGTTTCGGAGGCCGACTCTTTGGGACGCTGCGCCACGGAGTTACTAAACATATGTGTTCTTCCATACTATATTCTACATCTATGCCAACATCGAGATAATCGTAGTAACATCCGTCTCAACCTTCGCATTTATAATATTAGTACACGTAGAATTATACTAATTGCAGAGTAACACTTAAATTCAAATATTTCATATATGTCCTATGTAATAAAAATGTCGATGGTACGAGTTATAGCTAGTTAAAGAGAGTCCTTAGCTTTTAGGTTAAATTAAAGGAGTGATAAGATTTTTTAAGCCCTACTACCGATATGGGTAATGCTTTTCGAGTGTAACGTAAGTTTGTTTTTATATATGTGGGTTTGTATGTTATTTAAATTTATTGTGACAACAACAAAAATGACTGAATTGAACTGACTTGATTGAACGTGAGAATTTAAATACAAAAAATGGGAAAAATCTACTTAAATTCTCACTTCCTATAACTTTACATTCATTGTTAAAATCTTTTTTGTGGTTATTTTAAGTAAATTCTAAAATCAGACAATGCTACATTATTACGTTAAGGTTTTACGTTTGACAGACGGACAGACGGACGGACGGACGGACCGAGGGACGGACAGACGGACAGACGGACAGACGGACAGACGGACAGACGGACAGACGGACAGACGGACAGACGGACGGACGGACGGACGGACCGAGGGACGGACAGACGGACAGACGGACAGACGGACGGACGGACGGACAGACGGAACAGACGGACAGACGGACAGACGGACAGACGGACAGACGGACGGACGGACAGACGGACAGACGGACAGACGGACAGACGACGGACGGACGGAGGACGGACGGACGGACAGACGGACAGAACGGACAGACGGACGACGGACAGACGGACAGACGGACAGACGGACGGACGGACGGACAGACGGACGGATGTTATGATGATTATGATGAAACTTCGCTTGGTTGTTGGAAATGCAAGAATTTTAGTGTAATGACAATAATTCATTAATTATGTATATCGGCTTGAGCTAGCACGATATCAGAATTACTACTACTCGAGATCACATGTGGGCGGCCATGGGTAAAGTCGGATTCAAGGAATACATTCACAATACTACAGTCAGGATATCATCGATCTACCAAGCTCCTATCGTTCAAACAATGTTCTCGCAACGATCCCTATTTTCAGAATGATCTAAGTTCTCTCGAAAGTCGCCCGGCGGCGCTTGTGTTCTAATTATGACTTAAATTCAAATTGATTTCTTCTTCTGATTGCGACATGTATATAATTGCAGTAAAAATCCGGTAAGGAATGACGCGAGCAATTACGACGTTGATTTCGAACACAGAAATGATGCAGTCATAAACATTATTATTGATTGCCATATAATTATTGTTTCTTATAAAATACCCATCGAAGTTTATGTGCTGGTATTTTTTTATGAACTAGAAAAACCAAATCACAAAATAGTTTTCAAATTAGCGTCTACTTTCGTAACATGTGGATGTTTTAATTTTTTTAATAACTAGCTGTTGCCCGCGACTTCGCCCGCGTGAAATTTAAAAGTTTAAAACATACGTTCGCCCCTTTTTTTAACCTATTGGTTAAGGTTTTAACTTAGTAGTAATCTACGTAATAACAGAAATCTACCGATGTAAGATTCTAAATTTCTAAGCCCGGTAGTTTGTGTGTTAATTTTTCGGTTACCCCGATTGTTTGTGTTCGCGATATCTTCTAAACTATTTGTCCAATTTAAATACTGTAAAGGACAATTTTATTCTACATTAAATTCTCCTGACAACAAACGCATTTATTTGGATAAGGATTAATATTAAAACCAATAAAAGGACGCCGCAAATTTTTAAAACCGGCCCAATAGTTATTGCGTGAATCTTTGTACTCATCTCATCTGAATCAAATACAAATGCGTGAAAAATACAAATCTTTCCTCCGTATAATATTAGTATAGATATAGATAGATAAATAGTGCATATATTGTCACCACCGAAGGGCTCGCAGTCTGCTCCAGTCAGGGGTGCATTTAAGAAAAAAATCCTTTGTTTTTTCAAGAATAATAAATAAATACATATTAATTTTTTTTTTGCATATCTTAATTCTTTTGATTCAAAAGCTGTCTATGTAATATTTAAGACAGTCATATATCTGTTTTCATTTAGAGCATCTTATTTAGGCGACCATCTGCGCTTGCGCAGTACATGCGCGACAGCTGATCTCAGTACATTGAGATGTGCGCTTACGAGTGAGTAGACTTAAAATTAAAAATATTTCCAGTTCATAAAGTACTTACCGCACACAAGCCTGCTACAAACACCATATCCCCGCAACATAAATACTGACTAATAAATTAATATCGTTCATATTAAGTAAAAGTTCATCATCACAGTTATAAGGAAAAAAAACTATACTCAACACTCGCACTCACACCTTTGCGCATCACAAGCATAATGAGGGTGTGCGAGAGAGATGCATGGAATTTGAAGTTTGTATAAAAACATGGACCGTAGGCTTTGACTGTCATGACACTTGTATTGACTCATATTGTCATCCCGCTCATTTTCTTAAAGAAAGTAAAGACCACAATATAAGTGAATAAAAATGCCACGGGTGTTGAAGCCCACATCGGTGATGACAGTTGCCATGGCAATGTTACCATGACACTTCTATCGATCGCTGACTTGGAACTAACCTTAATTTATTAAGAAATTAAACATAATTCTACAGTAGCACTACAGTAACACAGTAACACAAGTTCAGAAGAACAAAATGTAATAAGAAAAATATAAATATATATTTTGAAAAAAGACTAAATAGAAATGACTCCACTAACAATGCTCCTAAAATATTGATAACTCCAAACGATTAGTGTAGAATTAAAAAAAAATCATTAAATTCTTCGTAGCTGATGTTATTCGGATGCGGCATTTAGCGGCATTACATAAAAGATTTTCTGTTGTATAATGACTAGTTTGACAATTTATTTGACAATTCAGTGGGGTATGAAATAAGTAAAATCGATTTGAAATCTTTTCGATTTTCTAAGAATTTGCGATCGATAATTTCGTAAATACTATTTTGGAATTACCACAATACAAATACAATAGTTTATTTATAAAATCAATATGAAATGTAAAAAATAAATTAAAGGTTTATCAACAAAAATTCAAGGCAATGACAAAGAAAAAAAAGAAAATGGTTTATAGTTTTGTGTACAGTTAATTGTGTGATACATAGCCGAATAACTTTAATAAATAAAATAAAATGATAATAGAACATAAATTTAAATATTTATTTGTTGGACTAACTTTATTGCAAGACTGATTCTCCAGTTTCTAGTTGTTCGATATGAGTGTACTGTCCGACACAATGGTACCTATCCATTAAGTACGACATTAATTCTATACACAATTAATTCGATACTTTATAAGCAAAATCTAATTATCATGAACCTTATTCCTTACTAGCTTTCGTCTGCGACTTCGTCCTCGTGGAATTAAAAACAAAGGCAAGTAGCATATATGTACATACTTCCAGACTATCCTCACGTCTATGCCAAATTTCATCGAGATCCTTTCAGCAGTGTAAGCTGGTGTAAGCTACAAACTCAAACAAACATCCATCCATCCATCGATCCATTTAAAATTTCGCATTTATAATATTATTAAGATTACTCCATAATAAACAAGCCATGAAATGTGAGTTTTTCACTGATGATCAAGTTTTTTTGCAGATATCCGAATATTTATAAACGTTTTGGAAATAGAACAAGAACCATGTTGGTTCTTGTTCTATTTCCAAAACATTTAGTTAAATCACAAACGAAAACTTAAGGATCGGAAAAAATGTTTGTTATGAAAGGAAACACGCTATTTCGGCGAAATTAATTCGATGTAGTAAAGGAAGTCTACAAAAATTGTGGCAATGTAGACCTAGAAAAAATAAATCGAAATCAATAGTACTATTAATTATTTTTTTGCTTTGATTTTAGGAAAAACTTGGGAAATGTTCCTGTTACTACTGGCAACATTGCTGAAATGGTCTCTGGTTTCCAGGGTTAAATTAAGGTTTTTTTATTAAAAACATAGAGAAATTAATTCTGGCGAATACCTTTGATTGTACTAGGGTAGATCAGATAGTTACGGTCCACTTTGCAGATTGAGCCACAAAATTCTTCGTAATTATCATTATTGAAGAGTAAAATAGATGAAAGCATGTTTTTATTAAACGAAAATATTTTGTTTACACGAACATAAACATTTTAGACAGAGTATTTTATCAAATATAAAAATATTAGTCAATTAAAATTACACCCCTAAAAGCACAGTTTCGGTCCACCCGAGACAGTTATGGACCACCTCTGGGGTACAGTTACGGTCCACCTTTATATGACTATAATAGTTATAAAATGATTATTATTTGTCATTTGTCTTGCCTTTTTGAACAGTAAAATTTATTTATATAAATTCAGAAACTAATCAAAATAATTTGAATTACCATTTTAATATAAAGAACACACGAAAAAGTCCTATTAGTATTATCAAGGATATTAATTTTACGGGTCTCTAGAATAGAATGCAAATCGAAATATTCGTGTAAATTGCTGAAATTTTATTGTTTCAATCATACACCTTTTTTCAATAATAATTTGGATAGCTGTTTTAAATATAGTTATTTCTTAACTTTCAGGAAATAGCATTTTTTCTGCGTCCTTTTCTAATAATGTTCTTTGGAAAATTAATGTAGTATCAAAAAGTGAGATCACGTAGAAAAAGTAAACTTTCTGTTAGATGCTTTTATTTTTTTTTTTATTTTGATTATGTTCGTAGGACACTAACTATAAGACTATCTTACTAAAAACGCGTTTTATTTTCCTTCCTTCTAGTAAACATAAGACTTTTACAATTTTTAAGTAACAAAACAATGAAAGTTCAATAAACAATCTATTTAAGATTTGTTTCGATATTTTTTTTCGGAAATTTCATAAAATAAATTACCCATCCCTTTAAGAAACAGGGAACAATATGAAGTTTGGGTGGACCGAAACTGTATCTCGGCCTAGGTCCATAACTGTAAAGTGCTATGGCCATAACTGTACTCCCATACAAGCTTTAAGACAGTAGTAGTCCACTATATTTTAAGCCTTACGAAAATAATAATCGTTGTAATATCCACATAAATAGATACTAGAACATATCTTCTATTAGACAAAATGATAAGAAAGCACATTAAAATTGAATAAGTAAACAAACTTCAATATTTAAAAAAAGCTGTCCTTAACAAAAGTGATAAGAAATTAACAATTTTTATCAGCTTCGCGCCTGATATATTTAGATCACCCGTGGCTTTTCAAATTTATATTTTCTATTACTAATTTAGATATCAAATTTGAGAATATTAGTTGTAGCATATGTTTCTTGTGGTTTACTTTCAATTAATTTCCATAAGAGCTCCAAAACATACGTTTTTGTCTTAAGTGGACCGTAACTCCCCCCTGGTCGGAAACTGTCTGATCTACCCTATGTGGTATGCATTATGTACTTTCATAATGTCCGATACTTACCGACTACGTCTATATGGATTTTTAAAATACTTCCACAAAAACACTGTTTCTCAATTTACTATTTTTACCAGTTTATACTATAGTTTGTTCATATTATATTATTATTATCAATTATAACAGTCACATTCCTTATGAAAATATGAACTAAACAAGTGGATTTAAACTAATCTATCCCAAAATATTGCTCGAAAATAAGAATTGGCTTAAAGTTTTAGTAGCCAAGCCTTAAAATTAAAAAAAAAACACGAATTTTAGACAAATCCAGCCCTGGTAGCCTGCCCTCTATGCTCTATGCTTTTTTCCCATTTCACTTGTTGTATTGTATTTGTATTGAAATGTTATTGTTCATTTTGATTTGAGTCTTCATGAAATAATTCAATGTCTTATTTATTTCAAAGTTATGGTTTTGAAGTGTGAAGTGGATAAATGTAGTTTAAAGATAGACAAGTAGTTTTTGTTTCCGTTTTCAAAATGAGCTCGACGAGATTTAATATAGCCGACATTTGTCGAACATGTTTAGCTTCAGAATCCGTATTGTATCCGATATTTGAAACGCATGTAGACACCCTGAGAGATGGACCCGTCACTCTGGAACAGGCAATAGCGGCAGTAACTGGAATAAAGGTATGTACTCAATATCTCATAACTCAATAATGCAACAATCGAACTCACAGTTCACATAGGTGAAGCAGATCGGCTCATAGTTTAATTCAATTTGTATCTGAATAGCGTTATGATATAGGTGAGTTGCCAGTCACCCGGCAGTTTGTGGCTCATCTGCACCCATAGTTATAATACATGGCGTTGATCTGTGAGTAGATAATTCAGTTGTTGAGCCGCAGCTAAAGAGTTCCATACTATTTGAGCTGTTGAACCTGTTCTGTGCTGATTTACACATGTGTAATACAGTAAAGCACGTCATAAGCAAAGTGTACAACCTAACAAAATTAAAACTTAATGTTATCCACTGTCTATAATATTGCAATGAAACCACACCCAAATCGGTCCCTAGAATTTGAGCTTAACAGCCACATTACATAGAGTTCTGTGGTATTTAAAGGTTGAAAATAGCTATTTTCTCATGTTTTCTGTACACAGCAAGCTACAACAGTAAATCTTTTATAATTAACCTTGTAAGTTGTTATACTCACCAAGTTGAAAAGATACTCCGTCTTTTGCACTGAACTCATAATCTCGAATTATGGCTTTGTAATGCAAACAATGTTATTTCCATGCATGGGCTGTTTAGTACATACTAGCAACCCATTCTCTTCATTCCGCTTCCCGCTCATTCACCTGCAAATGTGTCTGATCTCTTTTCTCTCATATCAATATTCCCTTCGTGTTGTCCTGTAAATTAGTATTATATGTTGTTGTTGCGTCTTACGGCAACACCAGTGAGGAAGATGCGCAAAGGGGCCTTTTCAGATCTTGTCCACCCTCCGGCGCCCTCATACAGCTATAACTTAATTAAGCCTTGTAACTTGTAACAGTGCTTATTATTTTATTCAGAAATGGGAGACTATTATTTATTTATCAACAAACCAGCAGATATACAGTTCACACATTTACAGTTGTATACATGGGTGTGGCCAGCCCGCTGATTTAATGGTTATGTATATACAGTAGAACCTCGATAAGATAAAGTCCAAGGGAAACAAAATATTTTAAGTTAATGAGGGTCTATGTTAAGGATTCGCTAATGCCATGGTGAGCAGCGAGAGGTCCTGGTGCGCCATCGCCTCCCTTTGTGAGGAGGTGATGGCGCTGAAAGAGGCAGCAGAACGACGGCGGGAGGAGGATGCAACTGCAGACCCTTTCCGCCGCCGCAGGCTGAGGCGCAAACAACAAAGCGCCGTGGAGGAACATCGTTGGGTTTTAGTGGGTATTCCGGTCACTCAGCCATCTTGTGGCCGGCGAGTCCCACATACCCTCCTGAAGGTTAGGGTCTATGTTAGGGATAGGTTAATATAGAAGTAGGTATGTACATATGTATGTATGTACCCTTGTTCCTATTTTTACTCGATTGCGTCAGAAGGATTGGTAGATACTGAAATTTAAATAATCGTATTCAATTATTCGAATTGCACATTGGTATAGTCTACTTAAAAAGTCTGTGATTTCCTTTTGTTTCAAATAATTCACAGTTTCTAAAGCGATTTGATTTTGAATGACAAATAGGGAGAAGAATACACAATGTTTTATATTGTTACATTGCTCTATAAATAATCATGCAAGCAATAAATACCGAAACCTTTTGTTTTGCACACTCGTTCAAAATGACTCATTGACAAACAATTTTAATTTCTTTAAGTTACTGAGGGCCAATACAGAGATTACTTATTTAAGTTAAAGAGGCTGCGTATTTTAAGTTGTAGAGGTTTTGGGCTCTGATGGGAAGGAAACATATTATTTTTTGAAGTTATAGAGGTTTTTAATTTACCGAGGTTTGAGTTATCGAGGTTCTACTGTAATTTGCGATCACGATAATTTTAGAGAAATTTATTTGGAGGTCAGGTTAAACATTAAATTACACTACTCGACCCCTAGTGACGCCCATGACTGAAATAGATCTAAATAATGGTTGCCACTTGAAGGCTTCACAGAAGACAACTTGCCAACAACATAGGCTATAACAACATATAACAACTGCTACTGAAACCAAAGTGTTATGATAGTTATTTAAGTGAGTGTTTCCCATTGGGCCGATTGCTTCACCGATTGATTGACACAATGGCTTTTTACAGCATTTTTATCAACCCCATTAACATTTAACAAATTCTGTTTTCTAGTTTGAGAGAAAGGAAGGATATCCAGATAAGATATGTCATAACTGTAAAGATATTGCTGAAAAAGCATTTAAATTTAAAAAGAAGTCTTGGAATTCAGATGGTTATATAAGTGATATGTTAAAAGAAGAAAACACAGAAGTTAAAAATGAAAAAAAGGTGTGTATAGCTGTTTTCTCTCTTATTTATATCAATGTTACTATATATATTTATTTGTAGATTTTATAGTCTGTTTTAGCAAAGAGATAGGGGTGAAGAGTACTACCTGTTGGCACTACTAGTTTTAGCTTTTTATTTTAATGGCGCCCCCTTTTTTACTAGCTTTGGAGTGGGGAGTTAATGGGTTTATAAGATACAGGTTTTTGTCCGTTTCGATTTGATTTCAATACTAACCCCTAAGTTTAATAGTGTTAAAATATATATTCTATAATTTGTTGTAAGTGTAGGGCTTTTTATTGTAAAATTATAATAGTGTAGTTGTAACAATCTTTGAATATGTCATATATAAATTAATGCCATGTTTTCAAATTTCTTTCTTCTTTTTAGGATGATGTTGTTGTTAAGGTGGAATTGAATGACGCAGGTGATGATATTAACAACAGAGTTGTGGGATCTGGCGATGCTAATGTTAAAACAGGTAAGATTGTCCATATTAATTTGGCTAATAAATACAATATCTTACATTAAACATAACTCGGGCTATAAATTAAAGAGGTTACACATAAAGGTTATACAGTGGTTATATAACCTAAAGATGTAAATAACATCAAAAATTGATCATGCCACACCCAAGTCAAATATCTATACATTTAAAGAAAGTAAAATTAATATTATCAGTTATTAGTTGATACTTACTTTTTTAATATTTGTAATGACATTGTGTTTTCAGAAGGTGCCCCTAATGTAAACATGGAACCGATTGAGTGTTACACTGTTAGCTTAACAACAGATAATTTGCAATCGCCGCCAGATGTGGCTACCTTGACAGGTAAGGCATATTTTTTTTATAGAAAACTTTTTCCCCCGTTGAGCAAACAATTGCTTAGTGTTAAGTCATCCTACATGATGGACATCTGCAATGCCAAGGGAACTGCAAATGCTATGCTGGCCTTTAAAATATGATAAAAACGCTTTATTTATATTATGACTGAATGATGAGAAATTAATTAGCAAAAGGTGAGTGTGGATAGGCTTTGTGAAGAGAAGAATTGCAAGTTTTAGGTCTTTAGTTATGAGAATGGAGGTCTAGAAAGAGACAGATGGATGTGGGTGATGATTAAGATGGGAGTTGATGGAAGATTGATCTATTCGGATGATGGAAACCTGGTAGGTTTTAAGGATTGGATGATGGTAGTAAATTTATGTGAACTCAATGCATCATTTCAGTGAAACCAGATGTTTGTCAATCATTTTGTCCTCTGTGCCAAATCACCTATAAAGATGTACATGGTCTCACAAAGCACATGTGGGAGATGCATACTGACATCATGGGCCCCAAGAAGAGAGGCAGACCAAAGAAGATCAGTACAGAAGTAAGTGGATGTGTACCAAAGAGGTTCAAAAAACATATAGAGGAAGCGTAGCTGACACTTCACTTGAGACAGTTTTCACATGATCCTCACTAACGCGATATTCTCAAAACCACTTGTCTCAATAATTGTATTTAAATCAATTGCCAATAGCTGTCACTAAATCACGTTTATATTTTATTTTGCGACATTGTCTAGTTTTATTTTATAATAAAAGATTAACTATTTATTTACTTTTACTTTTTTTTACTTATTAATTTGAATATCTTTCTTACTATTATAAATGCAAAAGTTAGGATAGATGTTTGTTAGATTTTGTAGTCTAAACTCCTAAATGGATAGCTGAAATTTGGCACAGATGTAGAACATAATCTGGAAGAACACATAGGCTTACTAAGTTTTTTTTTTAATTCCGCGCAGACGGAATCGCGGTTGAAAGCTAGTTTATTTATAACGAGAAAACTTAAAACATAGTAATTTTTTACGCTGAGGTCCAAAAATACGCTGTTTATTAATAGTTCCTCAATATTAGTAATAATAAAATATAGCCTATGTTACTCACAGATAAGTTTCCTTTCTAATGGAGAATGAACTTATAAAATCGGCCCAGTAGTTTTTGAGTTATTTCAACACATACAAAAAACCGACTTTCAAACAAAACACACCAAAACAAAATATTCTGAAAAAAAACTACACTACAAAGTAATGTAATAAGGCGAGGTATGCAGTGATATAAAAAAACATACATATGAATTGAGTACCTTCTGCTTTTGGGAAGTCGGTCAAAAATACAAATCTTTCCTCTTTATAATATTAGTATAGTTAACTAATATTGATTAAAAGAAAATGTCAATTGACTCTCAATGTCTAACATCGTTAAATATTTGCAGTTTGTATTAAACAAATTACTGGAAAGAGGACTATTGAAGACGAAACAGGAAAACCCATACGGATGTACGTTTTGCAATAATAATTGCGTAAACGAACAAGGATTGATAAACCACATCTCTACACATGCAGGTAAACTGACACTGTATCCTCTGAGGCTCAGTGTACATCAGCCAACTGCTGAAACGACATTTAAATATGTAATGTCTTGAATGATATAAAATTTAAACTGTAAATTCCATTCAAATTTTATAGATTGTAGAGCTGCTTACGAAGCTAAGTGTGTTTCGTTTCAGTAGTCGGCCTTATGATTGAATTAGTTAAAATTGTATATTAACAAAAATTATACAAGAATCTGTAACTTCATTAAGTTTCATTTATAATCCATTGATTATAAATCTTGAGAGAAAAAATAAAAAGAGTAAAAAAATAGTAGGAAAGAAAGAGGAATGAAATAAGTCCCACCAAATTGTATGGAAACAATAGAACGTGTAAGATATGTGATGGAAATATCGGATTTTGTTCCCTTATCTGACAGTGACGTCATTAAGCTATCTGAGCCTCTATCAGCCAGTGGTGGGACAGGCCCTAAAAGTATAAATTGTAATTCTATAATTTCAGAGAGTATTTACACATGCTACGGTTGCAAGAAGAAATATATGAGCAAGGCATACTATGATGCTCATTTATGTTTGGAAGAGAAATTAGAACCGGATATTAATGTAGTATGTATCTATACTAATTTATAAATAGGAAAGATTTGTATTTTTGTATGTATTGTAATAACTCAAAAACTACTGGGTCGATTTTAAAAATTCTTTCACCGTTAGAAAGGTAATTTATCTGTGGCTACATTTTTTATTATTTTCTAATTCCGAACGAAGTCAGACAGCTAGTTTATTAATAAGGTTGTTAAGTATTAACTTCCCAAATAATGAGATGAAAATCAAAATAAATTCAACTAAAACTACAATTGGCTATATTCAAAATGTATGTATTAATTTGTACCACAGATTTTTTTGGTTTAAAATATTACAATTTAATACAAATAATCTCTACAAATATGTTATAAATAATGTTTATTTTTCAGAGTGAGTCGTCTTCAAGCCAGACTTCGAAAGGTCTCGACACATTCCTTCGTGTGACAACTCTTGATGAGTTGCAACGCAATAGTACTGATAAGGTAATTAGTTTGAAAATGGCTTTAGCTGATGTAATTGTTAATTTTAATAAAAAACTAGCTGATCCCGTGCGACTTCATCCGCATACAATATGAAAATATTATTTTATTGTTTACATGTGTCAAATTATCAATTGCAAATATCAAAATGACATGACATGACAAACCATGGCAAACTTGCTTTCTTGATGTTGGCAGCAACTTATGGTCTCTTTCCCACATTAGGGTTTTTATCCAAAATGTTTACCCCCCTAAGTTTAATGGCGTAAAAATCCCTACACTTACGTCACGCTTTAGGCTATATATTTTCACGGCATTAAACTTAGGGGGTAAATATTTTGGATAAAAATCCTAATGTGGGAAAGAGACCATAAGTTGCTGCCAACATCAAGAAAGAAAGATGGCTAAGGTCTGTCATGTCATGTCATGTCATTTTGACATTTGCTATTGATAATTTGACAAATGTAAACAATGAAATAAAGTTTTTATAATTTTACGCGGATGAATCCGCACGCGAACAGCTAGTTTGCAATAAAACTGAATGTAAAAAATGAAAAGTTTTTATAATGTAGCCAGTAAATGAAATTTCAAAGATAAGGCAGATTTTGTCTTAGTGCAAAACTGGGCAATTTCTCACCAAGAACACTGTGAAAAGTTTTGACTGTACAAATGTTAACCTCTTTACAGAATATTTATACAATTTCCTTGTCCATTCTAATCTATGCTAATATTATAAAGAGGATTTGTGTTTTTGTATTGAAATAACTCAAAAACTACTACGCCGATTTTAAATATTCTTTCACCGTTTGAAAGGCAATTTATCTGTCAGGGGTATGGGTTATAATATTTTTTTATTTTAACTCGAAAGTCGCGAGCAACAGCTAGTTTAGAATATGTATGTTTTAAGGATAAGTCTGCTCTATGGCGTCAGTGCAAGCACTGCAGCTTGGTGGCGTCATCACCTGATGAACTCGCCCAACACGTCTTCGCAAGACATCCATACTATTCGCTTAAATGCAAGGAGTGCGACAGGGTAATCATATTAATATTATAAATGCGAAAGTTTAGATGGATGGATGTTTGTTAGAGTTTGTAGCCTAAACTGCTGAACGGATTTCGATGAAATTATACATAGGTAGCGGATAGTCTGGAAGAACACTAGGCTACTCATTTTTTTTTAATTCCAAAGCTAGTAATAAACATCCTTTTTACATAACGCACCTTTATTCATAAAAATAATTAACTCAAAAAGTATGTTTTTTGTGAAATTGCGTTTGAAGTTTGTCATGTTTACAGGAGATTTGAGATGAGAGAGAAAGATCTTTTATTTTCATTTATATTGTGACGCGAGTTGAATTAGTTGTATCTCGCGAAAATAATGTCGTTTATGATAAAAACTCAAAAAACATAAATTTTGAATTAACCCCGTTTGTGAATAAAGGTGGAATAAATTTAACTGATATTATTAATACTAAAGTTTTGATGGATGTTTGTTAGAAATTATCTCCAGAACTGTTCGAATCTTGATGAAAAGCAAGATGTTAAACAGGCTGGAAGAACATATAGGCTACAACTTACTTTTTTCTATAATTCCACGCAGACGGAGACCCGGGAAACACTAGTTTAAAATAGTAATAAGATTCGAATGTTCTGTACTGAAACAAAAATGGACGAATATTAAACTTTTTTAATACATATAAGTATGTAACATTAAAAGAGCATCCAAATTTCGCGAATATGATGTATTTTCGTTGTTGATTACGAAAAGCATATAAATGTCTGTCTGTCTGTCCGCGTTTGTTCAAGATAATCTCCGAAACGGCTGTACCGATTTTAACAGGACTTTGAAAGATATTTGATGCACGCTGGATTGCAATAGACAATTATAAATTATATTTAAACAATTTTAATTTTAATTAAATTTCTTCGCGAAATCTGGATGCTCTTTCGATGTTACATACTTATATGTATTAAAAAAGTTTAATATTCCTCCATTTTTGTTTCAGTACAGAACATTCAAATCTCATTATTATTTTAAACTAGTGTTTCCTGGGTCTCTGCGTGGATTTATAGAAATTGATTTAAAAAATTTGGCGACAGCTCGTTTTTAAATAAACCAAATGTTTTTTATTGTATTTTATAGGTATTCCAAACGTTAAATGCTTCTCGTACCCACCGAGTGCGTTGCAAAAAATTAGAACGTACGTACAAGTGTACGTCCTGTGCGGAAAAGTTCACACGTGAAGTGTACCTCAACAAACACATACTGAGTCGCCATGTCGGCCAACGAGCATCAGTAGACTTCCTGTCTACCGCCGCAGGCAGGATCTACCAGTGTGATACATGCAAACAACACTTCCTCAAGTATGTATAGAATATTGAAATCAAACATTTTATAACTTACTAGCTGTTCGTGTGCGGATTCATCCGCGTGAAATTATAAAAACTTTATTTTATTGTTTACATTTGTCAAATTATCAATAGCAAATGTCAAAATGACATGACATGACAAACCTTAGCAATCTTTCTTTCTTGATGTTATGTTATGGTCTCTTTCCCACATTAGGGTTTTTATCCAAAATATTTACCCCCTAAGTTTAATGGCGTGAAAATATATAGCCTAAAGCATGACGTAAGTGTAGGACTTTTTATTAAAAAAGAATTATTCAAAAATATGCTGTAATTGCTAACATCTTAGGCAACAAAGAAGTGTGTGTTTACGCTTTATTATAATAGTATGGATAACTTACAACACATTTAACACAATTATATATTACGAGCCGTTGCTCGCGACTTCGCCCGCGTGAAATTACAAATATAACCTATTACGTTCGCCCTTTTTTTCAACCTATTACCAAAAGTATTAACTTAGTAGTAATCTACGTAATAACAGAAAATCTACCGATGCAAGATTCCAAATTTCTAAGTCCGGTAGCTTGTAAGCTGATTTTTCGGTTACCCTTATTGTTTGTGTTCGCGATATCTTCTAAATTATTAGTCCAATTTTAATGCTGTAAATGACAATTTTATTCTACATTAAATTCTCCTGATAACAAACGCATTTATTTGGATAAGGATTAATATTGAAACCAATAAAAGAACGCTGCAAATAGCGCTGGATTTTAATTCATTTTGTAAACATAAAAGTGGTTATTGTAAGAAAACCGTTAAAGATAGATATATGCTATCGCGTACTTTTCTGTAGAACTTTTAAGATCTACAATTCTTTCATACATCATTTTTATATACCTCTAACGGTTTAGGCAGCGTAAGCCGAGAAAAGTTAAAGTTTAGTGAGTTTTTAAACGCCCGGCGTCCAGAAACACGATGTTTATTAACGAGTTCCTGAACATTAGTAATATCCAATATATCCTATGTTTAAAAAAAAAAAAAAAGAAGGTTCACAGTAAATTACCTTTCTGATGGTGAAAGAATTTTTAAAATCGGCGCAGTAGTTTTTGAGTTATTTCAATACATACAAAAATACAAAAATACAAAAATACAAAGTTTTTCCTCTTTATAATATTAGTATAGATAAAGTCTCAAGTCCCTAGTTTGTATAGCAACGTATAAGGTGTATCAGTCGCAAGTCAAAAAAAAAATCGTAACTACCCACGGAGAATGTGCAGGGTTCTCACAAACCAAACGATTTAAGAACCAAAAGTAAAAGATAAGAATGTATTTAATATGTATGTAATAAATAAATAAATAATAATAAATAATCTTTACTAATATATTAAAGCGTAAACATACTTCTTAGTTATGAGATGTCAATCTCAATTTTGAATAAATATATCTATACTATGGACATGGTTATATATTTTCAAGTTATTAAACTAGGGGAGTAAATTTGGAAAAAAACTCATGAGGGAATGGGACAAAAGCTACTTGCTAATAGCAAGGTTGCCATGGTAACGGTAATTGTTATCCAATATCAATGAACTTCGTTGTCATTTGTCCATTTGAAATTTGATGCAATAGAAAATTTGACAAATGTAAACAAAAATGGTCCTTATAATTCACGGGAAAAGCTAGTAAAGTATAAATTTGACTTAAAAAGCATCTATTAATTGAAATCTCACATAGACTCAGATCTCGGATGTAAAGAATAGACTCCCTGTTAGATGTGAGGATTTTTTTTATCCTTTTTTAAGTAAATTGCACTGTTTAAGTTAATTTAAGAGCAAAAGGTGTTATAATTAATATTTTTAATTTGTATTTTGCAGGAAGAGTTCACTGACAAAGCACATGAAGTATCACAATGCAGAAAAACCCTTTGAGTGTCAGATATGCAACAAACGGTTCCTCAGGAATGACAACCTCAAGTAAGTGTTAATATTATTTTAAACAAGCTTTCGCCCGCGAGGCCGTCCGCGTGGTATTAAAAAAAACAAAAGTAAGTAGCCTATGTGTTCTTTCAGACTATCCTCTACATCTATGCCAAATTTCATCAAGATCCATAGTCCTTAGGCTACAAACTCTAAAAAACATCCATCCATCTAAACTTTCGTAATTATAATATTTGTAAGATATTAAAACCTTTAGAGGTGTAAGCTTTCGCCCGTGACTCAGTCCGCGTGGAATTTAAAAAAAAAGTAACAAGCCTCAGTACAGTTTAGGCTACAAACTAAACATCCATCCATATTTTTGCATTTATATTAGTAATGTTATTTTTTATTAGATCTCATATGCGTGTCCACGACATCGGGAACCGTAGGAAAACGACTTCGCTGTGCCTCTACTGCGGCAGAAGCTTCACTTGCTCCTCTAACTTCATAGTACACATGCGTCGTCATACTGGAGAAAAACCATATAAATGCGACTTTTGCGGCAAAGGTATGTATGGTTAAGAATATCGGGCAACACTACAACATAGACGTCCCATCCCTATCTGACAGCTGTCAATGTCATTCAGTTAATTGAGAATAGCGCGCCATTGTGGCGGGACAGTACTCTACTTGTTGTAGTTAGATTAATTCCCTAAAAGTACAAAAAACCTTCATTTACTTCTTACTGTATGGAGAATGACAGATTTCAACGTAAACATGCACAAGTCTAGACCTACAATAATCTTGGTTTTTTGACATTGAGAAAGGCGCCTGCTAGTTTTGCAAAAGATTTCTAATTTCGAAATTCGCCCATTTTTATATAATAATAAAACCAAACTACATTTAATTTTTTCTATCTTCCATACAGTTGGTACTGATTTGTCAATATGACGATTTCAATATGATTACTCAATAGTTCACAAAATTGCCAACTGCCATATTATCCTTGTAGATTTATACTCCTGTCCTAATAAATTGTGGGTTTAATTAAAAAAAAAATGTTAGTTACATTTCTAAAGGTTTTGCGATATCCCACATCTTTCTCTGCAATTTTAATTTTTTAATAAATTTGTGTTTAATAATATAATCGTTTTTCAGGATTCCCTCGCTCATCAGACCTGCAATGTCACAGGAGATCGCACACTGGTGAAAAACCATACGTATGTCAGATATGCGATAAAGGTTTGTACTATTTCGCAAGTGTATTGCCGTATTTCATTATTTTGCCAAGTGTATAATAGCTGTATAATTACTTTGCCAAGTGTATAATTGCTGTGTAATTACTTTGCCAAGTGTACAATTGCAGTATAATTACTTTGCCAAGTGTATAATAGCTGTATAATTACTTTGCCAAGTGTATAATTGCTGTGTAATTACTTTGCCAAGTGTACAATTGCAGTATAATTACTTTGCCAAGTGTACAATTGCTTTGCCAAGTGTATAATTACTGTGACATTAGTAACAATGTGAATGTTGTATTCCAGCGTTCTCCCGCAGCAACAAACTGACGCGTCACATGCGCGTGCACACCGGCGCTAGACCGTACAAGTGTACGTACTGCGAGAAAGCATTCTCGCAAAGTAACGACCTCAACCTCCACGTGAGGCGACACACCGGCGACAAACCCTACGTCTGCGAGATATGCGGCGATAGATTCATACAGGTATGAAACTTTTTATAAAATAGCCTATATGTTTTTTAAGACTGTATATAAGCCCTAGACTTACGACACGCTTTAGTCTATATATTTTCAAGCTATTGAAGTTAGGGAGTTAACAATTTGAAAAAAACCGTCATGCGGGAAAGGGACAAAAACTACAAACTACATAAAAAAGGAAGTTTGCCATGATAACGGTAATTGTTATCCAATGTTAAAGGCCCTCGTTGTTTGTGCATTTGGTTTTTGACATTTGCAATTGAAAATTTGACAAATGTAAACAATTACAGCACTACATACAGAATGTAGAGGGGTACACTGGTATAGGTAGACCTAGAAAGAGATGGATGGATTGCGTGAAAGGTGATATGATCTTCGCTGCAAGAAGAACTGAAATAGAAACAAAAATGAATATCAGAATAAATAGAGATAGTTTAAATATCCTACTAAGAAATGAAGCCACTAGAGAAGAGTTTGTAAAATTTTGTAAATATGTAGCACAAAAAGTGATATTTAGAATTAGACTAGACAGAAATATGAAATTTTGTAAATAGTTTAAGTATAATATTGTAAATTTTAAAACTGTTTAAGTATTAACAAAGAAATTTAGCTGGAATTAGGAAAAATGTATGTAACGTCCCTGATCCAAATGTTAAGGGTACGAGAGGGCGGCACAGGGCCGCAAAAAAAAAAGGTGATAAGATCAAGAAGGGAGTGATGACAGATGACGGATGATAGTTATTTGGGGGACGAAAACCCTTAGGGTTACGGGAGTAGGATATAGGGGAGATGATGGTTGATAATTAAATTTACTTTTTTTTTTTTTTTATATATTTATTAAGCAAACAGTACAAAATACATAATTAAATAAAAGCGTCCATAAACCCAATTGCGGGTTTGTCCAGACACTTTGGGTACTACGCTATAAAAAGTAACAGTGGGTAAGGTTAGATTTTTAAATTTTTACAATAAATGAGTTCGCTCATACCGTCATATACAGGGTGCACATACGGGTTATAAATTTATTAGAATTAGAAGTTGAGATAGTGATTTTTTAATACGGTTTTCAAGTTTTTATAGTTAATATTATTTTTAATATCGGAAGGCAAATTATTTATTAATGTAGTTACTGTGTTTGTGTTACAGGGCACAGCGTTGCAGAGCCACCGTCGCTCTCAAGGTCACTATCCGCCGAATGCCGATGTGGTACCGCTAGCTTCCCTCGAGCCGGATACCCCGTGTACTGGGTCTATCTATAGGTAGCATAAGGCCCCTAGTCCCCCACCCATGTGTCGGAGACCATCCTGGGAGACCCCCGGTACCCCCGAGGCAACTATCACTTCGTTTGCATTCTTCTCGCAAGTCGAGTCTTCTGATCATTAATTTTACTTTTGAAGAAGTAATAGCCCCCTCGAAAATGCTACTATTGTAAATAGGAATGCTAATATGATGGATGATTGGCATAATGTAGAAGAGTATGGAAGAATACATTTTTTTTATGCAGACGGACTCGCATGCGAAAGATAGTAATATAAATGTATATAAAATAATTTAAAGTATTAAGATGCATGTAATCCGAAGAAATCTGTATAGATAAATGTAAACTTTGATTTGTATTAGGTTAAGCAAAATAAGGAAAAAGTAAGCAAAAAAATTAGTATCCCCCCCTCCCCTGATTATTGGCCGACGATGCAAATATGAACTTACGATTGACGTTTTTAGGTTATTTTGTGAAAGTGAAGTGACATTATAAAATAATGTGTTTTATGAGAAACTGTGTCTTAGAAATAATTTTAATTCTTATAGTTATGTAAAGTTTAAATATAAATAACTTGATTTATATACATTTTTCTCTTTTTATAGGACAGTATATAACATCGCTGTCCTTCCATAACTAATATATAATCATGTTTTATCTTATTTAAGGATCTTATGGCGTTAGTCGTCTACTAGTTTTTAGAGTTACCAGTAAGAAAAAAAAAACTTAATTTAGAATATTCTATCAAGTTGATAATGTAAACTGTATGCAATTTGCAATTAATGACCCGAGGGTCCGTAGTTTCCTTCAATTATTATATCTACACTAATTAATATTTAGAATTAATCAAGCTAAGATTTAATTATTAATATAATTTTGTTTAGAATTAACAATAGCAATTAGTAAGTTAACATAGACATAGTCCTAAAAAAATAAAACTACATTTTAGATATAATTTCTGGAATTTCTCAATTTTTAAAATGGCAACATCTATTTTGACAGCTTCCACTCCATAGATATACAAATAAATAGGCGATTGCTTGAAAATGACATCTTTTGCCTTGTTCCGATTTTATTATATTAGCTGTAAGTTATTGTTAGTAATTGTAAGACTAACTTCATATTTAAGATCAACATTTAATGGCTCCTTTTTTGCCAGATTCCTTTTTAATCTTACTAATATTATAAATGTGAAAGTTTAGATGGATGTTTGTTAGAGTTTGTAGCCTAAACGGCTGAAGGGATCTCGATGAAATTTGGCACAGATGTAGAGGATAGTCTGGAAGAACACATAGGCTATTTACTTTTGATTTTATTATTTCCACGCAGACGGAGTCGCGGGAGAAAGCTAGTAATTAATACATAAGAATAAGATTATATAAACAAGAGTAGTATTCAGTCTTCGTAAGCATCTTAGTTGGTAATTCATTATTATTAGAATACTGTAATTTTAAACGATTTCTAATATATTTATCGATTTAATCTCTTATATAAGGTTGTAGTGGTATTTATAAGATTTAGGGCCTGTCTTACCAAATTGTAAATGTCTTAACGATCCAACGTATAAGATATGTGATGGAAATATCGGATTTTGTTCCCTTATCTGACAGTGACGTCATTAAGCTATCTGAGCCTTTATCAGCCAGTGGTGGGACAGGCTCTAATTATGGTCGAATTTAGTGTAAATGAGATATTTTATTTACAGTCACATGATGAATGTCATTTATTGTCTATAGATTTATTTCGAAGCATTTCATTGTTTAAATTATTGATACAAACATGTCTAATTTTAATTAAATCTGTGATTACATGATTATGAAGGTTGAATTCTTTACATTGGTTTGTTATATCTCATTTATATTGAATTCGACTAATTAGTGTAAGATACGAATTTCAATTCAATTCAATTATTAAATGTAATTTTTAAATCATAGATGTTTTAAGATAATAAAAGTAGCTTTATTTATAAAGTTGTTTTATTTGATTATTCCTATTATCGTCGGCTTTCACTGCTGGAACAAGAAAAATGTATTTTAATGAGGGGTTATGTGGGTTTTAAATGTTCCAGCAGTGAAAATCCACATTTATATAAGTTACACTTTTATACTTGATTAAATTATAAATGTTAAAAACTATAATGTTCTAGTGTTACATTTAAACAACTGTGGATATTTGTATTTACCTTAAAATTATAAAATTTAATTAAATTCCGTTATACTAAAACAAACAGTCATATTGCACGTCGATTACAATTTATTACACATAGAAGACAAGCTTAAACTATATTAGTGTAACTCTACTGCCGTTATAATTAATATAGATGGACAAATTATTTGACCCGGTAAAACAGCTCACTAGCGCCCTCCTTTTATGTCATTTTTATGACAAACCGATAGCAACACTCACCAAATTAAGATATCTTTGTAGTCGCTGTTTTTTTCATAGAATGAAATAGGTGGTACATGTCACGGCAGTGAATTCTAAGATTACAGTAATAATTAGCTAAAATATAAGAAATAAAACTTATAATTGCAATCTTAGTTGATTAAAATAAAATATATTTAGAGCTGGGGCACACTTATGACTAAACTATCGCACAACAGTTATGCGATTGTCGACTGTTTCGCAGCCTTCAACTGTTTAGTTGCACAACTAAAAATCGAGTAGTATGCACCTCCATATAAGCTTATAGGAATCAAAGCGATACTAAACAGTTGTGCGATAGTTTAGTCAAGAGTGCGCGCGCACTTATTAGGATAAAATAAAGTTATGTGAAAATGCGTATTTTAAAAGGATACACATAATTATATCAGAATAATTTAATGAATGTAAACGATGGAGTAGATATTTAGTTTTATTTTTGCACTAGCTTTCGCCCGCGACTCTGTCCGCGTGGAATTAAAAAAAGTAAGTAGCCTGTGTGTTCTTCCAGACTATATTCTACTTCTATGCCAAATTTGATCGAGATCCGTTCAGCCGTTTAGGCTACAAACTCTAATAAACATCCATCTATCCTTTCGCATTTATAATATTAGCAAGATTAGTTATCATTTTTTTTTTAATTTAAGAAATCACCGTTAACTAAGAAACAAAAAAAAATAAGTAGTGTAACAAACATTCACTGGAGACCAGTAGTTTAACGTACAAATAATAGATGGCGCCACCTGTATTTTAAAACACGATGTTGTTTTGCATGCGCCTTAGCTTAATTCGTTTTAATGTACATTACGCAAATAAGAGGAGAAGAGGAGAATAAGAGGGGATAACAAATATTGTCTTCTCAAGTTAGTTCCTACGACGCGATTCTGAGTATATTAGCTTGCTGTCTTGTGACTAATTTTACTCAGAATTGCAAAGTAGTGTAGCCGGATTAGGTTGCTTGCGGTAGGGTAGTGACGGCCTAATCCGGTAGATAGCCGCTTGCTGTTGTGACGGCTATCCGATGTTGTAAATATGTAACATTTTTTGTAACTGCGTGTGGTTCCCAACCTGGGGTCCGCGCGCAGACCATTCTCGTTGGTTATGTAAAACCAATAAACGACTGTTGCTGCACCTTTGTTGTTTCTTTGGCTGATTCGGCTTACGACACACCCGCTCTGTTACATTCTGGCGCCCAACGTGGGGCAGGGCGAATCAGCAGAGGACGAGTCAGCCGAGAAACAACACAAGATCAGGACGAATCAGCCGAGAAGATCAAGACAATGGCACTAGTTGTGTCGTTGAAGTTAGGTTGCTTGCGGGACAGTGACGACCTAATTTCAGTAGATAACCGCTTGCTGGATTGTGACGGTTATCCATAATTGTATAGTGACACAGCATTTAGGTTGCTTGCGGGATAGTGACGACCTAATGCAGTAGATAACCGCTTGCTGGATTGTGACGGTTATCCATAATTGACATTTTGTAGTAACACTGAACTTAGGTTGCTTGCGGGACAGTGACGACCTAATTTCAGTAGATAACCGCTTGCTGGATTGTGACGGTTATCCATAATTGTATAGTGACACAGCATTTAGGTTGCTTGCGGGATAGTGACGACCTAATGCAGTAGATAACCGCTTGCTGGATTGTGACGGTTATCCACAATTGACATTTTGTGTAGTGACATGGAAGTCAGGTTGCTTGCGGGACAGTGACAACCTAATAACCGCTTGCTGGACTGTGACGGTTATCCATTATAAACATTTTCGTAAACAACCAGTAGCCAGTCAAAGTGCTCCACTACAACTCTGGCGACCAACACAGGAGCTGTTCCAATCCAGGGGGAGGATGAAGACGACTACGTGAACAGAGGCATGAATCTTCCAGTTTCATCGTCGGGACGACTTCAGAAACTGAGGGGGAGATTGTAACAAACATTCACTGGAGACCAGTAGTTTAACGTACAAATAATAGATGGCGCCACCTGTATTTGGAAACACGATGTTGTTTTGCATGCGCCTTAGCTTAATTCGTTTTAATGTACATTACGCAAATAAGAGGAGAAGAGGAGAATAAGGGGATAACAAATATTGTCTTCTCAAGTTAGTTCCTACGACGCGATTCTGAGTATATTAGCTTGCTGTCTTGTGACTAATTTTACTCAGAATTGCAAAGTAGTGTAGCCGGATTAGGTTGCTTGCGGTAGTGACGGCCTAATCCGGTAGATAGCCGCTTGCTGTTGTGACGGCTATCCGATGTTGTAAATATGTAACATTTTTTGTAACTGCGTGTGGTTCCCAACCTGGGGTCCGCGCGCAGACCATTCTCGTTGGTTATGTAAAACCAATAAACGACTTTTTGCACCTTTGTTGTTTCTTTGGCTGATTCGGCTTACGACACACCCGCTCTCTTACAGTAGTGCTTTATTTATCTAATTTTAATAATTTTAAATTCTATCAACTAAGATTGCACCAACTTATTTTATACCCTGTTACCATACGAGCCTCTACGCTTTACTTTTACAGCAACTAGATGGCGCTAAAAGACCTTAAGTATGGATTTTTATTATATTTTCAATGGTCCAATTTACACTTGTAATTAATCAAGAATATTGAAGTACCTTTTAATTGTTAATTAATGAGAAAAGAAATTAAAAACTCATAATTTTATTTACACGCGATATAGGTGGCGTTATAAATAATTTTAATACCGAAACTTTCTAGAATGTTCCTCAAAGTTTCCATTAAATATTTCGATCGAGCAACAAGACTAATTAAACTATGATATTAAATATCGATCTATTCAATGTACAAATATGAAATTAATAATATTTATTACAATTATTTACAAAAAAGAACTTTGGAAAAAAGAATTAAAGAGTTGTTGTGTCGGGTTCATACGATCTATTTTGTATGCCTCCGAGTTCGTTCAACTTTGATTCAGGAATAGGTTTTCTCCTCTGAAAATGAATAAAATAATTTTTAATTCATATCATACTAATATTATAAATGCGAAAGTTTAGATGAATGTTTGTTAGAGTTTGTAGCCTAAACTGCTGAACAGATTTCGATGAAATTTGGTATAGATGTAGAGGATATTCTGGAAGAACACATAGGGTATTTTATTTTGTTTTTTTTTATGCCACGCGGACGGAGTCGTGGGCGAAAGCTAGTATACTTATAAAAAGAAGATATATTTGTATTCTTGTATGTATTGAAATAACTCAAAAACTACTTGACCGATATTAAAAATTCTTTCACCGTTAGAAAGGTAATTTATCTGTGAGTAACATATGCTTAATTTCACGCAAACGAAGTCGCGAGCAACAGCTAGTATTTAATAAGTAGATTATATTTTTTTATGAGAAAAAGTTTTTGTAGGTTAAAATTAGTTAAGTTAATATCTAAAAATAAGTTTTTCTTTAACCAAAGGACAATCCCACTTACCTTTGACCGATAAACTTTGTTGTCAAGTTTCTTGATGCCTGCGAAGTGGTTTTCGATGTCAATTAACTGTTTCCCTTCCGTCTCGGGCAGAATAAGCGCAAACACAACGCATCCAGTTAAACTGAAAATAATGCATTTTATGTACATGTTTTGATAGAGGATACCTCCTTATGCCCATTGACCACTTATTTCAATTCCGTGTTGACGAATTTACGGCCTAAAGCTAGTATACTACAAATATAAAAAAAAAAACTCATATTATTAAGTATGTGTAGGGCTTTTTATTGGCTAACCTACGTCACAAAGTAGTGTGTGTTTATGCTTTATTATATTACTAGCTTTCGCCCGCGACTCCGTCCGCGTGGAATTTAAAAAAACAAAAGTGAGTAGCCTATGCGTTCTTCCAGTCTATCCTTTATATCTGTACCAATTTTCATCGCAATCCGTTCAGCCGTTTAGGCTACGAACTCTAACAAACATCCATCCATCTAAACTTTCACATTTATAATATTAGTATGATTAGTATTAGTATAGATTACTTACCATATGAGTCCATAGAATCCGTAAGTCCCCCATATTGAGAGCTTATCTACCATGTTGATGTATGCTTTGTTAGTGATGAAACCAAATATATAGCCCATAGCGCTCGCTAGACCTGACGCTCCCGACCTTGTCTGTGCGCTAAACACCTAGAAAATACATCATTTTTTTAAATTTCATTACAACATATAATAACACAGTAATATGTTATGCGCCACCTCTATATAATAACTAGCTATTGCTCGCGACTTCGCCCGCGTTATATTAAAAAAAATATTATTATATTATTATTTTAACGTAGCTTTTTAATGGTGAAAGATTTTTAGAAATCGGTCCAGTTTTTTAATTATTTCAATACATATAAAAATACAAAATTACAAATATCTCCTCTTTATAATAGTAATATAGATTTTAGATAATAATTTCCCTCGCATTAAAATTTTCAACCATTAATTAATCACTTTTAATAATATTAAAGACAAAGGCTTAAGCCTTAAAGCTTAAGACTTAAGCCAGAGTGTACTCGTAATCATACTTCATACAAATATAAATGCGAAAGTTTAGATGGATGTTTGTTAGAGTTTGTAGTTTAAACTGCTGAACGGATCTCGGTGAAATTTGGTAAATATGTAGAGGATAGCCTGAAAGAACACAGGCTACTCGCTTTTGTTTTTATTTTAAAAACATGGACGGAGTCGCGGGCGAATGCTAATATGATATGAATCTCACCTCTCCAATTAATATCCATGGTAACAATCTTATGCCGGTGTGTGTGATGAAAGCTAATAGCATCAGAAGGGTTGTTGGTATCCAGGAGTAGCCGATGCTCTGTAATATATTGCGTGTCTGTATCTTACTAATATTATAAATGCAATAGTTTAGACGGATGTTTATTAGAGTTTGTAGCCTACAGTGAACGGGTCTTGATGAAATTAGGCATAAATATATAGGATAGTCTAGAAGAACATTTTATTTTCTTGTTTTTGTATTTCAAAGTGATCAATCACATAGAGTACCGCCCTAGTTATTTTTATTTAAATATAGAATGTGCTAGGAGTGTGAAAAAAACTTACCAAGTTTTCTGCAACAAGGGAGCTGTTGGTCTTCACATATCCGGTCCTGTTGCCTGATGAATACGACACGTACGACCGTGAATGCTGCGAATTAAATAAGTCACCCAATATTGATACTGTGCATAGACATTCAAAAAATATATAGAGAAAGCATAGTTGACACTTAAGACATTTTTCACATGATCTTCACTACAACGCTATCTAATAATATATTTCATTTTGTGACACTGTTTAGGCTATGCTATTATTATAAAGAGGAAGGTCTGTATTTTTGGATTTTTGTATGTATTTCAATAACTAAAAACTACTGGACCAATTTCAAAATGTTTTTCTCCATTAAAAAGCTACGTTATCGCTGGGTAACATAGGTTATATATTTAAATTTCACGTGGACGAAGTCACGAGCAACAGCTAGTTTTTAATTTTGTAAAATGCTTTATAACATGTCAATACAAAGACACGAGATGGAACTAAACTTGACAACTAACATAGTACCTATGAAAGAAGTTACCGATAAAAAAAATGTTCACTATGTCTAGTCTATATATTTCTTAAATGTCTTTGATAGTGCGTTACAAAAAACTTTCAAACGGATCGTCTTACCGATTTGATGTACATATCATAACCTGCCAGCAAAAGACAGCACAGTCCCGCGCCAGCGGTGGACACAAGCGTCAGTTTCCGCTTTCCAGCGACACGTACAAGCAGTACGCAACACGCAGCGCCGGCTATCTGCACCGCGCCCAGCACCAGAGTGGCCCGGTACTTGTCTATTGGCGCATCTAACGCTTGGAATATCGACACCGCGTACGTCTGCAGTGATATACAGCATGTTCCAACATTCAAACAAACTATTTTTTTTTATAATATAAGGTGGCAACCGAGCTAGCGGTCACCTGATTCCACCTAAATGGAAAGCGACCGCTGCCCATAAACATCCGCTATTGCAGATGCGTTGCCTACCCTTCATTGACGGAGGAGACGCACATAAAGAGGACATTTCCCCTTCCTATGCGTCTTCCCCACCGTCAAATTTGAAATATAAAATTAATTTAAAAATAAACCACAACAGCTCCAAAGAAGAATATATACAGAATGACCCATCTAATCGTAATTTGATTTCAGTCACAATAGAAAAGAACGGAACATTATCAAGGACAACAGGTTTTCGTTAAGCAAGTTAATTTATCTTTTTTCATCACCCCTTGATCCTAGTTATTGCTATTTTCTCCTCATCCCATATCATAGTAACCTTTTACTAATTTCTTTACTACTGGTGCTTTCCGACTACCTTCACTCTCAAATCTAGTTAATTCAAGAAAAATATGTTTTGAATAGTATACAGTGGAATAAAAGGCATTTACCTGCAGTGTGGTCATACCACTGAAGTGTCCCACAAAGAAGCTGTAACTGACGAGAAAGAACGGTATAAAGAACTTGCGCTCGCGGTAATGAGACAGGTTTGCGGTCCACTTGTATTTGTATGATACCATTTCCTCTGGAATACAAATTAAATGTAAAACTAGCTGTTGCTAAATGTAGCAGTTCTATTGAGTATTTATTTTACGAAAGTCTAAAACTTTTTTCGGGAATGCTAGTAATTTTGTCGCTAATTTCGATGTGTCATTGATTAGTATTATTTCGTATAGAGATAAAGTTAAAGCTAGGATTGTTTTATAACTAACTAAATATAAATATTGATGTAATGCGGGAAATATAAGACAAAGTAAATCAAGAATTGTATTCTTGTATTGCAAAACCCGAGGTACAGAGGTCTGGTCTAGTATGGTCAATTTATTAACGACTAGCTTTCGCCCGCAACTCTGTGCGGGTGGGATTAAAAAAAACGTACAAAAGTAAGCCTATGTGTTCTTCCATGCTGTCCTCTACATCTATGCCACATATCATCGAGATCCCTTCAGCAGTTTAGGCTACAAGTTCATCCATCTAAACTTTCACATTTATGATATTAGTAAGATAAAAATACACTGACCTATCCAGAACAAAGCCTGTATATCTCTCAACTCCATATCGACATCATCCTCCGTAGTCCAGCCGCGGAGCCATTGTAGACTCTGTATAGACAGTTTAACCGTGACTACCAATCTACCACATTTGGACACTCATGCTGAATTTCTGAAGTTTTCATTTATTTTATCGTATCTAATGATTTATTAGTGTTAGGTTCAGAAAGGCATTTTAATAAAGTTATCGAACCAATAACACTAACGAATGGTTAAGTGTAGCTGGGAAACCGGCATTAGTCGTGTAGATTTCTTCAGCTACTAAGTCTTTAGTGTGGATTTGATTTGATAAAACCTACACTAAATGACCTTAATAATTAAGTGAGGCAGTTAGCAACTACCTTAGTAATTATTATTTCATTAATCGAGTGGTTTTTAGATAGTAAACGATAGTTGAAATCTTGTGTTTTGCAACATCCATTTGACGTTTTTGTTTATTTATTTGTTATTTTGTAAAAGAAACATCAAGGACGTTAGCAAGGCTGTTTGTTTGTTATATTGTGTTAAATAAAATAAACAATTTTTTTTAAGACGTGAAAAACAAAAAAAATGGATATTTGTTTTTAAATACCTTCCTAGCTTCGTCGTCTCGGTTTCTTGATATCAGCCAATGCGGTGATTCCGGGATGAAGAATAATGCGATAACGGAGAGTATCTGAAAAATAAATATCTAACTTGAAACTCGGAATTTGAAAGGTGACTGATTACAAAGGGAAATAGATCTAGACGACAACTTTCTATTATACTAGTATTTGAAGAAAAGTTATGAAAAATTGTGCTTTTCTGCCACTATATCAACTACTAGTACATTTACCTTAGTGTGGCAAGGACAGAGTAATGTGCGGTACACACTTCGCCAGCACAATTAGACAATAGCGCAAGCTAGGACACACTGGAGAGTTGGTTGAACGCTACTGTCCAAGTGTGAACCAGGCATTATAATTAGTCGATAACTTACTGTAAAGCTAATATTGACAAGTGCCACAGTCCGCCAGTTCATAAATGTACCGAACACAAACTGAGTGAACACTCCCAAGATGACGCACATCGAACTGGTGGCGGACAGCGAGCCGCGCAAGTGCGGCTGAGTTATCTCTGCCACGTAAGTCAGCACCTGCGGAACATTTTCGCTGATTGTACAACCTGTAGTCATTTGTTTTAATAAATTATCATTAAAACAAATGACTCTAAATGATGAGTTTTGTCTGTATGTAAGTACGCGTTTGTTTCAGATAATCTCCGAAACGGCGAGACAGTTTTTGACGGAACTTTCATAGTTATAAATTCATAAAATTCTGATAAAAATATAATGTTGCTGGTATCAGCTACTTTTAAAACTGCAGCAGAATACTAAAAGAATTGTTTTTCTTGATTTTACTACGCCATTATGATCAACATCATCAGCCTTTTTCTACCCACTGGTGGACATAGGCCTTCCCCAATGCCTACTGTGGTAGTATTGTGTACTTTTATGTAACTATCGGACAGACAATTGCAAAATACATGGATGAAAGATCGTGTGTGGTATTGTGTTAATTCTAAGAAGTATTGGTGACGTCACGATTAACAGAACTTGCAATTATGTACTTATAATTCAAAAGAATGTACCAACGCGATTCCGGTTAAACTCATAAGAGAAACAATTGTTTCAATGAATGAAAAATTGTAATCGATTATCTATATGTCCTGTTGGTAGATATTATTCTATTTTACATTACAAATATTCAAGAACCAAAGATATCTCGATTTCAGGAAATTAAGTGAAAAAGCACCTTTAATCTTTTCCCTCAGTTAAATGTAAATATAACATGTTCAATCTTAATACAAACATAAATATTATACTTTACTATGAATATTTTTAGATAGTTTACTTTTATGACATATATTAATTGGGTCGCAAATTAAATTCCCTGACTATAAAAAAATCTGTTAGATGTGCAACCTGTACAGCATGTTTTTATTTGCAACGTCTCAGTTCAGGAAATATTGATAGAGATCAGCGATGTATGAAGGTCGATAACTATTAAATAGAAGCGTTTACGGAAATAACGATTCTTTTATCACACTATTAACTTTAGTTTAAAAGCGTTAAGAGGATACTAAATTTCATTAATATTATTTTGTATAGGAGTTTCAGGTGTAGATCAAAAGGAAAGGTCTCCAACTGTCGTCAAAGCCGATTAGATAATTATATTACACTATCATATTCAATATCTATCAATACTTGAATATCAATGACATTTATGTATTAAATTGCATTTAAACATTCTTATCAATAAAATATCTTGGCACTGACGTTGAGAATCTAAACTCTACGAAATTATTTTTTTCAGTGAGTGGTTAACTTGTTACCGAAAGCACGGAAGCCAAAAATACAAAACAAAAACTTTTCTTCTAACAAAAACAACTTTATTAAACTTGTTTACATATTTACAATAAAATATTATAAAGAGGAAATATTTGTATTTTTGTATGTATTGAAATAACTCAAAAACTACTGGGCCGATTTTAAAAATTCATTCACCATTAGAAATGTAATTTATCTGTGAGTAACATAGGCTATATTTTTTATTATTTTTAAATTTCACGCGGGCGAAGTCGCGAGCAACAGCTAGTTTACAATAATTATAAAACTATCCCGCGATCACATCTTTCTTGTATTATGCGTCTTTTCCTTCTCTTGTTTTTTATCATATTTTCTTTAATTTAAACCATGCAATGTCTCGGTGGCCAGTATTCAACCTCTTTGCCTGTATTCACACTTGTCAGCCAAAGAGGTTGTATTTTGCACTGACCAGTGGTAGAAACTAATGTCAAAATATCGATAGGAAACCTTTGTACTAGTTACACTATCTTCAAATAACTATATTACCGTTTGGAAAGATTTTTCATAAAATAAGTACTATATACCCTTTTCTATATCCATGGCAACGTGTATGCAAATTTTCAAATTAATTGGTGGAGTAAGTAAGGCACGAAAGTGTAACAAACAGATAAAATTTACTTACAGGCGCTTCAAGCAATCCTCCCGCGAGACCGGTTAGAAAGAGAGCGGCGTAGAGATAAACAGCTGACTTCGAGAAGTAGAATAGTAGCCAAGCGATGATGAAGGGCAGATTAACCGCTTGCATGGCGCGACGTCGCCCCAGTGGTGCCGTCACCACCCCAGATAGCGCGCATCCCAACGGCACGACAATCAAATTTATTGAGCCTGCAGTGCAAAAGAAAACATTAGGTAAAATACGAACCTAGGATATTTACATAACGTACTGTCATACTTCTGAGGTGAGTAATTCAGGGAAATTAAACACTTAAATAAGGTACCCCGGGAAGTGAGAAACTTGTGCAACCCCGGTGCACTTTTGGAAGACCCCAAAAAGACTTTTGGAGAGTGCTCCAATAGTGTTAAATCTCACCCAGGGCACCAGTAGCGCCAAAACAGTTACTTGGTATTTGAGAACAAATGAGAAGAAAGTACATTCTTTATTTTATAATTCTTAATCGAATAAACCACTAACAACGCAAATGATCCACAAATGCGCGTCTCGTCGATTCATTGCTTTTGTAATAACATTTAACGTGTTTAATTATTTTCGAAACAATAAAAGACGATAGGCACTGGCATTCGAGAGCAGCTATTAATTATGAAACAATAAAAGTGTCTGCTAATTAGCAAATAGCGTTATCAATGCGCTAATTAAAACCAATTACAGGTAACGGTTACGAATACCTTATCAGTACAATGCAAGTACACGACAAATATTATAAATCTTTGATGCATAAAGAGATTAGTTAGATATTCTGAGGCTTTTGAATACTCGTTAAATTGTTATTTAGCGACGCTCCTATCAATTCAATAGCCAATTCTAACTGGAACATTCGATTAAAAATAAACCAATCAAAATTATTTTTATGGTAGATGTCCTAACTAAGTAGGTAGGTACTACTAGGTAGACTGGATCATCGGCTGGCAACGCTAATGCTATTTAAAATATCTTTATGTCAAAGGAACACCTAGAAAGAGTTATAATTATTCCTATAATGTAAATTATGTTGAATTAGATAAATAATGAAGGAGAAATAATGTTCTTGATATATTTAGGCTGAATCGTTAGAACTGGTTTCTTTATTTAAATGTTAAATTAGGTTTTTTTGTCTAACTTGACTTATTTATTGTTAAAAAATACTGGGCCTCCGATCTGTCAACTTCTTTAACAACTTCTAGTTCATCGAAGTGGATTCTGGGGTATTTTATGATGATAAGTCTAGTAATAGTTTACCGTATGAGATTCAATGCTCAGTGGAAATCTAATTTAATTCTTTGACTGTCGCGTCAGAAACTTTTGTACACATTGAGAACGCGTAACAAAACAATAGGACACTCATTTTAAATGTATACAAAAATGGTTACAATTAGTTTGCAGTTCGTTTACCTAGTGATTTTTACACTCAAAAACATTATTTACGTAAGTAACGAAATTCATTTTGTCTTTTATCTATACTAGTTGTTTTATTTTATTTTATCTATACTATTATAATAAAGCGTAAACACATACTTCTTTGTTGCCTAAGATCTCAGCAATTACAGCATATTTTTGAATAATTCCTTTTTTAATAAAAAGCCCTACACTTACGCCAAGCTTTAGGCTATGTATTTTCACGCCATTAAACTTAGGGGGTAAATATTTTGGATAAAAACCCTAATGTGGGAAAGAGACCATAAGTTGCTGCCAACATCAAGAAAGCAAGATTGCTAAGGTTTGTCTTGTCATGTCATTTTGACATCTGCAATTGATAATTTGACAAATGTAAACAATAAAATAAAATTTTCATAATTTCATGCGGATGAAGTCGCATGAGAACAGGTAGTCTAAGAATATTTAAACTTACCTATCCAAGAGACTTGTGTATTATTTAGATGCAGTATCTCTCCGTCCTGGGGTTGACTGACAGCTGGTATCAGGATAGTCGGGAAGCCCAAGGTCATACCGTAACCTGGAACAAAATACACTTTACAATTCCACTACCATGACACATATTAATGTTGTCTCTTTTCTAAAAAAGGAATGAGAGAGACGACAATATGTGTCGATAGTTCGTCAGTCGATAGCCACAGTTTGAATATGCAACACATATCAACCGGTTCCTTTCTATTACTTTACAACTTTCACTGGTATAGGAATATGTTATCAATGAATTTCCACTGTCCTAATACATGTATGATAACATTATGTCTCTCATTTCTTTAAAGAAAAAGATATAGCAATAAGTGTTTTTGTAAAGTGTGTCGTTAGAGTAGAGCGCAGTTGCGTTGCCCAGGGCACTGGACCAACTGGAGTGAGCACAGTTTGAATGGCATATACGAGTATTAACTGTTATCGATACAGAATTAATATGCGAGTCTGTACAGGGCTACGTACTCATACTAATATTATAAATGCGAAAGTTTAGATGGATGGATGGATGTTTGTTAGAGTTTGTAGCCTAAACGGCTGAATGGATTTCGATGAAATTTGGCATAGGTGTAGAGGATAGTCTGGAAGAACACATAGACTGCTTGCATTTGTTTTTTTTAATTCCGCGCGGACATAGTCGCGGGCGAAAGCTAGTTCTAATCATAAAAATACTATGAAAGAATGAATGAATGAAAACCATGGGATTTTCTATCTTCAAATGACACAGAAATGTCATAATTAACAAATGTTAAGTCAATATATATTCATCATTTATTTGGCAATTCAGGAACAAGAATACCTTTGTGGCAGACGTGTTAAGGCAGTTCATATTGAATCGAATATTATTATTTTGCCTTCCACTATTCGAACTGGTTATAACCGACTTATCAATAGGTAATCCAATAAGTTGTTGATCTTTACACGTCTACTTTATCTCGCCTTTTTGTGTCTCTGATAAATAATTTAACAAGTATGTTACATAAGGTTATTCATTCTACTTTTTTAACTGTTTGCGATGAAAGAGGGGGTGACAGTAATGCGAGATTGCGCGACTAGCAGACCAGTAGCACTGGACTGCGGCTTGCACCTACTCCGGCCTACAGCTAACGAGCCGCCATAAAGTTTGACTCTCACATTACTAACACAAAACAATCAACCACAGAATAGGATTGGCTGATTTAGACAGATTGGAAGATAAAATTTGCTAAATGTTTAGTCACATAAATATTGTTTAAATACAATATACGCTGGTAGATATAGTTTAGATAGCTTTAAATAAACACACCTATATAATATTATGATATTTATGTTTTGAAAATTGAATGAAAATGAGATTTTATTATATTCATTCTTTGTAGTGTTTGTAATTATGAATAAATGTGTTGTGTTAAGACATTCTTTTAGGAATTAGATGATAGTATTAACTTGTACATGTGCGTCACCGTAAAACTGTAAAGTCGGGTAATTTATATCACGAAAATATAAACTCGGAAAATTGTATACTAAACTGACCAATGCTAGGTTACTTAACTGAAACTAAATCTCAACCAAATATCAAGTAAAAATGCCATAAAATTTAAAAAATAAAAATTGTACCAGATTTCATTATAATTGCAACAGCAGTGAAGTTAAATTGAAGGCCATTTCAAGTAAAATATTATACAATATTAAGTGGAACATTTCTTCGTAAGCATAGATATTTCTGTATATGTAATTCGAGTTTCACACGAGGGCAGAACATTGAACAGGGGACACTGTAGTACTGGTATTGTTTGTCACACATTTATTAAAAAACAGTATCTTTTAGGCGTGTAACAATAGTACTACTGGTCTGTCCTACTGCTCTTCATGCCGCCTTCGTGGAAAAATCATAAGCGCAAAGCCGACAAATTCACAAAGTGCATACGACAAAAGTTTCATCATCATTTTTTTTACAAACGAATCTTCTTTAAACGGAACAAGGATGAATAATTAAGAATCAATTAATTTGCATTGAAATCTATTTAAATTATATGTCATGTTTATGTACATTGATGTTTTTGGCACTTTTTGTAAAGCCCGCTATACATGTTCAGTTTTAATTGAACAGTCTAACTGTACTGTTCAGTCAAAACTGAACGGTATACACTTTTAAGTGGAATAGTATCCGTGAAAGCCAGTATCTATCTGTACTTTAGTCAGTATAAAACAAACTCATGCCAAAGATATTTTATCCTATTATCTATTGTCGTGTGCATTATGTTTATAATATAAGAAAACAATCGCAAACTGTTTAACTGAGGGTTTTCATTACCGAAACATCTGTACATAAACGTATTGCTATCCCTTTCTTTACATTTGAAACAACAGAGATAAAAATATATTCGCATCGCCCAGCTATTGTTGAAATACATTAGTTGTAGTTACGTTAATAGTAATAGTGTTGTTTAATCGAAAACTTGAATTATGCAATTACATCTTACTAATATTATAAATGCGAAAGTTTAGATGGATGGATGGATGTTTGTTAGAGTTTGTAGCCTAAACGGCTTAAGGGATCTCGATGAAATTTGACATAGATGTAGAGAAAAGTCAGGAAAAACACATAGGCTACTTGCTTTTGTTTTTTTTTATTACGCGCGGACGGAGTCTCGGGCGAAAGACAGTTACATAAAACTACGGTTAATAATTCGCACAGCTTTTGTTCTAAAACTATCTATCACGTTAAAAATAACGAAATGATAAAGCAAGTGGTAAATGACGACAGAAGGCAAAGCCGCGGATTAGTGGAGATGAATACTAAAGGAGCATTTCCACAGTGCGTGATGAGACACACGGACTCACACTGAATACGTTGAAATATATCTAATTCCGAGCATCAAGTTGGATACTACACTAAATTGGTTCTTGGTGGAAGTCTGTCCGTAGATACACCGTATTAACGCATCTTAATATATACTCACCCAATATAAGTAGATTCTTGACACTAACAGCTATGACCTGAGGCAAAGCTGTCCTCAAATCCTTCCTATAGTTATAGTAACGGTCCCCTGGCTCCGTCTCGCATAGCTCCTTATCCAGAGGCCTCATTTCCTTTGAACAATACACAACATATCAATATAACTATTTATATCTCTATGGAAAACACACATAATACTTTTTTAACTGCGATTTCACAGACAAAAACGGTTCGTCCGTTTTATTTGAGTTATAAATTTAATGAAGTCATTCTCCAAATACGAAACTAAAGTCATATAGACCAAAGTATTTATTCTAAGAGTTACTTTGCAATTCACTGTAATTATTTACAGTTATTATTATATAAAAAATGACCAAGGCCACAGCACCACTTCCCAACTGCAGTATAAGACGCGCCTATTTTCCCACGACATTTTACCTTCACAACGTGTCAATGGTAAATCAGAAATTAAAATCGTATTAAATATGAACAATAGTTACTTATATCTATTAATTATTCCCATTAATTGCATTAGTCCTGAATATGAACAGAATGTTCATAAGATAAACGGTTTCATCCACGATTCATTTTCAAAAAGTGTGGTTCACGGTCAGTTTCAACCAGTCAACAGTGTTAGCTTCAACCAGTCAACAGTGTTAGCTTCAACCAGTCAACAGTGTTAGCTTCAACCAGTCAACAGTGTTAGCTTCAACCAGTCAACAGTGTTAGCTTCAACCAGTCAACAGTGTTAGCTTCAACCAGTCAACAGTGTTAGCTTCAACCAGTCAACAGTGTTAGCTTCAACCAGTCAACAGTGTTAGCTTCAACCAGTCAACAGTGTTAGCTTCAACCAGTCAACAGTGTTAGCTTCAATCAGTCAACAGTGTTAGCGTCAACCAGTCAACAGTGTTAGCTTCAACCAGTCAATAGTGTTAACTATAACAGTGAACTGCCGCAGATGGTAATTTTTAGCGGCGACATTGGTATCGGCAGTACGCAGACTGTTTGAAGTTTGAAGGATTTTTTTGTACTTTTGGACAAATTACTATAGTCAACAAAGTATTTAGTTTTCACGTTATTACGATTTGAAAACTGTCCTTTTATTTATATGGATATGCTTTCCACCTTATTAAAATTGAAACATTACAAAAATGTAAGTCGTAATCCTTTGCAATAAGGTTTAAATTAACAAACTTAATCCTTGGCACACGATTCTTTAGGATCACTGACCGATTAGTTGTAAATAAACCGGTAAATCGCATTTAATATAATTTGATAATTTTACACATCTTTCATTTTATTGTTTCTTTAAATTTACTTCTTTCAAATTTATAAAATAAAGGATTTATAAACAGGCTTCGTAAGTCTTCACTACTCTTAACATGAATTTTCAAATAACTAATAAATCAGTTACGTTTAAGATATATTTTGAATACTGATAATAACTTTCTACCAATGAAACTGTTCTCTGTTCGTAAATATACCAGATTCAGGCCACCAGAGACAAACTATAAAATTTTCACTAAAACTAGTGAAAAACTAACTGTAAAAAAACAAAAATAATTCTTGGAACAAATCATTAGCCGTTTTTTCTTCGACAAGCCTTTTTTGACCTCGACATTTTAGACGTCGAGTGACTATTATGCAGTTTATATAAACTGATAATATTCATATTTATTCGCTCATTTATTAATCTAATATTAATTTGTTATAACTAAAACAAAAGCATACTTAGTTTTTCAATATCGACTTAACTATAACTTAACTAAATACACGAGGTGTAACTCTCGAAACGGTTATAAGGGCAAGGATAACTTGAGCAACTTGTACACTACCTGCGCTCAGTAAACATAACTTAATGTATATTCATATCTATAAGTTATCTATTTCAAACTTTCGGAATTTTCCATTCAAAATGAGTTTTATAATACTAACTATATTCGGCAATACTAAAATCAAAATAATATCAACTTGTTTAAAATCAGAATAATGTCATTTGCACGAAAAAAGTTACTTTTGAAACTGGTTTTTATACCGTGTTATTTAAGACAGACAATTATTTGCATACTAAAATCTCATCAAAATTTCATCAAAATTTATTAGTCTAAGAACACATAGAGGACGAGAACATGTACAAAAAAAATATAGGTATCTATAATTAAGTGTGGTGTCATAAACCAAAGAAAAAATAACAAATATCAACCATGGAACTTGATTCGCGGCACAACATCGCGTTTTATTTCGTCATCAGTCTGCTATGAATGACCATGTTTTGCAACAATACAAACCTTTCGCTCACGAACCGCATATACCATTTATATTGGATATTTATAAAAACGAAAACAGACACTAAAACATACATTTCAACTATCTATTATCGTGTAAAAGCCGGTTTTAACATTACTGGCGACCTGGACGAGATATTCACGGCGTTCGCTATCTACATTAGAAACGCATACGAAAAAGGCGCCTATTTAGGCACCTGTGGTGCCCTTCTATGTCCTGGGCCCTGGGCTGTCTAATAACGCCGGAATACACAGTACAACTGTCTTTAATCTACGTGTTTTCAATTGCTCTTTGTGGTTTATTAACTGATAAATTAACAAGTGTTTGTAAAGACACAGAATACCTAGTCCGATTATCAAGTTCACAATATATCTGTAACAAATAAGTAAACAGAAAGCTGCATTACAATGTTACGTTAAGAACTATCTCCGTGATTTAATGCAACTGGTGGGTTAGTAAGGTCAAACGTGATAAGAGTGAGTTTCCACTGGCAAAATACTGCTATAAAACATTGTTATCCTTCTTATCCGCTGTGAGGATACAAAGAGTAAAACGTGTGTACGCAGTGGAAACTCACTGTTTTATATATCACCTACGCATTTATACCAGTAAAAATGGAAGTATACATATATGTAAGTACGATGCGCAGTTGTTTACTGTTCTGGAATATTTGACTCAGTTGTTTCCTTGAAACCGTGGTTAAAATACATATGTCAAAGATGTATCGTTGGACTTTTTATCTGGATTTACGGTACGCATAAACCTTTTATTACCCTAAAATAGTCAGATTAGTCGAATTAGATGACTTTTAGAGATAGCTTAAATTATAATTAAATTAATTTTCATTTTTGCCATACCGTAAAAAATAATTTTCCAACCCAAACATTGAACAACAAAAAAAATTATAATATATATTGTATGTTTATTTTTTTTTTTTCGATTTAATTGTAAAAAAATTAATTAATTCACATAACGATTTTTAATTTTTTTTTTTATATTTCGCATGTATTAAAATGCAATATGATATAATGAATTTCCTACATAATAATGGTACAAAAATAACACTTTTTATAAACATTGGTTTAAAAATATTTCCAGTAATCGTAAAATAATTTTAATCAATATTTCTCCGATTCACTTAATATTTATTTTATGGTTATATAAAATGTAAACTTACACTCACCTGTTATTATCTTCTGTTCAATTCGCGCGTGAAAGTTTTTATTTTGCATTCGGTCACTAACGAACCTTCGCGCTATCGCTTCGAGACTGACAGCTGACAGTTGCGGCGACCACAGATTCGCGGTTTCACCAACTAATGTTGCCATTTTTAATCTTCAACTTTAAGATATAAAAATTAGATATTTTATTCATTCAATTTTACAGTTAACTAATATGTTAATCTATTTTTAAATATAATAATTGACAAAATATTATAAAGATACGCAAAGTAGGTAATTCAGCCTATAGGAAAATTAATCTGAGGTATCAACACTGCCTCTGCTTTGTAAACATGCAAAAGATGCAAACTAGGTAAGATTAGTTTCTCGACATTTCGTTTTGTCGCTGAAGTCGCAAATTTGATTGTGTTATGTTTCTCAGGAGTAGAAAGTGATAAATCTGAATACAAATACACATTAAAACGACATATTTACTTACAGAATTATATAACTTTCAGTTAGAACTGAGTGGACTTAATAATTTGAAAATCAGTACGAGTTCTGAAACTTTTTTTTATACATTTAGATATACATTTTGTATAAAGCAGATACAGGATGCTGAAAGTCTCTCTTAGTTCTGAAATTTTAAATATCGAAAACAAGACTATTACACAGTGACGAAATAAGTGGCAAATAATCCAAATTGACCTATTTTTCTCACTTCCTACACGGACAGTAACAAGTAATCTATAACATCAATAAAGAAAGCCTGCTGATCATCTAAAGATGACTGCTTGCAGCTGTTTATATTTATTATAGCTTTCGCCCGCGACTCCGTCCGTGTGGAATGGAAAAAAACAAAAGCGAATAGCCGATGTGTTCTTCCAGACGATCCTCTACATATATGCCAAATTTCATTGAAATCCGTTCAGCCGTGTAGGCTACAAACTCTAACAAACATCCATGCATCCATCTAAACTTTCGCATTTATAATATTAGTATGATTTGTACCTGTCCGTGTACAGGAATGTTCCTTAATGTTCAGTGTGCCACATTAATGCAGAGTTGACTTGGGAAGTACGAGTTCAATATCTAGAGGCATATCGATTAAAGTTGTTAATAAACTTACGTTTTCACCTGACGACAAATCTGTCTCCTACTCTGACTATTTTATAATGGAAATTTTAAGATTTAAAAAACGTAACGTAACTAAGTATTTTTACCTTAGAATTGACTGGCAATAAACACATCAAAATATCTAATTAGTTCAAAATCCTATTTAAACTCGGATACAGAAGGTAACAAGTACCAGCGATATCAAATGATTTTATTTCGATTTTACGTTATTTAAAAATTTAAAGTATAAAAAAACGTACCCCCGATAATTAAAATAGAACCGAACAAAGCAATATTTTGAGTTTTTATGGAGAACTAGCTGTTCCCATGCGACTTCAACCGCATGAAATTATGAAAATTTTATTTTATTGTTTACATTTGTAAAATTATCAATTACAAATGTCAAAATGACATGACATAATGACAAGCTTGCTTCCTTGATGTTGGCAGCAACTTATGGTCTCTTTCTCACATTAGGTTTTTATTCAAAATATTTACCCCCTAAGTTTAATGGCGTGAAAATATACAGCCTAAAGCGTGACGCAAGTGTACGGCTTTTTATTAAAAAAATAATCATCAAAAAAATGCTGTAATTGTTGACATCTTAGGCAACAAAGAAGTGTGTGTTTACGCTTTATTATAATACTGTAGATGTAGATATAATCAAAATTAATTTTACTAAAATGTAAGAGAAAAACCTCACAAAGTTTCTCGTGGAAAGGATTAATTGCGAAAGCTTTGTTGTTGCGGAAATGTTAACTTGCCCTCAGTTAGTTCCTGTACGCCGCGTACAGCGGGTAGATTTGAAACCTGCGCAACGAGACCAACCCCTCGTTCGTCTAAGTTACCGCGTGAATTTAAGTATAGCGTTCCTTAGTTGTGTTGATAAATTTTATTTTAAAAACTTATCAGAATGGACCCATTCGAAATGTATCAATACCAAGTGGATTATGTAGACGATGACCTGGGTTTTGGAGACGATGATCGATTAGTTTGGATGGATGAACCAGTTCCATTGTATTATAATAATGACCTTGGCATCTTCCTTGATACGCCAGAAGATCAGAAAGAAACGAAAGGTACAGCCAATTTTTTTATTATTAATATAAAATTTTATTTTTATATAAAACATGTGTCAAAAAAAATCTTTTTGTTCTTGTATTTCAAAAACGTAGGTCGTGCATTTGTATGTAGTTTGATTAAAATCACATTTTTGCAAACGCAAAAATGTTTAAAAACTTTATAAAGAACTAGCTTTCGCCCGCGACTCCGTCCGCGTGGAATTAATAAAAACAAAAGTGAGTAGTCTACGTGTTTTTCCAGACTATCCTCTACCATCCATACCAAATTTCATCGAAATCTGTTTAACCATTTAGGCTACAAACTCTAACAAACATCCATCCATCCATATAATGAAGTATGATTAATGAATACGTGAAAGTTGGCGATAGCATTATAATTATTAATTTGATGTTGTAGTCGGTATTTGAGAAGTATGTTTTGGGTAAACTTAGTTATATAAAATCTTCAGTAAAAAAATACAGTAACTCTTTTTGTAAATAAATAATTTATGTTTGTTTACAAATACATTTTGTCAAATCTTCAAAACTCAATTGTACCGATAACAGTTTTTTTCTTAAATTAGGTACTACACTTTATTCTTGACTAGTTGTTGCTCGCGACTTCGCCCGCGTGAAATTAAAAAATAATAAAAAACATAGCCTATGTAATAGGTTAGCTTGTAAGATGCCTCACAGATAAATTACCTTTCTAACGGTGAAAGAATTTTTAAAATCCGCCCAGTAGTTTATGACTTATTTCAATACGTACAAAAATACAAATCTTTCCTCTTTATAATATTAAAGTAAAAGTATAGATGACAATGCAATTTTTAACATTCTCCGTCATTATAAATCCTAGATGTCTACTCCCACAAAATAGCCAAGGCATATTTGTATAACCACTCCCAAGAGCACGGTACACAACGAATAAATCCAAGCATCCATCTCAAAATGGCCGATGGCAAGTTTTTAATATCTCCCCAAAGACATTTAAAATATATATTACTAACTTTCGCCTGCGACTCCGTCCGCGTGGAATAAAAAAAAAACAAAAGTAGCCTATGTGTTCCTCCAATCTATCCTCTATATCTATATCTGTGCCAAATGTAATCGAGATCCTTTCAGCCATTTAGGTTACAAACTATAACAAACATACATACATCCATCCATCTAAATTTTCGCATCTATAATATTAGTAAGATTATAGTATTTTGTATCTCCAATATGGATATCAAATGACATGGCTTGGCCGGTAAAATACACCACTTGTTCCACGGGTGGTGTTTCGAAGAATTATTTGCAATCAACCCTACCGGAGAGTTACGTCGTTACACGAGTACAAAACATTCAATAGTTACCACCTCGATGGTTGTTATTCAACAACAACGAGATTTTCGCGTAACATCTTACCTCGCACAGCCGCGTTGTTGAATAATCTGTCCTCGACAGTATTTCCAATTATAACTTGGAGGCCTTGAGGAAAATAACCTACAACTCCTGTAAAGGCCGGAAACACATCTGAGTTTTCTCTAGTGTTGCGGATGACCAAGGGCGTTGAATCAATATTAGGCGAGTATACTACGATGTATGGATGGATGTATGTTTGTTTAAAGGTATCTTCAGAACGGCTTAACGGATCTAGATGAAATTTGGCGCTGATGTAGAAAATAGTCTGGAAGAACACATAGAGTACTTACTAAGGCTTTTTTTAATTCCTTTTTTTTATAGATTTTGATGTTATTTTCACTTTGGTATTGCCTGGTTTAGCAAATACAAGCAACAAGCACGGCATCCTTGACAACACTGAGTGGGAGCAATAAAGTTTCAAAACTTTTGGAAACCATACAACTTCTGTTGCACGAGTTGGTAAACCGGAAGGGTTATTAAAAAGTATTACAAATGTCCAATGAGCTCGACTCTTTTGTTCTATCGCCCTCTTTGAAGAAAAATTTCTTATTTCAAATTCGCAATTTCAAACTCGGGTAGCGCGTTTCGCAACGCAACCCTTAAATAACTTTTTATAAATCCATACGATTGGCGTTCTCTATTTTTAACATGAGATATTATATCATATTATTACTAGCTTTCGCCCGCGACTCCGTCCGCGTGAAATTAAAAAAAACGAAAGTGAGTAGCCTATGTGTTCTTCCGACTATCCTCTACGTCTATGCCAAATTTCCTCGAGACCCGTTCAGCCGTTTAGGCTACAAACTCCATCCATCCATCCATCTAAACTTTTGCATTTATAATATTAGTAAGATTAGAGCTTAAAACTATATCAGAGCTAACATGTTTATGAAGGTTCATGGCGCCTATTTCTCTTGGATTTCTCTTGGACTTTATTATGTGGGTTAGTATGTAAATACCATTGTGACGGTCCTGAGCCTAAACAACTAAAAAGATTTAGACGAGTGAGGTTTTATTTGCTTCGTCTTTTTCACTAGCCCATTCACAAATTACTTAATATCTTAATAACATGTTTATTTTTATTTGTAGATGAAAATGCGACGTGCTGTACGCAGCCGGTATGTAGTGGAGAATGTTGTGCGGGTCAGTATCTTTTTATGTTATGTATCATATAAAATTCTTAGTTAATTAATGCACACTATAACTATTATTACACCCGTAGTGGAACAGCGTGGTTGACTAAGGCCTAGTAGCTCTAACTTAGGGTAGGCTCCGAACCTCTCGGTGGGGAGGTATAAGTGAGCTAGTGATGATGATAATTATTAGGTAAAAAAAATTAAATAACATATAGACGAGGATTAGTGAACAAAAATCCCTTCACCGATACCTTCCCTGAAAAGCACTATATCAGTTGTTCAGTTTAGAATAAGTAAAAAATATTTTTCATGTAACGTACATATATTGAAATGAGTATATTAGAGGAAGTTTGAGAGTAGCCCCCGTAGTAGAGAAGGTAAGGAGTAAAAGGTGACATGATCAAAAAGAGAGTGATGACTGAGATGACGTATGATAGAGTTATGTGGAGGACAAAAACCTGTTGCGCCGACCCTACGGGAGTAGGATAAGGAGATGATGATGATTTTTCATGTAACGTACATATATTGAAATGAGTATATTAGAGGAAGTTTGAGAGTAGCCCCCGTAGTAGAGAAGGTAAGGAGTAAAAGGTGACATGATCAAAAAGAGAGTGATGACTGAGATGACGTATGATAGAGTTATGTGGAGGACAAAAACCTGTTGCGCCGACCCTACGGGAGTAGGATAAGGAGATGATGATGATTTTTCATGTAACGTACATATATTGAAATGAGTATATTAGAGGAAGTTTGAGAGTAGCCCCCGTAGTAGAGAAGGTAAGGAGTAAAAGGTGACATGATCAAAAAGAGAGTGATGACTGAGATGACGTATGATAGAGTTATGTGGAGGACAAAAACCTGTTGCGCCGACCCTACGGGAGTAGGATAAGGAGATGATGATGATTTTTCATGTAACGTACATATATTGAAATGAGTATATTAGAGGAAGTTTGAGAGTAGCCCCCGTAGTAGAGAAGGTAAGGAGTAAAAGGTTAGCATGTTACAAGGAGAACGTTAGTTATGAGTGTGGAAGGGTACATCGGTAGAGGTAAACCTAGAAAGAGATGGATGCATTGTCTAAAAGGTGACATGATCAAAAAGAGAGTGATGACTGAGATGACGTATGATAGAGTTATGTGGAGGACAAAAACCTGTTGCGCCGACCCTACGGGAGTAGGATAAGGAGATGATGATGATTTTTCATGTAACGTCTCGTCTACGTTTTCTATATTTTCACTCGGAGAAATTTTTTTCTTTGTTAAGGAGTATAAAATTAAAAAAAGAAATATCTATTGTTTGTAGAATTTAATGAAAAAAAAATAACTAACCGAAAAAAAAATTAAAATTTATGTATTATAGATTCCTCGGAGGTAATTAGGATAGAAAGGGTTTACCATACATAATGTCGCTATTTTCTTAATTTTTCTCTCTCGAAAAAAATATTAAGATTCCATGACTTCAAGAGTTAATTTTAATCTTTAATTTAGCATACTACCTGGAATTAATTTATACTTGACAGGAAATCGAACTCGGGACCCAAGCCTATCACTAGCGTGTGAGTTCAAGGTGTCATGTCCTCCAAAATATATTACTAAATACTAATGTATTCAACGTAATCGTTATCTCTAGACATATTCTTTTGAATGAACACATCAGGAAGCAATGAAGTTAGACTCTTTACAATGTATAAGCAAAACAGAGCTTTATAAACTGAGACGAAATCTTAGATAACCTTTGATTATGTGATGTTCGGCAGCATGAACTCCGATTTTTAAAATAGATTGTTTTGGAGCCAAATTATGCAAGACAATGTTCGCAAAATCACTATAGTGCTCGCGATGATTATAGTTAAACTAGTTGTCAACAGAGCTCCGCTCAACGTTGTGTTTCGTGAGTTTATTTCATTCTCCAGAAATTATTTAATTTTTAATAAATTCGCACAGTGACCTTTCCCTTAATGTAAAGGTTCCAATTGTTTTTTCAATGACAGTAATGAAAATAAATAAAGTTCTATAGTTATTTGTGAAAATTCACATATTTAGGGAGAAAGCGTTTTTCCAAGTTGGTTATAATTATTTGGTATACCTTTTTGTGTCGTAGGCCGAATTTAATATTATATGTGAAGATCTCTTATCTGCAAATAATCAGATTCTGTAATTAATGTTCGTTGTGAAAGTTGGGTCATTCAAATCACATAACATCGGGTTTCGTGATTGTCTAACTTATAAAGGCTTGTATTTAATTCCTGCTATTCTCAAATATTTCCAATATGATAAACTAAGTACTTCCTTACAAATAATGCGCCGGTCCGCTTCCTCAATTATTACGCAAACTACAAATCGTCCTTGTTTAGATGTTTTGATGTATAAAGCCTATTAAAACGAGATAAAAATGTGCATTAAAAAATTACGAATCCAATTCAGATTATAAGGATAAGATTTACGAAATTAACCAGTTTTCTTTACAGATGATCATGCAGACCCGTTACCTGACCCTCCCGCTGAAGTGGACTACCAATATGCATCAAGTGAAAATGGTAAGTCTAAAGCATACATTAGTTTCTAATAGTTGTAAATTAAACACGTAAGCTCGAGCTTACAAAACAGTTCGCGGTAAAGCTTTCGAACTCAAATGGCTCCTACGGTAAAAGCGTCTGAAATAACTTATACATGGGAGAGGGTTTTAAGCAAAATATTACCGAACCCTTAAGTATAATTTCCAACGTAGACTAACTTTACGTTGTTTAATATAGTTGGATAAAACTACTACAAAGCAAAGGAACATTAACGTGGTTTTCGCAGTAATGGACGCAACAACCCATCTACAAATTCAAATATCTATAGTCAGCGGACACTTCGCTATTTTTGTGAATTTCGATAATCGCTTGCTCGATTGTTACCTTACAGTGTAATAAAAAATATTAACGTATTTTCCATCTAATTCGTATATTTTTTTATACGATACATTTGTTTGTCTCGGCTAAACTTCGTTTCGTATATATCGTAATTAGTATAAGTTTGTTTTTTCTCAAAACATTCAGGTACTACTGGCTTATTTTGAGTTTCAACATTTATTTTATTTTTGTAGCACATTCTTTTACTAAATAGCAAATATATTAATATATTATTAATACAATTTTTGGGAATATTTCAATCGTGTGTTGTTTTAGCTGTTTTTATACAACGCTTTGCAGAACTGCACTGTACCATATTGAAAACAATTCTAAAGTGCTATTGCATTTCCGAATATATCTTTTAATCGACAATTAGCGACTAATCAGCACTTTTAATGCTCCCCCCCCCCTCCACACACACACTGGCGACGCCCAAAAAACGAAACATTTATTTTAATATATTTTTTACTAAAGTAAACTTTCTATTAGCATGATCAATCTAATATTCAAGAACTCTCTAGAATAATTTACAAATCTTTACTAATTTGTATTGACTGCAAGCATATATTTTATTTTTGATTGTTAACTCTGAGTTGCCCATAAAAACATAAAACCCAAAATACACACTTTATGTAATCAATTTATTAGTTTTCTTGAAGTTATAGCTATTTAAGTCCAAACCTCTTTGGCTTTTAAAATTGTTAAAGGTTAGACGAAAAATGGTATCTATTGCCAAGCTATAGGGTACCCCGTTAATTTAGTCTTAAAATTATAAAATATATGGCAAAAATAATCGCCAAAACTTGGACTTAATTATGTATTAATTACGGTACGGTCTTGCATATTCACAACAAATAGAAAAATTAGCTATTTACATAGACAAAAAAAATTATTCAGTAATGGTCTTGGTGTTTTATGGATACAAAGAAATGTTTAAAACTTTAGATTTGAAGTTTTATGTGATATAATAATATTAAAAAACCAAAAACCGTTCTGAGTTTTGATTTTGTCTTGACATTTGACAAGTAACAATAACATTTATTTTTAACATTCCTTGGTGTTACAATTATTTAAATTTTAAACAACTAAGTGCAGGCGATGTAACAAAATATTTTATAAGTTACTTTTAATGCTTTTATGTTTGAAACAATCTATACGGTGTGAAATAAGAGCCAATAATTTTATTATATATTATTCATTAGAAAAACGTCGGTTTACATAATGACTCGATTAATCATCGAAGAGTAGAGGCCGAAAAATTGTGTTGCCATAACAACTAACATCATTATTGCACTTTCATTGCATTTTGTTCACGTTACTTCCGTTGCAGGCAGATTAATTTTTTTATTCTACTAAATATATATTTATAGCGTTTTTCAATCTTTTTCAATTAAAAAAATGCCGTACATACTCTATTATGATTATTTAAAATGGCTTAAATTATTCCGGATTTCTTCTGGTCGTTAATTAACCATAGACAGGAATGAAATACTAATCGCGTGTAATTTCTCCATGTTACTGGATAAAACTCCATTATTAACTTTTTTTCATGAAATTTAGTAACTAAAACGTAAAAAGGTCCAACAACTTTACAATAGTTTTATGTCTATTGCATTTTATACTATTATATCCTTACGAAATTAGCAATTCCCCGGGTTATCTCTCTAATTAGCTGTTGTTTAAGGAAAACAAAAATACGTTAAAACAATAAGTAACATTTTCATTCGTAAGTATGTATCTGTTTAAGTATTTAAAAGAGCATAGTGACGAACGTTAAAAACGATTAAGGACAGTGACACACTTCGCAGAAGTTTTGCCAATAATTTTTAAGAGTTTGATTTCAAAATTGATTTTTAAACTTTCAAATTAATGTTCAAAAGATCTTTGAATAGTTCGTAAGTTCGAAAATAAATAAAACATCAGCTAAAGGTAAAGTTTTAGTCGTCTCTATCCATAGTTAGTTATCGATATATCTTCATCCATAGATAATAAACGACAAACTTCACCGTAAAAATTTTCTCTTTGCAATTTGTCAACTATTGCAATGTTTACATCAACCAACAGCAACAGGCAAAAAAGAACACGAAAAGCGAAGCTTGGCATGGCTTGGCATGCGTGACGTGACTAGTAGACGTAAATGATCGAATGACATTAATTTAAATTTTTTTAATTCATTCAACAATTGAAAAAATATTTTGTACAATTTTTACTTTTGTTAAACCGAGACATATCAAGAGATAGTAGTTAAATTTTGCTGTTAAATATAATTTCTTCTATAGTAGTGACGTCCGTTTGTTTATTGCCTAACATCCGCCATTTTGTTCTGTCGTTTGTTTAGTGACTGGGTTTTTACCTAGTAATGCCACACAAATTTACTGGAAACCTATATTGTGATTTTGCAATCGGTGTAAAATGTATTTGGTAGACACTTTGTTTTTAAGGGCTTAAAATTCATTTTTGTGTGTCTTGTCAAACTGACATTGGAACAAGTCTACCTATGTGCCGGATGTGTCCTACAATCAGTTAGGGCGACAGAACGTGGTGCCACCTTGAGTGGTATACGTGTTGCGATACCTATGCTGCCTAGAATATGAGTGGCAACGGGAATCAGGTGCCGCTGGCGCCAAGTCAGCGTGGGCCCGGAAAGTATCCTTTTTAAGTGATTTTTTTAAGTTTTAAAGTTATATTTACGTAATGTAAGCCACTTTAGCAGTTGCTACGATCGTATCTCCGAATGCTGTGTGTTGTGAATTATTTTTTCACGATAATCCTGTGTTATTTTTTTGTAGAGAAAAGCTAGCTTTTTGTTGTAAATGTGTATCTTTTATGTAGTTTTAACAAACTTTGAAAAACTTATTAAGTTTGGTTATAACTTTTTCATTGTTTTCAAAGATTAGATTTGATATGTTTTATACAACTAAAAGTTGTTTTCACGATCTTAAGACTTTCTGTTCAACTTTATTTATTTTAATTTTAATGACCATTGCTTTATTTTAAAAAAGTAAAGATTTTTTGCTTAGAAACTTTTTTGAAGATGCAAACTTTATAAACTTGTTTTTCGTAATAGTCATATGATCTACCAGCTTTTTTACTTTTCCTGCTGCTATTCTTAATTTTTTTGTTTGCTAAATTTTGTAATACCCCTGAACACTAGATAATGAAAAGGAAACAATATATGTCCCTCTCACTCTCTTTGGTATGTGCTGTCATTACAAAAATATATTTATAACTTATACTTTCATCATCAAATTTTTCATTTTTTGTAAATTTTCGAAATTTAATTATTTCACAATTTAAATTATTAACACTATTGAAAATTTGAAAGTTAATCGATTTTAAAAACTATGTAATGATATTGATTACTAGAAATTTTGTATTTTCTATTTGATATCAACAACAAGAAATTAGAAAATACTGAGAACATCAGCTTATCTTTTTTTATTACTTATCATGAAAAGTTGATAAAGCAGGCCAAATTGATATATACCTTGCCAAACATATCCCAAGGAGTAGATTTGTAGGAATTCCCTAATATTATTAGCTCAAAATATTTATCAATATTTCTTTTTAAACTTTTAAACATTTATTATACAATGTAGAGTAAATAACATCTATCATATCATTAGGCATTTGGATAATTATCTAGTAGAGTTTCATCTATCATATAATAATCATTTTCACCTCCAATCACTATTTATCAATTTCCAGGTTTATCTACCATTTCCCTCAATAATTAAAATTACCCTTACAAGTCTTGTCATTTTCGACTTTAATAATGACTGTTTCCAAGTGACTTTCTCAGAAATTAATTACTAGTACTTTTTAAAAAATTAATCAAAAATATTGTTTACTGGATAGCCAGCCGCAGAATGGATCCGTTAGTAGTCAATATTGCACTACCCAAGTGAATAAAGCTGTTACTCCGATCTTTACTTAGACCACAATAAAAAAATGGTACTTAAATTTTCTTAACATACGAAATAAATAAAATTCAAGTCAATTGTCATCTTAGATATTATGAATTAAGCCCATACAGAATTTCCCTACTGAAAATAAAAATAATAACTACTAAAAAAAAAGTTTTTAGTTTCAAGTAAATTTCTTACACTTTATTTAACTTTCCAGAAATATTTGTGACATAGATTTGTGTTACCCATCGTTACTTTTTTAGTAAAAAATTTCAAGTACCGACCATTTTGAGTCTGAAATATGTTTCACAGTTTAGAGCCACTATGTAAAGCAGATTAAACAAACGCGTTATTCGTAGAGTTGCGGAAACCATATTCTAACATAACATAAACAAAGCATTGTCTAGCAATCTAAATCTATAATATGATAATAAAATATCCAATCGAACATTGAATAGTTAAACAACATTTAAATGTGTCTTAAATTACAATATTTTTGTGCTGAGAACATATTAAGCACCTCATGCCGAGCAAAGGCTCAGAATTTTTTGTCTATTCGATCAATTCTATTCCATTAACTTGTAAAAAAGGTGTCAGCTGAGTCTAAGTATATTCTATAAATTTCAACATAAGATTCGTCGCAGTATTCAGCTGTAAGATTATTTTTATATGATAGAAAAACATTAAAAATTAGAAAATCATAGAAATTCAGTAACACAAGTTTCAAGATGTTTAAGTATTCTTACTCTTTGGCGGTGCTTCATACTTTTGTGTAGAAAATTACTAAGTTCAAATAAAAATCGTATTTAATTACAAAATACATCCATGCAGAGAGACACAAGGTTTAAATTTAATTGTTTGCCTTTTCTTATATCAAGCAAATATTTGAGGCTGTTTTCCTATTAATATATACTAACTATAAATAAAATTGAATAATGCAAGTGAATTAAGCCATTTGAATAATTTTTGCTATATAAGAATCTTGCCCTATTATTTTTTTTATTTATTTTAAGTAGTATGTAAGTTGTAATAATTAGTAGCTTATGTGAAACTGTCTTGTAAATGTTGTGTATGCTTGAAATTGCTGATAATATTATGAATGTATATGAATAAAATATTTTATTTATGATGTGATTATTGTTTATATACATTTGATAAATTACAATGATTTATTTAATAGCAATGTTCAATTTCACCACTGAAACATTGTACTAAACATGTTTTTATCTCTATTTATTGAAAGATAATGAATGAGATGACAATATGTTGTTTGAGTCAACTTTACATGAATTTTGTATTAAAATATGCACTAATATGTAAATTATGATTTTCATTTAACGTAATTGGTCATAGGCCCTTAATCTTTTAGTTGAATTATTCATATTACTATAAAATCAATTGTTATTTATAAATACTAAATGCACATTCTTTCGTAATTTTTTAGATTTGAAACTTAATTCTATCTAAACTTTATTCCTATTGTACCATGGTTTTAACAATGTTTAAAAGAATTGTTTACTATCTTCATAATCCTTTGAACAAAAATTAGAAATATGTTAGTACTTCAAACTTCATGTAGAATTGACGTTTTTTTTTAATATTATGCACGCTGGCGATATAATTTTCTAACCAGTTATACAATAAAGTGTAACTTTACACTATGAAAATATTTCCTGATAATGCATTTTGTGCTCATCAGTTATTTTTTGAGGTTAATGGCCTATGTTGTATGATCTAGTTTTATTTATTCACTACAAACTTACATATTTGTTCCTTTCCATTTTTTGATATATAACATTAATTAATATATCTATATTTTCTTTTTGATTTCTATTGTATTAAAATTGTAATATTGAAGAAATGCTTATTTACTTTTTAAGTTTTTGGTAAAAAAGATCTTGTGATGAGAAGTTCACATTCAAAATTTGTTAGTTGCATTTAATTTTTGACTGACTTCCCAAAAGAAGGAGGTACTCAATTCGTCTATATGTTTTTTTTTTTTAAAAGTATATATCATGTATATAATATTTGCATATATGACAACCAATATGTATGTAGAAATATTTATAATGCTTTCTGCAGTTCTCATTTCAACCCTAGTTTTCTATATAAAATCATTTAAACATATTTCATTATACTCAAAATCATTTAGATATTACCATCCAACTGATCAAAAGCAATCACTGCCATTGAAAGGACTGCTGCTGCGATTTCAACTGGAAAGAATATCAAATGCATTAGAACTCCATTTACCAGGTTCCTGCAAATAAATAACTACTAAAGATCTATACAAACTTGGCATGAAAAAATGAAAAAAAGATGTGAAAATCATAAAGATATGAGCATGTTATTTTAAACCGCCGTCAGCAGTTGCGAAGGTTTTATCCAATTTATTACCGTGCTAAAGGCTCATGAATCCATCTTAAGCTAAGCTGCACGTGTCATTTTAAAATCACAACGAATTACTGCAGCGTATTTTCTGCGTCGCGTCGATGTCGTAATTGTACAAGGTCTATTACTAACATGTGCATGTTATACCTGTTTTGTATTGATAATACTAGGATATCGACCTGAGCTTTCGCTACCCTATCAAGGGAGTTCGCAGGACAAAACGTTAACGAATAATCTTAATAGACCGTGGAAAGTACCGCTTGAAGTATTTAAAATTCTGTCGACTGCTCAAACATTTTATTTCTTCAGTAGGAGTTGTCTAAGATAATTTCAGTACTATGTGTTGCTTGACTATAGAAGGAATTTCAAAAGTGGGGGCGCAAATAATACCACTAATGAATATCAAATCAGATCGAACAGATGACGAGGGATGTCAATTTTGGTGAAAATGGTGTCTTTTCCTATTTAAAAGTTCTGTCAATACTTTTGAGAGCAAGGCAATGAAAATGAAAGTCTTTCAGAGACATAAGCAATTTCGCACTATGTAAAAAATTTAGATTTTCTTACTGTCTGGATTTAATATCAAATGAACATGTTAAATCAAGCTCGTCGGTGATCGTAACTAACGTATTCACATGACAAAAGACGAGCATAGAGTAATGAGCAGCAAACACGACTAGAGACCTCGAGAATTCTCTCGTTGTAGAAGGATAATCTACTCAGTGAAAAAACATATAAATATGATTATTAAAAACCAAGAAAATCCTCAAGAAAAGACAGAAGAGAAGACAGGTACGTGTGCATACATTGTTCCAAATTATGTACTAAATATTGTACACAAAGTTTGTAATTTGAAATTTCTATATATATCTGCAAATTAGCTTGTTAATCACAATATTTAATAAAACATTAGCTATCGATAAAATTCACAATTACCACAAATCGCTTTCTCGTAAGTGACGATTGTTTACATAAGCCATAATTTGGAACAATGTATAGCTCTATACATATTATTGTTCCTAAACATAGTTTCATTACTTAGTTAGATTAATGTATTCTAAGTATATTCAAAGCACTCTAATTTCATTCTTTCTTACACCTTTATCCTTTTGTCTTACGCTACTTTTTCTTTTCATACGTATTCTTTTTCATAGATTTCAGTTCCATCATATTATTTGATAGCTGCCTGTCTACATAAGTCATGTATCGCTACTTTTTTAATTTCTTTTTGACAATGCAATGACATCCTTTCTTTGCTTAGTAAGTAATAAGTGCTTTATTCTATAGTGTTTATTTTCTGATTTTTTTAATCAATAGCTTAGGGCCTAATCAAGAATATAAAATTCCTGTCCTAGGGTCTCAATCGCCTTCTTTATTATTAATACATTACTTTATAATATATGCGAAAGGTTTACTTCCATTTTTTCCGAAATATGGCGAGGATTTTATATTTCTGGTCAAGGTTTAATGTAAGGATAAACTTCTGTATACTTATTTTTTTTATGTAGCATTTTTGGTTGTCATGGTGCAGTATATGTCAATATCGGTAGAGGCTGGATGTAATCTAGGATTGCCACTGTCAAAACAATCGTACAAAAACATCGTCATCACTCTCATTTTCCTAGAATAAAACAGAGAGCATTATGTTTTTGTGCACTGTTTCGGCAGTGTAAACCCACGATGAAATGCACAGTTATTGTAATTGACAGTTTCACAATAGTAATATGTCGTATGAGTTCTCCGTTGAATATGTTAACGCCAAATCGTGTACATCGCCCGTTTATAATTTGTCTAATTTAATTACGAACTTCATTGGTAGTCGCCTTCAATACAATAAAGAATCATTTTGATGATAAAGCAATTACAAAGATAATTTCACCGTTATAAATTCATTACGTCAATTAGTGAATGCATATCGTTTAATATGAAATTCGCAGTCTTTATGACTACTAGGCAAATTAGAAACAGGCGGCATATACGATTTGCCGGTGATAAATACACTAAGTTTAGCTGTAATCATTGAATAGCATGAATCTGTGAATGTTTGATAATAACGAAGCATTGTCGATGTGACCACAACACTCCTATGGTGTTCTTCCTAAAAGTATCGTAAGCTGACAATGCCTGGAAGCTGACAAAGTGTGATTAGGTACGATGTGTAATTACATTATGTTATTTATTATATCTTGCCTCCGGCCGCTTGGCTCTGCAAGCCTTCAGCGAAATATATAAACGCTTCGTTTTAGTTATATATTGATAATGTTTACATACAGCCACGTAAACACTTGAATATATGAATTTAAAAAGTATGAACGTAGCGCCGCCATTGCAAATTGCTTTTATCAATTTAATTATGTTTCGGTCCTTCGTATCGTTAAAGATAAAGCTTGTACCGAATTAGATCACATATTCATGTGAGCGATGGAAAATCACGTACTACATACCTATATATAATATCTATGTATTAATTTATATAGGTATTTCTATTATATGGAAGTAAAGCTTGCCTGCAATGACCATGACCCGCAAATTACGCTATTTATCTCTAAATATTTAATACACTTTGTAAAGTCGTAAATGGTATTTTGTCTTGTCTTTTGTTTACTATTACATATTTCAATTCGCACAAACATTTATTTTAAATGCAATGTATTCTGAACGATTTTAGTATTCACCTAAAAATGATTTGCACTTGTCTCACTTATGTAAATATCTCATACAAAACACATAAAGGAGTCACCAAAATCTAAAACAAACTTTATCATCAAAAAGATAAGGTCGCATTTAAGTTTTACAGTAAAAGCTTTTTCTCGGTATCGTGCTACTTTAAGGTCGCAAGCTATTGTACTTTCGGGAGTTGGTATGATTATATTGAAAACGTAGTACTGGTAAGGACCATCTTAGCCATCCAAGTTCGGTTTAAAGGAAAAAGAACCGCGTATCCACACATATGTTATGATGAAGTGAATATTTTTTCAGTATATAAAAATGAAGCATGCATTAAAATATATGTGCTAAAAGCTTTATGCTGCTGTGCTTTTTGTTTAGAAAGGCATATTCTTAAAAAATATGTAGTTTGTTATAAATGTGGTTTGTTGTGAATATGTTATTTCCGATGAATGACGTCATTGTGCTTGGCTAAACCGTACACACAGAAATAAGTTGAGACTTATGTAACTTGAAAACTAGGAGAGCATTAGTGATCAGTAAATAAAACAAAATAACCCTATTGCACTGTATACTTGATTCCAATCCAAATTCTTTGCCATAGACAAATTGCATTTTTATATCACAAAGTGGCTAACGTCAACACCTGAATTCGCATATCACCTGAAATAGCAAAGCGACTGCTGCCCATTCAGAGGGGATTCCTACCTTTAATTGACGGAGGAGGGAACGCAAAGAAAAAGGGTTACTATCCGTCCACTCTTTCGTCAAATCCACTTCCTCTTCCCGTCCTTATAAGAAAAGGGTGGGATGGGAAAAGGGATTAAAATCAGGCCTCCGCCAGAATTACGCTAAACTTATAAATTCCGAAATATATCTATCAAAACCTTTTTTTCACACAACCATAAAAAATTAGCAATACGCTTATTTTAAAATCACTTCTTTTATTTCATTATTTTCACAAAATGATCGATAAAGTGAAATAATCTTAATTACCATCATGTCTGGAATTCGGGGTTCTCTGTTTACATAATTTCGGCTTTGGATTGGACCGTGGTATACAATTAGTTGCATGTTCAACACCAACAAATAATTCCCTCTTATTCTTCAATGATGGCAATGCATTGGTTCCTGATGGCAGATCGGTGTTGATACGCTACACAAGTCAAAGATGTTTTACCAACGCGCGAACCTTGCTTATTTGTTATCTTACTTCCAATGAAAATATGTAATAATAGTGAGCCGTGGTTGATAATTTTAACTATAAATATTGCACTATCTTCGCTGTCCGCAAGAATATCGATCTAAGTAAATATCTCATGTAACGATAAATGTTATTATGTTACGTGTTTACCTGTGTAGGTCACTAGTAAAATTTATCTTATTTAGTAATTACATTCACTTAAAAATATCCTTGTTTACTCGGTTTTATATGAATTTAACACCATAATAGATTTATATCAAATTGAACATCAGGTTTCCTTCGAAATTAAAAGTAGCCCTTCAAAATTGTTATATTTGATGTGGACAAAAAAAATCTAAGATCTTAGCAACCTATCCAAGTTATCGAAATAACAGTCCGTAACGAAATTTCTTATTTCTTCATTAGCCTTAAAAAAGATTTAGAATAGACCTGTTTCTCGCTAAGCCATGTTAACTTACGGAGAACTTTCGATCTTGCATGACAAACAATAACAAACAACTCTTACGCACTCGGTCGTTTACTAAGCATTCCCTTAATGTCTCAGTAAAATTAATTAAAAGCACCCTTAGTGATAAATGGACGAGCGGGACTTATTGTAAAAAAAATATTCACCTATTTCTGTCAAAAAATACACAACATCTAAATTGTTAGCTAAGTTAAAAATAGGCATTCATTATCATAAATGTACTTAAATGAACACTTATTAGATGAAAGCTCTCAACATAAATATGTTAAATAACATCTAGCGTAATATTAACTGAGAACCGAACCGAGTTTTCTGCGAATAATAGATTCCCAGAAAATGTTTGCTAAAACGGGCGCTAGTTTGAAGTATCAATTCTGGTGAAATAAATATATTTACTCAAAAGATCCACAAGGTAACTAATATCATGTGTTGTTGAATTGTGTTTGTTGGATCCTTTTTACGTTTCTAAATGTGAATATCTTTTCTTGGAAAAAATACGTTTTACATTTTAGTATCATTCTATTTCTGTCGCGATTTATTTCTTTTATTACTTCGATATATTCCAATCTTGAATTTCTTAACGTGCCATGGGCGTCGCCAACTGATGATCTAGAGGGGTAGGTCGATGACCAAGGAGCTCGTAGTAAAATTACTTTTTTATTCCAAATAGAACTATCTATCTATATGTGTCGCTCGGAGTTGTAGGAATCATAGTAGTTTAAAGTAATTTATATATTTATTTTACAATTTTAGACTCTAATCGAGAGGTGGGGGTGCGGCTGCCCCCGCTTCGTTCCACGTCCCACCATAGCGACACTTATATAACTTGTCCTAAGATATGATTGTAAGTGGACAACGAAATAAAAACAATACTACTCACGAAATGAACTTTCTATAAATATGTATTCAATACAATATACATATTGGTAAAGCACTTGAAAATAATTTGTAACTAATGAACATATCCTTGCGTCAATATTGATTTAACAAGCGAAGAAATTAATGTACCTTTGCGATGTAATCTTGAATTAATTATCAAATTGCCCTTTTAATAAATGAGTTGTTTTTTAAATTGAACCAAAACCTCCAAATTAAAAATAGCTAAATTGATATTAGTGCTACAAAATTATTCAAATCTTGAAAAACAACAACAGAAGCGATCGTTTCGGGAAATTTATTCATAAGCACTTTCATTGCATTTTACATGATAACAGTTTTTAAAGACATCGTCTTTAGAAAATAAAGATATGGGACATCAAATTTATTTTCTTTCCTAAATTGTTATTTATATATTTGTCTTTCTTTTCAATTGGCATTACGCGGCATCGTTCCAAATATTTTTGGATAATTGTACCACAGCCGCTGTCCCATTTCGTATCTTTTCATATTATCTTTTTATTTTTTGATTTCTCCAAATCAAATCAAATTACTGTATTTATTAAATAGCTGATTATTTTTGTAGAAATGAAAAAGGTCCCATAATCAATACCTTCCTATGCGAAAAATTGAAGAAACCTAGTATCTTCTCTACAATATTCTCTTATGTCCATGTCGATTCGATTAAAATTGTTTAAACCTATTCGATTCATAACAAAGTATCGAAAAAAAATTATGAATTTTATGCATTAATTCCCTTAAGTTCAAAGTACGGTTACTCTTTATTCATGTGTAGACATATTCATAAAGTAAATAGCGGCCATTTTGAAATTTTACATGATTCTGTGTTGCAAGACAGGCATTTAAAAAAAATTGTGGGAGCTTTTTAAGTTTTTATATGGTTTTGTCATTTTATTTTGTTTTTACTCACATTTTCATTTAATTTGAAATTAATTGTGATTTTTACTACATAACATTTAGAAAAAAATTCTTTCATATATGAATTATTTTTTTTTAGTATTATATATTTTTAACATTCTACGTATTTATTTATACGTCAATATTTATTGTATTTGTACTGAATAACAGATGTCCCACTACTGACTTACCTACCCTAGACTGACTTTGACAAGGTATCTAATCTGAGAGTAAACTGACTTACTGCAATATTTCCAGTTAAGGTTTTAGGTAGTGAAATTTATACTAGATCTAATCTCCTCATCCCCCCATTTTACGTAGTTTTTACTTTACTTTTATAGTTTATCCGTTCCCTCTTACCATCGACCCCATCTTTCTTCGAGAACAACACACAAGTAAACGCAACATTGTACTATGGATTATTCACGTATGCATTGGACACAACATCTAGCGATCTCAATTTCATCTAATGTATAACTAACATCACACACGACATGGGGTGTACATCACTGTTAGACATAGTGAATAGGGTCATTGACGTCATCCCGATGAATTCATTCATTTCCACCGCTGCTAACAACGGATTTATACAACGTAAGTTATTGAGTCCATCGTATAATGCCATCCAAACTTTGTGGCGGCTCGCAATTTTGTAGTAGAACACATTATTGCCGCGATCTGAAGAGCGGCGGGGCAGACCCCTGCGCTCTCTTTCCTACCGCATTGGGCCCTGGCACCTACTGACGGAAAAAAGCGCTCGCACCTAACCACGAGCCGCTGTAAAGCTTGAATCCTGTTATAAATGTACAACGATCACCGACTGAACGTTGCAGAGATGTTTTGAAACTTTAACATGATTGTAATGAGAATACATTAAAAGTTGTTTTGCGTTTTTCGGTGTTTTTGATTATCCCATATCATTTATATTGCATTGACCTTTTTGCTCATTTATATAATATCCTAACTTTATATTGGGAAGAGGAGAATGTGGGAAGTTATTTGAAGTACGAGTACACAATTTAATAAGTATTTTATAATTATACGATAAATACCTACATTCCCGTTTTCCCAATAAACTTAAGATTGAATTATTTCGTCATCAAATTAATAGAATGTATAAATAAGCCAAGTAGTACCTGAATAGAGAAGTCCGGCAACTGTAAATAATTTATTGTGTTTGAGTTGTTAAAATTATGTTTTTCCTGACTAAATCACATCTTATTTAGAACTAGACCACTTAGTACTTCTAAGCTACATGATTATGAATTGGTTTTGTTGAAAGTAACGATCTAACCTTACATAATTTATGATACTGTTGATACTTGAGGCTTAGTTTATTTTTAGAAAAAAATTCTTTCACATATGAATTAATTTTTTTTAGTATTATATATTTTTAACATTCTACGTATTTATTTATACGTCAATATTTATTGTATTTGTACTGAATAACAGATGTCCCACTACTGACTTACCTACCCTAGACTGACTTTGACAAGGTATCTAATCTGAGAGTAAACTGACTTACTGCAATATTTCCATCTAAGGTTTTAGGTAGTGAAATTTATACTAGATCTAATCTCCTCATCCCCCATTTTACGTAGTTTTTACTTTACTTTTATAGTTTATCCGTTCCCTCTTACCATCGACCCCATCTTTCTTCGAGAACAACACACAAGTAAACGCAACATTGTACTATGGATTATTCACGTATGCATTGGACACATCTAGCGATCTCAATTTCATCTAATGTATAACTAACATCACACACGACATGGGGTGTACATCACTGTTAGACATAGTGAATAGGGTCATTGACGTCATCCCGATGAATTCATTCATTTCCACCGCTGCTAACAACGGATTTATACAACGTAAGTTATTGAGTCCATCGTATAATGCCATCCAAACTTTGTGGCGGCTTGCAATTTTGTAGTAGAACACATTATTGCCGCGATCTGAAGAGCGGCGGGGCTGACCCCTGCGCTCTCTTTCCTACCGCATTGGGCCCTGGCACCTACTGACGGAAAAAAGCGCTCGCACCTAACCACGAGCCGCTGTAAAGCTTGAATCTTGTTATAAATGTACAACGATCACCGACTGAACGTTGCAGAGATGTTTTGAAACTTTAACATGATTGTAATGAGAATACATTAAAAGTTGTTTTGCGTTTTTCGGTGTTTTTGATTATCCCATATCATTTATATTGCATTGACCTTTTTGCTCATTTATATCCTAACTTTATATTGGGAAGAGGAGAATGTGGGAAGTTATTTGAAGTACGAGTACACAATTTAATAAGTATTTTATAATTATACGATAAATACCTACATTCCCGTTTTCCCAATAAACTTAAGATTGAATTATTTCGTCATCAAATTAATAGAATGTATAAATAAGCCAAGTAGTACCTGAATAGAGAAGTCCGGCAACTGTAAATAATTTATTGTGTTTGAGTTGATAAAATTATGTTTTTCCTGACTAAATCACATCTTTTTTAGAACTAGACCACTTAGTACTTCTAAGCTACATGATTATGAATTGGTTTTGTTGAAAGTAACGATCTAACCTTATATAATTTATGATACTGTTGATACTAGAGGCTTAGTTTATTTTTAGAAAAAATCATTACTCGTGTCCTTTTCATATTCAAACTCAAGTCAAATCACATCTGTTTACGTAAATTCAATATCCACGTGTAATGATGTAGCTTCCGCGTAGGATAATTGATTCGCAAAAATCGGAGCAACCCTCGAAGCAAATATCTAAAAATAGCATACTGAAAGGTTACCGATGTTATTTGTAGTATTTACCTGCGAATAGATTCGTGGGCGGTCTAATTGATAAGCAATGTGACTCATAATAATTATTCAACATTAATTATAGTAGCATATTCTACTTACAATTATCACAAACATTTTTATCTTTGTACTTTTAATATTGTTGCTTAACTTTTTATATGTAAATGGTATTCTTAAAGTTTCTTCTTCTCTTAAAAATAATCAAATTTGATAACTATAATAAATAATATGTATCCTTCGTACATTCGCGGAAATCCGCGGTGTTCCCAGATAAAGTTCTTCAGGAAAAATTGCCTTCCTACAAATAAGTAATTAGATAACAGTGAGTAGTAAACGAAGGGATAACAATAAAAAGAAACCTCCCGTGAATTACTAACCGACTTATTTTGGTATAGACACATTTTTAGGTTGTGTTGTATTGATTTTTGTTCCGTGTCTCAAAATGTTCAAACGATTGAAGCTTTAAAGGTGGAACACCGCCAATTTCCCTGATTGTACATCACCATCGGAAAACGACATGGAATATGTAATATTATATATGTATAATATATAGATATTGGACCATAGTATCCCCTTTAATTAGATTTCGTAGTTCAATTATTAAACCATTCAGTTTAATCCTAGGTTTGGTATATCATTAGAGTACCTAATTCAGTAATCCCACTATAACGAGGTATCCTTATAACGCGTTTTCAATCCCCCGTATAACACGGGCATTCCCCATATAACGCGGGGATTTCGCACATATTTCTGTACTGTGAAATTTATGATTTGTACAGTTCATAATTAGCTTCGCGTACCATTGCACGTGTGCCTATTGTGTTATTACAAAATTAGATTGTTTTATTAAATTCGTGTATTAAATGGTGTAGGTTAAACGACTGGTCAAATTTTTGTATGGGAATATAATAAAAGTTAAATGTGATGCATCATTTAAACAGAACGTTATACGAGGTTGTAAAACCGCGTTATACGGGAATACCTTATAAAACGGTAACGATCGACCCCGTTATAGGGGGATTGTTGTGCTCTCATTAGATCTATTCAATCTTGCGTATTAGATATTTACTCGACCACTTTAGATGACATAATTTGTATGTCACTTGGATATGTAAATGCGTCGTCAGAGCGTGAACCCGCGGTGAATCACATCGCGAAGGGATGAATGAAGGGTAAGTACTGTGAATGAAAGCTCTTCGTAATTAGAACTCTACCTATTTTCTTAATATACTAAGTAATCACGATTCAAATTTATATTGTGAGTATTTCACAAGTTAACTTTTGTATTCAATATGTTTACTAACATGATACGCATTATATGTGATTAACTAACGCTCACACACACTATATCCAAGTCAGGTACGCCTGTTTACTTGTATGTATACATGTTCCCACTTGCTATCACTATATCTATTCAAAGATAAGACTGATATTACCTTTTTATTACTTCAATCAAACCCAAAATACTAAAAATATAAATAGAACATGTAAAGAATTAAATATTAACTACTGAGAAGTTTTAAGACATTAAAATGAAACTAATCCATAATTAAATTATAATAAAACGTCAATTTTCCTAAGGCGAAAATAATTGGACTTTATAAATTATCTAAACTTAGTTTTTATGGTGTTGCTATACAAGAAACGTAATAATAGTCTCCAGTATATTATAAATTAGATGAACGATTTAACGCCGTTTCAAAGTAGAATTTTTATCAATAACTTGCTATAAAATTATCATTTAATTAAATCATACGAACGTCGACGAATTGCTGATCTGACATACCTTTACAACATAAACAATATTGTCGATTGTTCTCGAGCTCATGTGCATATTATTCTATGCCTTTATAAAACATACACTTCTATTTACTCAGTTAAATAATGTTCAAATGAAATACTTTTTAAAATCGAGTAAAGTAATAAATAGAACTACCGTTTAGTAATTTGATATTTAATGACACGATAAATAAACTGATATTACAAACTTTGTAAAACTAAAGTACGTAACTTCTTGAGTTTGAACAAATTTTATAGGAAACCTCTTATGTTAATCAGTAGGCAGGTTGAAATACAAAGAAAAACATTTGTATTGTGATTAATGCTATGTATTCAATAAATGAACATAAGTGAATGCGTTTGTTTGTATCAGTAGTGTACTATGGTTCCGTGAAATGTTTACGGTTCTTTTAGCGGTGATGTGTTTTTATGGTGATCGCGCCAAGCAGTAAAGCGTCATGTTTTGCGAAATATTTCTCGAATTAATTCGCATTTAATTATTCCGACTCGTGCAACTTTCTCAAGCGGCACTGGTTGTTCGTATAGGAGCGCGATACTCGTAAGTTCCGGTTGACGTGAACGGGAGCGACGAGCGATGCCAATTGCCGGCCGAGTCGTCGACATCGAGCCCGATGTATCGATGTACGCGGGGGCGCTGTACATCGCCTCGCCTTGCCTGCCCACCGACTAGCTAGCAACACCACGGAACCTTAAAAAATACATATCATACGCCACGTCGCTTTCAATGTCGCATTAACCCGCAACAAAAGACGGTATCACTTTTCTACCGTTCATTGCTACCAAGATTCGCAACAACACCCGTCTCTAACAAACTTGACAAGCGATGGATATGGCTTAAATTTTCCGCTCAGTATATGGTTGTCGCAGACAAGAGGGTAGCTTTGGACGTGGGAACGCCCCAAATTCGTAAAGCTAAAGCACAAAGTACTTTCATCTCTTTTCCCCACGCAAAGTTCGTTGTCGCTCTACTTAGAATATTACAAAAGGGAGACGGAGTACGCTAAGCGACGGACGGCTTTGCGGTGGTCGCGAATTAATATCAATAAAATCGTATTTTCTAAACTTTTAAAAATAACATAGGCAAGATATAATTGTAGAGACGGTGCGGTGTTGAGGAGCTGAGCAGCCTTGTCGGTGTGGTATCGTGGCGTGTGTGGACGCGGGCGACCGGTCGCCGTGCGGCCCGAGTGCCGCTGCCGTCTACTTATCGATTTTCTCAATGCTGCATTCAATTACTATATAAACCGTGAATGCGGACTGCACACTTCCACGCGATCAATATACGTTACGCTTAATCGTTGCACAAACGAACGTTGATTCAATAGTTTATTCTATATAGCGGTGCCTAAACAGATTCGTACAAATTTAATATAGCTTAGCTTTATAGTGTGATGCGGTAAATCCGCGAATACGATAGTAGGGTCGTCGATTTGCGAGGTTATCGTCCTCGCTGCCTTATGTCGATGATCACATCGCCACTATTTTGGGAATGGTTTAACATTTGGCTAGTTGAATTTCTGAAGGATCTATATCATGAAATTAAAATGGTTGCGCTAAGAGGTAATGGGTTCGTATCGCACGGAGGTCAGTCAGAGGTGGTGGGAAATGGGGGGCAGAACTGCGGCGGCATTGGTTCGGCGCGCGTGCACGTGCAGTACATGCCGGGGCCGAGCAAGCACGAGCCGCCGCGGTACCCGGCCTGCGCGCCCGCCGCCGCTTCCTCCTCCGGTACCACCTACAGGCTGCTGCCGCAGTCGAGTAAGTGCAACGGCACACTCGCCACACGCGGCATCCAAAACCCACCACCCATAAAAATGTACAGTTTCTATTAAAGTAATATAATTTTGTTTTATTTTCCTTAGCGCCAAACAGTTATCCAAGAGCTTCAACACCACACAGTGAGTAACGACTTCGGAAGGTTTGTACAAGAGAGAAGTGAGAGTTGGTAGCTTATAGTGGTAATTGTTTCAGGGTCGGAGTGCTACCATCCGACGGGGTCGACGGCCTCCGGCTACTTGCCGGGGGCTCAGCAGACCTTAGGGCCTCAGCAGAGCCTGCGTCCGCAGCCGACCCCTCAGCCGTCTGCGCCCCCGGCGCCCCCTGCGCCCGCAGCGCCACAACTTGACATGTCAAAGCCTGCCCTGGTAAGTGGACTTTCCTTTTATACCTATTTGCGTACATAAATATTAAATTCAATCGTTTTTGTGTAAACAGTTCACGTTGCAGACTACTTGAAGTTTGTTTTATAGAATGTATTCACAATGAAAACTAGAGCCGTTCTTAGCGCTCTCTATCAGAGTTCTGAGAGGGAACACTTAGACGCCGCAAACTACTTGAACACCAAGTCTAAATATGATTTCTTGAACAAATGAACTTGATACATACAATTAATTTCCAATCCGGCTTACTTGTACGAACTAGTGCTACACTGTACTGAAGCGTTACTAATCCTTTCAACGTCGTGGTCCATTGCTGATTATTCTAGAATATTTCTTGTTATAGTTTTAGAAAGTAATTTAACTTTCACTCTTTTATTATTTATCCTGAGAATATCCCTTTCACGGGCATTTTTTTCATTCTTCATTCAAATAATAATCAAATCGTCTAACCCCTTCATTGATATACCCCATAGCCTCTAAAAGTGCTATAGACCTATATTGCATTAAAATAAAATAAATAAAACTCAAGGAAAATTCATGGCACCATTAAAATTTTAAATTTACTCCCATTATCGCGTTTTCATGTCTGAACAATATCATATCTATACATATCATAGATTTTATGTAAGTAATACAAAAATATATATATTTCTTGAACATGACGTAATTGTGTTGCCTACAAGGAAAAACTTTTTTAATGTGTCGTATCAAGGTCGCATTTTGTTCCCGGTAATCTCCGCAACTGCTTCATCGATTTTGATTCGATTCGAGACTTTTACTGTAAGGTTGAAAATGTATGCGAGACTAACTTAGGCAATTTTGTTTTAATTCCACACTGACGAAGTCGCTAATAACAGCTATTTAGGAATATATTACGTCGATTTTACTCAAGGCCATAAATCCCTCAACAAAAGCGGCGGCCTTGTCTCGTACTCCACTCGACACAAAATCAATATCTCGTAACTTGGCATATATATCAAACGCAAACTCTGCACACGTCATTCAGATCTATTGTAATAAACGACCGTCAGTCCGATGCAATTGGCGAGGTCCATGCTCTGAGTCAAAACTATAACTATAACTAAAGATTTTATAACGGATTCTGTAGAACTTTTTGAGATCTACAATACTTTCATACATCATTTTTATATACCTCTAACGGTTTAGGCAGCGTAAGCCGAGAAAAGCTAAAATATAGAGATTTTTTTAACGTCGGGGCTGAATACAAATATATAAATATATAAATGTTAGAAATATGCTGTTTATGAATGGTTCCTCAATATTAGTAATAATATAGCCTATGTTACTCACAGATAAATTAACTTTCTAATGGCGAAAGAATTTTTATAATCGGCCCAGTAGTTTTCGCGTGAATCAAATATATATAAGAATCCAAAAATACAAATCTTTGGTCTTTATAATATTAGTATAGAAGTATAGATATATCAAAAAGGATATTACTTTTAGCGATACCTTAAGTAAGATTTATAAATTTCCAAGCATTTGCTAAATCCAAGTTATTTTCCTGATTATTAAGTCTATTACGGTCAGTTCTAACTGATAGTTTTAACTGTCAGTTGAACAAAAAGTACAATTAAAATTGTGCCTACACACGCAGTTAAATGTAACTGAACACTTTATTGACTAAATGGTATTAAAGCAAATACGCTTCAGTCCGATTTTTTTAAACTGGGCATAACAGTTTTTAGCATGTTAAACAAACAACAATTTGGCATGCCCAGTTTGAAAAATAAAAAAGTTACTGAATCTGACTGAATTTTCGTCGTGATTACTTTTATATAAAGTTTAGTGTTTGGAGTAAAAGCTTCAAATCATATATTTTATGAATATATTCTAATAGAGACACTGCGAAATTTTTAATTGATTTGCGAACTTTTTATGCATTTCGTGCGATGTTCTTTGGTTACCCGATTGGCTTGTTTTGACTAAACTTACGAAAGTAGACTACCGACTTTTTAAATTATCCAAATTATGTGATAGCTGGCATGTCGGCAATTGGAACGTGCCAGTTACTGGCGCAATACATTACACATGCCAGTAAAATATTCACGAGATCGTACCGGAAGAGACGTCGGTGTCAAACTTCGCTAAGCTTCGGTTAAGCCCCTCGAACCTTAACTTACAAGCATGCAAGCGCGCCAGCAACTGGCATAAGCAATCCCGCCCTGGGAATCAGTAAAAAGAAATCCATTAATATACGATATCTTTTATCATCTGTATTATTTTGTGTAAATTTCTTGATACCATACACATTGACCTTTTTTGTATTCCTCCTTTAAAAAAAACATTATAATTTACTTTTTTTTTACATAATCTCATGTTATCTAACAGAGGGTGGCCATATCTAGAGCTAATAGGCGTAAGATCTCAAGTATAAGTACCTAATTGTCTGTTTCAACGTCAAGGCACGATGTCCAACTTATTTTGGCTTTGCGTTTTAAAAATTACATCACCAAGTTATTTTTATAAATAAAGCCTTTGAAGTGTATCAAATAAAATTGGACCATTTTTTTCCAAGATGTTTATTCCATTTTCCCTGTTTATTTGGGGCAAATCAAGTTATTTATATTACACTCACTTCCGGTTGATACATCGATCTGAAAGGCATATGTCTTTAATTCTAATGAAAACATAATGTACTAGCTGTGGCTCGCGACTTCGTCCGCGGGAAATTAAAAAATAATAAAAAATATAGCCTATGTTACTCACTGATAACGTAGCTTTTTAATGGTGAAATAATTTTTGAAATCCCCCTAGTAATTTTTGAGTTATTTCAATACATACAAAAATACAAATCTTTCCTCTTTATAATATTAGTATAGGTGAAAAATTATAGCTTTTCTTATTATAATATTAGTAAAGTATGCAAAATAATGGATTTCTTTTTACTAGACGTATTATTTAAATTGCCGTTCCAAAATGCTGTTGCGTACATAGCTCTTGTTTTTTTTTGTTTTGTCAAAATTGCTTTAGTTTTAAAACTAGTACGAGTCCAATTCTATCGTAGAATCATGTATTTCCGAACACAATGGGAATGAGAAATGATATTTACGCACATCACATGCTGACAATGTTATTTAATTTATGTGGATTAAATTGATGAAACAAACACAAACATGTCTGTGATTGCAGCCTTATAAGGTTAAAATTGTTTAGATGTGTTTATAATTTTATATTTCCATTGCATTACAAAGATACACAAACCTAGGAAATATTAATAATAAATGATTTTTGTGTACATTCCTTGTTTTATGAATTAATGCTATTTTCCACTATTCGGGCCACCAATGAGCAAGCTGTTAATATTGACACAAACATAAATATAACTATATACTAGCTTTTGCCCGTAACACCGTCCACGAATTAAAAAAAATAAATAATATGTAGCATATGCATTCTTCCAGCCTATGATCTACATGTGGCAAATTCCACCCGTTGAGTAGTTTTGAAGATACGTAGTAAGAAACATCCATCCATCCATCCAAACTTAGTATAATTTTACTATGTACTTTACAGGCAGGACACAACTACGTGCCACAACAAAGTCAGAGCCCGCAGTCGAGACCACAGTATTCAAACTTCTCGTACAGGGCGCAGCATGGAGCCCGACCCAACACACATCCAAGGTAAAAATACATTAATTTAATAGCTCTTGTACTCGATTTTTGACACACTAGTTACTTATTACGTTCGTTAGAAATCGAGTCATAATATTAACTTTTATATAAGGATTACTGGTAAATTATAAAAGCAAAGTTTCAATGTTAAACTATTAAAGAAGTTATTTTGTATTCTCAGGAATAATGTTTTCGGTATAAAGGTATTCCAGGATAAATTTCAAAATCGGGGTCCTATCTTGTAAAATTAGATATAATTTATTCATAAGTTAGGCTGCAAAATGCACGCAACCATGCGTAAAAAACTTTCGTTAGATAAAGTAGGACAAAAACATACTTATTCCATGACATTGATCTGCTTTAATATATTGCTTATAAATACCCTATTGAGATTCAAAACAAAGTGTTTTCTCAGTTTTATTCATACAGTTTACATATTGAACAACATTTACTTTTTAGACCAAAATCTATTTTGAATTGATAATGTTATCGTATACTTTCCATTTCCCGAACTATTCATATAAAATCTATTGTTTATTCAAAGTGAAAGAGAGGAATGACAATACGTAGGAGCGTTTCAATTGCATTCTTATTTTCAAGCACCATAGTTCTAAACAGAACTTTGTTTAGTCTATCTGAAATATCTAAAATAACTGTGTTATGCTTGACTGCCTTAAGCGAGAATGGGTATTTGTATTTGAAATTGACGTTTGCACTACATACGGTTAGTAATTATTTTTTGTAATGTCCGCTCTATGTTTGAATGTCTTTATTCCAGACAACAACAGCCCTATCTAGGTGGTGCGGGTAATAATACAGCGGCGCCGGTGGTGTACCATCATCCCACACTGGTCTTCCAGCCACATATGGGGTTGCCACAAGGCTACCAGCAGCCCAGGTCGTCTTCTTCAGGGTAATTATGAAATAAACCTCAACGAATTGTATCTTATAAAGTGGTTGACTTATTAACGCTTAGTATTCGTATGCCAATTGCATTTTATAAGTCTAAAATTCGATAAATAAAAATCTATTCTTTTGTATTAGTTATAATAACGATTTCTCCTATAATATATGTCTTCTATTTTCGCGGTGGTTCTAGGTAATTTAGAGTTGGCTTAGGTCAGCGTTTTTCGTTAGAAAACTGTGAACCTCGATTTAGAATTGTACTATTATACATTTATTAATAACGAGCTGTCGCCCGCAAACGTCGTTAGCGTGAAATTAAAACAAATGGTCGTCTATAACATTCTCTCGTGCATCTACTTTTTACCAGCTACCTTCCAGTCAAAGTCCCGTCCAAATCGGTCCACCAGTTCCAGTGATAGCGGTCCCATCGCCACTTTGATAGCGCGGAATAAAAAAAAAGTAGCCTATAATATGCCCGTCCATGTCAGCTACCCTCTAGTGAAAGTCCGGTCTAAATCGGCCCAGCCGTTTCGGAGATTACCCGGAACAAATGCGGCTTGCGGACAGACAGATAGACAGACAGAAAAATTTTAAACGCTATTTTCGTTATCAGCAACGCAAATACATCATCTTCCCGAAATCTCGAATTTTTCTTTTCATATTATAAACAGACACTCCAATTTTACATATATAGATTAATAAGTAACCTATAATATTCCCGATCGCAACAGCTACCTTCCCGTAAAAATCAATCCAGCCGTTCCGGAGATTACACGGACAGACAAAAATAGGAAAAAAAACGTATTTTATATGAGGAGTGTAAATACATATCATCATCATCATCATCATCACCAGCTTACTATACGTCCCCACCGAGGGGGTCGGAGCCTACCCTAAGATAGGTTGACTAGGTCATAGTTAACCACGCGCTGGCCAAGTGCGGGTTGGTTGACTTCACATATATCTTTGAATTTCTTCGCCGATATGTGCAGGTTGCATCACGATGTTTTCCTTCACCGTAAGAACTTCGGGTAAATTATGTACACATGTAAATTCGAAAAATCGAAAATCACATTGGTACATGGCGGGATTCGAACCCAAGACCTGTAGATTACAAGTCAAGTGCTTAAACCACTGAGCCACCGACGCTCTAAATACATATAAATTATGAAATATGTTTTCTTTTCTCAAGAGTACATACAGATACATAACTACTATGTACATATTAAATTACAATTAAATGGTAGAGAAAAACATTACAATCCTTCAATGAAACTTTTATGTTACCACGCAGTTTACTTAGTTTTGAGTTCATTGACTGCGCGTTCTACGAAGCTTTTCGCTGTGTTCGCTAAACTGTCGAGTTCATTGACTACACTCGCGATATTACCTTCTCCTATTACATTATACAAACAATTCTTGGACTTTTAACAAAAATTGTAGACTTATAATTGTTATTGTACACAAATGGTTTTACACAATACGCAGGTAAACTGTGAGGTTTTTGCGCTATAAGAGTTAATGTTTGATCCACTGGTGTAAAAAAAAATTACAGCTCCTCAAAGTTAAAGAAAAAAATTTCCAATATTTTTTTTATTTAGTTCTCGTGTAAGTTTTTCCAAAAAAAGGGATAACGGTACGAAAGTAGTCTTTCTTTTAATTAATTTCTTTCTTTAACTCGAGGCTGTAATTATTTTTAACTTGCTTGTTAAAGAAAAAAAATGACCACTGTAAATACATTATTTTGGACGTACGGTCAAATTTAATTCGGAAATCGAATTTTTCCGATTTTTTTACCAAAAAATTAAATAACTTTAAAACCATAGAAAATCTGACAACATACTTTGCGTTTAAATGATACCTATTGAGGTGCCCTACCTCCACAAAACAACAATCACCCTGTATAACACAAACATTATAGTTTGTTTTCTAAACAAGATATGTAAAATGTGTTTTATTTCCAGATTCTACCAGTATGTACCTCCATACTTGGGCTACGGCACGCCCACTGGTCATACGCCACCATGTGAGTATATCACAGGTGATATATTTTACATAATTTAATAATTTTAATCTCCAATTAAAAAAAGACTTCTAAATACTGTATAGATTCTAGACTGATAGTAGATATGCACATAACTTCTTACCTATTGATAAGTCTAAACTCTAAACCAAGACTCTTCAAGAAAATAATTTACCCTAGTAGTGATTACTAATTCGCAGTAACTAGTTATGACTTGATGAAAATCAAGTTATTTTTATCAAACGTTACCAATTTCGAGTCTTAAAGTTTATCCTAAGTTAGGGGTGACTAAGTCATAGTCAACCACATTGGCCTACTGCGGGTTGACATAACATCCATCACCATCATCATCACCAGCTCACTATACGTCCCCACCGTGGGGCTCGGAGCCTACCCTAAGTTAGGGATAACAGATAGACATAACATATATCTTTGAATATCTTCGATAATATGTGCAGGCATCACGATGTTTTCCTTTAGCGTAAGAATGTCGAGTATTATGTACATGTGAAATTCGAAAACACGTGGGTACACGGCGATTCGAACTCAAGACTTGTAGATTACAAGTCAAGTGCTTACATCACAAAACCCTATTTAATATTAAGGTCCAATATGTTGTGTTTAGTACAAGTTGAAATATTTAGTATAACTTAAAATATTATACCAAAAAAAAACTAGGATGCAAAATATGTAATTAATAAAAATAATGGAAAAAAGAAAAAAAAAGAGAAAAATATGTAAAAAAAGGAACTTATTAATGTAGCACAATGATTAAGCAACAAAAAAAAAGATATAAATTGTGCAAAAAAGAGTACGGACCAAGAGTCTGTAGATGTTGATGATAAAAAAAATATACCATCAACACTTGTTGCACCCGAGGCATTTGTTATAAAATAAAATAAGTCTTTATAGCTGTCCTTAAAGTAAAATAAAGTTTTAAATTTATGGTATTTAATATTTAGGTACAATCTATGCGACAATCATAATGTTAAACTAAAATAAACTAAAGCTTAAGTTAAACATTTAAATATTGTTATAGGGAAATTCAAATATAATTCAAAGTTTCGTAATTAATTACTATCATAAAGTTGCAAAACTACACGTTTTGATGGATTTATGTATGTTTTATCAGATTACTACCAGAACAACCAGCCCCTGGGTGGTAGTGGGGTGGCGACGAGCAACGCCCGCGCCGGCGCGCCGCTAGTGGGGCCGCAGCCGACAGCCGCCGCCCCCCCGGCGCCGCTCCCCCACGCACCCCCACCCCCACATCTGCACAATGCCATGCCAGGTACAACACTAACTACACTAACACACTAATACAATAGAACCTCGATAAGTTAAAGTCCAAGAGAAACACAAAATATTTTAAGTTATAGGGGTTTTACGTCATCATGGGTCTATGTTAGGATTTTTTTTACACATATGCAATATTACAACACAATCTGATAAACATGGTTAAACAATAAATATAATTAGGTTTCTCTTCCTTTCACCCTAACCCTCGGCTGTCTGGTCACCCCTGCCGAGGGAATCCCGTCTGGCTGGTATTATTTATGTATTTTATTTTTTACTAGCTTTCGCCCGCGACTTCGTTCGCATGGAATTAAAAAAAGTAAGTAGCCTATGTATTCTTCCAGACTATCCTCTACGTCTATGCCAAATTTCATCGAAATCCGTTCAGCCGTTAAGGCTACAAACTCTAACAAACATCCATCCATCGATCCATCTAAACTTTCGCATTTATAACATTAGTATGATAAGTATTTTATACAAGTCTATATATAAAAATATGTTTATTTTATTTTATTTATATATAAAAGCCAGCCAGACGGAGACAAAATAACTTAAAAATAAGAAATTAAAGATATATAACATAATTAAAAATTAATTCTTATCACAAGACCGAGGCAGCAGAGTTTCTATGTTAGGGATAGGTTAATATAGAGCTAGGTGTACATATGTATGTACTCTTGTTCCTATTTTTACTCGAATGCGTCAGGATTGGTAAATACTGAAATTTAAATAATCATTTAATTATTCACATTGCACATTGGTTTAGTCTGTGGTTTTCTTTTGTTTTAAACAATTAACAGTTTCTAAATCGATTTGATTTTCAATGACAAATAGAGAGAATACGTTATCTTTTAAATGATCATGCAAGCAATAAATACCTAAACCTTTTGTTTTGCACACTCGTTCAAAATGACTCATTGACAGACATTTTTATGTCATAGAGGTTGTGGAAACATTTCTTTAAGTTACTGAGGGCCAATACTGAGATTACTTATTTAAGTTAAAGAGATTGCATATTTTAAGGTGTTTTTAAGGGAACATATTATTTTTTGAAGTTATAAAGGTTTTTAATGTACCGAGGATTAAGTTATCGAGGTTCTACTGTATAATAAAACGTAAACACACATTTATAATGTCAGACTAGCTTTAGCCCGCGACACCGTCCGCGTGAAATTAAAAAAAAACAGAAGTAAGTAGCCTATGTGTTCTTTCAGACTATCATTTGCGTCTATGCCAAATTTAATCGAAATCCGTTTAGCCGTTTAGGCTACAAACTCTTAAAAACATCCATTCATCTAAAGTTTCGCATTTATAATATTAGTGAGATTGAAAATTAATTAGCACAGCTCCAAAACAAACAGACAAATATAGAATACTGTCTGAATGACGCATAGACTAATAAAATAATAAAAAAATAAGAAATTCCTTATTACTGCCCATCTATATTTCAAGCGTATGTATTTAATAATTTAAATTGTAAATATACAGCCTGCCAAGGAAAGAAGAAAACATTTCATCAGGGTGCCACATTTTTATTTCAGCACTACAACGACGTCAAAACATCTTACATCAAATACTATTTATTAAATCAAACTACTTATTCTCAGATTAATATTGATGTATATTTTTTGTCTGTGATTTTTCTTCATTTAAAACATTAAAATAACCCTAATTGAAAAATTTCATCATCATTATTATCATCATCATCAGCCTTTGTCCGTCCATTGCTAGACATATATCTTCCCCGATGCCTGAAATTATAACGCAATAATATTTTCGGCCTAATTCTGAAACGATTCTCAAACACTTAGCTTAGTAACAATTTGTCAGCCGTTAAAATATTAATGGAATCTGTAGTTTAAAGCCTTATTTTAGAAGCTGTTAATCATTTAAATGTCGTTTCACTCGATAAGTGACTTGACTTTTGGCATGAACAATGTCAATCAATAATTTCTTTTTGATTAATTTGCGGGAAACTAATTCCACGTCATCCATTTTTATTATAAGTTTTTTTTTTCATGTTAAATGTTTTTTTTATTTTATAAACAGGTGTCCGACCTACACTGACAAAGCGCAGCCACAGAGTGCCTATAATCGACCCTGTAACTCGTAAGTTACTTTCACTTTATTATAAATTATCATTTATAGTACTACAAGATAATTTGACCTGGTAAGAGCTGCTATTGAACTACAAAATATGTGAAACATGGACATAAATATATAAAAAACAAAATATGACAGAAAAATCATTTTGTGATTTAACGTTTGTATGTTTTTATATTGATGAAGATAAGGGATGAGCTATTATTTAGTGTTATTTACCGGACCAGATAAGTTTTTCGTTCTATAGTCAAATAGAGGCGCTATTGGTTGTAACTAAGTATAATAAAACATACATAAAAATTGAAAATAGCATTTACTCTTAATATAATAATGTCCAGTTGACAAACTAATAAAGTAATCTACTGAACTAGTTTAGAGATACGTGAGATTTTGATTTTAGTATGTAATAATGTAACAATAACTTTTTTTGCTACAAAAACCTCCGGCGAATGGTTAAAGTAGAGCTATAGTGATCACAATTTATTACTTATACCTACCGGGTCAACTTGTCTATACATTCTATTCAACTATACATTCATGTCTATCTGTTATTAATTAAAATTGATTTATTTTCCAGAACAAGAGGTGCTCTCTGAGTTATACAATAATGATACATATTTCGTTCCGGGCGAAATGAACGAGAGACAAACTCCTCAGCCGGTATGTATTTATGCTTATACTAGCTTTCGCCCGCGACTCCGTTCGCGTGGAATTAAAAAAAACAAATGTGAGTAGCCCATGTGTTCTTCCAGACTATCCTCTGCATCCATACCAATTTTCATCGAAATCTGTTCAGCCGTTTAGGCTGCAAACTCTAACAAACATCCATCTATCTAAACTTTCGCATTTATAATATTAGTATGATTGCAGAAATGACTGTACAAAATATAAACTTCGCATTACATAAGCTTCCTATATTACATACACTTTTATATCTACAAGGTTATTGGTAATTCGACGTATTTCCGCTCCGGGGCGATACAGACCTTATGAATCGAATTAACGAATTGCATTGGTTATATAAGCGAATAAGTCATCAATTGAAAAATCGGTCGTAATACAAAAATGACGACGTTGTGAACTTCGACTTATTCTCACTGGTAGGCATTTTATATTAACTAGAGAGAATACTGGTCGTAAAGAATCTCTGAGCAAATGAAAAAAAGATAATTAGAAATAAAAAGTTGTTATTTTACAGGTGCTTTTAATAGTTTTTCACTAATCACATGTTTAGCTAATTAATACTTAATTAGTGAAGATTATTTTGTGTTTTGGAAACAATTGTACATTAATTGTTTCTCGTGATTGATACAATATTAAAAATAAAAACAATAATGAAATTGTATGTCATTGTTATACACATATTTAGTAATAAATCAATTATTGGTAATACTTTATAATACTAATCGTCTCGAATTATAACTTTAATACTGTAAGTTTGTTCATACACATATTTTTTTATATTAATCACATTCACAACACAGAACACATATTTACACTTGTTAGTTATTTTCACGCGGACAAAGTCGCGAGCAAGAGTTAGCAATTTATACAGTGTGTGTTTGTTGCAAATGTATTGTGTTAGATGTGAAGTTTATTGTGTAACAGGAGATGCCGGCAGCTCACACGATCGCGGAAGAATTTTCGAGATTGGTGAACGAATCGATAGCGAACCAACAGCCCATGAACGATGTTGTGATGAAGCCAGCGCTCGTCCCCAAGACGATCGACATCCCAACACCGCCATTATCACTGTCCATGCAAACACAAACCAACGTAATAAATCCTATTAGTAGTAATTTAGTAAAGTCTGATATTTTAAATTATAATGAAAATACAACCTTAGGATCCGATGTTGTTTCTAATGTTATCGAAACCCCAGTAGTATCTGCAATATCGGACAGTCCCGTTATAGTGCCTAAAATGACTAATGTAAAGCAACAAGTTCAAAAGACTGTGGAACAGTCTCAGATCCCGGTGGAGACGAAGACTCAACCGCAAGGGTACAAGCAAAAAAAGAATAAGCCGATTGTGCAAGTCGAAGAAGTATTAGAGAAGCCGGTTGAGAAGACTGCGCACTTCGTGGCGGCGACCGCAGCGCCCGCAGCCCCCGCAGCACCCGCAGCACCCGCCGCCGACATCGCAGCCCCCGCCGAGTTGCCCCCGCCGCCGGCCGAAATCCCCCCGGCCCCCGCCCCCGCACCCCCAGTCGCACCAGCCCCAGCACCTGCCCCCGCCCCCGTCCCCGTCCCTATCCCCGCTCCGTCAGTGAACTTCCTCCCCGCCTACGCACTCCCCACCTTCCAAACCCCCGCCCCCACTCCTTACGTTGTCGTTGAACCACCGAAGACACAAAGCAGTGCTGCGATCAACCCTCTTTCACAGATGTTACGCGACCAAAGAGATCGCGTCAAAACAGTAGAGGACACACGGCCGAAGGAGCACCATCAAGAGAAAGAGACGCTAACGAAGCCTAACGGACCCACGTCACTAGGTGAGTCACTTGCATTTCTATTTATGTATCATTTTATATAAGTTTTCACACTATAAAACACCGCGTGGTATTTTTTTTTCTTAAATTTGAACTTCTTTTTTCAATTTCAAATGTTCGTCTATATGTATGTATATAAAATGTACTTTTTTATGTATATATTCGTGAATTTTACAGAATAGTATAGTTCCCTTTATAAAGATCTGCCCGAGATGTAATTAGCGAAGTTTTATTGATTATAAGATATTTATAGAAATGTTCTACGTCATCCCAATACCTCTATCTTGAAGGACGCAATGAAGGAGAATATTATGTAGGCGTTATGAATAGTTAATCAATGCAACGGCGGGGTAAATTTGCGTCCCCCCGTCCTGTTTGCGCGATCTTGATCTCGAACGTTAATCTGCAGACGGACGTTCGTTTGTGGAGACGTGTTTTTGCTCCCGGTAGAGTGAAATATCTAAGTGTTTGTGCATAATTTGTTATCGATTTGCATAAGATTAAAGATGAAAAAACGCAGAAATGGAACACGACGCCAAGACCCAGCACTTCGTTATCACATAATGTTACTTCGAAGTAATTATTGTCTTTTTGATATTATTGTTTTTTTCACCTGGTTTTCGCGCATACGTCGGTTTTCCATAAGATTCGTTATGGCCGTATGAAATGGCAACCAATTTGTCGGGTGTGGTTTTCGTGGATTCGTTTAATTTCCTCGAGTGTCACAGGGTGTACTAAGTCAGCTATTATAATTTATAAATAGTACAATTTAAATATTGTGATTAATTTTCGAGACTAATTTCATGCATCTAAGATGGCGTGGTGTTTTCGTTCGTGGTATTGATTGAATTTCGATAGTTGGTATCTTACTTTGAGGAAGAGCTTTTATATTATTTTACACAAATTAAGCAACCTTCCTCTTTTAATATGCATTGATTTAGTTTGAAGATTATGAAGTTTTAAATTAACATATAAAACGAATCACCGGGGCACATTCAATTACTTTTAGATCAGCCAGCTGAAGTTTGCAGTGTTATATACTTTTATATGATTGTATTATCTACCGACCAGTGGCTTATAGTTATAATGAGAAAAATCTTGTGCCAACATATACAAACACCAATGAGAAGACAAGAATTCCAGATTCCACATTGCAATGTGTTCAGAAGGCCTATACACCAAGACAGCAGCGGACAAAAAGGAACTATAACAATTTCAAGCAAATTTCAACCTTATAAATATCTCCTTTAAGTTGTGAATGAAATAAAATAGTGTTTTTTTGTGGAATAATGAATATCAAATTATACTTATTGTATTGAATAATATATTTTTTCTAACATTTGATATATACTTTGGTTTGTAAGATTAGTTTAATATTTAACAGAAGCAAGTTGATATTATTTACTTCTTTATATATTGTGTAATATTATAAAGAGATTTGAATTTTTGTATGTAATGAACAAACTTTGTCATTAGAAAATAAATGTTATTGCTGAGTAACATTGGACATTTTTATTGCTAGATTTTTTTATTTCCCCGCGGACTACGTCGCAAGCTAAAGTTGTTGTTAAAGATGTACAAACATATAAACCTTTTCTACTTACCAACATCCTAAGCAAAGGTGACGCATTTTGAAGACTGATGTGAAATTAATTTACCTTCTAGAAATGGATAGAAGTAGTTTTTTCTTCTAAATTCATTATTTTGTGTTACAATGTAACATGGACAGGAGACTATAGATGTGTTTGAATATCATTTTAATGATTTACAATATTATTACGAAAGTTATATATTGACATGGTCTCAACCATGCTTTTCCGACTTGAATCTTAGTATACAACTGTTATAGGTACTGTCGACAGCGATAGTGTATTTAAAATTATTTCTGTCTCTGTATTTATTATGATTATGAGCACGATGCCAATAGTTAAAGTACAGTGTACATCAAAGATGGTTATTCTGGTGAATGTTATCGACTGTTTTGACTCACTGATTATCCATTTTTTTTCAAATGTTATTTTCGACGTTGAGAAATAAATTAGATTTCTGTTTTCTTAGTTATGTTTCTACTATCCTTTAATAGATACAAATGAATTTGTTAAATACTAAAAACAAAGTATAAGAGCGGAATGTGAGGAATGTAAATGCAAATTAACGGGAAAATATGGTGCAAGATTAAAAGAGATTGTAAAATTTTGATAGGCCCAACTCAATGACAAGATTAGATATCGTAAATAGAGAAATGTCAATCGAAAGTGCTGTGGTAGTATGTTGGAACTTTAATCGATTATAATATTCTTAAAAATCGATTAGTATATATAATATTAAATAACGTTAATATCGCTTTTTCAGCTGAAAATTTATAAAATGTTAATTTCTAGACTAGAACGAGCTTCCATTATGACGTAAACATGTATTAGTAAGGTAATTTATTCATGGCTCCATGTTGCTCGTTCAGACTCTTAATGCATTATGACAATTTGTGCGACCAGAATGAAAGGTATAAATTCGTATTGACGTGTTCACATCTTATACTTGCAAATAAGTGGTATTTCCGTTTCAGGGCCACAGTATTTGCATGTATTTTCATGGTCTATCGATATTATCTATACTTATATAATACGGACTGGAAGGAATCGAATGAAGTATGACGTCATTAATAATAAAAGCAGTTGCGTATTATTCGTGTACCGATTTGATCAAATTGCGTCATTGGGAAATAGGATAGGAAAGTTTTTAGGTTTATATTATATAATAAATGCAAAAGTTTAGCTTGATGTATGGATGGATGTTTGTTAGAGTTTGTAGTGTAACTGCTGAACGGATCTTGATGAAATCTAGCATAGATGTAGAACAAAGTATGGAAGAACACATGAGCTACCTTTTGCTTTTGTTTCATTATTATTACCGCGCGGAGGGAGTCGAGGGCAACAGCTAGTATAAAATAAATTTGTTAATGGTTAATAGATAGAATTCAAAGTGAATCTCTATATTGCGGAATAGGATCACGGAACAAAAGTATTCTAAAACCAACAATAATATTAGAAAAAATAGTTAATACGGTATAGTACCATTATTATTCGTTTTTTAATGTTTTTATTAAATAAATTTTCAAATAAACGCGTTGTGAGATTGATATTGGACAACATTATTAAATCATACTCCATACTTTTATACTAATATTACAAATGCGAAAGTTTAGATAGATGGATGGATGGATGTTAGAGTTTGTAGCTTAAACGGCTGAACAGATTTCGAGGCTACTCACTTTTGTTATTTTTTAATACCACGCGGACAGAGTCGCGGGCGAAAGCTACATAATATTTTCTATTATTCACAAATTGCGAAACATTGCTTTTCAGTAATAATAGAAAATTACATTCATACACACTAATTCTTTTTTTATTAAAACTGAGAATAATATTCAATGACAATGAGACGATCCGAATAATCGTTCATAGACAGTATCGAGTAATTTCGTACGTGCGCACATCACTACTCACAGGTTGTCTACCGCATGGAATGATCCAACATGGCGGATTTGACTTCAGAAGTGTTGCGCGTGGCTGCCTAGCTTTTATTATTTAAACAATGATTTTGAATTTTAACATTGATTTTTAAATTTTGTCATTTTTATTTAATTTACTTATTATTATAATGTAAATAGATTATTTAATTTAGTAAATAAGAAAAGTGATACCGTTAAAAAGAGTGCTAAAAATCAAAATCCTTGAGTGACCTTTTAAATATACCTAATGTCTTACCATATTGATACGTGAACGAATCTTGTGTATAAAGTTCTATTGAATATTAAATATTTGAAGACTGTGGTATAAAAGAGTTTTAGGAATGGGTGCCGTATGTTTTAAAATCAGGTACGTGCAGTACTGGACGTAACTCCCACGTGGGAATACCTCACTTCTCTATTTATAGACTTCAAACTTGCTTGAGAAAAAGCCACGGACCAGCTAGAGAATTATAACAAAAATGTATTCTATATTGTGCGTTTATATTATTCTTTTAATATAATCGTTATCTAGGTCAAAATATACGAGTGCTTAGGTTATATAATTTTGAAGGGTGTAAAAATGTTTGTGATATCAACTTTCCTTTTAACTGCGTGTACGGATGTGATTTTTGTATGAAGTAATTAAAGTAATGTCACGTTTTATTACTTCAACAAACGCCAGATGGAGGTTATGTCTTAAATATATTAATTTGGTGTAGTTGGACAGATTTTTTGCTTCTTTAATGCGTTCAACGTAAATTACGAGAATGTTGAATAACTAAGATTAGACATAGGTTGCTAAAATTGTCATGTGGTATATTTTTATTCACATTTATAGAAAGTTATGGTCTAGTATTCATTTATTTTAAAGATTTTAAAGAAAATAAATATTGAAATCATTCAAATAAACTTTTAATCTATAGTGACTATGCTAAAATGTAGAAAACAAACAGAACTTATGTTCTTATTTCAAGTGTTCAATACATTAATAACATTATTATAAATATTAATTAAATAAAACGATCTCATAAAATGTACAACTAATTTAAGGTATTTTATAATAACAACATAATGCTAATATAAATATGGACCTATAATAAATAAATAGACCCCTTCATGTTTTTTTTTGTTTCAGTGTGTGCTCAGCCCATCCCTGAACCAGATCATGACAGTCAAGTACATAAAACGGAAACGAAAGTAGCGAAAGCAACTGCTGCAACCCGGAAAGATACCCATGCACCTGAGCCATCAACCAGCAAACTACCAACATTACCAGAGGCTTCAACTTCCAAAGCAGAACATAACACTGACTTTGAAAAGTCTGCTAAAGATTCTGCCAATCCTAAACCAGGCAAGAACAAAGAAGCCTCCAGCTCAAATAAAGCTCAGTTGAAGCTTTCAGAAAGCTCAGAAAATTCTGCTAGTGATAGCCTCGAACAGAAAATGAAGGATATTAATCTCAATAATGAGATGGCAGGTATGTTTATTATACTTATTAATAAATTTGCAAATAATGTCCAAAATATATTTTTACTACTAATTTATAAAATATAAATTGAAAATAATATTTGTCCTGGGTAAAATTCATGTATAATCGATTTAGGTTATTAAAACTTTTGGCTTTTTTAATATGTAATTGATAAATCAACTTATATTTTTTATAATGCATACATTTATTTATATTAGATGCTGCACCATCAGCAGATGCCAATGACAATGATGTTACATTGAAGAAGGAAAATCTCAAAGAAGAGATATACAAAAATGATGAGGTCACAAATAACCCTAAGAATGATAAGAAATCTTCTAATAACATAAATATTGAATCTTCAAATGAAAATGATACCAACGATAATGTCGAAAGTGATTCAGACAAAGTAAATATGGAACAAAAACAAGATATTCCAATGTCTGATGATGAATCAAAGACATCAATAGCTGATGACGATGAAAAATCGGCACCTTCTGCTCCAAAACTTAAATACAAATATGATAATGGTAAGTAAACAGAGAAAACTACATGCATTTGCAACAAACATATGTTTCAAATACAAATTTTGCTAAATGAAATACTTTTATTTTTATTTTTTTAATCTGTGAAATTAAATAATTTTTTAGATCAATGGTCGCCATTAAACCAGTCTGGCAAGAAATACTATGACATTGGTTTATTGATGCAAATAAAAGATGATCCCCTCTCAAAAACAAAGCCAAATGTACCCATGTTAGAGGTGTGCAATATTATAAAGGTAAAGATCATTATAATTGTTAAGGTTTTTTTTTTATTCCCCAATGTCAATTTAATTATTAATTTGTTTTCTTAGCCACATCAAGAGCCACAGCCCTTCAATCCGATATCCAGGCCTATTAATGATTCCCTATTCCCGAACTTTGCAAAGAATTCTAGTATTGGTTCAAGGAGTAACACACCAAGGGATCCCAAGAAAGATGGCAGGAATTTAAGCACTGGTGGTAAATATATAACTTGTGTTTTTGTATTAAAAAATATAAAGAGGAAAGATTTGTATTTTTGTATGTACTAAAACTCAAAAACTACTGGGCCGATTTTAAAGATTCTTTGAGTAACATAGGCTATATTTTTTTATAATTTTTTTAATTTCACTCTGTTAAACAGCTAGTTTAAAAATAAAATTTTTGATTCAGGTCGGGGCAGTATGAAGCTAAACGTTTCGCCCAGTGGTAGCACTCATCATAAAGCTGTGATTCGTGTGTCACTGACTCGGGAGGATGTAAAGCTTAACCAGTCTAACGATGCCTGGAAACCAACCAGATTGAAGGCAGCTAGTCTCAGCGAGGAAGAATTTAAAACACAGGTAAGTTAAGAGCAAAATCTTACAAATATAAGAATTTAAATGTTACTTGAGAGTAAGTCAGTGAAATAATAATTTCGTACCAAAAAACTTTTAACCTTTGCAAGTTATATTATAAGAATGATCTATTATAATTAATTTATTTTATTCGTTTCGTGATACATTATATAAAGATATATTCTACAAATAAATGTATTCCTTATTGTGACCGAGATGGTTGGGGACGAATGGTTCCCTTTTGTCATTTCAAGGTTAATATTCAATTCTATCATATAACCATTGTATATAATTATCATTCAAAATGAACTTTATGATTCACTTTTTGTTTTAGGAGTTGTATAAGAAATTCAGAGGTATTCTGAACAAACTTACGCCGCAGAAGTTTGACACTCTAATGGAGAAAGTAAAGACATTGGAAATAAACACTCAAAGCCGTTTGGAAGGTGTTATTGATTTGGTGTTTGAGAAGGCGATCGATGAACCTAACTTTTCAGAGGCCTACGCTAACATGTGCAATAAACTTGCGTCAATTAAGGTAATTACATGTAAAATGTTCACATTAAATATTAATAATAAATGTACAAATAAAACATTTAAAAAGTTCACATTAAATTTTGATAATAAATGTACAAATTAAACATGTATAATCATAGACACTGTTTAGTTAAACCCCTGAGTCTGTAACCACCACTGATTGATAATATTGAGTTAAACATTGTTATTTTCACCATAAATATGTACCAAATTGCTTTCAATACAAGTACTATATTATTAAATGGTAGTCCACAATTTGCAAGCTTATATATATTAATGTTTCAATAACATCATCATTATCATCGACTTGCCCTTATCCCTTATGGAGGGTCGGCACAGTATGTGCTGCTCTTCCATACATCTCTATCAGTCGTCATATCTGAATCCACTCCTTTCTTAAGCATATCCTCTTTCACACAATCCATCCATACTTTCTTTGGTCTTCCTCTTTCTTTGTGGCCATCCACATTCATTCTTAACACTTTCTGGTTTATGTCCCCATCGTCTCGTCGCATAACATGTCCCTACCACACTAACCTTTTGCTTCTCAATTTCTCCACCATGTTTCAATAACAATGATTTGTCATAAGTTACAGAATAAAAGTATTTGTTACACTCTAAATATTTATGGTAATATTTGAAAATAATATTAATTGTTACACAGGTACCCGCCGATAACGGTTCCCCAGACAAATATGTTAATTTCCGACTTCTCATCATCAGCAAGTGCCAGAATCAATTTGTCACAGCTAAAGTTGATGAGAATGTATTGAAGTTGGAGAAGGAAAAGAACGAATGCTCTGACCCTGTAAGTACCCGCTTTTATTAATAATTAGCTTTCGCCCGCGACTCTGTCCGCGTAAAATAAAAAATAAAAGTAGATAGATAGCCATCTATGCCAAATTTCATCGAGATACATTAAACCTAGTTTAAAAATAGACTGAAGCATAATAATTTAAAAAGAAAATTAGGTTAAATGGAGTACTTTTTATTGATCGGAATTTACGCGGTAGAAGAAACTTTTTTTTTTCGTCTTAAAAACAAAGAGTTGTTACAAAGCATTACTCCTTAATGTTGGTTAATTGTGTTTTTATTGGCTTTATTGTAATTGTTTTTGTAATTATTCCAGGGCAAAAAGAAGGAGCTTCAAGCACAGCTGCAAGAAGAAAATAGGAAGCTAAGAATGAGATCAGTCGGAAATGTCAGATTTATTGGTAAGTTAACTTATTGTATCACAAAATTATTCATTGTTACGTCTTTTTCATTAGATCGTTGTTTTTATTTTTATGTAGCTAGCTGTTGATAGTATTAGTATTTTAAAAAATATATAATTTTGTATGCATCTCAAATTCAACCATACTGATTTTTTTTTCACCATTAGAAAGCTGTTATCGCTGGTAGCATAGGCATTTATCACTAGATTTTCTTTTTTTTAATTTCACGCGTAAATAGTCACGAGCAATCGCTGATTTGATATATTTTGTATTTAGAATCATCATCATGATTTAATAGACAAGAGTTGTTTTGCAAGATCATTATTCATTTCATGTGAATTGCGCTTATTAGCGAATGCGAATCTAATCTATACAATTAATAAAATTGTAATATCGAACAATAATTATTCAAAACTCGCGGTCACGATAATTTTGCGTGGCTGATACCGAAAATCAGATTAAGATATTTTTGTTTGTCTGTCTGTCCGCATGTCGCGTTTGTTTCGGATAATCTCCGAAAAGGCTGGGCCTAATTTATGGACAATCTTTTTTTAATTCCATGTCGACGACATCGCGATCGACCGCTAGTAATTCCATAATTATTTGTTTTTTACAATTGGTAACTTCATTCTATGTTTATGCAAACAAGCTTTAGCGAATATGTTGTACGCATTGCCACGCTATTGTTCATATTGTGGGCTTTCATTGTTGTAACTCCTGTTTGGAAATGACTAGAATTACACTGCGTTGACGCTACATTGTCATCCCATTCATTACTTAACTAAATAGAGATTAGAATATAAATTAATAATACAAGTTGTTACTGCAGTGGAAATCCAGTGAAGTGAAAGGCAGTGTGAAACATTTAGTATGTCTAGACAAAAAGGGGTGCACCAACTTAAATGGTTGATATTTCGTAATTCCATTTTGTATGTTTTGTGAACGGGATTGGCTCGCGATATCTTTTTGGAAAAATTTAATATAGCTGTAGCTTCTATGAATCCCAATTGTATGAGATTCTTTGTTTTAAATCACATGTGCGCGCGCAAGAATGCGATATTTCTAATACATTATAAATATGTTTTTATATGGAATTTATTTGTTCCATTGTTATTTCTATAAATGTGATTGTTTTAACATTAATATAATGAATAAATTGTTTCAAGGAATTTCACAATATATCGTTCTTTTCAGGTGAGCTGTACAAATTGAAAATGTTGACCGCCAAGATTATGGTTTACTGTATGAATTATCTCGTAGACAAGTTAGAAGAGGAAAAACTTGAATGTCTTTGCAAATTGCTAACCACTATCGGAGAACAGGTAAATAATAAAAACAATAATAATTTAATTTCATACTTCATAGTTGGAATAAATTACATATCTTACTGTGAAATTACTAAAATGTTTTATCAAACAGGTGGAAAACGAAGTGAAAGAGCAATTGGAGCTTGTGTTCAAGCAAATGCAAGAGATTGTAGACAAGAAATCAAATAAGATAAGCAGTAGAGTGAGATTCATGATCAAGGATGTGATCGAACTGCGCCAACGACGCTGGGTGGTGAAGAGCGTTGTTGACTCCCAGCCCAAGATGATGGACCAGATTCAGAAGGAGGCAGACCAACAACAGAGACATATTGAGGTAACGCACAATATCCACAATAAAATGTACAAACTCTATACCTTTTTTTATCATCATCAGTCTACTGAAGAGCATGTTTAAGAGTTAATTCTTATATGTCTAATGATGTTCCCTAATACATCAGTTTCAAAACTTTTTTTTATTAAATATTCTTTATGTATTGTTCAATAGTTGATGAACTCTATTCCGATGGGTGGCGGGTACGGTCGCCGCGAGGACGGCGGTCGCGGCAAGCGCGGCGGTGAGGGACGGCGTCAGAATAATAACTCGTTCATGGATAATAACTGGAAATCGCCACGTATCAGTACCGTTGATATGTCCAAACTTAAAGCTGGCACACAAAAGGTAGGAAACAGAATAGAAAAAAAACAATTTTTTAATCAATTGATAATAAACCAAAAATCGAAAATAATTTTTAGTGTAACTGAATATAACTTGATTTATTTGGTAGAATTTACTCACCTATATTAATATTTTAAAGAGGAAAGATTTGTATTTTTGTATATATTGAAATAACTCAAAAACTACTGGACCGATTTTATTAGTTCTTTCACCATTAAAAGCTACGTTATCAGTGAGTAAATTTCACGGGAATGAAGTCGCGAGCAACAGTTAGTTTGATTTATATTTCATCTGAATAATAATGTTTTTAAAAGACCTAGTGATTCATAAATCATTTGTTTATAATTGAACTAAAATATTTAAATATTACACATTTTATAAAGGTAGAAAACTTCTGAAAGCACTGATTTGTGAGTATTCATGAAATTGAATATTTCAGAACCTCAGTAACATCAAACTGGCGCCCCAGCACTCCGGGTGGACACATGGCTCCGGTACAAAGAATACCGTACAAGCAAACAGCAACTCTATGATCGGCATCACTAAGAATAAATACAGTATGCTTGAAAATTCATCCACTGATCCTACACTGCTCAGAGGTTTGTATATTTAAACAATTGGATGAAATTCCAAATCAATCATACTAACAATATAAAAAAGTTTGTATGGCTGTCACATTTACAACGGCTTAATGGATCTCAATGGAATTTGGCACTGATACAAACATAGTCTGGAAAAATATATAGGCTAGTTACTACGTTTTTTAATTCTGCTCAGAAGACTGAGGGCAAAAGTTAAGATAAATATCTCGCATCTGTCTGTAAAATAATATTAAATCTATATCTATCTATACATATAATAAAATTAGAGTGTTTGTAATATCACAAGAAAAATTCCAGATTGCGGGAAGATGATGTATTTGTGTTGGTGATAACGAAAATCGCATTTTTTTTTGTCTGTCTGTCTGTCCGCAAGCCGCGTTTGTTCCGGGTAATCTCCGAAACTGCCGGGTCGATTTCGACGGAACTTTCACAGGAGGGTAGCTGACATGCATAGGCATATTATAGGCTACTTTTTTTAAATTCCGCGCTATCAAAATGGCGTAAAGGGTGGTCCAGATTTTCGCTAACGAAGTTTGCGGGCGACAGCTCGTATATAAATAAACTAACAGTGACTTAAGACATCTCCATTCTGTCTCATCATTTTCGTTCACTCTCACTTTTACCGTGTTTTTTTTTTATTACTATACTATCATGAAATTTCTATATATTTATACTTGAGTATTACCAGCTGTAAATGTTAGTTACTAAAAATTGTAACTTTCTTGATTTACAATATGATCAACTTCAATACAAATTTATATAAGTAAATGTAGATTTGAATTATTTAAATTTTAGTTTCAAGGTGTGATAGAGGTTGAATAATTCACTTCTATTTACATTTATCTAGAATATGAAATATATGTAAGCAAATCGGAATAATGCATATCTGATTTCTGAATCTATTGCTTATGTTGAATAGCTGAAGTTATTGTAATAGGATGTATTGTTAACTCGCCTTTTGTTCTTTTATCGCGTTTAGCTAATCCTGATTTATCAACGAGCTACACAAAAGGAGCTTCCATTGAGAGGTCAACATTTAACACCCGAGGTGACTTTAGTAAGTACACATGTTCAAATAAAGCTGGCGACACACCTACAGGTTTAACTGAACAGTTGGACTGTTTAACCCTTAATCAAATATTAGGCAATTATTTACCATTTGACTTTAACGTAAAATTTCCTTTTTATAGGTAATTCTAACCAGTCTTCTTTATAATTTTTTTTAAATCTAAAAACCCACCTACCTAAAACTGCAAACAGTACAGTTATTTCAAAAAACTCTTGTTTGATTAAGGGTTAATTAAAACTTGAGTCTGCAATACACCTTGAGTTTAACGAAACAGTCGAACTGTATAGTTAAAACTTACGTGTGTAGGCAAAATATCAACTGTCAGTTTAACTGTACAGTTCAGTTTTGTCTACACATGTGTTTAAACAAGTCGAAATGTGCTGTTTAAACTTAAGGTGTGTAGCTGGCTTTATGTGTGTTGGCAAAATAGAACTGTACAGTGTAACTGACAGTTCAATGCCATGCACGTATGTTTTAACTAAACAGTCCATCTGTACAGTTAAAACTAAAGGTGTATTAACAGCTAAATTCAAAATTAAAAAAAAATCAAAGTTTGATAATTCATGCACCAACTAGAGTTAACTAAAGTGAGAGCATTAGTGTCTAGTCACCATAAAAATAATGAAACATCAAGTTGAAGTTAAATAATGCATATAAGTCTGGAATTGATAAAATATGAAAGGTTATTTAAAATATTTACGAGAAAACAGATGTAATAGCAAACCGCAGTTATAGAAAATGACTTGAAACAACTATAGAAATCAGTACTCCATTTACTAAGGTTTATCTAAAAATACATTCAGTTCGGACAGTTTTAATTGCACAAACTAATTAGTTAAAAATATGTCTAGGCAAAATTTAAACTACAGTTAACCTGAGATTCAAAGTTTTGCCTACACATGCATAGAATTTGAACAGCTCGACTGTGCAAAGTATTTTATCGGAGGAAGTAAGATATTGAATTTGTTTAAAATGTACTTGTGTTATTAAGAACATGCAGGAATCTGATTATTTTTAAAAAGAAACAGGTAACAAAATGTATGTTAAATTTCAATTACAAGAAAATATCAAAACTTATTTACCTTTCTGAAGAAATTTGTTTAAAGTATTTTTTATTGACTGTGGATTAGGGATAAAATCAACTCAAAAGTTTTCTGTTAAAAATTTCTATGGTTTTATACTATTTAATAAAATTATGTTTTTTATTATTTGAGCTCTATCTTCTACTTGCATACCATTTTGTGATTGTCCTTCATATCATACCACACTTTACAAATGAATTAATACTGAAAACATTATCACAAATCACCTATAAGTATAAAATATAAAATCTTACCGTATGTGACAATTGTTACACAGATATGAGTAGCGGCAGCCGTCCCCGGCTCACTGAACCAGCTCCTCGCCCAGCAGCTAGTCCTCCTAGCCCACAGGTAGCGGAGCCCCCGCCGGCGGCGGAGCCCGCGGAACCCTCACAGGAGCCCCTGCCCGAAGAGAAGAAGAAATCCGTCAGATCCATGGTCGGATTAAGCCTCAACCTTGACAATGATGAGGTTGTCATTGAAATACAACAGCTCTTCCCGACACAATACCATGCTGCACTCGTCACAGAAATTCTCAATATCGTACTAGAAAAGTAAGCAATATTATACTAATCTATACTAATATTAAGAGAAAAGATTTGTGTTTTTTGTTTATATATTGAAATAACTCAAAAACTACTGAGTCGACTTCAAAAATTCTTTCACCATTAAAAAGTTATACTGTCAGTAACATGGGCTGTGTTTTAATATTTCACGCGGGCGAAGTTGTGAGAAACAGATAGTTTAACATATTTAACTGAAATTGTGTTCATACAATTTTGGATGATTAAAAAAACAACAATATCTTCATTGTTAACACAGTTAATAAGAATTTAAAGAAAATTGTTACTTCCATAGTATTTTTTATTATTTAAATACAATTACAACAAAGAATAATTATGTTTTGAACAGATCAGCAAAGGATATTGATACAGTGGCGAAGACAATTCTCCATATTGTAAACTTGAATGTGCTGTCTGCGAGTAACTTCATCGCTGGCATTTCTGAGATATTTGAGTTTGGGCCCGACCTGTACATTGATATTCCCATGCTCTATGTCTATCTTAGTAAATTTATGACACCACTCATTGAAAATAAGGTAAGAACCATTTATATTGTTAATAATATACTACAAAATACTCGAAAAAAAATATTTGAGTTGTAATTTTATAAATTAATTGTTTTTGCGTATTTTCAGCATGTCACATTTGCTCAAGTGTTTAAACTTTGCGAGAAGGCAATAATTCCCGCAGAACATGGTCATTTGATATTAAAAGCTATCGTAAGCAGCCTCAAGGAGAGCATGGGAGTGTCATTTGTTAAGACCAGATGGCAGGAATCGGGATTAGAGTTCAAGCAATGGATGAATGAGGATCAAGTAAGTCTTTGAATTATGTATAACTAACAGCAAAGAAACACTGTGATGCAACCAAGCCAAGGATGACTATGGCCTATTCACTTAGGGTGGACTCACCTTAGTGGTGTCTATGACAGTGAATATAATATAAGAATAATAATACTAGAAGGTAATTAATAGCTTAACGGACCACAATGAAATCTGTCACAGATATAGAACATAGGCTACTTTCTATTATTTTTAAACTGTGCGAATGGTACAAATGTTAACTATAATTTGTGTATTTTCCAGGTGCCTAAATGGTTAGAAGATAATAAATTAGAGTATCTTGTAAAGGACATTCCGTGTGAGGAATCAAAGGTGACTCTGAGCCCTGCGGAGGTTGAGAGCAAACTGTTGCAGTTGATGAACGCTGATGAGACCTGTGAATGTGTGCGCGGATGGATTCAGGTAACTAACCATGGTTGTAGATAGGTATTATGGGCTAATGCCCGGCTCTAAAAATACCAAAAACCAAGATAAACCCTAATTAATATTCTTGTACAGAAAAAGAAAGAACAAGAGAAAGTTATAGCTATAGATATCTAAACTTTTCCGAACATACAACAGTTTGTGACTTGTGATAGGGAATACCCTTTAGATTTTATTAGTCCATGCTTTGTGGGCACCCTACCACATTGTTATAACTCAAATTTTCAAACTACAGCCTTGTTCAACTACTTTGTAAGTCTACGGCCTACTTAGCTACATGTAAATAATGTGCATATGTTAGGATAACGTTGGGACATCCCGTGACGAGGAATGGGTGACACGCGCGCTGATGGCGGCGGTGTGTTCACACGCACTACTCGGTGGCGAGGGAGCACGTCGGCTCTCCCGCGACCGCATGCACAAGTATGCCCCACTACTGCACGAGCTGGCAGCACGCAGTGAACTGGACTGTCTGCTGGCTGTGCAGCGACTTGTACACCGTATGGAACACCCGCAAGGTAAATATTACACAAACATCCCCACTGGGGTTAGAACACCAGGTTATCCATCATCAGCTCGCTATATGTCCTAACCGAGGGGCTTGATACCTACCCTAAGAGGTGACTAGGCCATCGTCAATGCTATTCAACTGCGCTGGCTCACTGCCGGTCCACTTCACACATATCTTTAAATTTCTTTACAGTTATATGCATATTGCATCATAATTTTCTATGTAAGAATATTTAATAAACCAGCTGTTGCTCGCGACATCGTCCACGTGAAATTTAAAAATATAGCCTATGTAATCAGGGATACCATAGCTTTTTAATGGTGAAAGAATTTTAGAAATTGACCCAGTAGTTTTTGAGTTATTTCAATACATACAAAAATACAAATCTTTCTTTATAATATTAGTATAGATCTACATTACCAGTTGCAGTAACTTTACATTTTCGAATGTGAAATTAGAACATCGATAAACACAGTTATATGGTTGGGATTTCACCTGGATGTATAGATTTTGGTCCAGTTCAGTAAAGTGCTAAACAACTGCACCACCAACACTCATAGTTCTGATCTATAACCTTAAAACTGGATAATTGTTAAACAAATATAAATATCCAAAAAGTAAGGATTCAACGTTCCTGTACTTTAGAGATTTTAATTAAAAATATAGAAAACTCACTTGTAACATGTTTCGCTTACTGCTGTATTGTAAAGTTGTCCATTTCAAACACTAAAGTCTCCAACAAACACAGTAGACACACAAATACAAACATTCAGTAAACTGATAATCTGACTTTTTATACTTCGTCTTACCCTTGCGAAGGCATAAACAATGTCAATGTGATATTTTTGCATCAATCTTTAAAGATGATTCATTGGTAAACAATATTAACTTATCTTTGTGAATAATATTATTGTTATTGTACAGTTGATTTATTAATGCATACTATATTAAGATTGATAAATATTTTGCTCATTTCAGGGTTAACATTGGACATATTCCAATATCTCCATGAGCAGTACATCATCTCCGTGGAAGGATTCATTTTGTGGGAAACAAGTGAAAAAGAACCCGAGGGAAAAGGTATGTATGGAGACGAATGTCTTATAACATTTTTTGTATCGGGAGGAAATCTTTAAAGATACCCGGCCTTCTGGGGGAAGTTACTTGTAAACTTGTACAATATTGTCATTCCTTACATTCCCTTAGAGAACAGAGATAGGAATAGTATTTATATCACATTTGAAATCAATAGTAACTGAGTTTATATCAAAATGTATGTAATTATTAAACCGTTAGTCTTTTAAGTGGATGAAATTAAATTTCAAATCAGCTTATTTCTTTTTAAATTTAATTGCACTGATATATATGTGGCTGTTGTTGATAATGTTTATTTTGGACGAACTTTGGATTAAATTGGTAGAAGGGGGACGAATATGTACTAGAGAACTTTGGATATAGCGGCGGACGCCGTCTGCAGATTTTTTGCTTCTTTTTTTCTTGTTGTCGGTCACTGAGTGCCTCTAGTAACGTGGTGTTGCCACAGGCGTCACATAATTGTATTTTTCTTCTACTATTTTTGGCAGCTTATTTATTTACTACTAGCTTTCGCCCGCGACTCCGTCCGCGTCGAATTAAAAAAACAAAAGTGAGAAGCCTATGTGTTCTTCCAGATTAGCCTCTAGGTCTATGCCAAATTTCATCGAGATTAGTTCAGTCGTTTAGGCTACAAACGTCCATCCATCCATCCATCTATCAAAACTTTCGCATTTATGATATTAGTAAGAAGTAAGATTTTAACTGTGACTGAATTACAAAAGTGGTATGTGTTAATGTTTAATTAGTATTGAATAGTTGTACTATTGTTTGTTGCAGCGGTGATGCTGAAGGCGCTGACGTCGTTCTTCACGAACATCCGAGAAGCGGACAACGAGGACACTTGCAGCGAGGAATGACGACCGCAGCCGCAGCCGTCGCCGACCCCCGCGCCCCCCGCACCCCCCGCGACCCCCGCGACGGCCAACCCCAACTTTACTTTCTACTATATTTTTTTATACTAAAATACTAACATAGTCCTATATAGTAGAATGTGGCGACTGACGGGGGACAGTGCACGCGTCTACGCTTCATTGAATGTTTTATTATATTTTGTTTTATAATAGCAGTTTAAAATTATATAAAAAATGGAAAAAAAGATTATGCATGTAGGAACGGGGTATGAGATGTGCGCTGGCCCCTCGGCCTCACGGCCCCTCGGCCCCGCGGCCCCACGGTCACGTGTCTACTATAATTGTAAAAGAATCGATTCTACCGCAGATCGGTTATATATGAATATGCTTGTTTTAGAGAAGGGCGTGCCCGCAAACGCCCCAGGTAAGTACCTTCGTTTATGTGTTTGTTTTTATAATCTACTATTTTAATCCGTTCTTAATTTTGTCCCCAAACTAAGGAAATTCTCAATTAAGGAAATCAATCTTTCGTAAACGATACAATATGATTTACATTTTTTTCTACATTTTATTTTTAACTTATGAAATAAATGTTTTCTTTTTTAATTTTTAGCCAATATTTTACTTCTTATTCGTTGGAAATACGATTAAAATATAACAGCTTATGGATGTTTGGATTTTAGATCGTGTCGTCTTGAATATTATTGTTACATATTGAGTTAATGTTAAATTTATTTTGTATGATTTTGATTTTATTCTAAAATTATTTGTTTGCGCTGTACAAACAAACAATGTTTCATTTGTATAACAATCATTGCCGCTAATGGTCCACATCAACTTACATTTACTATAAATTGATTTTACGGAATTTATCGTCTCTGAGAAATTATTGTTCAAATTAAACGCGGTAAAATCCATAGAATTGTTTTGATTATGTGTTTGCGTAAATTTCAAATAATTTACAGAAAAAAAAAATTCAATACAATAAATGCAAACATCTTAAATTGTATCGCTATGAGATAATTATTTGGGTTTTATATTTTAATTATCATCACTATTGTAAACTATATCTTATTTTATATATATATGGCTATAGCTTTATGATTAAACCTATTTTTATCAGTTACTATGTATGTTATGTAAATAAACTTTTTTGAAGAAAGATAATGTTTTATTTCTATGCCTTCATTACTTAGAGTATAAGAAATAGGTGTTTGTAAATATACTGTGAAAACAATTTTTATAAGTAACAAAAATATTTATTACTAGCTGTTGCTCATGACTTCGCCCGCGTGAAATTAAAAAATATAGCCTATGTTACTCGCAGATAAATTAATAATAAATATTTTTAATTTAAATTAATAATAAAGATAATAAAGTGGGCTGTAATGAACAACGACGCCCCTAAAGAGTACTATCATACTAATATTATAAATGCGAAAGTTTAGATGGATGGATGTTTGTTAGAGTTTGTAGCCTAAACGGTTAAACGGATTTCGATGAAATTTGGCATAGACGTAGAGGATAGTCTGGAAGAACACATAGGCTACTCAGTTTTGTTTTTTTTAATTCCACGCGGACGGAGTCGCGGGCGAAAGCTAGTAATATATATATATATACGCCCCGGACATCGCAATACCAGAGGAACTACAGATGCGTTGCCAGTCTTCAGAACACGTAGGGTGCTACGTTTAATTCCGGGCTAGTACTAATATAAAAAGATTTGTATGTAATGAATATTTTATAGGCCGTTTAGCATCAGCAAAGCAAAGTTATTAAGTACTAGCTGTTGCCCACGACTTCGTCCGCGTGGAATTTAAAAGTTCAAAACTTTTCCCCTCTTTTTCTCAACCTAGTACCCTAAAATATTAACTTAGTAGTAAACTACGTAATAACAGTAATCTACTGATGCAAGATTCCAAATGTCTAAACCCGGTAGTTTGTGCGCTGATTTTTCGGTTACTTGTTTGTGTTCGCGATATCTTCTAAACTATTCATCCTTCATACATAATTTTTATGTACCTCTAACGGTTTAGGCAGCGTAAGCCGAGAAAAGTTAAAATACAGTGATTTTTTATCATCGTCCAGATATACGCTGTTTATTAATGGTTCCTAAATACCAGTAATAATAAAATATAGCCTATGTTACTCACAGATAAATTATCTTTTTAATGGTGAAAGAATTTTTAAAATCGGGCCCGTAGTTTTTGCGTGAATCAAATACATACAAAAATACAAATCTTTCCTCTTTATAATATTATTGAGTGAAATTAAAAAATATAGCCTATGTTACTCACAGATAAATTACCTTTCTAACGGTGAAAGAATTTTCAAAATCGGCCCAGTAGTTTTTGAGTTATTTCAATACATACAAAAATACAAATCTTTCCTCTTTATAATATTAGTATAGATATAGATATAGATGTACACAAAAAAGTAAAAAGTCATTATAAATAAAAAAATATGAAGTTTATTTAGATAATAAGGAAGGAAGGAGGAAGGTGGACTGTCGTAAGTATTCTGATTTCCAATTAAAATCTTTAAACACACAAACTACAATCACTAAAACTTACAAATTTTAAATATTTTTTAAACAGCTGTAAATATTTTTAAACAACCTTTGATCGCTTTTCCAAACGATTTCGTGAAGACTGCACCAATGTGTGGTCCTAAGTTGCCATAGTTTGCAAAGGCACGAGGGGTGTATCTCCCCTGGGTTGAGCAGAACCAGTGTAGAGTACCGGTGCGTTCATTTGGAGATCCAGGGACTAGGGAGTCGGAGTAGGGACTCTACTTCAGGATGGCCAGCGATATAACTCGCATAACATCATCCACACATCCTCATATAACCCAATCTTTCCCCCAGGAGGCAGGATATCTTTTAGAAATAAAGAAAAAAAATATAATATATACACATTAAAAACTTTTAATTAAAAATATCATCATTCTAATAATCAGAGCCCTATGCCATTGCCTAACCAATACCGTTGCCATGGCAATCTTGCTTCTTTACTGTTATTGGCTTGCAGTTTTTGTCCCTTTCTCAGATGACAATTTTTTCCGTTTTATTCTCCCCCTAATTTTATTAGCATCAAAATATTTACTGTAGTAAGTCTAGGTGTTTTTTTTTATTTTAAAAAAGGATTATTCACATATATGCTGTGATGTCTGACATCCTACATAACAAAGACGTGTGAGAAGCTTTACTATATTAGTATGTATGTATAGATTATTACAAAAAAAAATACATCTATCAGACTTCGCAGAGATGTTATAAGCTATGTTACATAACAATACGTCGATGTTTAGGCGCCTTTGTGTGTAAACATATTAAATCCATATGGTAGTCTGTTGACGAGATAAACTCTATGTAAATATGAAAACTATAGCTTTTAGGTGAAGAATTTACATGTGGTATACTAAACCAATTAATAGTTAATACTTATGTTACGTTAAGTATATGTGTAGACAATCAGGCCTACCTTATGGTAGATATAATCGCCCCTATCACGAACTGGTTCACTAAATTAAGAAAGGTTAACACTTAAGTAGCCGTCTCGAGGATTTCAGTTTATTAATCAACAGACATCTAACAGCTTAAGGGAAAGCTTGCGTCGCAGATTGCTGCGCGCATTGACGCGAGCCTGGATCATCGCCAGCAAAAACACACGACCGCTCCCGACCATGTGCCGACGTACACTAAATTATTTAATTATTTTATTGCATAGATGCCTGTTGCTCACCAACACGATCCCTGTTACATTTACACACAAGTACGATACATGTGTTGGCTCCTTTTTATATGTGCGTAAATTGATTTTATTCCAGTTCTTACTGTCTGTGTTGAAATTAGACAAGACAAATACAGTTAAAGCGTATATGAGTTCAAATATTATGTAACGAGAGCCAGGATCGCTAGGATGGCACCCAGCGTGGTCCCCTTTATACAGAGCCTAAAATCATACTAATATTATAAATGGGAAAGTTTAGATGGATGGATGGATGGATGGATTGGATTTTGATGAAATTTGGTATAGATAAGCAGGTTGTATCATGATGGCTTCCTTCGTCGTAAGAATGGCGGATATAATGTAGCATATGAAATTCAAAAATCAAAGAACCCTGGTACATCATTATACTCCAGCATGTATCAAATACCTTCCTGTGAAATCACGTCAAAAACTGTTTCAAAGCTTATCACAACTCGGAATTAAATAAAAACGCAAATATATAATGTCCGCGGAATACGGACTTATTTTCGCTATAACATACAGACTTCAATTTTATTAACTGTACTAACTTTCGCCCGCGACTCCGTTCGCGTGGAATTAAAAAAAAAGTGAGTAGTCTATGTGTTCTTCCAGACTATCATCTACATCTATACCAAATTCCATCGAGATCCGTTCAGCCGTTTAAGCTACAAACTCTAACAAACATCCATCTATCTAAACTTTCGCATTTATAATATTAGTAAGATATACGAGTATATCACACTAATATTATAAATGCGAAAGTTTAGATAGATGGATGGATGGAGTTTGATGTAGAGGATAGTCTGGAAGAACACATAGGCTTCTCACTTTTGTTTTTTTTTTAATTCCACGCGGACGGAGTCGCGGGCGAAAGCTAGTTATTTACTATTGTCCGAATCGAAGTATAATCGCCGCAGACATCGCCATATATTCCTTTAAAAATAATTTATCATTCGTCAGTCAATTGCTCAAGTAAATCTAAAAGCTTATTCACTTAACTCACTAGGTCACTAACATGTAGACTACAAGGCTGCTGCGACGTAGACGTATGCTACGTTGCCGTAACGCTACGCCGCAGCAATGCTATGAAAAGTTTTGTTTGCATATTTGTATACAGTTACTAAAGATTTACTTGTTTTATCCATTTAAGATATAATTATTAGTTAATTAAGATTTATTCTTGTTATTGGATTTCCAAAAATGTGTTAATTTTATAGGCTTTACTCACAGTTACCTAAAAACTATTACTATACATTGAAGTTTCATTTTGTTACTAGATGTAAATCCTAAATAATGTCTAAAATCCTTTCGCTTTACAGGTCCCCACCATTTTATCAATCTGTCACTATGTATGTATGGAGATTTGTCAGGCAAGCTTTTTTTCATTAATTCCGAACTTCATTTCATTCATCCATACTTTTATACTTATACTAATCTTATCTTACTAATCTTACTAATATTATAAATGTGAAAGTTTAGATGGATGGATGGATGGATGGATGTTTGTTAGAGTCTGTAGCCTAAACATCTGAACGGATTTCGATGAAATTTGGCATAGATGTAGAGAATAGTCTGAAAGAACACATAGGCTATTCACTTTTGTTTTTTTCAGTTCCACGCGGACGAAGTAGCGGGCAACAGCTAGTATAAAATATACTCAATCTCAATGTTTCATGCTTTCGTTCTTTAAATATCTGTACAAACAACATCTTTGTGCGGCGTTCATACTCCGGTTCATTTTCCCTACAGTTTGTTTGTGTGCAAAAGGGGAGGTTTCCCTATCGTACACAAGCTTCGTGTTCGTGTGTGTTTCAGCCGGTACACACTGGGCGTTTTAGAGCGTGCGAATTGGATTTACTGTTTAAATAATCGTGTAGTACCATACAATCGCATACTACGGCTGATAACAAACTAACCGGATGTGTATGGGTCATAGAAAAATGTATGGGAATGTATATCCTTAGATTATAAATAAACAAAAAAAGACTTCAAAAATCCTAGTGTGTACTCGCTGTTAAGTCGACGTTAGGGGCGTAGCAATTGAGGATCTGTCAGTTGGTTTGGAGTGGGGGAAGCGAACATACGGACAAATATTCGCACATTACTATTTTACTAGCTTTCGACCGTGACTCGGTCCGCGTGGAATTAAAAAAAATTAGAGAAAAAACGACAAAGGAATGCAACGAGCACTGAATTGTTCCGCTAAAATTATGCAATAACAAGCTACGTATATAGAAGCCATGGAGATATTATTTCATACATCTATAGCCAGATTGCTAGTTTTAAATAAGTTTTGTTAAGGGGATATCGTCCCGTATGTTCTACGAATCCTGAATCACGATATCAACTTTCTTTTAATCGCTTAATATAAATAGAGGGCTCACCTATATATTGTCGGGGGGTCCTTGTCTACACAGTAAAACTGTTGAGGGCAGATTGTTGTGTTGGGGTGGCTGTGGTTTTCATAACATTCTGTTACTCTTCGTTGCTTTCCGGGGATAATATCCTCGGTGAGCCCGAGAGGACTCTGGATATCTTCCATACCTCGACCCCACTGATGTAGACGCTTCGACCCTCTTTTGTTAAAATTAAGGATATATTTTCAATAACTTTTTGTTTTATTTAAAAAATTTTTTTATAAAGTACTAGCTGTTGCTCGCGACTTTGTCCCCGTGAAATTAAGAAAAAAATATTAAAAGATATAGCCTATGTGTTCTTCCAGACTCTACATGCCGATTTTCATCGATCCGATCAGCCGTTTAGGTGACAAACTCTAACATCCATTCATTTAAACTTTCGCATTTATAATATATGTAAGAAGTAAGATACTATGTAACATATAATGTTTTAACAGTGGTAGAGTCCGCTTTAACATCTTCGCACGAATGGGCCGGCTCGCCCGGTGCAATACCACGACCACACAGAAAACAGGCGTGAAGTGGAAGCAATTCCGCGTTTCGCCTGATGAGTGTGGTGCCGGAGGCCTAATTTTAGTCGCTTTCCTTTCCAACATTTTCTTAAGAGGAAAGGACGGGAAGGTAAAGTGGATTTGACGGTGGAGGAGACGCATAGGAAAGGGAAATGTCCTCTTTATGTGCGTCTCCTCCTCCGTCAATTAAGGCTAGGCAACACATCTGCAATTGCGGATGTTTATGGGTAGCGGTCGCTTTCTATTTCGGTGGATTCAGGTGGCCGCTTGCTCGTTTGCCACCTTATATTATATAAAAAAAAAAACAACAGTGGAGGCTTATTGTTAGTTTTATGACGTCAAAAGATTTCAAAGATAACAGATATAGAACCAGTGGTTCATTTGTTTGAGCTCAAACGTTAATTTGCAGTATCAGGTCTTTATACTATGTATTAGACAAAATTGTTATGAAGAATGTAAAGCTAACTAATTAAGAGAATAAACCTGTCAAATTGGGGAAAAATAAAACAATAATATAATTGATTGATAATCATTTTATTTGTTACTTTTATTGTGGAAGTCAACTGTTGTAACACTTGTATCATTACATATTTGTTGTTGTCTCTGTTTATTGTGAAAGAGAATTAAAGGAGGAAAAAAGAAAAATGTCAATATGTTAAATCACAAGTGTGTCAACAGTGCAAATCCAATGCCAGTGACTATGTCTATTAAATCTTATCAAAAGTACAAAATAACAAAATCCAACATTGACTGGAGAGAAGTTATATAAATGTTTATCACAATATCGGCATCACATTTGAGCTGCATAAGTATTTATGTACATGAGTCAGCCGTGCAGCACAGTTACAACAGCAATCATCAATACACTGACAAAGATTATATTACATTACATTATACAAATCTGTATCATATACATAATATGGCAAATTCATTTGGTTCAAAGAGGGGCACTGCTCAAAGACAAGTTTGCCAGAAAATATTGTAAAATCCACTTAGACACAGAAAATATTGTACAAAACAAATAAAATGGCTACAGAGTCATGAGTTAGTAAGCAGCAATAGGAATGATATTTACAGAATACAAAACCAGCTTGAAATGCATGTCATGATAGTGGGTTACCGCTAATCTTCAACATCAACTGTCTATATTGATTATGGTTTAGTTTACATCATCCTGTCAATCTATAAATACATTAAATGTCTTTGGATTTTTGGGTTGGAAAGGTCAGAACTAATAGACCGAGTAGCAGCTTGCTGGAGTTTAAGGCAATGTGTGAAAATATTCAACTATTAGCGTCCATTTTACTTGTGTATTCTACTTTATTCATTGTCACAATTGTCTCTATTACAATCAGATTTAATTATTTCCTAATCGGTTGACTCTCCTACTTCTTTTTAAATAGTATCTTAATAAGCTAATCCTAAAAGCTCTAAATATTACATTTCTATGTATGTGCAATCATTTAATAGATTTTCTAGTAATGGTGGGAACATAAAATAGAATATCATATAGTTTTTGGTTAAGTTTTGGGATAGGAGATTCTTTTGGATTGTATAAAATTTGGATTGCCATGTCTGAAGTATTTATCTATCACGATTAAGCAACCTATTGTTAAGTATTTTAAGTGACAGCAAAAGGTAAAACAATAACTTATACACCACACTTTGCCTCGGTGGTAGCCTCGGAGTAACGAAAGATATTCTTTCCAGTGGAGCGGAGTTTTCATAGTAAGACATATTCCTTTCCTTTTCAACTAGTTACTTGTATAATCAATCAGTATACTTTTCATTTACAGCAATAGATGAATGTGTACACGAAGAAGTTGTTTCTCCTCGATTCCAGGAGTAAAAAATCTTCTATTTTCCCTGCAGATCTGAAATAAATATTGTTAAATACAATATTTGTATTGACATATGAACGCCAAATAAAAATCAAATTACCATATCATCATCAATAACCATAAAATCTTAATTAAATATGCTACATCGCTATTGATATGTCTTCTGCTCCGATTTTTAAATATTAGTTGACAGAACCTACAGCAGCTCATATCTGTTTATTTGCGTATTATATTAACTTACCTTCAGACTTAACGTCTAGATTGATGAAGATAATCACTAATCCAAGTAGAACTAGGAGTGCAATGAAATGTAGACTGTAATCGATCATTTGGTTTCGCCATCAATCTCTAGGTTTCCATTACCCAAAAACACATTCGATAACATATTGTCATCGCTCTCACTCTTAAAAATAACGATCGACTCGTTTCACTATGGTTTAAAGCTAGACACACACCTCAGATTTAACAAAATAAAAATTAACAGTGGAACAAACGGATTGCTCATACAACTGACATCCCTACTGTCTAGTGTCTATGTCTACTAAAGTATTGTAATATTGTGTATTTTAAAAAAGATTTACGAAATTGGCATAACATAACACATATTGTTATTGTTCAGAAGTTATGACAGTGAAAACAAACCCTGAATTGCGTTTTTTACAAATTCAAGTGCGTAGTTTTAAACTAATATAATACCGATTAGATCGCCAGAGAAACGGTACAGTTCTTATATTTGCCAACACATATTTTACGTTTTAACCGAAAAATCCAACCATTTAGTTAAAACCAAAGGTGTGTAGCTGGCTTTAAATGCGTGAGTTCTTGCCATTTTACAAAAAAGTTAAGCGCATTATTAATTTATTTCTAAATTCTTTTGTCACAAAATTATCGTAATAAGCGTCATAATATTTTTTATTGCAGTTTATTTCAATCGGTATAATAAAAAACATTTTAAAATTCTTTATGTGAATATTGCAAATAGGGGTAGCATAAGGCCAAGTACTACTTCGCCCCTGTGTTCGTCTGCCCACAAATGTTATGGATATTCTTTTTCCATTATAACCCTGCTTTTATACAAAATGTAACGATCGGGTAAACAATTCCAATGGTAACACTGAAAAGCAGATAAAACTTGTTCAAACCTGTTGAAAATATACTACGTCTTAGTGATGTGCCAACTCGGGTAAAACACAACTCGAATTAATTCGAGTTAAAATCCACATAACTCGAGTTGAACTCGAGTTACGTAACTCGAGTTAACTGGATGGACAAGTAAATATTTTTTCGAGTTTTTTCCAAATTATTCCATCAGCTTTACTTTAAAAAATTGGAACAGACAAATTATATTTTTAACTGTTTTTATTCTTTACATTTTTATAATGAATTGGGACAGTTAAACTTATTACCTAAAGAAACAAAAAAGTTATTGTTTGAAATTAAATAATTTATTTAAGTATTTTTGGCTCGAATTTTAATTAAAAATAAAATTTACTGTCAATTAAATTATATAACGGTCTTTTTATTTTTTATTTTATTTAGTAAGAATTTCTTACTCGGCTCGGTATAAACCACTCGAGTAGCTCGTAATTCGAGTCACTCGAAACTCGAGTTGTCAAAAATTTCACTCGAGTCCGAGTCATATAAAAATGACTCGAGTCACTCGAGTGAAACGCAACTCGAGTCCCATCACTACTCGCTCCCATCAATATTTATTTTCTTTCTTTCTGCTGCCAGCTATCTCGAGAGAAACATTGCATCAGTTTATGAAAGTGTTTTTAAAAAATCAATAGTTTCTCCATTAGCAGTGAAATCTCCAAAAGCAGAAGAAAGAACCCAGAATGTCGACAAATAGCAGGCGCATCCAAAAAGAGATAATGGAAATACACAGAGACTTTCAGGTATTTATTAGCGACTGCGTAGTATAAAATAATCTATAAAGCTATTTTTAAATGTATGCAAAGTATGTATTCAGTGCTTTTCATCAATTCGCGGTTTCTATAAAGAAAAAACAAAAGCTACTACGCTATAGCTATTCTCAATTCGTTTTTTGAATATACTTATAAGAATCTAACAAAATGGCAGCGATCGTATCCCAACAATTTTTGCAGTATTTAAAGGATTTTTAAATATTTTTTTTATATTCACCGTGTAAATCGCTCGGTACGCAGCTGAATTAATAGCCTGGTGCGAGTTTAGCAGTATTAGGCGATAAGCAGCACATTTGCCCTTTGCTTCAATTGCAAAAAAACAAAATGGCCTATCTGCTTTAGCCATTAAGTATTTTTCTTTAGAGTAGATGTAGTACGGGAAATCTACGGGAAGTCTTTTTCTTGTCCTATAGTGACCAATTAACAACAATGCAGCAGTGATGCGCATATTCAAAACCTTATTTGGTATTCTCGTTTTTTTCAACAACTAGGTTTATGACAATTGTCGTAGGTTTGATGTCATAGTTAAGAAAAGAAAGTTTGTTCTTCCTTAAACATTTTGAACTAAAATGTATCCTGGTTACATTGGTAATTTAAAATCAATACATTTACCATATTGTGTCCATAGGTGGAAAACTTAACAAAACGCGATTTAATAATTTTTTGGAGTTTTATTTTATAGCCCATGAATGGATAATTATTAGTGTCGAGAATTTTATATGTATTAGGATCATTCTTTTTCCATCAGAAATACAAAAATAATTTTAGAATGGTTCGAGAAAACAATGAAAATGTAATTATGCTAAAATGGCAGTTGGTTACTTTTCTACCTCCAGGGACAATTGAAGAAAAATATGAGGATTTTAACAATTATGCATTTCCACAGATGTCTCCGGACAAGCAGATATATTTAAAGTCTTTGACATCCCAACTGAATTTCTTCTTAGCCAGGATTAAAGGTCCTCAACTAACCCCATATGAAAGCGGTAGATTTTTCCTCAAGGTCCAACTACAGGCAGATTATCCTGCATCTCCGCCAGAGGTACAGTTGAATTGATTTCATGCCAATAAAGTTACATCTTTAATCACTTGGCCAGTACAGTTGGATAGTTGCATTGGCTAGGCATAGATTGTATGGACTCACTAGTGACAGTTAGTGTTTGCACTATGCTTGTTGAATGCCAGTTGCTATTGAGCCCTATTGGCCAACTGTACTGTCCAAAAGTGAACCGCACATCAACCAGTAACATGTTTATTTTGCACCCACTATTCCTATGAGCAATATAAATTCGCCTTTGGTTACTGCGACCTGGTTATAGTACCTTGCAACTAATTTAAACTTCGTCTTCTCATAAATAATTAGGATGCTCTCAATGTTTTGAACAAATTAGATACAATAGTGTGCAATTAGTGAAACTCAGTTACTTTTGCTACATTTAGAATGCATAGGAAGGGGAAATGTCCTTTAGGCAAAGGTGGAATTTGGTGGAAATAGGTTCTAAATATATGTCATCAATGAATGTGTTCTTTTTTGCAGGTCAAATTTATAACCCATGTGTGGCACCCGAATATCCATCCAATTCAAGGGTCTATATGTTTAGATGTTTTGGCTGAAAAATGGTCACCGGCATTATCTTTGAGGACTACACTTCTGTCCATCCAAGCGCTGATGTCTGCCCCCGAACCAGACGATCCACTGGCACCTGATGTTGGCCATCAATGCAAAAACAATCCCGAGGAATATGAGATGACTGCTAGGTTCTGGACCTACATATATGCCAAGGGTCAACATCAAGTCTATGAATATCAGGAAAAGTTAGCGACTTTGAAGAGCATGGGCGTTGATCAGGTTGTGGCTTTAAAAATACTGTCCTCCTGCCACTGGAACTTGGAACTCGCCATAGAGACTTATAAAGATCTTAATTTCATACATTTCATTGTTGATTAAATTTTAACATCCAACATTTTACTGTCTGTCTCCACTGCTGCGACACAAGTATTTACACATGTTAACTGGTTGAACTTCCGAAGAGAATTTGCGAATTTCGCGTCAACGCAAGCATCCTCGTAGTCAAGACACACAGTATGCACAAAGAATATTCTTTAATCTCTGCCATATTGTTAAATAGTCATTCCATTTAAGAAAAAATCTATTTGTTTAGTTTAGAGTTGCCTTTAAGAAACAATTATATGATTCAAAGTTACATTTAAAAATTTTAAGAAATCTCGTAGTTTGACGTAATGTTAGTTTTCTGATGATAAAATTTATTTATGTTATGACAAATATATAAGATATATTAGAAGTTATAAAACTAAATGTTAGTAATTGAAATAAGTATAGCATAAGAATTTCTATTTTCTTTTTTTCCGTTAAAAAGTACATACTGGCCATACAAGTAACAAATTATTTGAAGACATGTTTGTTCAATAAGGTGTTTTAATTTCATAGAAAAAAGGATGAGAGTTAATTAACTTCAAAATATTAAGTTGCAATCCAATCCAATCCAACGCAGAATAACTTTATCATATTGGATATAAGATGTTTTTGTTTCAAACTATTAAAGATAATAACTACCCTTTGCAATTACTAGTTGTTTATAACTTGATGACAGCTATAAAAAGCTTCCTACATTATTGATTCCTATTGCTTTAAAGAATTATATTGGTATAAGTTACTTAAAAGGCTTGTGAGTTATATTATTTTATTTGTAGAATTCCACGTTGATTTGTTATGTTTTCAGACAGTTTTATCTGAACTGTTTGAATACAGTTAAACTATCCGAATTGTGTGTAATAGGCTTAATGTCATTCCCATATACTTTGGTAAATAGAATAAGCGCCCTGGCAGTAGGATTTTATGGAAATATTTTTATTTTTGATATATCTTTTTTGAGTTTTTTTTTGTTTTGATACTTTGTAACTGGATCTAGACATAGTTGTTAATATAAGTTAAATATTTGTGTTTGTCAAAAACTTGACTGAACGTTTCATGTCATGTCAAGTCATGGTGTCTACCTTCAGTTTGCATTTATATCTGTTGTATACCATGTGGAATGTATACATTTGCAAAAGAAAATTAATTTTGTTAGAAATATTATTCTTTTGAATGGATCTCATGATAGAAAGTGTTTTTTTTTGGTTCCTACTTAACCCAAAGATTCAACCAATAATAGATTTCGCACATCTCCCTAATTTAGATTTAAGTTTTGTTCTAAATATATGTAAGAACGATTAATATTCAATAAAAGCTTCATTACTACCTAGTGTTGTTTTATTTACAACGAACTGTCTCCCGCAAGTATCCTATATGCCCGTCCACGTCAGCTACCTACCAGTGAAAGTCCCGACAAAATGGCCAAACCGTTTCGGAGATTGACTAGAAGAAACGGTTGCAAACAGACAGACAAAAATTTATTAAATGCGATTTTCGTTATCAGCAACTAAAATACATCATCGCGAAATATGTAATTATACAGACGCTCCGATGTTATCACATGTGTACAGAAACGGAATCCGTAAGTAAAGATTAAGAAATTTATAGAGTTAGACAAATAAATGATTACTAAAAATACTAGAGTCGTTTATTGATTTCATTTAATTTGTTTTAATAGGTAAAGATACATCACTAGTGATGACCTTTCCTCATCAGATTTCCTGATAAAACCTACATTATATGAAAGATCACATGTTGTAACCGGGTTGCCTAATCCTAGCCTGGCTATGTTTAATTGATCTCTGAAGTGGTCAATTTTTGTTCCTAAAAATTTTGTCACCAATCTATAGTACGTAACGTAAATATGACTTTGAGGTGGGGTTGCCTATCTTTTTCCTGGCAAGAGTGGGGCTGCCAGCTATTAAATGGTGACAAAATAGAGGCTAATTACCCTTATCGAGTTTCATCATGAGATTATTCTCAAAAAAAAGATATTAATGTTCTTATTCTTAACACAATGGTATAGGGTTGCCACACCAAAACTTGTCAAGAGATAGGGTTGCTACTGTTTAAAGCTTCTCAAAAAATACTCCTGCCGCAATCTGGAGAAGAATGCGAATCAAACTACACCTCACACTTCGAAATCGGTCAAACATTTAGGGTCTAGGAGCCCATCCTCGGCCTCAGTTTCCTAAATTAATTGTACTCAATATGTAGATAATAATATACATAACACAGTGGCATAGGGATGCCTTGTCAGAATCAACCATTTAGGGTCTAAGGGCCCATCCTCGGCCTCTGTGATCTAAGTTTCCTGATAAAACCTACATTATATGAAAGATCACATGTTGTAACCGGGTTGCCTAATCCTAGCCTGGCTATGTTTAATTGATCTCTGAAGTGGTCAATTTTTGTTCCTAAAAATTTTGTCACCAATCTATAGTACGTAACGTAAATATGACTTTGAGGTGGGGTTGCCTATCTTTTTCCTGGCAAGAGTGGGGCTGCCAGCTATTAAATGGTGACAAAATAGAGGCTAATTACCCTTATCGAGTTTCATCATGAGATTATTCTCAAAATAAAGATATTAATGTACCTAACATAATGACATAGGGTTTATCGAACAAAATGGTACCTACATACTTTAGTTAAATGTAAATAAACTATATTAGAAATGTTGTGAATTTTCTTAATAAATAACTGGTGTACCCCTTGCCACTCGCATTACTAAAAGTATTTTATTATAAATGTATTTTTAAAATACAAGACACCAACCAAAATGTATTTAAGTATTTAAATACAACATTCAAGATACAAAATACGTATTTTGTATCTGTATTTCAAATACAATCATACTTTCATACTTATAATATGAAAGTTTAGATGGATGGATGTTTGTTAGAGTTTGTAGCCTAAACGGCTGAACAGATTTCGATGAAATTTGACATTGATGTAAAGAACAGTCTGGAAAAACACATCTACTACTCACTTTCATTTTAATTCCTAAGGGACAGAGTCGCGGACGATAGCTAGTGTATCTATAAGTCACATCTCTGTAATAACATGTGTGTATTTCATTGCATTTTTTTCATTTACTGAACATTCTTACTGTGAAGGAAAATATCACATGTAACATGCACATATCAGCAATGAAATTCAAAGATATGCATGAAGTCAACAAATAAGCACAGCAGGCCAGCATGGCTAACAATAGCATAGTCACCCCTAACTTAAGGTAGGCTCCGAACCCCTCGGTGGGGATGTATAGTGAGCTGTTGATGATCATAATGTATCATTGAGTTAAGGAAAACCAAAAGTTCTAGAAACAGAATGAATATACACTTTATTTTTTAAACAGAATGAAAATACACTTAATTTTTTTACAAAATAACAGTTTTAGATATATTTTTATAAAAAAACAACAAAATTTTGATATACCCTGTAACAAACTTAAAAACTTTATGGGGTTGAAGTCATGGAAAATCCTTTATCATGTTTCTTCCGTTCGATATTTACGCTCATATCTGCATAATTTGTTTCCATTGACTCTTGTATGCTATGTATTATTTCGTTGGACATATGTGCATCTCGTTCTGATGAAATAGGATCTGACGAATCTGAAAGTTGTACATGATTTGATAAAATATATAAAAGGTTACATACATTTTATTGTTTTGTTGCCTGGTTGGTCCAAATTAGATGATAATTAAACTATTCATTCTATTTATCTACTTAATTCACACAATGTTCTTAAGTAAACATTGTGATGCAACCTGCACATATTGGTGAACAAATTCAAAGATATGTGTGAAGCTTCACAACTAACTTAGGTTAACTAACCAACCACACTGGGCTAGCGACTATGGTCTAGTCACCTAACTTAGGTTAACTAACCAACCACACTGGGCTAGCGACTATGGTCTAGTCACCCTAACTTAGAGTAGGCTACGAGGTACTCACTAGTGACTTAGAGTGAGCTGGTGATGAATGCATGTCATCCTTTCACATTAACTGTTAAATTATACATTCATTGATTTACATAATTTACTTAAACAAGGAATACAATGTTTGTTCTTCGCCTATATTATAAAGGTTATATATCAACACATTTGTATTTAATATTAGAAATAACTTACTAATGTTTATATTTAATTCAGGACATACAGATTCATCAGAGATTGTGATTGGGGAAGTACGATTTGAAAGAAGATAATTGTTCTGCTCTATCTGTTGACAAAATAGTACATAGTTATAGTTAAAAAAGAATGTCTAGCCTGGTGATAGGTATTGGTCGGTAATGTTCCAAAATATGTAAAATGATATGATATTTTAGTAGACTTATGCCCACCATCGGATTACATGTTTTTAATATTAAATAAAAATTAAAACTGCTTGTACCAATCTATTCAGGTTCCGTCTGGAAATTATATAACTATCCCCTGATGTATCCTGTAAGGAAATAGGTTTTATTAAAAATAATTAATTGATCTAGACAAAGTGACAACTAGACCTACCTCATTTTGTAAAAGCTGAAAGTTTTACTATGCAGGTGCCTTATATAGGTTAAAAAATTAAACATAACTATGTTATGGTTGTATGTACCCCACATATGTAGGTCTTTAGGCACCGGGCAATTTTTTGAAAATAAAAATGTCATTTGATTGTCAGGGTAGTAGTATGTAAAGTGACATAGCTTGTCAGTTTACTTCACACATTTCATGTGTTTTTTAATGTTATTCCATGAAAAAATGTGATGAAAGTGTTGACCAGTCAAATTCTGTCAAAATTGGCCCATCGGTTCCAGAGATAGCGGTCCGGTCGCCATTTTGACAGTTCGAAATTTTAAAAAGGCCTATAATATGCCTATCCATGTCAGCTACGATTCACTAAAAGTCCCGTCAAAATCGGCACAACCGTTGCGGACATTACCCGAAACAAACACGGCTTGAGGACTGATAAACAGACAATTTTTTTAAATGCGATTTTTCGTTATTAACAACGTAAAAAATCTAGAAGATCGATTTTAATTTGATTGCTTTTGATGCTACATACAGACGCTCCTATTTTATTTAAAAAAAAACATCTGACAGAACAAACATTTTGATTGAACTAGAGGAAAGAACATTTTTTTTATAATATAAGGTGGCAAACGAGCAAGCGGCCACCTGAATCCACCGAAATGGAAAAGGACCGCCATGCTGCCCATAAACATCCGCAATTGCAGATGCGTTGCCTACCCTTAAATGACGGAGGAGACGCACATAAAGGGGATATTTCCCCTTCCTATGCGTCTCCTCCACCGTCAAATCCACTTTTCCTTCCCACCCTTTCCTCTTAAGGGTAGAAAGGGAAAGGGACTAAAATTAAGCCTCCGGCACCACACTCATCAGACGAAACGCGGAAATGCTTCCACTTCACGCATGTTTTCTGTGTGGTCGTGGTATTACTCCGGGCGAGACGGCCGATGTTAAAGCGGGCTCTACCACTGTTACATTTGGTTAAAAACAAAAAAAAATTCTTAAAGTATTATGTCAATGGAAGGAATACAAGATTATTACTAACCTTCGATATGTCTCCTTCAACACCTGCGACGAAAGAAGATAGTATAAAGTAAAGCAGATAAAAGTTTCTTTGGAATCCGTTAAACTGAACAACAATATCCTAGCACCAAATCCTTTAACGTCTACTAAATCAAAGTATTAATTTAAATAGCTAACAGTTATTATTAATCAACATTAATGCTTTTTGTTTAAGTTTAAATAAAATCATTTTGTCGAGTTGGATCATGTAAAGTACATCAAGAAGGTAAATGTGGCTACTTTTAAACAATTGATATAATTGTAACTAGCGATATTAATTTAAACACTGAACTATAGTTTGTCTAAATAATAAATAATGATAAATAATTTAGATTAGTTTGACAATTCATTTCAAATTTAGTAGGGATGGGTTTTGTAAAATCAGTCATGAATCTTATCGATTTCCTATTTTTATTCTTTTAGAAGTTGGAATCGATAGATATATCGATAGATACAACTAGAATTATTATTTTCTTATTAACTAATTTATATACTATAATAATAGCGAAATCCAATTCGATTACGTACGGCCGTAGTAGTAATAAATATTTATTCACTCTCATTATTTGTAATGGTTCTGCAGGTAATTATTAATTTGACTAAACAGTGCTTTTTTTAATTTCATAAGTTATAACTATGAATCTATCGATTCCAACTTCCATTAGAATAAAAATCGAAAATCGAAAAGATTCGTGCTTGATTTTATACAACCCATCCCTATTAAATTGTCACATGAATTGACATAAATTGTCAAACTAATCTAATTTATTTAGACACACTATAATTAACATGTCTTTTAGTTCAGTTGATTTAGATTTGAATAATTATTTAGATACAAATAGACACATTGAACTTTAAAACTGATTTCTTCTTTGATTTAACCAATTACAATTATATTGGAAAATGAGAATTCCATATGATAAGACCTTTTCAAATTTATTTTTATCTACCAACATTAATCGATTAAGGCAAATAATTTTAAAGAAAGAAGAAAAGCATTAAATGAATGTAAAAATGTAGAAAAGCACCTTTTAATACGAAGTTTAGAATAAAATATTGTCCTAAACAATCTACATATTACAATAAAATGAGCAAAACAAAAGAATAACTACATATATACTAGCCAATATTAATTACACCATACACATGATTTAAACTTCCTAGAGTTTGTTATATAAAATACAAGCTTTCGCCCGCGACTCCGTCCACGTGAAATTAAAAAATAATATAAAACATCGCCTACGTTACTCACTGACAACGTAGCTTTTTAATGGTGAAAGAATTTTTGAAATCGGCCCAGTAGTTTTTGAGTTATTTCATTACAATCAAACAAACAAAGTTTTCCTCTTTATATGTAATATTACTAGCTTTTGCTCGCGACTTCGTCCGCGTGAAATTTGAAAGTTAAAAACTTACGTTCGCCCTTTTTTTCAACCTATTACCAAAAGTATTAACTTAGTAGTAATCTACGTAATAACAGAAATCTACCGATGCAAGATTCCAAATTTCTAAGCCCGTTAGCTTGTAAGCTGATTTTTCGGTTACCCTTATTGTTTGAGTTCGCGATATCTTCTAAACTATTAGTCCAATTTAAATACTGTAAAGGACATTGAAACCAATAAAAGCACGCCGCAAATAGCGAGTGGTTCTTAATTCATTTTGTAACAAAAAAGTGGTTATTGTAAGAAAACCGTTAAAGATAGATATATGCTATCGCGGACTTTTCTGTAGAACTTTTTGAGATCCATAATTCTTTCATACATAATTTTTATATACCTTTAACGGTTTAGGCAGGGTAAGCCGAGAAAAGTTAAAGATTTGTGATTTTTTAACGCTGGCGTTCAGAAATACGCAGTTTATTAATAGTTCCTAAACATTAGTAATAATAAAATATAGCCTATGTTACTCAAAGATAAATTACCTTTCTGATGGTGCAAGAATTTTTAAAATCGGCCCAGTAGTTTTTGAGTTATTTCAATAGATACAAAAATATAAAAATACAAAGTTTTCCTCTTTATAATATTAGTATAAGTATAGAAGTATAGATATAGATATTAGTATAGAAAGGAATGATGGTAAATACCTGACGAAGTGGTGAATACGACTCCTGAAGATGTTAATTCACTTGACGGATTAGAGGATTCAGCCGTCGAAGGTGATATTTCGATCAACGAACAGGAGGCTTCGGTTGTCCCAGATGATAATTCGATAAACGAAATGGGGGATTCGTTTGTCGAAGATGAAATTTCGATTATCGAAGAGGAGGAATCGGCGGTCAACGACGACAATTCGACTACCGAAGTGATGGATTCGGCGGTCAAAGGCGGTGAATTGACCATCGAAGGGGTGGAATCGTCTATTACAAATAACAAATCGCTTGATGAAGAGGAGGATTCGGCTGACATCTTGAAAAAGAAAATCACAAACGTAAAACTGTTTTACACTGAATAAAACGCACACGCACGAAGGAACTTAGGAAATTGATGACGGTGGCAGTTGAGTGGGAGGTATATATAGTTTCACCCGCCCTCGCCCCCGCGACTCCCTCTTACACGAACGGCTGTAATATAAAGCCTCATACAGACAAGCGGTTCTATAACGCGCGTATAAAAAAGGTTGAAATACAACAAATGCATTTCCATGTATCAATACGGCAATGCTTTTTATTCGCGACGCTCTTTTATCCCTATGTGTTGTACGAGGGTGAATCAAAAAAATCTTGGAATCAATATTAAAAAATGCAAAGATTTAAATAATAATATTTTATTTTTCTACATATTCTCCGTCCAATGCAATGCATTTAGAATAACGCGTTTCTAACTTCCTTATTCCTTGTGAAAAAAAAATATTTTCTTGACTCTCGAAAAAGTCCTCTACGGCAGCTATAACCGCGTCATTATCGTGAAATTTTGTTCCACGAATTTCCTCTTTTAATTTTGGAAATAAGTGAAAATCACTAGGGGCTAAGTCCGGAGAATATGGTGGGTGGTCAAGGAGATTGATGCCAGCACAGCGGATTGCGTTGAGCGCAACTTTCGATCGATGAGCAAGAGCGTTATCTTGAAGGAACAACACGCCCAACGACAGTTTTCCACGACGTTTTTCTTTAATCGCTTCACGCACTTTCGGGATTAAATTTGCATAATAGGGTCCAGTAATCGTCTGGCCTTTTGGCATGTAATCAATAAAAAGGATTCCTTCACTATCCCAGAACACAGAGGCCATAACTTTGCCAGCGGTAGGAGCAACTCGAAATTTCTTGATGGATGGGGAGGATGGCCGTTTCCAAGACATGCTTTGTCTTTTAGTTTCAGGATCAAAATGGTGGACCCACGTTTCATCCATGGTGACAAGACGACGGCAAAAATTATCCGAATCACGCTGGAACATTTCGAGATTACGCTTGGAAATTTCCGAACGTCGCTTTTTGTTTTCGTCGGTTAACATTCGTGGCACCCATCTTGCAGACACTTTTTTGAACCCCAGTAAATCAATTAAAATGGATTGAACGCTACCAAAAGATATCTTTAGGATCTCAGCTATATGTTTTATAGTCATTCTTCTGTCTTCCAAAACCAGATTCTCAACCTTTTTGACATTTTCTTCTGTAACGGAGGTTCGCCCAGAACGCGGGTCATCTTTACAGCTTGATCTACCTCTTTTAAATTCAGCCACCCAGTACGCAACCGTAGAATAGGGTACAGCATCACCCCCTAATGTCTGCTGAATATCCCAAAAAATTTCCTTCGTAGACATTTTTTTCAAACTGAGATATTTTATCACCGCACGTAACTCACTTTTATCCATAATTTTGACTTTTTAGCAACTCGTTGCACAAAAAAATTTATTACATGCGAACGAACTGACAAAAACAAGTGACAGTGTGCATAAATATAGTGGGATAGACACTCTTTAATTTGAATATCGAACTTGATCCAAAAAGGTTTCATATATATGCACTTCTAAGAACTTTTTGATTCACCCTGGTATTTTAAGCGCTGGCAGAACAAAACAAGAGATACTATAAAGCGTTTGTTTGACCGAAATCGAATAAAAGGTACCCGTGTGTATGCGGCCTAATTGCTAAATGGAGCCACAGCCACAGCTCAAATGCGTGAAAAAAATTATGTCGCTGTCTCTTTTTTTTTTCAAAGAGAATAAAAGAGATGACTATATTTTTAAACGTGTTTAATAAAAACTAGGACAACATTCATAACACACATAATATTTTCGAAATACCTTACATAAATTTTAAAAAGTTGTCATAGATAAAAGTTTTAACAATTATAATTTTTAATATGTCCAATACATATAATTATTTAAGATTTCAAACTTAACAATACAAAAAAATTAACAAGTAAATGAAAAGAACACGATTATTTGTTTAAAGATAAAATTATAATATGTATATGAGATGTGCGAGTGCGTGTTTCCGAACGATGATGTAAGGAAGTTTTTTCTAAAAGCGGAAAAAAATAAGTAAAAAACTATATCTTGTAGAGATAGTGTTTAGGGTGAGAAGTAAAGTGAATAAAGTAGGAGACTATCTATTTTATCGCCCCAACCCTACATGTATTAAATAAATAATTTAAAAACATAATAAATTCTTTTAGACATGAATTATCTTTCATTCATTCTTTATATTATATTTACACTAGCTTTCGCCAGCGACTATGTCCGCGTGTAATTAAAAAAAACAAAAGTCAGTAGCCTATGTGTTCTTATAGACTATGCTCTACGTCTATGCCAAATTTCATCGAAATCTGTTCAGTCGTTTAGGCTACAAACTCTAACAAACATCCATCCATCCATCTAAATTTTTGCATTTACAATTTTAGTAAGAAGTAAGATTAATCTATAGTAATATTGTAAAGAGGAATCAAAATTCCAAATTTTGCATTTCATTTGCTATTAATATAAAAAATACAAAAACAATGTCATATAATAAAACATATGTCGTTTACGCTGTAGGCTGCATCAATAATAATAATAATAATTTTTAATAATAACAATTTATTGTCTCTTTTGTATACATTTCATGGAAGCCTTGGCAACAATGGAATTTACATGCAAACAAAACCCACATTCTTAAAGAAAACTTAGGCGGCAAAATCATTACTCATTTATAGGTACATAAAAACAAGAAAAAACTTGAAAAAAGCTGAACTTGTTTTTTCAAATACATCATACATCATACATCATTGCCAAACCATAGAGAAACAAATCATTTCGTGGGTTTTGCTGAACAAAAACGTAGGTACCTATTGTTATCTTCTTTTTCTTAAAGATAATGAGTGGGACAACAAATTGTTTTCTGATGTGTGCCAATAGGAACCTATGATTGGACAGAAACAATCGACGACGAAACGATCGATTGCTGTTTGCTTTGACTATAAAGGAACGGACTAGGCACAGAGCAGCCATTTTACTTACTGGCAATCTTCGCGGAAGGTTAGGTAACGATGAGAATCATCACAGATGCTTATATCATGTTGACACTTCTACCTTACATAAAATTTAATCATCAATAACCAAAACCATGTATGCAAGATTAGAAATCGATACTTCCTTAGTAGATCGTTGTAAGACAGTTTTGTGATACACCCTGTTAGTGTTAGTGTTGTTTAAATAAATTTAATAAATGTTGCCTACGACTTCGTCCGCGTGGAATTTAAAAGTTTATTAGTTATTACCTAAAGTATTTACTAGCAGTAAATAATCTAAGCAATAAAAAAAAATTACTGATGCAAGATTCCAAATTTCTAAGCCCGGTAGTTTGTGCGCTCATTATTCGATTACCCTTATTGTTTATGTTGGCGATATTTTCTAAACTATTGGTCCAATTTAAATACTGTTAAGGTTAATTTTATTCTACATTAAATTCTCCTCATAACAAACGCATTTACTTGGATAAGGATTATTATTGTAACCAATAACAGAACGACGCAAGTAGAATGTGGCTTTTAATTCATTTTATAAATAAAGAGATTAGTGTAAGAAAACCGTTAAAGACAGATAAATGCTTTCGCGGACTTTTCTGTAAAATTTACCTCTTACGGTTTAGGCAGCGTACGCCGAAAAAAGTTAAAATATAGTGATTTTTTAACGCCGGGGTCCAGAAAATAGCTGTTTATTAATAGTTCCTCAATACTAGTAATAATAAAATATAGTCTATGTTACTAAGTGATAAATTCCCTTTGTAATGGTGAAAGAATTATTAAAATCGGCCCATTAGTTTTTGCCTGAATCAAATACATACAAAAATACAAATCTTTATAATATTAGTATAGATTAATTTCTGTGTTTTCATAGTACAGTAAAGAACTAATATATTTTCATGTTTGATTCATTGTGATAAATCATATTAATGTTTAAAATTGTTATGACTTGAAAAAAATGTGTCTCAAACATACTGTAGTTTACGTAGCAGCTACAGGAATTTTTGTTCGTTTTTATTTGATGCAGGGGAACGCGCGCACCTGACAGATCCTGTCTCTTTAAAATTCAAGGTCAGTTCGTTGGGTTGCGTTAAACTCCTTGGTCCTTTTTTCTTGATTAATTAGTGATTACTCTTAATTGATATTACTCAAGTGTTTGGCGGTGCGCCATTTCTAAATCTAAACGTTAACTAGTCTAAAGGTATGTACTATAATTATTTGTAAATAAATACGTAAGTAAATAGATATGAATTGCTACAGGTGGTTGACAACTGAATACCTAAAATCGAACGATCGATAGAACATGAAATTATATCATTTGCGATGTAGAATATTTAAATAACATCCTTATTTTTGAATTCATAGCCTAATACAACTAGTGTATTTAACATTTTTAATTTCAGATCTGCAGAATAGCAGATTTTTTTACAAAGAAAATATAAACTCCTACAATTAATAAGGAGTTACACGTCCATTAAAAAGTAGCTATCTGGTAAATAAAACTAATTGAAAAAACATGTCCTACTATGAAAAGCCCAATCCGTTGGAAAGAATCTCTTTTGTTACTCCACGGCTACCGCCAAGGCAACAATTTACAATGAAAATGCTGCTGTACCTGTTATTATCACTTAAAATAATTTGTGATCGTTTGGCTCTTCTTAGGAGGTAAACACAAGACATGTCTATCCAATTCTTATATATTTCAGGAGAATCTCCCATCCCAAAGCTTTTAGTTATAATAAAAATATATTCTATTTGATGTTCCCGCTGTTACTAGAAAATGCATAAAATGATTTCACTTTTAAGTTGTAGATATTTCTCATAGCTTTTGTAACATACATTTAGGTTCGGCTTACTAAAACACATAGAAAAAAGGAGTATAAATAGGATAATTGAGCCTCATTAGTGTCAGAAACAATGGTACTTAATACATAGTATGTTTACAGCGGGACGTTCAATCATTGTCATACATGAACATCTTGCTTATTTGAGTTAGATTCTATTTCCTTTCATGTGTAATAAGTGTATAAACAAAAGATATTCAATTGATGAAACACAAACCATAATCAATATAGACAGTTGATGTTGAAGATTAGCGGTAACCCACTATCATGACATGCATTTCAAGCTGGTTTTGTATTCTGTAAATATCATTCCTATTGCTGCTTTCTATCTCATGACTCTGTAGCCATTTTATTTGTTTTGTACAATATTTTCAGTGTCTAAGTTGATTTTACAATATTTTCTGGCAAACTTGTCTTTGAGCAGTGCCCCTCTTTGAACCAAATGAATTTGCCATATTATGTATATGATACAGATTTGTATAATGTAATGTAATATAATCTTTGTCAGTGTATTGATGATTGCTGTTGTAACTGCGCTGCATGGCTGACTCATGTACATAAATACTTATGCAGCTCAAATGTGATGCCGATATTGTGATAAACATTTATATAACTTCTCTCCAGTCAATGTTGGATTTTGTTATTTTGTACTTTTGATAAGATTTAATAGACATAGTCACTGGCAGTGGATTTGCACTGTTGACACACTTGTGATCTAACATATTGACATTTTTTCTTTTTTCCTCCTTTAATTCTCTTTCACAATAAACAGAGACAACAACAAATATGTAATGATACAAGTGTTACAACAGTTGACTTCCACAATAAAAATAACAAATAAAATGATTATCAATTAATTATATTATTGTTTTATTTTTCCACAATTTGACTGGTTTATTCTCTTAAATAGTTAGCTTTACATTCTTCATAAACATATTCCTTTATAAATAAAAAAATAAATATCATTAATATTCACTAGAATAAAAAAATATATTTATGAATAAAAATATTCATGTGATACATTTTAAGAATTTTAAAGTAGAAACAAGAAAAAAAAATTGTTTTGAATTTAGAACATTAGATTTAAGGAATAGTAGTTTGGTCCTCAAATTAGAAATCAAGTCATTGTCACAGAATCTCTGATGGATAGCCTGGAATTTATCTAATTTATTTTTCACTTTTCTAATACCTATTTTCATACTTTCACAGCTTTATTTGTCCTGAACAGAATCATTAGAAAATTTCTGTTTAGGTTAGATTATGGAAGTTCGAGTTGAACATCATGGCGTCACCGTCATTAAATACAACAGCGGCCTGCGATTGGTGGACTGGGTTTGATTATCTTTTTGTTCTACATGTCTAGAGGCGGAGCGAAGATTGAGATTACATTTTACATTATGATGTTGATTATCATACTAATCATACTAATATTATAAATGCAAAAGTTTAGATGGATCGACGGATGTTTGTTAGAGTTTGTAGTCAAAACGGCTGAACGGTTTTCGATGAAATTTGGTATAGAAGTAGATAATCTGGAAGAACACGTAGGCTACTCACTTTTGTTTTTTTTTGTTGGACTGGACGGAGCCGAGTCGAGTCGTTTTTAAAAAAAATTGTCATCTATAACATTCCCGCGTGCATCTACTTTTTACCAGCTACCTTCCAGTCAAAGTCTCGTCCAAATCGGTCCACTCGTTCCAGAGATAGCGGTCAGGTCGCCATTTTGACAGAGAGGAATTTAAAAAAAGTAGCCTATAATATGCCCCTCTATGTCAGCTACCCTCCAGTGAAAATCCAGTCGAAATTGGCCTAGCCGTTTCGGAGATTACCCGGAACAAACGCGGCTTGCGGACAGACAGACAGACAAAACATTTTTAAATGCGATTTTAGTTATCAGCAACCCAAATACATCATCTTCCCGAAATCGGGAATTTTTCCTTTGACATTACAAACAGACACTCCAATTTTATTATATGTATAGATATAGTCGGCAGAGCGGGGGGCGCTCCTCCTGGCATCATGATAAAGCGATATACACAGAGAGACAACGATGTATATGTAAAAAAACTCGATACATACACATCACAACATTCACAAGCACGTTTACAAACGGACGGTCTCGGTTGGTCGCAACTGTGTGTGGGCGTACGCATTACTTTATCAAGCAAAGGTAAGGTGGGGTATAGTGTTACAAAAAAAGCAAACTGGAATGGAGCGACAAAAATATTATTTTAATCAACTTGTTTTGGCCATGGATAGACTAATCTCTTTAATTAAAATTCTTCAAAGATGATTTTTACAAATGGGAAAGTTTAGATGGATGGATGGATGATTGTAAGAGTTTATAGGCTAATCTGCTAAACGGATCTCGATGAAATTAGGCCTATGCCTATGCCTATGCCCAACATCTATATGTTGAGCATAATCTGGAATAACACTAAGGGTACTTACTTATGTTTTCTTTATTCCACGCGGACGGAGTCGCGTGCGAAAGCTTGTGTGATATAATTTTTATACCTATCTCTGTTATCTAAGGGAATGAAAGGGATGACAATATTGTAATACAGGTAACACGTGACTGTAACGTTTACATATTAAAAACTTATTTTAAATTGCATTTTAATTTGTTTGGTAACGGAGTGCCCTATATGTTGGATCCTCTATTACACGATAAAGGTCACGATGGTACAACGTAAACTAAACAATAAAAGAAAAAATAAACTTTTCTCAGTAATATATTTTTTTTATCATACTATTTGAGAACTTAGAGTAACATAGGATGGTTTTACAATTTTTTAATCACACGCAAAAGCTAATATCATTAAAACTTAGTAATGGATTTTTCCTTGTTTTATCATATTATACAAACCTTTTTTGTTTGTTATTTTATACATGGAATAAAAAGTCAAGATTTTTAAAAATATAGTACTACATAACATTAGCTAATGTTATTTTACAGTACCACAGGCTAGCGAAACTTCGAACAAAAAATATTTTGTATGACTTAACGGACTTTTTGATGGCAAACTTAACAAAATTTAATGTCATGACATTAAATTTTGTCAAGTTGTCATTATGAGCATGCTTTCTCACTCTATCGTCAAGAGTTCCTTTTCTACCATAAGTGTCATTTCAGTTGAAGGTCTTTGTCAAAGTCCGTCAAAATCTTTCTTACGGACAAACTAATTATATAATACTAATTATGTATAATTTTTAGATGAATTTGTGAATAGTTCGTTTAACTGTTAAGTTTTTTAAATTTTATATACAATGTCGATCATGAAACGATTTATAAAATGTGAAATTTGTAGTGTACGGTCCTTTAATAAAATAGGACAAAAAAGAGATTTTACGGCGCAATTCCCATTGGATGAGAACCGGTAATCATTTATTAATAATTTAATTATTAAAAAACGTAAATGTAAAGCTATCATGGTAGTTTTAATTAGTTGTATAAAGTTAAATTTGAAAAATTTATTTTGTGCTAGTGATGTATGTAGTTTACAGTTGTCATTGTAATTTTATTATCGATATTTTTTGTTTCTCAATGTAATGGGGAGTTTCCACTGTCGATATGCTTGTATAAAACATTAATATCCCTCACATTTTCAAAAACGAATTACACTCTCTTTAAAAAAAAATGAGACATGTATGTATATACCGTTAATTGAATCCTTCACATTTTACAGAAACGCACGTGTAAACATAATTCTAAGGTACTTTTAGCAGTCCCACAAACTTGAAATTTTGAATATAAATACAGGTCAACGTATAATTAAAAGGAAAAAAATGTAAAATACCGGAATCTGGGTGGATGGATAGAAATTGTTACCTAAAAAATTTTTGAAGGAAGGAAAAGGTTTTATCGTAAATTCTAATGTGTCTATTAGGAATGAAGCCAGGTATACAAAATTATTATTTGACAGTTACCCTAGACAATTATTATTTCACAAAAATTTCTTTTTGTTTTCATTATACTTAAAATATTACTTGGCGATGCCTTGTAAATAAAACAAATAAATGTAATTTTGGTGATTATTTTATTTATTTGCTTCCCTTTGGGTAATTTAGGTTCAATGTCAGTAAATGAAAAATTACATTACGAATTATTTTACATTGAGCCTAAATGCAAAGTTATTTGAAATATGAGATTGTATTAAGAAGGGCCACCCAATCACCCCACATTTAATCGATATCGATATCGAGGTATCGATTATAAGAGCCCTTCACTAATGATTTGTGTTAGGTTGGTGCACATGTTTTTTCATTGTGTCGGAAAAATTGAAATTAAATATTTTTATCCTGGTAACTTTTTGCCACGTGAAGTGAGTTTGGCAGGTGTCAGACCGAATTCATTCTTTGTTCTAAGTCCCGACTCTTACTTATATGCTCTTTGCAGTACCAATTTATTTTATCTCATAATTTTTATTAAATATCTAATACTCTTCAGTTCTTTACCTTCCTCTGAAGGACAATGTCTGTAAATGCACAGCACTGCGCAAATGTAAGGCTAAAAACCAACACTGCAAATTATGTTACGATATTGTAATTTTTATTATTATGATAAATAATTAATTACGTAAGTAATAATTATCAAATTCATAATTTTTTTGGAGTTCTTTTTAAATAACACTTTCTGCAACGCAACGCGTTGTTTACATTTCTACGACGATATTCTTTTGTCTTTTAGATTCGATTAAAGCTTTTATTGTGCACAAGACAAGAAAACGACCTACCGAACACGCGAAGATCGAGAGTTCGAATCTCGCCCTCAGATCTTTTTTGGTTGCATAAAAATAAAATATCGAAATACATATTTTTACGTATGTGAAGTGACACTTGAAGAAATTCAACTATACAAAAAATTTATTAATAGAATTATTTAAATTATTCTTTTATTCAATTGGAGTTACAAATGACAAAATAAAAATTATAACATCGACAAAAGAAAATTATAATAAACAACGCTACCTATCGGTGCATTCCGAAATTACTTTTTTAAAACCAATAATTTTACAGATTCTAAAACACGCTTTTAACTTTTTTCTAATCTCAAACTATATATAGACCGCAAAGTTATATAGTATTGGGGAGTCAGTATTCAACGCAGTGACCACAGAGTTTTAGTAAAATTAAAGCGATGAGGTAAGCGGCGAATTTGTTGATTATGAATAATGCTTTGTTCGCCGCTTTGCATGTTGACCACTGACTGATTTAACAACAATTAATATATAATAAATGATTATGAATGTTAAAAATGGTAACTGCGCTGAATACTGTCTTCCTTTTTTTTCAAATTATAGAGCTATGTATGATTATTTACATTTTTATCTATACTATCAATACTGATATTATAAAGAGGAAAGATTTGTATTTTTGTATGTATTCTTTCACCATTAGAAAGGTAGTTTACCTGTGAGTGACATAGGCTATATTTTATTATTACTAATGTTGGGGAACTATTTCTGGAACCCGGTGTTAAAAACCGTTAGAGGTATATAAAAGTATGAAGGAATTGTATATATCTATCTTTAACGGTTTTCTTGCACTAATCACTTTTTTGTTTACAAAATGAATTAAAAATCGCATGCTACTTGCGTCGTTGTTCATTGGTTTCAGTATTAATCAGGTTTCAATATTTCAGAATTTGCATTTAAAATACGTTTGTTGTCAGGAGAATTTAATGTAGAATAAAATTCTCCATTACGCTATTTAAATTGGACAAATAATTTAGAAGATATCGCGAAGACAAACAATCAGGCTAACCGAAAGATCAGCGCACAAATTACCGAGCTTAGAAGTTTGGAATCTTGCATCGGTAGATTTCTGTTATTATACATAGATTACTGCGAAGTTAAAACTTTTAGTAATAAGTGGAAAAAAGGAGCGAACGTAAGTTTTGAACTTTCAAATTTTACGCGGACGAAGTACCGGGCAACTGCAAGTTTTTAATAATTTCATTTATTTCGTTTAAATCACAATTGAAGCGATGGACATCTTATAATTTGTAATCATTTCAAAAGTTCATTACTTTAGTAGTATAATTGTGTGTTTCTGTAAATACGTAAGTTTTTCTATTCATAGTTTAGTGTAACGTAGCTGAGAAGTAATGCAAAAATACTGAGCTAGATGTATAACAATATATATACGATAATTTATTACTTAGGCTTTTTTGTCAAAAAAATATAGTTGAAGAAATAGGATTATGGGGTGATTTGCACATCCTAGAACACATAAAATGGTAATACACTAAACATTCCTCTAATATTAGCTGCTAACTGTTATGAAGAAAATTACTACTGCGCTGTAGGATTTGCGCAATACTGGATTACTGTCATAGACGTACGTCCCTATCTGACATCTGTAAAATATCATAAGCGCGCCAAACTGGCGGAATCCGAGCTGTTTGAGTTGAGTTTTTTATTTAAACACGCCAATATCAATTATATTAATTGTTTAAACGTTTCAGAACCGGGATTGTACCCAAAACCACAAAATGGTATATATATGACAATGGTTATAATTACTTTTATAGAATATACAAAAATACAAATCTTTCCTCTTTATAATATTAGATTAGGTTGACTTCAGATTTTTGATAAACTGCAAACTGTTTGATGCAAGTTGATAGTGGAAGTCTACATATTTGGTGAGTTTGTTCCATGTTCTTGATTAGCCATACAAAGTTTTCAGTGATTTCTAAGAGTTTTCCAAACGTTTTACGTAACTGGATAATCTTGGGAAGGTGCAGTTGTGTTTACAAAAGTTATTATTGGTTATTATTATTGGCAAGCTAACAGTATTCTAAATTGCACACCAGCATTTTACAATTGAAAGATTGTAGTATTTATTTGATTGCTATTCTGTGGAAAAAGATGATGATTTAATTGCTATTCTGATGTTTGATTTTAAGACTTAAATTTATCAAGGAACAAATGGTTTGTGTAGAATTGATTTTATAACAAGTTATAATTTATGTTAAGACACAAAACTATTGTGGAAATATTGAAACATACTTTTAAATATTATGTTTTGTAGTTTAAAGTTGTGTGTGGAATGTTAATATTTTTTTTGGTTTTAGGATAAATTTAAGATGCTGTAATATAGTTTACAGTTACATGCTATGTTGTGTTGTGTTTTGAGAGAAATGTTTTAAATTAACAATGTTATTAAATGTGCAGAATGGTCAATTATGGTGGAAAATTCATACAGTCAAAGGAAGTGTGAGGTGGGTTGGAGCGGTTTTGTCATGGAGTTCAGCCCACAGACAGCATTGGTGTTGATGGAATGCTGGCTGAAGGATCTGGAAGCTGATTTATGTGAGGCTTGTGGTATATAAATGCACAGCAAAGCAAAATGGATACATTCAAAGGATGGTATGAATACCAGGTGTTATAGTTGATTGTTATTAGTTTGATTTAAACAAAAGCCGCTGGTTAGCAGAGGTATGTGTTGAATTTGTCGGAGTCATTAATTTGTTTGTTTGGTTTATCAGCTGAAATACATGTATTCATATTTTGGTTCAGCAGTGGACGACTTAGGGCTGGCTGATGTTGATGTTGATTTGGTTTTAAACAGCATTACTTCTATGTTTCTGGCAACATGTATTCTGAAAATATATGCTATATGGGTGCATAAACATTCAATTAAATGACTATGTAAACAAGGTAAACAAGCAATTTAAATTGAATAAGTAATTAAAACAGTTTTTAATTAATGACATAAACTTGACTTGTAATCTACAGGTCTTGGGTTCAAATCCCGCCATGTACAAATGTGATTTTTCGATTTTTCATATGTACTTAATTTACCCGATGTTCCTATGGTAAAGGAAAACATTGTGATGCAACCTGCACATATTGGCAAAGAAATTCAAAGATATGTGTGAAGTCAACCAACCCGCAGTGGGCCAGCGTGGTTGACTAAGGCCTAGTCACTCTAACTTAGGGTAGGCTCTGAGCCCCTAATGTGGGGAAATATGGTGAGTTGGTGATGATGACATAAACTTTACTACTGTTTGGAAGTGTACGACATAGTATAATTGAACAAAACAGAATTAGATGTCTGTGATTGTAATCAGATTTAATAACTTAACAGTTTATGATTTAAACAGTAGTAATTTATTATGGAATTTGTTAATGGAGCTATTATTAATTACTAGCTTTCGCCCGCGACTCCGTCCGCGTGGTATTGAAAAAAATAAAAGTGAATAGCCTATGTGTTCTTCCAGACTATCCTCTACATCTATGCCAAATTTCATCGAAATCCGTTCAGCCGTTTAGGCTACAAACTCTAACAAACATCCATCCATCTAAACTTTCGCATTTATAATATTAGTATGATAAAATGTTGCAGTAGTCTGTGCGACCTTGGAATTAATGAATGGTGGCTTAAATTTTATTTATATTCTGTGAGTGAGAATGGACTTAGGATTAACACTAAGCATCAAAGTAAGTTTTTATTGACTTAAGCTGCGTTAGCCAATAAATGTGTTGATTGGCTTGGAGACAACATGTTTATATGGTCACTTTTTGAAAGAGTTTATTGGTTGAGCCATCATTATATTCTCTGGGGTTTGTTCCAATACCTGAGTACTTTGTAAAGCGGGACATGCTTTATTGTATTTCTTTTGTTTGAGGTGTTCCAAGTTTCAAGGGATGACCATGCAGAAGTTTAATGTTATTGATTGCTCCTTCATTAAGTTTGAGCTGACATACATGGATCAGGCAAGAATTAATTGCATTATAATCCTTTCTCCTTAAATTATTCTTGCCGTGTACCAACATATGTCATATGTAGATGTGTTCTATATTCTTACAGCGAAGGAAAGAATTGAAATCTAAATGTATGTACAAGAAAATTTAAAGTCAACAAACCTGCAGTGTGCTAATGTTTTTGTCTAAAACCTAATTGATCTACATATGGTAGGTCCGATACAATTGAGTCGGTGACAATGAGTATAAACCGGCAAATATTTTAGTGTGAACGGAAGGGAATTAGAAACTAACTATAATTTATCAAGGTTATTCTATTAAGATCACTCTTAGATTCCAGAATCTGGTTTGTAATACACATTATGTGATATCATATAATGCTTATTGTATTCTCTTTTAATCTTATCTTTTGTTTCAAATATAACAAGTATTTAATGCAGTTATGTTCATTGTTGCTAGCATATACAATTTAAACTTATAAACAATTTTACAGTTTGTTATAGTTATCACATGTTACCTAAATGTTTATTGTGATTGCTGTGTAAGCCTGTCATCTGTATGTTTCTGTGCTTTTACTGTCTACATGTTTATTTTTCTCATGTTTCTTGAAAATGCAATTGGTGTAACTTTTAAATAAATAAATAAAGTTGTTTTCATTATTTGTTCCACTTTTTGAATCCTACACTTACATAATACTTTCGCCTGCGACTCCGACCACGTGGAATTAAAAAAAAAAACAAAAGTAAATAGCCTATGTGTCTTACACTATCCTCTACATCTATACCAAATTCCATTGAGATACATTCAGCCAGGCTACAAATTCTAACATATGTCTATCCATCCATCTAAACTTTCGTATTTATAATATTAGTAAGATTCATCCTTTGTGAAGCTATAAGAGGTCAGTTGCTTGAGTGGTGGGTGGGTCATGGTTGAGTGGATTGCCTTAATGGCCAGGCTGCCGGTAATATTTAACGGCATGTATGCTCTAGTTTAGAAGCTTGCTTTTTAAAAATGACCATTCTAAGAATCTAGGGTCTTAGCTTTAGAAAACACAAACCTGCCACGGTAGCTACGCCCCGGTTTACACTAGGCATGCGCAGGTTATCAAGCTGTACGGGTATTTAAACAACAGATTTAATGTGAACGCGTAAAGCAACATGTTCTGCTTGCAACACACAAGCACGACGCTTCTGTACAATAGGTGAGATGTCTCCCAATCCTGTTTTGCACACAAACATTTCCCCCGTAACGTACTGACTGCATGAATGCTCGCTGTGTAACCTGTTACATTACATCGCGTAACGTCGGTGAGTATGCGCCTTAATAGTACGGGAAAAGTTTTTTGTAATGTATTGAATAATTTAACTCACCGCTTAAATTGTGAACACAAGGTAATGAAAAACCAGTTTGAGAGTAGCCCCAATGGTTGAGAAAATTAGGAGTAAAAAAATTAGCGTGGTATGGGCAGTAGTATAGGTAGTACGGGAGTAGAATAAGACAGGGGAGATGACGATGAAGGTAATGAAAAACAAGTTTTAAAAAGTTCTTTATTTAGTTAAAAATGTTTAATCTATACTAACATTATGATATATAGACTTTAAAACAAAAGTAAACGTTAGAAAAACGCACCAACAACTCGTGTAAATCTCTTAAAAACTTAAGAAAATACAGGTTATTAAAAGTAAATATAAAAAAGAATAAAACAAAACTGTTGCAATAAAAAGTAAAAAAAAAAGACGAACTTGTCTCGAATAATCTAACAAAAACATCATCATATAATTAGAATAGAATAGATTGTGTCTCCGAATCTTCGAGATTGTTATCTTGACTGATGGAGCAGAAGTATTCTGAGATATTAAAATTTATAACAGGTAAGTCATCCTCTTTGTCGTCCGGCGGTTCAACTATGTCATCGGTTTTGACGTGTTTTTTTATTGTGTCTAAAACTTCTTGGATCCGAATGTTATACTCTGGACTACCTATAGCTACGGGCAATGGATACCAATAAAGGTCACGTGTCCTCACAATTAGCATCTTTGTTACTTGATTAGTTTTAGAAATGCCTCTATTTATAGCACTTTTCTTTAGCATTGATACAGTTTTTATTCCCTTTGGTCTCATTTTCGTTTCTTGTAAAGCAATGAACAATTCATCTAATTCAGTCAATAAGAAATGTGTCAGCCATTTCATATCATCCTCTTTTTCTGAAAAAGAAAAAAAAATGCAATAACGCATTCCCACGGTTTTTTCCGCGCGGAAACCAAAAACAAACATACCATGGCCGTCTCAAATTAGTTGGTCGGTCAGTAGTGCACGGGGAAAACTTTTCAGGGTTATTATCGAGTTTTTATCGATCTTTATTGAGTTACTTTTTTATTTCGTACTTTACTTTTTTGATAATTTAAGCTGGAAATTAGATATTGAAAGTTTTTTCCTACCTTTAGAATTGTTGTTTTGCAAATCCAAATCTTTGAGAGTTGCCTCCTTTCCTTTGTCTTCCGTATTATTGTTTTGCGAAACAGGTTTACTCAAATTTTCTGATATAGTGAGTTTGCCATTTGCCACCATCTGAAAATAAAGTTTTAAGTGGTTAATTTCAATTGGTTAAAAACCTTACAGAATTAAAGAAACAGATTCAAGATAATTACAAAATTGATTATGATTAAACGCCTGGATTCATTTTTTTAACGTCGCAGATAAGAATCATCAAATTGAGTATAATTGGAGAGTTATTGACGTAAAAATGTAAATCAAAAACTTCGTTTAACGCAGCAATTCACGCTACCCCAGTGACAAGATATACGAAACCAGTCTTTTGAGACAACGAAATAACTCATGCCAGCAAGCGAGAAGGGTAGGTCGACGCGCTCCTGACACATTTTTCAGGCTTGTTCTACATTCATACTACCATACTTCATACTAATACTAATACTAATACTAAAACTATACTAATCTATATCTATATCTATACTAATATTATAAAGAGGAAAGATTTGTATTTTTGTATTAATGGATTATTGGATTATTGGATTTTTGTTTGTATTCGATTCACGGTAAAACTACTGGGCCGATTTTTAAAATTCTTTCACCATTAGAAAGGTAATTTATCTGTGAGTAACATAAGCTATATTTTATTGTAATTAATATTGAGGAATTATTAATAAACAAGGGTTTTCTGAACCCCGGCGTTAAAAAACCACTATATTTTAACTTTTTTTGGCTTACGTTGCCCAAACCGTTAGAGATATATAGAAATGATGTATGAAAGAATTGTAGATCTCAAAAAGTTCTACAGAAAAGTAAGCGATGGCATATATCTATCTTTAACGGTTTTCTTACACTAACCACTTTTTGGTTTACAAAATGAATTAAAAGACGCATGCTACTTGTGTCGTTGTTCTATTGGTTTAAATATTAATCCTTATCCAAATAAATGCGTTTGTTGTCAGGAGAATTCTTTGTAGAATAAAATTCTCCTTTACAGTATTTAAATTGGACTTATGCATTAGAAGATATCGCGAACACAAACAATCAGGTTAACCGAAAAATCAACGCACAAACTATCGGGCTTAGAAATCTTGAATCGGTCGCGTGTGAAAGGTAGTATGTATATACTTGGTTTTTGGTGCTCCCGATGGTGCCATTCTTGAGAATTTCTTCAAGGTCAGTTTGTCAAAAAAACTTAATTTAAACCTCGAACATCATTGCCCTTACCTCGGTAATGTCTTCGGTTTTGACGTGTTTTCTTATCGTGTCTAAAACATCTTCAATCTGGCTGTCAAACTCCGAAGTACCTACAGCTGCGGGTGATGGATACAAATAAGCATGTTCTTTTCCCACAGCGTCTCTCTTTTCTTTCTTTTTACCTTGTATCTCTTCCAATTCTTTTTGTACATTAGAAAGACCATCAAATTCGGTCAACAAGAAATGTGTAAGCCATTTTTCATCATCTTTTAACGCGTCCAGCGCAGAGCCCTTATGGACTTCTTTTTCTGAAATAAGTAAACGATAGATTATTAAGTACCCGCGATTTCGTCGGCGAGGAATCAAAAATAGTAATAGTCTTCATAGTTAAATGGGGCGCCTAAACTGGCCTTCCCATTGGAACCGTTGCGCAAATTCGTTTAAATTCTAGAATGATCAATGTCGAATTTGTTTCTTTATATTTTTATTTTACTTCACAGTTTCGAGAATCTTAATCACACAGAAGACAGACGTGAAGTGCTCCAATTCCGCGTTTCGTCTGATGAGTGTGGTGCCGGAGGCCCAACTTTAGTCCCTTTTCCTTCCCATCCTTTTTCTCATAAGAATAGGATGGGAGGGAACGTGAATTTGACGGTGGAGGAGACGCATAGGAAGGGGATATATCCTCTTTATGGGCCTCTCCTCCTCCGTCGATTAAGGGTAGGCAACGCATCCGCGGTCGCTTCGCCATTTTGGCGGATTCAGGTGGCCACTTGCTCGTTTGCCACCTCATGATATACAAAAAAAATGTTTTTTTCTACCTTCAATATTGTTGTCTTTCATAACCATATCTTTGAAAGTTGCCTCTTTTCCTTTGCCTTTCGTATATTCATTTAGCAGAGCAGCTTTTTTCAAATTATGCGAAACTGTGGTTTTGCCTTCAGTATTTTTAACCGCCATCTATAAATATAGTTCATATTTAATGAATAATTTTAATTGCAATGAAATAACTATGAAACTAATCATAAAGTCATAGGTATAAAAATAATGGTCTAACTACGCCTTGATTAATATATTTTTAAACTAGCTTTCGCCCGCGCCTCTGTCTGCGTGGAATTAAAAAAAAAAAACAGTAGCCTGTGTTCTTCCAGACTATCCATGACATCTAATACCAATTTCATCGAAATCCGCTCAGCCGTTTAGGTTACTCTAACAAATATCCATCTACCCATCCATCTAAACTTTCGCATTTATAATATTATCCATCCATCCAAACTTTCGCATTTATAATATCAGTATGAAAGTATGCTTAAGAATCATCAAATTATTCAATGTTCATGGGCGTCAGATAAACTATCATTAAGCGATCCGCTGCTCGTTTGCCCCCTTCTACTATAACAAAAAAATTAAATGATACTAATTTACGAGCCAGGTATACCGAAGATAACGTAAAATGTAACTAAATGAATCAAATACTTGGCTTTCTTATCTATAATAATTATTATTGTTTAATTAATCGCATTACCATTAATATCCAGGTTCTCGATAATCAAATAAGAATTTTTATCACAAGTTTAAAAACAAAAATGCGATTAAAAATACAAAAAAGTGTACTCACCTCTTTATTCAAAAATATACGAAACACTCGTTTATGTCTTTTGGTCTATACAAATAGAACAAACAATAGGTTTATAAAAATACTTTTTAATTAATGAATAAACTATTTGTTTATGGAAAAAACCGTGAACTTTTACTAGGAACAATATTGATATTCTTTTAAAACTTGAAACTGAAAACTTTTTACAGGACTGTTAAATTTCTAATAGGTCCATTTCAGCTTGACATTTTTAAATATACGTAAGTTACAACTCAGGGTTGCACACTTAACTTACGATTAACATACAATGATTGCAATTTATATTAGAATAGAATTTCATTGAAAATAAACTGCTTTTTTTTGGTATATTTTTTTACATTTAACTATAATTAAAAAGTTAAAAAATTCGGCGTAACAAATTATTTTCGATGTACCTACATACATAAAAATATTGTTTAGCCTTTTTATGTACCTACATATATTTTAATGTACTTTATGACAGTGCATTATGATATTTATACGTTTGTAAGTTGTCTTATTTTGGAAATCGAAAACGTTACTTCTACGGCATTTTATATATTTAAACGAGTCCAAAGCTTAAGGTATAATTTTATTTTAAAGTGTGTGTGTTGAACCAATTGATTATTTTGTTACCAAATTTCGATAATCAATGGCTGACTGAGTTCTTACTTAAATTTGATTTAATAAAAACTAGCTGTTGCTCGCGACTTCGCCCGCGTGTAATTAAATAATGTAGCCTATGTTACTCACAGATAAATTACCTTTCTAACGGTGAAAGAATTTTTAAAATCAGCCGAGTAGTTTTTGAGTAATTCAATACATACAAAAATACATTTCCTTTTTATAATATTAGTATAGAAAAAAAATACAGACGAATTGAGTACCTTCTTCTTTTGGGAAGTCGGTCAAAAATGAGACCTACGTAAGTTATATTACATACACAGAGACTGTATATGTTTTTATTTAGTATGGTTAATTATATTGGTATATTTTACTTGCAAAAATACACCACATTTGATGTACAGTGAGACATTAAAGTTTCATATCATGCCTTGCTACGGCGTAGCTTGCCTATTTATAAATATACGCTACGGCGTAGCACATCTACTAGATTCAAACCGTTTAACCCTACCCACCGCCACCCGTTGCCCCACCGGCCCTCAGGTCATACGGGCCGAATCGCAGGAGGGCGCACACGGTCTCACCGCATGCACCTTCTTGACTCCCTACAAGTTATATTGTCTATTCATTTGTGACAAGTCTCTCCCTAACGGGAATGACGACAATGCACTCGAACATGTTCGCCATCGAGCATCCACAGCAGCGCCCTACTCAGTGGCGTAGCGAGCTTATCTCGCACCCGGGGCACAATACCTTTTTAGCGCCCCCCTCCCCTCTATTCGAAAACCATATCATTTTTACATCTAAAATATACTCGCGAATTAATTAAATTACATATTGAAGTTAAACTAATTCGCAAAGGAGTTAAAATATTATCACTAATCTAATCTCAGAAACAGCTTAACCACTTTGAATTTTATTTTCACCGTCGTGTTGTAATAAGCACCACCTAACATTTAGTCCCATTTATGCCGATTAGTGTAGGAATGCACAGGAGTTAAAATTTTGTCACTTTGTCTGTGTGTTTGTGGGCGCTAATCTCAGAAACGTGTTCCCTTTTATTTCCGAAGAATCGAAGAAATCGATAATTTTTATTTTCTCGGACCATGCAGCTGCGCCCGGGGCAAGATGACCCCTTTGCCCCCCTTCCCTCGCTACGGCACTGGCCCTACTCCAGTCTATATCTTCGCTGATGCCAACGATGTGCAAACTCACGTAGCCTAGAAAAGTTCTCCCCGTTGCTGAGGAGATCCGGATAATAAATCTTCATCCTCAGATCGTCATACTTAGTGGAGGACATCCACAGCAATTTATCCCCAACAAAAGACCAACCCACTAGAGGTGAAATAGTCACCGATAATTCGGTATATGTTAGGCGACAGCCGCCCCCTTTTGCCTTAACATTAATATCATCGACCACCAAGCATTATCAAAGGCCCCGGAGATATCCAAAAAGATGGCTTGTACATAAGCTGATTGAGTGGTCCTAACGGTGGTGAGCGCGCAGGGCTGTAATAGTAGACCTCCCCGGAGAAAATCCGTGCTGGTACGATAACATACCACGTGTGAATGAAGGATCACATCTAATATTACCCTTTCCAATATCTTTCTCAGAATGGGGAGGAGCGTTATTGGGCGATATGCTTTGGGATCCGTTGGCGGTTTGTTATTACCCTTGCATAACACAATCAACCTTCCATCCTTCCAAATCCTAGAAAACACGCCCTCTTCCGTACATACAAAATGGAATTTCTTTGGTGCCGCGCGCCATACATTCATCACGATTGTTAACTCCAGTTAAGAATTGTGTGTCATGTGATGCCGATCCTGAGTCAAGTGTCTTTTTCGCCAAATCCACTTTTCGTACCTTGCTGGTAAAAAAATAGAAACTGACTCTTGCATGCATTTTCTAAAGCGGCGAAGCAAGTATATGGCTCTTTTAAATTAATTCAAGGTTATTGATTATTATTATATTCATCCAATCCATATGTCTGCATAGTATATGATGTTTTAAGGCGTTTGTTATTCGATTCTAATAAGAAAAACTTATTCTTGGTGGTGTTTAATTCATATCAAAATAATTTTTTGACTCATTTATGTATGTTAAAAAACCAATTATTTATTTTGACTGGACAGTAGTTAAACTGCATGCATAAACCCATAAGTTTCCAGTCATAACAATTATACAAAAGTTATTGTTATCTCAGATTCTTCAGAGATTGAAAAGATTAAAAATATTTTTAAGATTTAATGTTAAGGGATAAATAAAACATCAATATTGATAGTATATTTATTGGTTATATGGGCTACAACATTTATCAAATATATTGAACTACATAAAATGTAGTGAAACAAAATTATCTGGCAAGTGAAATTAAAATCTTTATTTGTCATTTCATGTTTAAAGATGTACCAGATAGTGTCAACAGGCCAGATAAATTTGTAAGACTAGTATATGGATACTATAGAATATAGAAACATCAATAGATTAAACAAGTCAATTTGCATAAACAACGTACAACATGTGAAGTTTAAATGCTTTTTAATATCTGCTAGTTAAAATCTTCTAAATATTCATGGTTGAAAATGCTTCATTCCTATGATTTTCCAAGACAAAAGCATTAAAGGTAGTCCCGCTTTTCCATACAAATTCATTAACCTTCCCGGTCGCAGTTCACCAATGTTCAAATCCTCCGCTGTTAACAATCTTTAAATTTAACATTTGTGCTCTTCCACTTTGTTTTTTGGCACTGTTTTTCCGACACAAACATCCTAGTTCAATTTCCTAAGCCATTGTTCAATTCTTCCAGATTACTCCATCCACACTTTGTTCTATATATTCAACTAATCAGCTGCTATAAGTTTCAAAAGCATTTAGATATCTACATCTGAGAGGTTAACAGTTATTTTTTCTAATAGCGGGAACATCAATGAGGATATTTTTATATGCTTTCTTTTTTGCAAGCTTTGGGGAAGGAAATTCATCTAAACAGTATATTGGGATTGCCACACCCATGGTGTTTATCTCCATTGTTCAACCAGCAGATTGTTGAGTATTTTGATAGATATGTAGAAGTACCACAGTAGCTTGTACAACATGTGCCGCCTTGGTGGCAGCCGCGGCCTAGCATAAGAGAGGCCCGGAGGCATAGAAATCTTCGGGTTGGAAGACATGGTTGGTTTTTTTCCTATCAAACCAGGTGCTTTGATGAACCGATCAGCGATGAATGGAGAGCTTTCTTGAGCCGAGAGTTGTCTGGATTATATCTGAAATGAGAATTGTAAGATTACTCAGTGATACTAAGCTATTTAAAAAAACATTATTGTCTTTATGAAAGTAAATTAATCATTAAGATTTTTTTTTGGTGGACTATGAACTCATTTACATTTTTCAATAAATTCTTGTCAGACATATGTTTTTAAGCATAAAAATGTTTTGCTTTTTACATTTTTTTTGCAATATGAATGGATTTTTCCAATTGTATGGTTTAAATGTTTTTTCGAATATATCTCCTGACAAAACTCACCTGTAGCAGCTAAAATCCGCCAAAGTATTGATTATAATCCTTAGGGAATTCACAAAAAAATGTACAGTATATATTTTAGACTTAGAACGCAACAGAGATCTTCCCACCAGAGATGCGCACGAAGAAAACAAGTAAGGAGTGCCCGGCGCCGGGTACCGCGCAAATCAGTTTTATTGATCGTTTCCTTTGACCTGACATTGACATTATAAATAGCAGGCGGAGGTCGGGCCTGTGTATGTAAGGTTCATTTTACCACTTTACTGATAAGTTGTGCGCACAATATTATGTTCATTACGATAGATAAATATATTTGTTGTTTTTTTTCCTATCAACCAGGTGCATTTGTCTGAACCGTCAGCGATGAATGGAGAGCTTTCTTGAGCCGAGAGTTGTCTGGATTAATCTGAAATGAGAATTGTAAGATTACTCAGTGATACTAAGCTATTTAAAAAAAACATTATTGTCCTTATGATAGTAAATTAATCATTAAGATTTTTTTTGGTGGAATATGAACTCATTTACATTTTTTTTGCAATATGAATGGATTTTTCCAATTGTATGGTTTAAATGTTTTTTCGAATATATCTCCTGACAAAACTCACCTGTAGCAGCTAAAATCCGCCAAAGTATTGATTATAATCCTTAGGGAATTCACAAAAAAATGTACAGTATATATTTTAGACTTAGAACGCAACAGAGATCTTCCCACCAGAGATGCGCACGAAGAAAACAAGTAAGGAGTGCCCGGCGCCGGGTACCGCGCAAATCAGTTTTATTGATCGTTTCCTTTGACCTGACATTGACATTATAAATAGCAGGCGGAGGTCGGGCCTGTGTATGTAAGGTTCATTTTACCACTTTACTGATAAGTTGTGCGCACAATATTATGTTCATTACGATAGATAAATATATTTTGTTAATTTACTAAATTATGTATGTGTTATATCGTTAATTGTTATCGAACTTATATTTTTTGTTTTTTATTTTTTTAATTTATATCTCGCAAAAAAATAACAATAATGTTTTATAGCGCCATCTCATGGCCGGTGATAGAACTGTACAAGTATGCAAACTACAACAGTGCAAAATTTTAGCTCTTCCCACAAGATGGCATTACTTGTTTAAAATCGTCAGATATTGTAAATTTTAAAAATATGCGAATTATCAGGATATTAAAACTAAATAAAATCATTTTTTTTTTTTTTTTTTTTTTTTTTTTTTTTTTTTTTTTTTTTTTTTTTTTTTTTTTTTTTTTTTTTTTTTTTTTTTTTTTTTTTTTTTTTTTTTTTTTTTTTTTTTTTTTTTTTTTTTTTTTTTTTTTTTTTTTTTTTTTTTTCGAATATATCTCCTGACAAAACTCACCTGTAGCAGCTAAAATCCGCCAAAGTATTGATTATAATCCTTAGGGAATTCACAAAAAAATGTACAGTATATATTTTAGACTTAGAACGCAACAGAGATCTTCCCACCAGAGATGCGCACGAAGAAAACAAGTAAGGAGTGCCCGGCGCCGGGTACCGCGCAAATCAGTTTTATTGATCGTTTCCTTTGACCTGACATTGACATTATAAATAGCAGGCGGAGGTCGGGCCTGTGTATGTAAGGTTCATTTTACCACTTTACTGATAAGTTGTGCGCACAATATTATGTTCATTACGATAGATAAATATATTTTGTTAATTTACTAAATAATGCAATACTGCACACGGTATTCTAGGTCCTGCTTTATTTGTTTTTTCAATATTGTTGCTTTGTTATAGTTAGTTCCTGATACCATATTAAAATATTTCAATGGAGTTTTTTTATTTACTATTCAAGTAATTTGAGTATTTTTCCACTATGTGTCATTTCTATCTTGTATTTTTTATATTCAACATTTAAAAAGATAACAAAAGGACAATAAAAGATATATCAGAGTACGTGAGGAATAAAAAGGTTGCCCGACTTTGTTCATAGTTTTATCAAAACAAAGAGGTCTTTGATTAGCCAACTGTTAATAATACAAGCAAAGCGAAACCTGTCCATTGCATTGTATGTTGTTTCACTGTTTTTAGCGAAATATAACTTAATATTCACAGAGTGTCATTGCACGTTCTAAATGGACGAATAATTTATGAATATAAGTAGCTTTCGCCCGCGACTCCATCCGCGTGGAATTAAAAAATTGAATAACTTAAGAGTTCTTTCAGAATATCCTCCACATACTTTGTATGAAGGCAGCATCGTTAGTGTCTATAGACCATTTGACAGTAACTAGATTGACATCGACAGTCATCAGGCACCTGCAGGCGGCGAACAGGGCTTCGTGTTGGTAAGTGACATCTCATCAATTTTACAAATGCCGCCGGTGCATGCGGAGTCTAAGAGTAGATTGTACAGAGAGGCCTGAATTTGTAATCGGTACACTGTCCTGTAGTTTCAACTTATTATTTTAAAAGCTTTGCCATAAAATACCGACAGCGCATCGGCGGTTTCTCCAGTGTTGTGTTGCGTCATCCGAAGTCAGGCGACCAACTGCATGTTTCTCCTTATTCCTATAAAAATGAAGAAATATTAAACGGTTAGTAGAGCAATAAATTTATGGCAAGGACAGTTTAACTACGAAATTATACGTATGTGCGTTCAGCTTCAGAATATCGGTACCGCGTATTAACACATTACAAGATAAACAGCTTTGGTACAGACATACTTCAAAATGAATGTTTTTTATTATCATTTATCTCAACTGTGTTGTTTTATTTAATTCACACTTCAGTAACCTCTCAAGATTGTTTCTTAATGTCAAGTGCTTTATTAACATGTTTTTTATCCTATAAGGAAGCAAACGAGCAAGCGGCCACCTGAATCCGCCGAAATGGCGAAGCGACCGCTGCCCATAGACATCCGCAATTGCAGATGCGTTGCCTACCCTTAATCGGCGGAAGAGGAGACGCGCATAAACAGGATATTTCCCCTTCCTATGCGTCTCTCTGCAGTCAAATCCACTTTTACTTCCCTTCCTTTTATTTTAAGAAAAGGTTGGAAAGGAAAAGGGACTAAAATTAGGCCTCCGGCACATTCATCAGACAGTACGCGGAATTACTCCCACGTCACGACTGTCTTCTGTGTGGTCGTGGTATTGCACCGGGCAAGCCGACCCATTCCTGCGAAGATGTTAAAGCGGGCTCTACCACTATTAACAGAATTGTATCATTGCTGAATAATGAAAACCTTAGACCTGTAATTAGACATTATTTTAATGAGTCAAATTAATGTAAAATGTCTTATGATTAACGCCATCTTTGATTTGAATTATGTGTAGACAGATTATGTTATCTGACCCGGTTATATTAATAATAATAAGCCTCTTTATTTCCATATTTATATAGCGTTTAAAATTTCATTTTGTTAGTATTGTTAGTTTCGTACCTTATTATAGTTATTAGTATTGTTAGTCTACTATATTCAATTTTTTTTGGTAAAAACCTTTACCCGGTTATATTAAGATTACCTAAATAACAATAGTTTATTACCGCTTCTTGTTAAAGTCAAAAATGTCTAAACATCCTTGTAGCCTATCTGTCTGTTCACTTCTTGTTTCGTGTGTCATTTTCTTTGTGTAGCTTTTACATCTTGTCTGAAAGAATACGTGTCGCTAACCAGGCCAGATAATTTTGTCGCACTATATGTATGTATGTATGTTTTCTCAACAACGTGACTACAAGAATAACCATCTTATGTTATTTTAGGGCTGTCCTATCTGGTTCTCATACGTTTATCTAGGGCTGTAACAACAAGTCTATATTGTATAACATAACATTATGAAATTGTTCGAAACATTACACTCAGTTTGGGTAAATGTATGACTTCGATTTTTTTTTCGCTTCCTATCCGATCGATGGAATTTGAGACAATATATTTTTTTGTAAGATGTAGTTAAATATTTGTCGCAATCAGAAGAAGAAATCAATTTGAATTATAATTAGAAGACAAGCGCTGCCAAGCGACTTTCGAACTTAGATCATTCTGAAAATAGGGATCGTTGCGTGAACATTGTTTAAACGATATGAGCTTGGTAGATCGTAGATATCCTGACTGTAGTATTGTGAATGTATTCCTTGAATCCGACTTTACCCATGGCCGCCCACATGTGATCTCGAGTACTAGTAATTCTGATATCGTGCTAGCTCAAGCCGATATCAGAAGTGGGATCGCTGTCGGATCAAGTTAGAAATCTAAGATGAGAAGATGTGATGAAAAAATAGGAGATCGAAAATGAGCGCAAATTCAATGGCATTCGTAAAATTTTCTGTGAAATATAGGATCTAAAAAGAAAAAAATTAATTGACGTTTCCGTCCGTCATTGTGAAAAAAATATTTCAATTACGAGATTATTTTGGAAAAACGCAAACGATAAACGCTGATATGCAAGATCGTAAGGGGATTATACGCCTTTGTGCACGATTTAACAGTTTCAGCATTTGAAAACGCAAATACGTTTATGAAGTATGTGTGCGTCGTAATATAGCAGTTGACGGTATACGTACACGGCTTACAAGAGACCGTTAACGTGATATGGAAATCAAATGGTGCTAAACAATCAAAGAAAACTACTTCAAAAAGGAATTATGAGAAATGAAAGAGAAATTCATCGCGCATGCGTGGATCTATGACGTTAAGTTTCGAAAAAGATAAATGTCAAGAAAATTATTGAAAAAATCATAAAGTCCTTGTTGTTGTAAGATTACGCAAAATTAAATGATAGCAAAGAAAATAATAAGCCACCGAAGATATGTTCGGAGTCAGGATGTTTATGACTTCCGAATCTGCGCTAGTGCTATAGCATGGACATTGGATCACTGTTCAGAGCAACTGGGAAATAAACCCGGCAGTTGATATAATAATGTGAGAGGGTGCAAGGTATCCGTAGGTCTCCCAATGGCAGCTCATGCAAACATGACCTATGGTATGGTTTCATTCAGCGAGATTGTAAGATGTCCAACTTGTTAAAATCAACATACTATTGATGTCTCAAGGATCCAGTGAGTTCGTTCCTTTAGTAGTTTGTGTGTTGGGCTGTAAGATTACAGGGTAATGAGCCTAATGTATTCTAGTATCCTTAGATGATTTAAATCTAAGTAACTCGAGATAGTTTTACAACTGAACAATAGTACAGTTCGGTATTTCGGTTGTTAGTATGTTGTAGTTATTGACGGAAATGCTTAGTGAATTTATTATTGTTGCTACAAATATTCCCCTTTGTTTATTATTGTTAATTGGTAATTATCAGATGTTATTTTAATGAGGGTGGTACTATTTGGGGATAATAAAATTGTCTTGTTAAAATAATTTGAAATAATACTACGAGTAATTTAGATGTCAACATGTCGGTTATGACAGTTTGACAAATTAAAAACATTATTGAATTTAAAAAAAAAAAAATCATGTGACTTTCCTGTACGTGTTATCAATCCTCTACTGACAAAAAAAGTGAGCAATAGTTCATCGTGCTGTTATTAAGAGTAGTTACTCGTGAAATGTTATTCTCTTTTGTGAACCTTAGTGAAACATCTAGCATTAGTGCACAGTAAGTCGCAAAACCTGTCCTAATCGAAATATCGAGTTCTTAGCCCATTACTAGCCAGTGGTACTTTTACTAAAATTGATGATCTGAGATCGGCTCACAGTTCGCGCTAGTGAAGGGTATCGGTCAAACCGGCTCGCGGATCAATTCAGTTTATACCTACATGGGTTATAGTTCGTGTGAGCGGCGAGTCATCGAACGGATAGAGGCTTATGGGCACCCATAGTTGTGGTACATCGCGGTGAGCGGTGGGCTGCTAATTTAGTTGTTGAGCTGCAGCTCCTCGGTTTAAGACTACGTGAACTGATCTGTTGTACCGGTTCTAAGCTGATGTACACACAGCTATGCATTACATTTATAACCGCTGACGTATAATAGTTTTAAATAATTGTGGAATTTTAGCAAGCAGAACCAAATGAGATCGGATAGCACCGCCTGTTTAGATTGTAACTCTATTGATAAAAATTATTAGCTAGAGATTAAAATTGAAGTGGTTGATATTAACGTTTGTTGTATGCAATTGAACTTAGCAAACTGAGAACTTGCTAGCCTAATCTGCTTTGGTCATTATTTAATGTGATATTTAAATTCTCTTTCTTTGTGTATCGGCTAATGCAGTCTTGTAATCTGGAACATCTTTGTATTTCAAACTTTTGTTTAAACCCAAGGCGTAGTCATAGTAATGTTAACATAACGCTTGAATTCGGAATAAACGCATCGTCCGGAATACGATTCTTTGACACGTGATAACTTCGATGACATTGATAGTCAAAGAACTGACTGTACACTTTCCAATTATAGAGCTGGTCGTATAGCTATTAAGTAAAAGCGAAAATGTGTTTAAACGTAATCAGGTTTAATTGATCCGAAATATGGTTTTAAGTAACGATAGCGAGATAATGAAAGAAAAGGTGTGTTTGGAGTTAGGGATAATAGTATAGCATGTTTTGTTTACCGATTACTATTCCCTTAGTTAACGTTATGGCTTTAAGATCTGTAAAATGAATAAGGAAGTTTGGCTTCTTCAAATTTAAGAAAGGAAATTTGATATTATTAACGTTTCCAACTGAGCGGACAAATGGTTGCAGATTGGCATCATATGGGTCGGCATGGAATGTTCACAGGAGGTGAATAGTATTGGCCGTGTGTTGTGGTTTGAACTTTGTTGTCATAAGTTGGTAACGGAGATGTAATTTTGTTTTGGAGATGTTTACATGTTTGAGGTCAAATATTCTTACAGTTTGTATAGCTTAATTATTCGTGAACGAAATTATTAGCTGACCAGAGGGAATAACAATCGTAATAGCACTTATAATGTTAGGATAACACTAGTGGGTGAATGCAGTACGGAATGCAGAACGTAGTGGTTACGTTGTCTATACTTTGCTAATATGATGTTTGATAATCTGAAAGACCAGCATGCAAATAGCACGGGGACGTGCTAATGTCAGTATGGCCGAGACGTGTAAAACTTATCGGTTTAAGTCGCGGTAAGATAGCGGTTGGTTTTGACCAGCGATGTTACAAAAATTCGGTTCATCCAGTAAATGACCATGCAATCACTAATGACGTGACGAATGTGTCCGGGAGAGCGCTAAGCGTTGGAAGGGGTGCGTGTTGACTGCTTTGTATGTTCGGTACGCTATTTGCGAGGAGTAGCAGTAATGTAAACTGAGATGGTGGTTAGTAGTTTTCATGGTGGGTTACAGTGTGTTGTACTTGCAACTGTAGAGTGTTGAAAGTTTGTAGTTACAAACACGGAGTTAAAGGATGCCTGTGAGTCATGTACCAGTCGATGTTGATGATGACAGAAACTCGAGTAAGGGTCTTTACCGTATTGTGGTCGACCGTACCAGAAGTTTTAACGTAGCCGTAGTCCTTGGATGTGCGGTGCGCGGTTAACTCTGGCGGAGGTCGGGGTCAGGAGGACCGGTTTGTGTAACTGTCGTGTCATAGGGTGGTGACAGGCAGGGGTCTGGAGGACCGTTGTGTGTAGTTGGCACGTCGGAGCCGGACGTGGAGAGATTTGGCCGGAGGGCCGCGGTGAGAGATTCGGCGGGGGAGCCGAGGCGTTAGAGGTTTTTACTCGGTGGAGTTTCTGGGAGTTGAGAGTATAATGCTGAAAGTACTAAAATTGATTTTAACGACGGTGGTACATGTCTCAGGCGTGTTAGTGTTGGCAAGTATGATTAAATTTGTAGACTTTACGTGTATGTTGTTGTTCAATAAGCGCAGTTATGCCAGGAGTGGCCGAGCGGAACGTGAGTAACATCACCCGAGGACGGGTATTCGCAGGATGGCCGTGTCGCAATCAGAAGAAGAAATCAATTTGAATTTAAGTCATAATTAGAACACAAGCGCTGCCAAGCGACTTTCGAACTTAGATCATTCTGAAAATAGGGATCGTTGCGTGAACATTGTTTAAACGATATGAGCTTGGTAGATCGATGATATCCTGACTGTAGTATTGTGAATGTATTCCTTGAATCCGACTTTACCCATGGCCGCCCACATGTGATCTCGAGTACTAGTAATTCTGATATCGTGCTAGCTCAAGCCGATATATACAAGTTCAATTTCACTCACTTTCTGATAAAATTAGTACAAACAGTACATATGTATTAAAACAAAGAATCTATTATATTTACGTAGATCATAATATATATTCAATAATAGATAAATGTAACCTAGGTCTTTATTCATTGATATTTTTTTTTAATTTAACCGTCTCGACGTTATTTTTATATAGAATAACAATAATAATAATAAAGCCATTTATTTCCTTACAGATATACATTATAGGATTAAAACAATGTTCTTATAACTACACACTGTTTACAATTGTACACAATACAATTTACAATGAACATATAGAAAAGTTTAATTATACACTTCGAAAAAGTATTTTTGTTTCTTTTTTTTTTTTTTTTTTTTTTTATTCTATAGGGGTTTGGGTGAAGGTTTACTAGTTTTTTTGCTTAGTATAATTAATTTATCGTATTTGATTATCGCCTTATTTCCTTTCTCTCTTTCTTTGTTAACTTGCTCCTGTAGTTCTTTCCTTTTTTGCAGTATCTGCGGTGGGTAGTCCTCCTGGATGTAATACGGGGTATCTTTCAATGCCGTCTTGTGTTTTAAAATGTCAATTTTATACCTAATGTCGCAACAGTTATGAGGACTGGTCGTGGCTTATGTGATTTCTTCCCTATTCTACTTATCATCTGCACATCTCTGTTATCTAATTTTACTGCAAGATTATTTTGTATGAAATCTATAATTTTCTTCTCCATGTTTAAATAGGAATTTTCGTCTTCTTCGATACCAAAAAATACTAAATTACGTTGTCTTACTTGTCTCTCTATATAGTATAATCTTCGCTCTTGATTTTCTAACCTTTCTTTTAAATTTTCAAATTGTCTATCCCATAACTGAAATTTTTCATCTATTATTTTATTTATATTTTCTGTGACATTCTCCGTTATTTTTTCAGCAGTAGTTAAAATCATGTTTCTTTGTTCGCGCATTTCATTTTGTATTTGACGAAGCAATAACATTACTTCTTCCATCTTTTATTAAGTTCCGTCGAGTTGGTATATGAGCGATGACCTTAGTTTTTCGAATGTTCATGAACGCCAGCAACGGCGACGATGACTCAACGCGTGCGGCGTGAGCGCGCGGGGGGTGAGCGCGAGGGGTGAGCGCGCGGGGTGAGCGCGCGGGGCGAGCGCGCGCAGTGCGAGCGCGCGGGGTTAGCGCGCGGGGGGTTGACCGAACGAAGCGAGCGTGCGAACGAATGTCAATCGTGTTCGTTGTTTAACTGATAAATATTTAAACTGTTTTCACTTGTAACTAACGTAATACTAGCTCGATTTTTGTTTTTTTACTATCCATTTAAAGAGCGTTACAATTTACACTTAGTTATGTACTTTAAAACACTTAAACTTCACTTTGAACCATCAAAAGCGATTAAAAAACACAGAGCTAAACAAACGTAATGTTGCGTGAACGAATGCCGCGGCGGTACTCTTTTCTACTTCTATTTTATATAGAATACTAGTATAAAATATACTCAATCTCAAAATTGGATAGGATTAAATGTTTCATGCTTTCGTTCTTTAAATATCTGTACAAACAACATCTTTGTGCGGCATTCATACTCCGGTTCGTTCTCCCTACAGTTTGTTTGTGTGCAAAAGGGGAGGTTTCCCTATCGTACACAAGCTTCGTGTTCGTGTGTGTTTCAGCCGGTACACACTGGGCGTTTTAGAGCGTGCGAATTGGATTTACTGTTTAAATAATCGTGTAGTACCATACATTCGCATACTACGGCTGATAACAAACTAACTGGATGTGTATGGGTCATAGAAAAATGTATGGGAATGTATATCCTTAGATTATAAATAAACAAAAAAAGACTTCAAAAATCCTAGTGTGTACTCGCTGTTAAGTCGACGTTAGGGGCGTAGCCATTGAGGATCTGTCAGTTGGTTTGGAGTGGGGGAAGCGAACATACGGACAAATATTCGCACAATACTATTTTACTAGCTTTCGACCGTGACTCGGTCCGCGTGGAATTAAAAAAAATTAGAGAAAAAACGACAAAGGAATGCAACGAGCACTGAATTGTTCCGCTAAAATTATGCAATAACAAGCTACGTAAATAGAAGCCATGGAGATATTATTTCATACATCTATAGCCAGATTGCTAGTTTTAAATAAGTTTTGTTAAGGGGATATCGTCCCGTATGTTCTACGAATCCTGAATCACGATATCAACTTTCTTTTAATCGCTTAATATAAATAGAGGGCTCACCTATATACTGTCGGGGGGTCCTTGTCTACGCAGTAAAACTGTTGAGGGCAGATTGTTGTGTTGGGGTGGCTGTAGTTTTCATAACATTCTGTTACTCTTCGTTGCTTTCCGGGGATAATATCCTCGGTGAGCCCGAGAGGACTCTGGATATCTTCCATACCTCGACCCCACTGATGTAGACGCTTCGACCCTCTTTTGTTAAAATTAAGGATATATTTTCAATAACTTTTTGTTTTGTTTAAATTTTTTTTTTATAAAGTACTAGCTGTTGCTCGCGACTTTGTCCCCGTGAAGTTAAGAAAAAAATATTAAAAGATATAGCCTATGTTACTCACTTATAACGTAGCTTTTTAAAAGTATATAAAAGAATTTTTAAAATGGGCCCAGTAGTTTTTGAGTTATTTCAATACATACAAAAATACCAACCTATTCCTATTTATGATACGAGTATTAGTATAGATTTCAATAAACATGACAGTTTTTAAAGAATTAATCTTACTAATATCATAAATGTTAGTCATAAAAGTTTAGATGGATGGATCTTTGTTAGAGTTTGTAGCCTAAACGGCTGAACGGATTTCGATGAAATTTGGCATAGATGTAGAGGATAGTCTGGATGAACATATAGGCTACTTGCATTTTTTTTAATTCTGCGCGGACGGATTCGCGAGCGAAAGCTAGTATTTGTATAAAAGCTTTTCATTTTTAAATGTTGATCATCCCTTAATGTCTATTTTACTACACGTATAGTTAATCTTATAAAGGCTTATCGGCACGGCGCAACCTCCGACCCTCGATCAGACTTCAATCAATCCTTGTCTATCATTTAATTACCCTCATCGCCTCACATCTTTTTCAATTTTATTACTTCTTAATTAATAATGAATTCATTAAATTTAAAATCGGAGCAATACGTAACAAATAATTAACCCGCGATTTCGTATGTACGCAATTTAAAAAACAACATATCAAGTCTATGTGATCGTCCAGAATATTTTCTACATTTTTCTCAAATTTCATCAAGATCCGTTAAGCCGTTTTAGAGGCACGAAATAACAAATATCCATCCAAAACTATGGTATTTATAACATTTCTGACTTTCGCCCGCGAATCTGTAGGCTTGGAATTAAAAAAAATACAAAAGAGTGTAGCCTATGTGTCCAGACTATCATCTATACCTATACCAAATTTCAACTTAACAAATATCCATCCATCTAAACGTTCGCATTTATAATATTAGTATTAGTATGAAGTATAAAGTATGATACAAAATAAATACAAATGCTCGATATTTGCAACCATTAATGCCCATAATTTACATAATCTCGATTTTCATTTGTCCTGACTTTCTCTTACGTAGATTCTAAAATTGTTAAACAAATAATTTTTATTCATTAAATTAATAAACCGGTTATTTTAACTCTAACCCGCATGAAGGCCGAGTGGAGTACCGCCGCGTCTCAGGTAAAGTAAACAATACGAAATACAAAAGGCGTTGGTATTGGAACTAAGCCAGAACTCTTATTGCTCGGCTACTGGATACAGAATTAATTTTATCGAGAATTTTAAAATCAATCCACAATATCTGATTAAGGAGCGTAATGTGTATGGGTTGAATGGCAATTCAAACCACAGAAGCGATCTTGACTAATGAAGTATTCAAGTTGTAGTTTTCCCCTAAAATCCACATTACTATGATGTTTTAAGTATGACCGAAGAAAGTATGGATGGATTGTGTAAAAGAGGATATGCTTAAGAAAGGAGTGGTTTCAGATATGACGGCTGATAGAGGTGTATGGAAGAGCAACACATACTGTGCCGACCCTCCATAAGGGATAAGGGCAAGTTGATGATGATGATGTTTTAAGTATTGTTAGACAGTAATATGTGTATTTATGATAAAACGAGCTGTCGCCGCAAACTTCGTTAGCGCAAATTTTGACCACTATATATTATAGTGGTCAAAATTTGTCAGCCTATCTATGTCAGCTACCCTCCAGTGCAAGTCCCGTCGACATCGGTCCAGCCGTTTCGGAGATTACCCGGAACAAACGCGTCTTGCGGACAGACAGACAAAAGTTTTTTTAAATGCGTAATTCGTTATCAGCAACGCAAATACATCATCTTCCCGAAATCTGGAATTTTTCTTTTGATATTACAAACAGACACTTCAATTTTATTATATGTATTGATATATAGATATGCATAATAGTTTTAAAAACTGTTATGAAGAAGGTATCTCCAAAAATTATCAATTCGCGCTAACATGAATGACATCCGTCAATTCATTTTCGCATAACAAGACAGTTTGTCATTCCAATTGTGACGTATTCCTGCAATGCGTTAGACACCTGACTATTTGGGAAAATAACGGCTTTGCCGTTCACATCTCTATACACATTCAGTGTATATTTCACGACTAGTTGACGTTACCAGCCGATGATCTCGATTTTTATATTTATCCAATCAAGACCCACTCCTACAATTAGCATCTCCACCCTTCCCTATTAACATTCTCGAATTATATTTATGAAGTTCTTTCAAAAGATTAAATCACCATAGATAAAATATATAATCAGATAAAGCCCACATAGATGTACAAAATAGAATGCCGCTAGCTAATTAGCGGCAGACGTTAATTTTGTATGGGTCCTCCATATGCAACGCAAACAGCTGCAACACCGTTGCTTATACCCGTTTGTTTGTCAGCAAGTACAGTCAAAGAATTACACCTTCCTTGTATACAAGTTAGTATGACAAGTGGTCGATATAATTGAATTGTTTGCGTCAAATGACATTTCACCGGAATGGATATAAATGATAGTCTTCGTACACGGATAATTTGTTGTTAGTGTTAAAAATGTTTTCAGCACTGCTTGAAGTCGACATTACCGAAACTGAACGTGTACGGCTTCCCTTATTTTTCATTTATTTTTTTAAGTAAAGACATTATTTCGTGGTCGAATGTGGGTATTCAGTAAATGCATTCGAGCGACACAGTATAGCCGCTTAGAATGCAAATCACAAATCTTATCTGCATCATTTACGTTCCAACATTTGAATGGAACCGTTTATGTTTAGTTTGCATTGTGGTTCAGAATTTAGGAGTACCTTCCTTCGTTATGCAGAGCTCCGACCTATTTAGGGTTCCTCGAGTGAGATAGAAAATAATACATACAGTCAAACATTCGTTAATTTAAAAGTTAGTTTTGAAAATTAAATCAATACAGACGAAGTCGCGGGCGACTGCTAGTCCTAGCTAGCTATAATTATATATTATAATAGTTTTTTATATCAAAACTATCAATAAAATATAGCAGTTGTAGTTTCATTTAATTTCTCATTCGTTTTGGTCGACGCGAAATTACTTCTATACGAAGTTGGTTACCGACGACCACTGAAATCAATTAAAAATGGCGACGTTTACAGTTTTATGTTATTTTATTAACATCAACCTTATTAATATAATAAGTTATTGTGTTTTCTATACGTTTTAAATCAAATGTCAGAAACGTTGTTACAAATTGTCATTAACCCTTAATTCGATAGTGTTCAGTGACGAACTCCTAATTTTAAAAATCTACTGAACTATTTTAGAGAACAATATGTGAGATTTTGTTTATACTGTATTGGTAACATATAACATTTTTTGCTACAAAAATCTCCGTCGAATTAAAGGTTAAAGATTTAAATAAGGAATTTTCTTGTAATGGAACTATAAATATGTAAGTATGTTTCAAGCATTTTTTTTACAACAATAGTTGTTAATGTTAGATGTAGCATTAAGTTATATTTCTTGACTTATTTGCTACATATAAATAAGCAAATCTGTAAATGTAATAAGGTTCTCTTAATACGTTATTTAGTTGTGACCAAAAGAGGGCGCTTTAAAATGTTTTACATGTATTGATTGTTAGTGTAGCTAATATATGTCTGTCTGTCTGTAATGAGTGTATGATTTTAATGTAATAACGTTGTATCAAATTTCAGACTATTCAGCCTTGGAGTAAATACTTGTCTTTTTGCTATCGATATCGTTTCATTTTACTATAACAAGGAGAGTTAATAATTTTTTTCGCATACATATGTAAATTTTTACTGTATGTATTAGATATCCTGTGATTTTAAACTTATTAATTGGTTAATATGCAAAAGTAAATGTAAAATTAAATGCATGATTATGTATGCATACATCAGTCTTTTCTTACACAATAGACTAATTTGAAAAAATATTTTTTTTTCATTTTTCCCTTAATCTATTTACTACCCGTTTCAATTTATGGTATTAAAATATAAAAAACATGCATTTATAGGTTAAGGGTTAAATGAATTTTTAAATAAAATAAAAAAAACTAGAAAGGATTCGCCTCCGGGTGGGTTCGAACCACCAACCTCTCGGTTAACAGCCGAACGCGCTGGCCGATTGCGCCACGGAGGCTCTATTTGAAGCTTTCAAGAGAACCTTCATTTTCAGGCATGAAAAATGTATAATGCTGTTTATTACTTCATTTATATATAATATTAATAAACAAACGTAATATAAAATCATGCTAGCTATTGTTTTTTTTACATACATAAAAATAAATTTTTGACCGACTTCCCAAAAGAAGGAGGTACTCAATTCGTCTGTATGTTTTTTTAAATTATATTTGTCTACAACAAGTGCTTAATTCACTGATTAGGTTTAAATTGAACGTTGGTAAGATATTCTAAAGACTGTAAACAAGGTTTTTCTCATAAAAGTTATGTATTTTTTAATTTAAGTTGCTTTGCCGTTTAAGTAATTTAGAACCCAGCAAGTGTTGTTAACGCAAGGAGAAAGTTCTTTTTCAAGAATGAATAAAAGTTTTGACGTTTGGAATAGTTTATGCATCAAGATTGCGTTAATTTTAATTCTGACATATTTTCAATATCTTTTGCGATATTAAAGTACTTCTATAAGTATCGTTACGGTGGTATAGATTCTTAAACTTATCGAGTTTAAAGTTTGTTTCAATAGTTGTGTGGATTGTTTGAAATTCATATAAGACTGTTGCCAAAACAAGTTTCTAAAAATATATTATTTCGTAGCTACGGTTCATTTTTTATTAGCAGTTTAAGAGAAAAATACAATAGCCTGATGGTTTGGGGGACGGACTACCGATCGTGAGGTCGAGGGTTCGAATCCCGCCATTCGACTATTGTCGTAAACCATATCCTAGCACAAGCCTAGAGCTTAGTTGGAATGGTTAAAGGAATTATTAGTAAATTAAAAATCTACTATTATAATATAATATTTTTATAAAAAGAAAAAAAAAACAAAGAATATATAATATCTTGAATAGAATTATAAAAGCATAGAAAAAATATTATGTTTAATAACCATGTTACGCCCTTATCTAATGAAACCGTCGACTTATGGGAACAGTAATTATAACTTACAACTTAGTTATTTTAACCGTGCATTGGACACTAGAGGGCGTCAGTGGCAGGAACTTGTTAAGTAAATAGGCAACCTTCCCGCGAAGTTGTCGACTGCAGCGAGCGGCGCAAAACAATGTAAGTGTATTATTAATTGAATTTTCAAGTAACAACTGTTAAACTCGTACTGAAAATATATTTCTTTATTTACTTTTTATAAATACATATATTTTTATGTGACTTAAAAAGAGATGGATGGATCGGATGATACGAGTTATTTGAAGAACGAAAAAAATGAAAATTCACTGCGCCGACCCTACTGGTGTAGGATAAGGTAGGGAGATGATGATGTATTTTTTATGTGATGATGTAAATTCTTCTGCAATAAACACTAAAGGACTCCCTTAATGACTATAAAATCACTCTTAAGTGAGGGCACATCATCACATAAAAAATACATCATCATCTCCCTATTTTAATTATTGAATATCCTTGATAAAAAAAATCTTCCTACACGATTACTGACGCAGTTTTCTTTCTCTTAACTTCATCAGACATTAGTTTATGGATTGCGGAAGTAACCCTTTTCAAACGAAGGCTTATCTTTTTGACGGTGTTTGTGTTAGAGGTAACAACAGGCTAATCTTTTTTCACATTTTGGACGAAATAAGTTTAGGAAAAAACCATTGTTGCCAGCTATTATGATTAAAATGACAATTTTTTTACGTAATACGTATACGAAAAGTACATAGAAAATATTGCTGTTGTGATTTTAGCTTTGATGTAGAGTTGAATAATTGTCACTTTGCAAAGTCTGTCTACGAATGTCTACGCACGTAGCACGTAGCACTCATAATGAAGGTTGCAGAACTTAGCGCGTAAAACGTAGCGCAGCGTTTAGAACGTAGGTTGTACAATGACTTGGGCGTAGAGGGTGGTGCAAAGCGCGCAGCGTGTAAAACGGTAGAGCAAACCAGGCAGCAAATTGCGCACAGACCGTGTAGTCTAAGAGCATGAGCACACCTGAAACTAAACTATCGCACATCTGTTTAGTCTCGCTGTGATTCCCACTACTCGATTATTAGTCGTGCAATTAAACAGTTGAATTGTGATACAATCGACAATCGCACAACAGTTGTGCGATAGTTTAGCTAATAGTGTGCGGCCGCTCTAAAAGTAAAGTAAATTCTATTCGTTCTACACATCAAAGTCGGCATGACTACTCACCGTTGCCATTTTTATGCCTACAAAATACTTCGTATATAATCCAATGAAAAAATAATAATGAGATAACGTAGCCTCTCATTCCTTTTTCCATTATCATTACATAACACGTTTTTAAATATGCAAAGAATTGTATTTAAGACTAGCTTTTGCCCGCGACTCCGTCCGCGTGAAATTTAAAAATAATAAAAAAGAAATGAAAAAACATAGCCTATGTTACTCACAGATACCTTTCTAACGGTGAAAGAATTTTTAAAATCGGTCCAGTAGTATTTGAGCCTATTCATTACAATTAAACAAACAAAGTTTTCCTCTTTATAATATTACAAGCTTTCGCCCGCGACTCCGTTCGCGTTGAGTAAAGAAAAAACAAAAGTAATTAGCCTATGTGTTCTTCCAGACTATGCTCTACATCTATGCCAAATTTCATCCAGATCCGTTAAACCGTTTAGGCTACAAACTCTAACAAACAAACATCCATCCATCCATCTAAACTTTCGCATTTATAATAGTAGGAAGTAGGATATGAAGTAGGATTAATTTGAATATCTTATGATCATTCTAATTAAAGAAAATATGTCTATATTACGAACAATGGCATTTCTTTTAATCAACGTGAGATTTTCTTTAGACGACTTTTCCATTTTAAGTCCCGTCCTTTGTTATCGTAGTGTAGAGTTGTACTGACAGCCAGCGAGGTAGAACATCAATTCACTTTCACGCCGCCAATTTTCCTTATTCCTTTAACATTAAAGAATCATTTATGCTGTATAATTATTTTTCAAAAACAGCAAAGATTTAAATCTTTTTCTCGCAGCTAAAGAAGTTAATTATAATGTTTTTAAAAAGCACCAAGAAGACTTAAAAGTCAAGAATCTAATACAAAGTTAATGTTTTATAAGATTTTCTCAACATCTTATTTTCCTTTAAAGTGGTTTTTTTAGATTGTTTTTCTCAAACGTTTTCCCCACTTTTAAAACATAGTGTATATAGATAAGATTTAAAGTAATTTTGCAAACTGACGAAATGTAATTCGTAATGCTTCGCATAAAAGCAACATAAGGCGCACTGATAGTAGTCACAATTTGCATATGAGACGACCGCAATGTATAAATTACAGTGGGTTTCCATTGACGAAACTTGCACAAAACTGACATCCCTTTCATTTTCTTTGACAAACTAGAGACAACGGTAAAATATTTTTTTCTAGTAAGGTAAAACTAATGAATAGAATTATATGTTGCATTTATTAGTACGTTGTGTAGTTTGAATTCTCATTCACAATTGAGAACAACAATTGCTTAGTCATTAAATGTTTGTTCGTTTTCCCTTAAGGTATTTTAATATTATTCACAGCATTTCGATGTTCCACGTAAAATAATATTTTTAGATGCATATTGCATTATATTAAATGAATGTTGTATAATACATTGAAAACATAAAAAGAAACATCGCGTCGATAGCGCGTTCGGCTGCCTTTTATTCGTTACTGGCTTTCGCCCACGACTATGTCCGCGTGGAATAAAAAACAAACAAAAGTGAGTTGCCTATGTGTTCTTCCAGACTATCATCTACGTCTATTCCAAATTTCATCGAGATCCGTTCAGCCGTTTAGGCTACAAACTCTAACAAACATCCATCCATCCATCTAAACTTTCGCATTTATAATATTAGTAAGATTAGTAAAAAATAATTCTAACTATTTATATAGAACGTGAATGCAGATTCAATTAATACACGCACACAGAATGATATTTTTAATATCGTTTATTGTATGGTAATATACACACAAACAAGCACAAAGAGGGCTATTATACTCGTATGTATACGAAATGTCGCCCGCAAACTTCGTTAGCGCAAATTGGACTACCCGTTACGCCAATTCGACAGCGCGGAATTAAAAAAAAGCCTATAATATGCCTATTCATGTCAGCTACCTTCCAGTGAAAGTCCCGTCGAAATCGGCCCAGCCATTTCGGAGATTGCCTGGAATAAACGCGGCTTGCGGACAGACAGACAGAGAAATTTTAAATACGATTTTCGTTATCAGCAACGCAAATAGATCATCTTCCCGAAATCTGGATATTTTCTTTTGATATTACAAACAGACACTCCGATTTTATTATATGTATAGAAGATATAGATTTATACAGGGTGTTCTAATATAGCAACAAAGTCATGTACAGAACCGTAAGGAATCACAAAAGAAAATTTAATATTCTTCAACGAGGAAAGCCGTTTCCTTTGTTTTATTAAAACGTGCTACAATATTCGTTAAACTTTACGCTCGAGTTAACGTTTTTTGCTGCGTTAAGTACGGATTCTGTTTTGATTACGTCAATTCCGATGCAAATTGTAAACATCTGTCTCTTTTACACTTGATAGAACGTCAGTTAAATGTTGAGATGGATGACTTTGTTCTTTTATTTATGCGTTCTCTCTTTAAAATATTAAACTTCTTTAGATTTTTGTTTCGTCTTTGTAACACTGTTAAATTCGTGAAAGAAATAAAATACCATTTCTTTTGAAGAAATGACGAAAGCTGACGGACACGTTCTTATTACATTTTTCTTTCATATTTAATTTCTTGAAAACGCTCTGTAAAAACGGATTTCAATACGCTAACAATTGCTACGCGCTACTTACCGTAGCTAAGTACCTAACAAATATTAAAGCGATTGAAGCTTTAAGCTCCTCTAATGACTAAGGTATGAGGTAGTCAAAAGTTTCTCAAAGCAAAATGACAAAAAATAATGATAATAAGCTGATTCAGTTTAATATATAGGAGCTAGGTATACATATGTCTATACATGCTGTATGAAAACTTTAGCGTCATCATTATCCCCATGCGATAGACAATGCAGTTATTCAAGTAGTTACTACTCCATCGAAGTTGGACAAGCTATTTGCTAGGTTAAGTTACTTGACACATTTCTACTGCAGCAGACAACGAGCGATCGATGATGGTTTATGGAATGTTAAAGTTATGAACATTTTCAACACATTGCGTATCTACGAAAGACAAAATAAGAAAATGCACAAACAGTTTCAATCAGTCGGTATACTTGGGTTACCGTAATCTGTGTATCTCGTCTTTATTCACTTTGATTAATTAAATGTGTACTTTGATCTTACATAGATGTAACTGTAAATACAGTTCGATTTTATATAAACTCATTATTGTATTGAGACTTAGAGCGCTAAGCTATACACATCTGTTGAAAATTAAATTTGAGATGATTTATGAGCTATAGTGACTCGCGAACAATGCAATATCCTTGTTATAACTATTTGTGAGTTTTGAAGTAGTGTCTTTTTACAAAATCTGCCATATCATTTTTATTAACCCTGCATTTCTGTGTATTGTCTATTCCTTATTTAAAATTGTTTAATTACTATATGTAGTTAATTAATGTTAAAAATGTTTTATAAGATTCTTTTTAATGCTAATAAAGTTGTATCAATGTCTTTAGGTAATTGAATGAGTTGGAATTGGACGTAAATTAAATTTTATCCGAGTTTAATTTAATTATTGTTCAAAACCGCAATTCGTAGAAGTAAATCCGCATTATTTCTTTTGTTTATCTATTTGCTGGGAAGGCATTAACATACAATTTTATTAAGCTTGTCAGCAACAGAAAAAGCTCTTGTAAGCGTAATGGGACTTGTTTGATTGGTAAAATATAATAGAGATTTCATTAACAATTTCTTCATCTTGAGACACTTCTCTAACTGGTGGAGGTTGCCAGCGGTTTACGCTTCCGTGTTTGTACTGGTACATTTCTTTGTAGTATTGTAGCTGTGTTGGTAGCAATTGCGTAGCAGAGCTACACTATATGGCGTAGACATGTGGTGTATTGACTCATTTTAACAGATTGACAACAAAATTAGTTTAGTATTATTGAATGTGTTCGGAACAAAACGGATAGTTGATAGCAAATTGTTTAAATGATAAAGGTAAATTAAAAGCAGAACTTTGTAACTTAACAATAAAAATGTTTTGGGTTTAAAAAATAAAATATAATTCTAATTAAGGCAAAAAAAGTTCGCAGTCGGCAGGATTTGAACCTGCGCTCCCAGAGGGAATCTGATTTCTAGTCAAACGCCTTAACCGCTCGGCCACAACTGCTTGCTATTAAAAAGTGAAATATTGAATTGTAGCAGGTATTTGTAGCCGATGATACACGAACATCGGCCCGAATGAAATCCGAACGACATTTATAAAACGCTGCAAAAACAACGCACTAAACACACTACTGCACACCTCCGTTTCCGCTGACAGATTTCACGAGCAACTTTAACAAGAGTTTTGTTATATTTATCTTTTGTATGGGAAAGAGTTAAACTATGTTCAAACTAGATACGTATTTTCCTTCGCTTCATCATCATCAACTTGCCCTTATGCCTTATGGAGGGTCGGCACAGTATGTGCTGCTCTTCCATACATCTCTATCAGCCGTCATATCTGAATCCACTCCTTTCTTAAGCATATCCTCTTTCACACAATCCATCCATACTTTCTTCGGTCTTCCTCTTCCTTTGTAGCCATCCACATTCATTCTTAACACTTTCTGGTTTATGTCCCCATCGTCTCGTCGCATAACATGTCCATACCACGCTAACCTTTTGCTTCTCAATTTCTCCACCACTGGCGCTACTTTCAAACTTCCTCTAATATACACATTCTTAACTTTATCCATTCTTGTCACACCACACATCCATCTTAACATACGCATCTCAGCCACATGCAATCTCCTTTCATCCGCAACTTTGGTGGCCCAACATTCAGATCCATACAATACGACAGGTCTAATGATGGACTTGTAGATCTGTCCCTTAAGCTTAAGAGGCATTCTTGGATCACAAGTCACACCAGTAACCTGTCGCCATTTCATCCAACCTGCATTTATTCGGCTTTTCACGTCCCGGTCAACGCCACCGTCGGACTGGACTAGAGAACCGAGGTACTTAAAATCGGAGCAGGTTGGTAGAGGCACGCCATTTAAGGCGATTGGAGAGAAGCTGGTCGGACCGCCAAAATCGCAAAATAAATGTTCTGTTTTGGTCCTGCTGATTTTAAGACCAGCTCCCTCCAATTTAACTCGCCATTCTTCCAACCTGCTCTGTACCTCGCATTCATCCTCCCCGACAAGCACGATGTCATCGGCATAAAGAATACACCAGGGTGCCTCCTCCTGTATGTTTAATGTCAAAGCATCCATCACCAGGAGGAACAGATACGGGCTTAAAGCCGACCCCTGGTGTAAGCCCACCGAGACACCGAACCTGTCACTATCGCCAGCAGCGGACCGGACGTAGGTACTGGCTCGCCAGTACATAGCCTGAATAAGCTGCAGGTATTCCCAGGCACTCCTTTCACTTTCAAAGCCCACCACAAAACATTCCTCGGAACCCTATCATACGCCTTTTCGAGGTCTACGAACACCATGTGCAGGTTCTTATGCACGCGCCTAAATTTCTCGCATAATTGGCGAATGGCAAAAATGGCGTCCGTAGTCCCCCGACCCGGCGTAAATCCGAATTGGTTCCGAGATACCTCACTTTCTTCTCTGATTCTTGCATCTATCACTCTTTCCCAAGCTTTCATACTGTGTGACATGAGCTTTATTCCTCTATAGTTGTTACAGTCCTGCACATCCCCCTTGTTTTTATAAACTGGCACTAGTTCGCTACCGCACCACTCGTCTGGGATTATCTCTTCCTGTAACAACTTGTTGAAGAATAAAGTCAGCCACACCCATCCATCCGACTTTAGCAGCTTCCATACTTCCACTGGTATTCCATCCGGCCCAACGGCCTTACCATTGTTCATACCTTGCACTGCCTTCTTCACTTCATCCACACTAATCTCTTTCACCATACCAATATTAATTGGCATGTTATCCAACACTCCACTCCAAACATTCTCTTCGTTCATCAGTTTTTCAAAATATCCCTTCCATCGCCTTTTAATATCATCGTCATTCATCAATACCTTTCCTACATCGTCTTTTATACATCTAATATTGTTTATGTCTCTTCCACTTCTTTCTCTCTCTCTTGCTATGCGGAACAAATGTTTTTGTCCTGGCGGGCTGCCCAGAGATTCATATAATTTGTTTTGCGCCTGTGCCCGAGCAATTGCAATTGTTTTTTTTTTGCACATCGCTTACACTCCTTATATACTTCTCTTTTACTCTCTTTCAAATCTTTATCATTCTCATCCACGGCTTGCCATTCCTTAAATGCTTTCTTCTTTTCTTTCAAAGCCTCTCTCACATTCGCACTCCACCACCAAGTTTCTCTTTCAATTTTCCCTTTACCTTTCGACTCTCCTAGCACACTTTTCGCCACCCCTCTAATACAACTGGCCATTTCATTCCAACTATCATCTACTGTCATTCCTGTCATATCTTTCATTTCTATCATTTTATCCACCACATGCTTACAAAACTCTTTTGCACATTCATCCTTCTCTAGCATACTCCATTTTATTTTGCTGGAAGATTTTTGTTTGTACTTTTTGAAATTCATTTTAATTTTGAATTCCGCTACTAGCAGTCGGTGTTGACTTGTTAGATGTTCCCCCGGTATAATTTTACAATTTTTGACTGAATTTTATTTACCCCTTCTTGTAAGAATATAATCTATTTGTGTTGCCCTACCGCCACTTTTATAAGTTATCAAATGTTCGTTTGTCTTTTGGAAAAATGTATTTGTAATTGCCAATCATATGCCATGGATGCGTCTAATAAGTATTCTCCCTCGACGTTTTTTACCCCAACCCCCAGCCACCGTGTACTCTCTCATACCCAGTACCCATTCTACCAACATGCCCATTAAAATCACCTCCCACATATAATTCCTCATTCACAGGGATATCTATCACAACAGAGTCAAAGTCTTTCCAAAACTGATCTTTAATACTCTCATCACATCCAGACTGGGGCGCATAAACACTCACTACATTCATAACCAGATCTCCTATCATTAATTTTACCACAATCACTCTGTCATTCAATCTATTTACATACGTAACACAATTTTTCAGTTCACTATCTAGGACAATCCCCACTCCGTTCCTCTTACCATCACTTCCACAATAGTAAAATTTATATCCTTCTCCAATTCTCGAGCTTTCGATCCCTTCCATTTCGTCTCTTGCAAACAAGCTATATTTATTCTTCTTCTTTTACACATATCTGCTAACTCCCTTCCCCTGCCTGTCATTGTCCCAACATTCCAACTCGCAATCCGTAACCTCTCAAAGCTACAGCACATACTGTAATAATGTTTTGGCTTTTAATCTTTTACAAGCCGGCCGCCTGCCTGACGCCAAACCCTCCTAGGGACTACTTAAATAATATCTATTAACTATTTTATTTATTATACATACACATTAAAAATTAAAATAATTACAAAACAAACAAAGAATAAAAACGTGAAATATAAAACACACACACACACACACTCAGAAAAATAAAAATAAGTTAATAAATAATCACTAAAAATAAGTTCCACTATTATGGTTCTGTTTGTGGTCTTTCTCACTTGATTTCTTTGTTGGTCGGTTGGTTGGTACCCTGGGCTATAGTTGTTGTTGCTGTCTTCTGAGTTGTGATGGGTACCGTGCCCTACAATGTAATTCTTGTGCTGCTTTTTGAGTTTCAGGCTATAGCCGTTGAGGTCAAAGCTTGTCAAAATTTGTTCATTAAGCATCACTGCCATTATCATGGTACTAAAAAATGTCCGTATAGGTCCTGTCAAATCTTGTATCAATAATTTCATAAAAAGGGGCAAATATGGTATATTTTCTTTACTTCATTTCGATCCAAATTATTTCCTTCGCTTCATGAATATAAAAAAAAAAATATGGCGTATTTTGTTTGTGTTGGTACAAATCTTCGAAGCACTGTAATCTACTGTCGTAGCAATTGTGTAGCAGAGCTACGAAATAGAGGGAATATATGTATTGCATTGACTTATTGACACTGATTAACAACAAAATTAGTTCAATATATTTTTTTGTAATTAGAACAAAACGGATAGTTGATAGAAAGTTATTTAAATGGTAGAGTTACATTTTATAAACATAATTAAAGAACTTGATTGTTTTATAAGAAAAAGGTAAATAAAAATTTAGATAGCAAGAAAAAAAAGTTCGCAGTCGGCAGGATTTGAACCTGCGCTCCCAGAGGGAATCTGATTTCTAGTCAAACGCCTTAACCGCTCGGCCACAACTGCCTGCTATTAAAGAGTGAAATATTGAAATGTAGCTGGTAGTTGTAGCCGATGATACACGAACTTCCGCCCGAATAAAACCCGAGCGTCATCGGAAGAAATCCATAGGGCAAAAAGTATTTTTTTAAGGTTCTTATCTTTTACAGTAAGCACTCAAATTGTATACGCAGTATTAATTAATGACACAAATCTACCTGAAGTTTCTCCAAAACAATTTTTATTATGTATAACATAGATAATTGAATCATATTAAATAATAATGTTAAATTTTATAATTGTAATATTAATGCGATACTCAGGAATATATATTTTTTAATTCGTTGTGTGAGATTTAAATTATGAGAGCCCGTTAACCTTTGCAAGCAAGCGCTACAGCGCTACAGATAAATTTGACTAATGCTTAGCTGACTCGCAATTGCCATGAATCTTTTTTTACGTTTCACAATTTATCTTCATTATTTATTACAAAATTTTGTTAAATTTAAAAACGGCTGCAGAGTCCAATGCTTGTAACGGTAGTAGTCAGTTCGTTGACTACACAAATTCTAAACAATTCAATGAAAATATTATATCTCTATTTACCGAGACTACGTCAAAATGTTATTTATTTAAGTAAAATTAATCACTACTTACGCTGTTATAACGACCTTAGTATCAAGTTAAAATCTCTTAATCGACTTGTTTTGTCAAAATTTTTGCATTGCAGCCCATTTTTAAATCTAAATTACACGTGTAACCTTCTCCCTCCTCTAGGATACAAAAACACCATATTTTTTACTCAAAGATTAAAATCTTACGAAAAATGCAAGACTACAAAATCTTTGCAATTCACAAACAGTATTCATGTTAAATGTGTTTCTATTTCTAACGCATGAAAACGTTGACTCTGTGCTATTGGCTTGTATCGTGCTCTACATTCTCGTAGTAGTATTACGTAGCACGTGTTGACGTAGCATATACAACGTCCAACCGTCGATTGGCATTGCACGTCAAGCGAAATGTCGAACTACATGACGCACATAGCCGGAGTTTTCACTACACTGTAGTTTGGTAAATACGGAAATGTGTTAATATTTTATACGTGCTTTTATTTATACTACCTTCGTAAAAAACACGATCATTTTTATCGTATTTCGACGACACTACAAGTTTATACCGTACATTTCTCCGTAGCATGTTATATGTTTTCGTAGCTTATGTGTAGCAGAGCTACAGTAAAGACCATTCCTATTATAAAACTGTTATTAAAATTAAATTTAAATAATCCGAAGCGCCGACTGTAACTATATGGAATAAGAAGATGGAAATGATAAACAAGTTTTTCAAAATTTTTAGTGAATACAAAAATAAATCTAAAAATATAATTCAACTTCGCAGTCGGCAGGATTTGAACCTGCGCTCCCAGAGGGAATTTGATTTCTAGTCAAACGCCTTAACCGCTCAGCCACGACTGCTTGCTATTAAAAAGTGAAATATTGAAGTGTAGCAGGTATTTATAGCCGATGATACACGAACTTTCGCCCGAAGTAACCCGAACGACATTGTAAGAAAGCTATACTGCAACAACATTTTACTGAATGTATTAACGATTTAGTACAGATTTTTGTTGGCGATATTAAACTTGTGTAAAATTTTGTTCAAAATAATTACTTCTCTACTTTCGCTTTGTGAATATCAGGGAAATGAAAGACGTTTCTTATCGAGGCTACACGTTTTTATTAATACCTTTCTTCGTAGCACTATAACGGATAGTTCCTAACAAATTGTTTAAATGGTAAAGGTAAATTTTATAGCGATAATTAAATAGCAGAACTTTGTAACTTAATAATTAAAAGGTTTTGAGTAATAATAAAAAAATAAAATGTAATATACTTAAGGCAAAAAAAGTTCGCAGTCGGCAGGATTTGAACCTGCGCTCCCAGAGGGAATCTGATTTCTAGTCAAACGCCTTAACCGCTCGGCCACAACTGCTTGCTATTAAAAAGTGAAATATTGAAGTGTAGCAGGTATTTATAGCCGATGTTACACGAACATCGGCCCGAATGAAACCCGAACGACATTTGAAGACTGCTGCAAAAACAACGCACTAAATACAATACTGGACATATCCGTTTCCACTGACAAAGATTTCACGAGCAACTTTAACAAGAGTTTTGATATGAGTGAATATATGTTTAAACTAGATACGTATTTTCCTTCGCTTCATGAATATCATAAAAAATATGGCGTGTTTTGTTTGTGTTGGTACATTTCTCCGTAGCACTGTAATCTACTCGTAGCATTGCGTAGCCGAGCTACGAAATAGAGCGAATATATGTAGTGCTTTGACTCATTGACACTGATTGACAACGAAATTAGTTCAATACTTTTTATGTATTTAGAATAAAATGGATAGTTGATAATTAAAGAACTTTATTGTTTTATAAGAAAAAGGTAAAAAAAAATTAAGATAGCAAGCAAAATAAGATCGCAGTCGGCAGGGATTGAACCTGCGCTCCCCCATAGGGAATCTGATTTTTAGTCAAACGCCTTAAACGCTCGGCCACAACTGCTTGCTATTAAAAAGTGAAATATTGAAGTGTAGCAGGTATTTATAGCCGATGTTACACGAACATCGGCCCGAATGAAACCCGAACGTTTCTTTCCTACAAATGCTTTTCCAATCTCGAGGCATGTATAGTGCGTTTCCATTGCTGAGACAACTGTATAAAACATAATGTCTTCTCGGGTTTCTTCAAAAAGAAGGAGAGAGTTAGAGAGAGCTTCCTTTCTCCCTTTCTTTTCGCTATTAAATTATATTATTGTCTTTTATTTTTTTTTCTTACTATGCAGTAGTCTTACCAGTTTACTATGGTTTTTGTGAGCTAGTGGCAGAATCTAACATAAGAACATTAACCAGTTTTTAAAATGTTGAATGGAATGACTTATTTTTTATTTATATAGATATATATTTTTTCATTGAATTATAATATCTTTACCTTGATTTCTTACCTTTCAATAATTTAACTGCTGTAACTGACGTACGGAGGACGCAAAGGTTTTTGCAGAATATCAACGTTTTTACCCCCAGGGGTACTAACATATAGCTGAGCAGAGGCCGTATCAGTTCTGCATTGCATCACTTGGTAAGAATGTCAAATACTCGTATGTTTAGTTTCTTTTCTCTCGGCAATTTGTTTTCGTCATTAGTTTTTGATTATAAATAGTTAATATCTCTCTTTTTTTCTGGTTTGTGTATTATGTTCAAGTGTATTTATTATGTTGCAATGTGTTTTTGAGCTGATTAAATGTTTATTATAATTATTAGTTAACATATGATCTCGTGCGAATGTTTCGATAGTGGAAAGCCTTGTTTAGTTAATATAGTATGTATAAATGTCAATACCATTCATACATTATTATATAATTAAATTTTGTATATGTTCACAATATATTAAACAGCTTATAAGCTCTGTTAACAAAATGTTTTTAAATTTCCTTTCATACTTTTCATTTATTTCGCTACAGGTAAAGCGTACAAAGGTTGTTTAATTAAAACCTAAAGCCTCGATCGATCCTCCCAGACAGAGGGTGGACGGAAGACCAATAACTGACCACCACCAACCAGCGTAGTTCAGTTTCTATAATGCAATGAAACATACATATACTCGTAGTTCAAATATTAGTTCATAATATTATAAATGTGAAAGTTTAGATGGATGGATCGATGGATGGATGGATGTTTGTTAGAGTTTATAGCCTAAACGGCTAAACGGATTTCGATGAAATTTGGCATAGACTTAGAGGATAGTCTGGAAGAAAACATAGGCTATTCACTTTGGTTGTTTTGAATTCCACGCGGACAGAGACGCGGGCGAAAGCTAGTATTATATTACTTAAAAAAATAAGATGTGTTATAAAAAAACAAAAGGGAGTCATGTTTTCTACACCTGCGGATTGTGGAGTGTAATAACGGAGACGACACACGTCTATTATTATTTAAGTTCAAATTGTAATTGTAATATCAATATCAATAATCGAAATAATCGGGAAAATCCTTCCCGGAAAAAGCCCCCTCGGACCAAGGAGCATGTGGCGGGCCAGGCCAAACATGCGAAAATCAAGGTCCTCGGGGGAAACGTTAACATTAATTTCACTCACATTAAAAGCACATAGATAAATTCGTACCAACTCTGTAAAGAATCAATGTTTATTATACTAATATGCTCTTTCACACCACGAGAGTAGAAAACAGGCTCGCAATGTAGTAAGGACGTGCGTTCTATATATACTGAGTGATGTATAAAAGTTGATAGCGTGTTTTAGAACTCTAGCGGCAATACTTACACTAATAATTTTTTATACATGGTAGCTTGTCTTTCACGTTCTTGATTTCTTTATATTATTTTTATATTATTAATAAACTATATTTTCAATATATATTTTACGGTTATAACAGTTTGTTAATACCGTAAAATAACATTTTAAACACAAATCCTTGGTAACAGTACTAAATGCTTTTATAAGCGCCATCTCGTTTCGCAAATCGTTGTTAAATCAGAACAGTTGGCTAACCGAGATCGAATCCCGACATCCCGACGAAATAAAATTTCAAAATAAAAATAAAATTCTCTTTTTTTAATATTTTATTTTATTTTTTTTAATTTCTTTTAAATTTAAATTAATTTTATTTTATTTTGATCCACATTGCATCTCTTTCGTTATTATTAGAGAAATAGGACAACAGTATATTATATAATAATACCAGTATCTCAGCAAGCGAATTTCGCCGTTAAAAATAGTATTGTTAAATACATACGAGTATGCATCTATGTTCTTCTGTCTTAAGTCTATACACACTACGGTAACAAAAAAGCAACTAAAACAGAGATAATTCAAAAGAGAGTCATAGCTTCTTCAACAGTGGATGTTGAGGCCCAGATAACCAAACCTCATTAGACCGATAAGTTTAAGTCTTCAATCATAATCATGCCAATGAAATTGCTTACAGAATCGAACTGAAAGCCCAACCTATTATTAGTACCCAAAGTGTATCAACTTAATTTCCGACTACACGGACTCAATAAACATGTAGCGCGATAAATCGGGCAAGATTTTATAAAGCTCTTTACCCATCACTTGTTTACTGTGTAGAAACGGACTCCCGATGACTTCATTTCGCTTAATCTATATATACAGAATGGGAAGAAAAAAGTTAATAGCGTGATTCAGCTACGAAGTTATTTAACAGTAAAAGATTTTTTTTCAGGTATTTGTAGCCGATGATACACGAACATCGGCCCGAATGAAACCCGAACGACATTTTAAGAATGCTGCAAAAACAACGCACTAAATACAATACTGGACATATCCGTTTCCACTGACAAAGATTTCACGAGCAACTTTAACAAGAGTTTTGATGTATTTATCCCGGCCATTAATTAACCCTTGTATGGGAACGAGTGAATATATGTTTAAACTAGATACGTATTTTCCTTCGCTTCATGAATATCATAAAAAATATGGCGTGTTTTGTTTGTGTTGGTACATTTCTCCGTAGCACTGTAATCTACTGTCGTAGCATTGGGTAGCCGAGCTACGAAATAGGGCGAATATATGTAGTGCATTGACTCATTGACACTGATTGACAACGAAATTAGTTCAATACTTTTTATGTATTTAGAATAAAAAGGATAGTTGATAATTAAAGAACTTGATTGTTTTATAAGAAAAAGGTAAAAAAAAACTAAGATAGCAAGCAAAAAAAGTTCGCAGTCGGCAGGATTTGAACCTGCGCTCCCAGAGGGAATCTGATTTCTAGTCAAACGCCTTAACCGCTCGGCCACAACTGCTTGCTATTAAAAAGTGAAATATTGAATAGTAGCAGAAATTTGTAGCCGATGATACACGAACATCGGCCCGAATGAAACCCGAACGACATTTTAAGACTGCTGCAAAAACAACGCACTAAATACAATACTGGACATATCCGTTTCCACTGACAAAGATTTCACGAGCAACTTTAACAAGAGTTTTGATGTATTTATCCCGGCCATTAATTTATCCCTTGTATGGGAACGAGTGAATATATGTTTAAACTAGATACGTATTTTCCTTCGCTTCATGAATATCATAAAAAATATGGCGTGTTTTGTTTGTGTTGGTACATTTCTCCGTAGCACTGTAATCTACTGTCGTAGCATTGGGTAGCCGAGCTACGAAATAGAGCGAATATATGTAGTGCTTTGACTCATTGACACTGATTGACAACGAAATTAGTTCAATACTTTTTATGTATTTAGAATAAAAAGGATAGTTGATAATTAAAGAACTTGATTGTTTTATAAGAAAAAGGTAAAAAAAACTAAGATAGCAAGCAAAAAAAGTTCGCAGTCGGCAGGATTTGAACCTGCGCTCCCAGAGGGAATCTGATTTCTAGTCAAACGCCTTAACCGCTCAGCCACGACTGCTTGCTGTTAAGTAATGAAGTATTGAACAGTACCTGAGATTTGTATCCGATGTTACACGAACATCGGCCCGAATGAAACCCGAACGACATTTAAAGACTGCTGCAAAAACGACGCACTAAAAACAATACTGGACATATCCGTTTCCACTGACAAAGATTTCACGAGCAACTTTAACAAGAGTTTTGATATATTTATCCCGGTCACTAATTTATCCCTTGTATGGGAACGAGTGAATATATGTTTAAACTAGATACGTATTTTCCTTCGCTTCATGAATATCATAAAAAATATGGCGTGTTTTGTTTGTGTTGGTACATTTCTCCGTAGCACTGTAATCTACTCGTAGCATTGCGTAGCCGAGCTACGAAATAGGGCGAATATATGTAGTGCATTGACTCATTGACACTGATTGACAACGAAATTAGTTCAATACTTTTTATGTATTTAGAATAAAAAGGATAGTTGATAATTAAAGAACTTGATTGTTTTATAAGAAAAAGGTAAAAAAAAACTAAGATAGCAAGCAAAATAAGATCGCAGTCGGCAGGAATTGAACCTGCGCTCCCCCATAGGGAATCTGATTTTTAGTCAAACGCCTTAAACGCTCGGCCACGGCTGCATGCTGCTAATTAATGAAATATTGAACAGTACGTGGGATTTGTATCCGATGATACACGAACTTTCGCCCGAAATAACCCGAACGACATTGAAAGAAAGCTATACTGCAACAACATTCTACTGAATGTATTAACGATTTAGTACAGATTTTTTGCTGGCGATATTAAACTTGTGTAAAATTTTGTTCAAAATAATTACTTCTCTACTTTCGCTTTGTGAATATCAGGGAAATGAAAGACGTTTCTTATCGACGCTACACGTTTTTATTTATACCTTTCTTCGTAGCACTATAACGGATAGTTCCTAACAAATTGTTTAAATGGTAAAGGTAAATTTTATAGCGATAATTAAATAGCAGAACTTTGTAACTTAATAATTAAAAGGTTTTGAGTAATAATAAAAAAATAAAATGTAATATACTTAAGGCAAAAAAAGTTCGCAGTCGGCAGGATTTGAACCTGCGCTCCCAGAGGGAATCTGATTTCTAGTCAAACGCCTTAACCGCTCGGCCACAACTGCTTGCTATTAAAAAGTGAAATATTGAAGTGTAGCAGGTATTAATAGCCGATGTTACACGAACATCGGCCCGAATGAAACCCGAACGACATTTAAAGACTGCTGCAAAAACGACGCACTAAAAACAATACTGGACATATCCGTTTCCACTGACAAAGATTTCACGAGCAACTTTAACAAGAGTTTTGATATATTTATCCCGGCCACTAATTTATCCCTTGTATGGGAACGAGTGAATATATGTTTAAACTAGATACGTATTTTCCTTCGCTTCATGAATATCATAAAAAATATGGCGTGTTTTGTTTGTGTTGGTACATTTCTCCGTAGCACTGTAATCTACTCGTAGCATTGCGTAGCCGAGCTACGAAATAGAGCGAATATATGTAGTGCTTTGACTCATTGACACTGATTGACAACGAAATTAGTTCAATACTTTTTATGTATTTAGAATAAAATGGATAGTTGATAATTAAAGAACTTTATTGTTTTATAAGAAAAAGGTAAAAAAAAAATTAAGATAGCAAGCAAAATAAGATCGCAGTCGGCAGGGATTGAACCTGCGCTCCCCCATAGGGAATCTGATTTTTAGTCAAACGCCTTAAACGCTCGGCCACGGCTGCATGCTGCTAAGTAATGAAATATTGAATAGTAGCAGAAATTTGTAGCCGATGATACACGAGCTTCCGCCCGAATGAAACCCGAACGTTTCTTTCCTACAAATGCTTTTCCAATCTCGAGGCATGTATAGTGCGTTTCCATTGCTGAGACAACTGTATAAAACATAATGTCTTCTCGGGTTTCTTCAAAAAGAAGGAGAGAGTTAGAGAGAGCTTCCTTTCTCCCTTTCTTTTCGCTATTAAATTATATTATTGTCTTTTATTTTTTTTTCTTACTATGCAGTAGTCTTACCAGTTTACTATGGTTTTTGTGAGCTAGTGGCAGAATCTAACATAAGAACATTAACCAGTTTTTAAAATGTTGAATGGAATGACTTATTTTTTATTTATATAGATATATATTTTTTCATTGAATTATAATATCTTTACCTTGATTTCTTACCTTTCAATAATTTAACTGCTGTAACTGACGTACGGAGGACGCAAAGGTTTTTTGCAGAATATCAACGTTTTTACCCCCAGGGGTACTAACATATAGCTGAGCAGAGGCTGTATCAGTTCTGCATTGCAACACTTGGTAAGAATGTCAAATACTCGTATGTTTAGTTTCGTCATTAGTTTTTGATTATAAATAGTTAATATCTCTTTTTTTTTCTCGTTCGTGTTTTATGTTCAAGTGTATTTATTATGTTGCAATGTGTTTTTGAGCTGATTAAATGTTTATTATAATTATTAGTTAACATATGATCTCGTGCGAATGTTTCGATAGTGGAAAGCCTTGTTTAGTTAATATAGTATGTATAAATGTCAATACCATTCATACATTATTATATAATTAAATTTTGTATATGTTCACAATATATTAAACAGCTTATAAGCTCTGTTAACAAAATGTTTTTAAATTTCCTTTCATACTTTTCATTTATTTCGCTACAGGTAAAGCGTACAAAGGTTATTTAATTAAAACCTAAAGCCTCGATCGATCCTCCCAGACAGAGGGTGGACGGAAGACCAATAACTGACCACCACCAACCAGCGTAGTTTAGTTTCTATAATGCAATGAAACATACATATACTCGTAGTTCAAATATTAGTTCATAATATTATAAATGTGAAAGTTTAGATGGATGGATCGATGGATGGATGGATGTTTGTTAGAGTTTATAGCCTAAACGGCTAAACGGATTTCGATGAAATTTGGCATAGATTTAGAGGATAGTCTGGAAGAAAACATAGGCTATTCACTTTGGTTCTTTTGAATTCCACGCGGACAGAGACGCGGGCGAAAGCTAGTATTATATTACTTAAAAAAATAAGATGTGTTATAAAAAAACAAAAGGGAGTCATGTTTTCTACACCTGCGGATTGTGGAGTGTAATAACGGAGACGACACACGTCTATTATTATTTAAGTTCAAATTGTAATTGTAATATCAATATCAATAATCGAAATAATCGGGAAAATCCTTCCCGGAAAAAGCCCCCTCGGACCAAGGAGCATGTGGCGGGCCAGGCCAAACATGCGAAAATCAAGGTCCTCGGGGGAAACGTTAACATTAATTTCACTCACATTAAAAGCACATAGATAAATTCGTACCAACTCTGTAAAGAATCAATGTTTATTTTACTAATATGCTCTTTCACACCACGAGAGTAGAAAACAGGCTCGCAATGTAGTAAGGACGTGCGTTCTATATATACTGAGTGATGTATAAAAGTTGATAGCGTGTTTTAGAACTCTAGCGGCAATACTTACACTAATAATTTTTTATACATGGTAGCTTGTCTTTCACGTTCTTGATTTCTTTATATTATTTTTATATTATTAATAAACTATATTTTCAATATATATTTACGGTTATAACAGTTTGTTAATACCGTAAAATAACATTTTAAACACAAATCCTTGGTAACAGTACTAAATGCTTTTATAAGCGCCATCTCGTTTCGCAAATCGTCGTTAAATCAGAACAGTTGGCTAACCGAGATCGAATCCCGACATCCCGACGAAATAAAATTTTCAAAATAAAAATAAAATTCTCTTTTTTTAATATTTTATTTTATTTTTTTTTAATTTCTTTTAAATTTAAATTAATTTTATTTTATTTTGATCCACATTGCATCTCTTTCGTTATTATTAGAGAAATAGGACAACAGTATATTATATAATAATACCAGTATCTCAGCAAGCGAATTTCGCCGTTAAAAATAGTATTGTTAAATACATACGAGTATGCATCTATGTTCTTCTGTCTTAAGTCTATACACACTACGGTAACAAAAAAGCAACTAAAACAGAGATAATTCAAAAGAGAGTCATAGCTTCTTCAACAGTGGATGTTGAGGCCCAGATAACCAAACCTCATTAGACCGATAAGTTTAAGTCTTCAATCATAATCATGCCAATGAAATTGCTTACAGAATCGAACTGAAAGCCCAACCTATTATTAGTACCCAAAGTGTATCAACTTAATTTCCGACTACACGGACTCAATAAACATGTAGCGCGATAAATCGGGCAAGATTTTATAAAGCTCTTTACCCATCACTTGTTTACTGTGTAGAAACGGACTCCCGATGACTTCATTTCGCTTAAGCTATATATACAGAACGGGAAGAAAAAAGTTAATAGCGTGATTCAGCTACGAAGTTATTGAACAGTAATACTTTTTCTTTACCGGATTTTATTTTTCATTACTTGTCCTTACTAAATTTTATTGTCTATTTAAATGTAATATATTTACTTTTTAAATAAGATGTAAGGTAAAAACTATTATTGAAGACACCTTTTTAAATAGTTGAAGTATGACTAAAATGAACAAAAAAACATGAAAAACTGTGATAATAAATTATTTGATGTTGGCGAAACTAATAAGGAAAAAATTGTTTACATTTTATGCCGCAGTAACAGCGCCACGGGGCGGCAGGCGCCTATGTATATGGGGATATTAAAAAAAAATAGTATCCTATGTGTTCTTCCAGACTATGCTCTACATCTGTGCCAAAATTTATATTTTTATATCTAAATCTATACACACTACGGCAATGAAAACAACAATATGAAATAGAAATAATCCAAAAGAGAATCATAGCTTCTACGACAGTGGTTTCCAGGTGTTAGTATACGAGTATGTACCTCATTTTGTATTGAACTAGCTGTTGTCCGCGACTTCGTCCGCGTGGAGTTTAAAAGTTCAAAACTTACGTTCGCCTCTTTTTTCAACCTATCACCTAAAGTATTAACTTAGTAGTAATCTACGTAATAACAAAAATCTACTGATGCCACATTCCAAATTTCTAAGCCCTACCGGGCTTAGAAATTTGGGAGTTGCCACTTGAGAGCTGATTTTTCGGTAACCCTTATTGTTTGTGTTCGCGATATCTTCTAAACTATTAGTCCAATTTAAATACTGTTAAGGACAATCTTATTCTACATTAAATTCTCCTGATAACAAACGCATTTATTTGGATTTATTGGAAAAATTCTTGCAGCCTTAGAAAGGTAATTTATCTGTGAGTAACATAGGCTATATTTTTAATTGCACGCGGGCCAAGTCGCGAGCAACAGCTAGTGGATAATAAGTTTTGAATTGCTAGTATCTTATGGTAGTATTCAGAACATAATTAAATGGGGACGTAGCTCAATTGGCAGAGCGCTTGCTTAGCATGCGAGAGGTACCGGGATCGAAACTCGGCGTCTCCATAACCCCTTTTGCTATTCCTACATTTATGATGTATTTTTTAAATTACAATCATTTTTTTTCTACTGTCCCATAATGTCTCAGATCATAGTTCTTTTTTACCATTTTAATATTTCTACAATTTTTGAAGCTATGAATTTTTAAAGGTACTTGAATCAAGTATGAGATTTGTTTTTATGTACCTTGACTGACTTTTGAGTTGTGATTGCAGTTAATTTGCTTTTAAGCACAGATTATGTTAATAATGATATGTATATATTTATTGCATATAGGCAACGTGCGTAAATTTTCCCACTGCTGTGAAAATTTCATATTTTTCAGTCGGGACGTAGAACCTCATCTTGTGTTCTAATACAGCCTCCGTACCAGAGATGGCGTTATGCAATTATTTCTTACATCATGTAAAACAATTAATTTATTTCAACGGCATATAATAATTAGTAAATTAAACCAATCTATCTATACTATTATAATAAAGCGTAAACACACACTTCTTTGTTGCCTAAGATGTCAGCAATTACAGCGTATTTTTAATAACTCTTTTTTTAATAAAAAGCCCTACACTTACGTCATGCTTTAGGCTATATATTTTCACGCCATTAAACTTAGGGGGTAAATATTTTGGATAAAAACCCTAATGTGGGAAAGAGACCATAAGTTGCTGCCAACATCAAGAAAGAAAGATTGCTAAGGTTTGTCATGTCATGTCATGTCATTTTGACATTTTCTATTGATTATTTGACAAATGTAAACAATAAAATAAAGTTTTTATAATTTCACGCGGATGAATCCGCACGCGAACAGCTAGTACATTATAAACTATAAACACATTTTAATTTTATGATTTCTTGTATCTCATTATCGTATTTTAGCGTCATCTTTTTTAAAATTTGGCAGCTAAAAAAGAATTCTTTTATTCTATCAAAGTCTTTGTATTAGCCGTGCTTTTTCTTATTGTTTTTTTTATAAGGGAAAATATACCGCAATATACGCATTTGGGGAAAATTGTTAAATATTTCTTTAAATAACATTATATGGATTCATTTCGCATATTTGACTCCGTTAAGAAGGTAGGAAACATAAATAAAATTTCGCGGAGGATAAGGTTTCATAATATTGTGGTAGCTGAGAGAAAATATATTCATTGCTTCAAAAATGTTACATTTATTAATTTCGGTACTATTTACATTTTTCTACAGATAACCAAATATTAAATTACTTTAATAAGAAAATAATTATTGCCTTGAAGTAACTATCTTTTATGATTTCAAAGAAATAAATCAAAATTGAAACAAATCCAATTGAACAAGAAATTAATACCGTAATTACTAGTGTAACAAACATTCACTGGAGACCAGTAGTTTAACGTACAAATAATAGATGGCGCCACCTGTATTTGAAAACACGATGTTGTTTTGCATGCGCCTTAGCTTAAGTTGTTTTATGCACATTACGCAAGAGAGAAGATAACAAAAGAGGAAGAGAAGAGGAGAGGAGGAGAGAAGAAACCAAAAGAGGATAACAAATATTGTCTTCTCAAGTTAGTTCCTACGACGCGATTCTGAGTATATTAGCTTGCTGTCTTGTGACTAATTTTACTCAGAACTTGCACAGTAGTGTAGCTGGATTAGGTTGCTTGCGGTAGTGACGGCCTAATCCAGCAGATAGCCGCTTGCTGTTGTGACGGCTATCCGATATTGTAAATATGTAACATTTTTTGTAACTGCGTGTGGTTCCCAACCTGGGGTCCGCGCGCAGACCGAACGCATTGGTTATGTAAAACCAATAAACGACTTTTTGCACCTTTGTTTGTTTCTTTGGCTGATTCGGCTTACGACACCCCTGCTCTGTTACAATCTGGCGCCCAACGTGGGGCAGGGCGAATCAGCAGGACGAATCAGCCGAGAAGATCAAGACAATGACACTAGTTGTGTCGTTGAAGTTAGGTTGCTTGCGGACAGTGACGACCTAATTTCAGTAGATAACCGCTTGCTGGATTGTGACGGTTATCCATAATTGTATAGTGACACTGAATTTAGGTTGCTTGCGGACAGTGACGACCTAATTCAGTAGATAACCGCTTGCTGGATTGTGACGGTTATCCATAATTGTATAGTGACACTGAATTTAGGTTGCTTGCGGGACAGTGACGACCTAATTTCAGTAGATAACCGCTTGCTGGATTGTGACGGTTATCCATAATTGTATAGTGACACTGAATTTAGGTTGCTTGCGGACAGTGACGACCTAATTTCAGTAGATAACCGCTTGCTGGATTGTGACGGTTATCCATAATTGTATAGTGACACTGAATTTAGGTTGCTTGCGGACAGTGACGACCTAATTCAGTAGATAACCGCTTGCTGGATTGTGACGGTTATCAATAATAAACATTTTTTGTAAACAACGTGGAAGGAGTCGACCAGTCACTACAATCTGGTGACCAACACAGAAGCTGTTCCAATCCAGGGGGAGGATGAAGACGACAACGTGAACAGAAAGATGAATCTTCCAGTTTCATCGTCGGGACGACTTCAGAAACTGAGGGGGAGATTGTAACAAACATTCACTGGAGACCAGTAGTTTAACGTACAAATAATAGATGGCGCCACCTGTATTTGAAAACACGATGTTGTTTTGCATGCGCCTTAGCTTAAGTTGTTTTATGCACATTACGCAAGAGAGAAGATAACAAAAGAGGAAGAGAAGAGGAGAGGAGGAGAGAAGAAACCAAAAGAGGATAACAAATATTGTCTTCTCAAGTTAGTTCCTACGACGCGATTCTGAGTATATTAGCTTGCTGTCTTGTGACTAATTTTACTCAGAACTTGCACAGTAGTGTAGCTGGATTAGGTTGCTTGCGGTAGTGACGGCCTAATTCAGCAGATAGCCGCTTGCTGTACTGTGACGGCTATCCGATGTTGTAAATATGTAACATTTTTTGTACCTGCGTGTGGTTCCCAACCTGGGGTCCGCGCGCAGACCATTCTCGTTGGTTAAGTAAAACCAATAAACGACTTTTTGCACCTTTGTTTGTTTCTTTGGCTGATTCGGCTTACGACACACCCGCTCTGTTACACTAGCAATTTTTTAACATTTGACAGTTAATATGCCAAAGGAGAAAAAGTGTAATCATGTGCTTTTATTAAGCTAGCTATAGAACTTCGGTTTTAATTCAACAGCTAAAATTGGGCTGTATCTGGTTTTAGAACGATAAAAACCTTTAAAACCACTGGACAGTATTTCATTAAAAAAAAACCAAATGACCACTAACGTTCGAATAAAATAAATGATTAAAATCGCTCGACGTAACGGTTGAACGGAAACCTAAGACTTAATAACCTCCTTTTAGAAGCCAATTAAAAAGAGTCTGGCGTAAAACGATAAGTTTCATATTCTATACTAGCTGTTGCTCGCGAATTCGTCCGTTTGAAATTAAAAAATAGTAATAAAGTGTAGCCTATGAAATTAAAAAATAGTAATAAAGTGTAGCCTATGTTACTCACAGATAAATTCCCTTAATTATGGTGAAATAATTATTAAAATCGGCCCAGTAGTTTTTACGTGAATCGAATGCATATAAAAATACAAAACTTTCCTCTTTCTAATATTAGTATAGAGTATAGATTATACAAAAACTTGCAATTAACTGTTCGTAGCGTATAAAGCAATTTACGACGCGACAAAAAGTTTCAAATCCAGCAGATTTCCAATTTGCATATGAATGGTGGTTACAAGGCACGGGGCGACAGAGGCAGTGCCGCTCGCGCGAACGAATATTACATTACGTGAAATATTGACCGGAGGCCGTTTGTCAACGACGTCCGTTGGGGCTTTCGGCGCCTGATTATTTATTCTATTAAAGACTTAGTTGAAAGTAAACGTCTAAGGGTCTATCACGAACATTTGTGTGAATGTTAAGAGAACTTATTCGTGACGTTATCGACAGAATTTGTATGAAAATTCGATGTAAAATACAAATTATCTCGATGACGTTATGAAAAAGTTGTCACGAATATTCGGGATAATCCCCCAGACCACAAATGCATTGTCGAGTTCTCCGACCGCTTAAAACGTGTCAAAGCATTAAAGACTTTTCATACGCATATTATATAGATTTACCTTTTACATAAATCTTTCGTGTTTCCACCCAAATTGTTAACACAATCCTTTTCTCTTTTAGATAGTAAAACGAGCGTTTCGTGTTTGTTAACAAATTGGTATCGAATTTCAAAAACATCACAATAACAACTCTTAAAAAATATATCTCGAAAAAGAGCTTTTGACTATTGTAATTTGATGCGATAGAAAAAGCTTTTTTAGTTTTTACTTTTTTTATACTATGTGTTTTTATTTTGTATGCTATATTTAGTTCAGCTTTGACACCAAACGCGGTTCACCAGAACTTTAGGACGATTATTCATTTTCTCATTTATATTCATTATTCATACCACGCTAACCTTTTACTCCTTATTTCTTCAACCACTGGGGCTACTCTCAATCTTCCAGATCCATACATCATGACAGGTCTTACGATGGTTTTGTAAATTTTCCCCTTTATTTTAAGGGGAATATGCGTGTATATTACTCCTGTGACCTGTCGCCATTTCATCCATCCCGCTTTTATTCTATTTCTCACGTCACGATCAATATCGCCGTCGCTTTGGATTAATGAGCCGAGGTACCGGAAGACGGAGCAATATCTAATAGTTTAAAGTGGATTTATTTTTATTATTATACTAGCTGTTCGTGAAATTATAAAAACTTTATTTTGTTGTTTACATTTGTCAAATTATCAACAGCAAATGTCAAAATGACATGACATGACATGACAAACCAATAGCAATCTTTCTTTCTTGATGTTGGTAGCAACTTATGGCCTCTTTCCCACATTAGGGTTTTTATCCAAAATACCCCCTAAGTTTAATGGCGTGAAAATATATAGCCTAAAGCATGACGTAAGTGTAGGGCTTTTTATTAAGAAAAGGATTATTCAAAAATATGCTGTAATTGCTGACATCTTAGGAACAAAGAGTGTGGGTTTACGCTTTATTATAATATTATAGATTAACGCATTTCAATAAGATTGGTTTAGGAGAGTAGTGGTTTTTTTTTGTTCGCAGCACTTTGGTAAGTTTATGTTGAAGTAGACATCCCGTCTCAGAGGAACTTCGGTAATTGGAGTGGTTTGCGCTTTCCATTCAGATATTGAGCAGGATGTTCCTTTTAAAATATTCTCTCATCGTTTACAATTGGAGATGAAATTTTGTGAGCATCTGATATCGTTTCAGCAAACTATTATTTATTTATCACGTGCAAAGGAACTAAACAAATGAGTTTTATACTTCAATTTAATTTCTTATTGTTGCTATTTATACTCAGACTATCGTCATCATCTACTTGCCCTTATCCCTTACGGAGGGTCGGGACAGTATGTGCTGCTCTTCCATACATCTCTATCAGCTGCCATATCTGAATCCACTCCTTTCTTAAGCATATCCGCATTCACACAATCCATCCATAGTTTCTTCGTTCTTCTTCTACCTTTGTAGCCATCCACATTCAGACTGTAAGAGCATATATTGATAAGGATACGATTAAACTCTAAATTCCATTAAAATATACACGTCTGTCAGATTGTAAACGGCTCTCTCGAAGCGAAGGGTGTAACATTTTCAGTAGAACTATGAGTGATAGAACTATGAACGTAGGCGAACATACTTTAGTTACATATTTCTAAATTATTTAAATACTAGCTTTCTCCCGCGACTCCGTCGGCGTGGAATTAAAAAAAAATGAGTAGCCTACAAACTAACAAACATCCATCCATCTAAATTTTAGCATTTATAATATTAGTAAGCATAAGATTTATTTAAAACTAGCTTTCGCCCGCGACTCCGTCCGCGTAGAATTAAAAAAACCAAAAGTGAGTAGTCTATGTGTTCTTCCAGACTATCCTCTACATCTATGCCAAATTTCATCGAAATCCGTTCAGCCGTTTAGGCTACAAACTCTAACAAACATCCATCCATTCCTCCATCCATCCATCTAAACCTTCGCATTTATAATATTAGTATGAAGTATGATTGTAATTTACATTTAGTAAGTAATAAAAATACAAAAGCCCAACATATGATACCTTAGTCTCTAAAAGTTAAGACTACGAATAGTGTATAGAATACACGTCACAATAAAACCGACACATGAGTAACCACCGAGACAGTTAAAAAAGTTTCGCGCAAAGATTCGTTACCACTTCAGAAACAAGTACAAAAAAAATCGGAGTTAAAAGTCATGTATGCTTTCATTGAAACTTAGCTTTAAATGTTTTTTAAAATGTTAATATTTGTTACTGTGTTAAGTATATATTAGTGTTATAAACCACTTGACTGCGACCTCGCGCTAGTAACTTTGTAATTAACTTCGTGACTCTTGTCAAATGGGTCGGCTATTAATTGTGGCCAAGTTGGTGCTAAGTTAACTAACCACTGTCCGATAGTGCTCCTGTTAACTTAATTAATACAGACGCGTTTGAGCGTGAAATCTATTTAAGATTTGAATAATCTTAAATTGGGGGTCTATTTAATGATTGCTACTTTAGAATTTTACGATTAGGATGCACTAGGTTCAATTTTTATTTTTTACTAGCTGTTCCCATGTGACTTCATCGGCATAAAATTATGAAAATTTTATTTTAAAGTTTACATGTGTCAAATTATCAATTGCAAATGTCAAAATGACATGACATGATGACAAACCATGGCAACCTAGCTTCCTTGATGTTGGCAGCAACATATGGTCTCTTTCCCACATTAGGGTTTTTATCCAAAATATTTACCCCCTAAGTTTAATGGCGTGAAAATATATAGCCTAAAGCGTGACGTAAGTGTAGGGCTTTTTATTAAAAACATAATTATTCAAAAATATGCTGTAATTTCTGACATCTTAGGCAACAAAGAAGTGTGTGTTTACGCTTTATTATAATAGTATAGATATAGATATAGATTTATAGGTTTTTGCAGGTTATTATTTCTATTATATAACTGTAGCGAAAATTATTTCTAGTACCCTTTACTAATTGTATTAGTGAACTCTGATTGTTTTAAAGCACTCGTACTTAGTAAATATTTAATTTTGATATGGAAGTTTAAGAAAATATTTAAAACTAATTTAAAGGATGCTAAAGATATTGAAACTCAACATAATAGAGGTTTTAAACGAGTTAACTTAAATTATTTAGTGCAGTAAAAGCATTAGTACCACATATTTACTAAACATAAAGACTTGTTAGGTATCTAAATTAGAAATAATGATATTTGCAATAATGTATTGATAAGAGAGAAAACATAATTTCTCATTAAGTGTGCAACACCAACTCAGTAATGCTGAAATAATGCCACGCTTAGACCAATGCAAAATGGTTGAAATTTCTGTTCCAAAACATCCATGCAAATAAATTGTATTTATTATCTAATTTTATTTGATTTAATTAAGCATAGAACTATTCGTTTCAAATTAATTGTAACTAAACGTAGTGTTGTTTTGTTTGACAATTTTTGACAGTTAGCTTTGAGCTTTCATTCGTGTTAATTAAAATAAACAAATCATACTAATATTATAAATGCGAAAGTTTAGATGGATGGATGAATGGACGGATGTTTGTTAGTTTGTAGCCTAAACGGCTGAACGGATTTTGATGAAATTTGGTATAGATGTAGGGATAGTCTGGAAGAGAACACATAGGCTACTCACTTTTGTTTTTTTTTAATTCCACGCGGACGGAGTCGCGGGCGAAAGCTAGTAGTTAAATAAAAAAAGTATGAATAATAATCAATACTAATATAATAAAGAGGAAAGATTTGTATTTTTGTATGTATTGAATAACTCAAAAACTACTGGGCCGATTTTAAAAATTCTTTCACCGTTAGAAAGGTAATTTGTTTGTGAGTAACATAGGCTATATTTTTAACTTCACGCGGGCGAAGTCGCGAGCAACAGCTAGGTATTTTATATTCACTTGTATATTTCTAAATCCGAACATAAAGATCTAATTAACATCGTTTTCTATAAATATCATAACGTCTAAGAAATGCCAAAAGCTTTGCTACAAACGAAATTGTACACTAAAGATTTCCAAAACTGTTTAGAAGTCACGAAACCGTAGAAAAGAGGATTAAAAACACCGTAGTTAAATTATCGTCACTTTTTCGCACACAAATCGAAAATAATATCAGTAAAGTTTTCAGTTCAGTGAATTTTGAGTCGTTAGATTAAAAACTTTTCGTATAATTTAAAACTTGTAACTGTATAACGACGATGTCGAGTTTCAGAAAAACTTAGAAATTCCAATTTTAAACGTTTTTTCTTTTTAATAAATAAAACTAGTATAACTACGTTTCTATCTCCAAACTGCCAGTTTTATTACAATGTACAACAAAAGTTTTTTTTTTACTATAATTAGTATTTTAAAACTTCAACTATCTAAATTCATATTATTTTAAATTTAATCTACGATATACATAGACTAGACATAGTGAAAAACCTTTTTTTTACCGGTAACTTCTTTGAAAGGTACTATATTAGTTGTTCAGTTTAATACGCCGCCTCATGTCCTTGTATTGATATGTTATAATTTTTTTTACAAAATTATAAACTCCGTCTTTTGTTATGAAATAAACAAAACAGTGTCTACAAAATAAAACATCCACATTTAAATTTTATTGGCAATTAATTTTAATATTATATTATACAATTAATTATATTTAAATAAATAAATCCTTTAAATAAATTCCTTTCATTTTATTTATTTATTTTATTTATTTAATTATATTGACATGTGGTTTTGATGAACTATTAATAGCGTTAGTGAAAAATGTCTCAAGTGAATTGTCAACTGTGCTGCCTCTATATATTATTTGAATCTCTTTGATAATAATAAATTAAATTAATTACAGAGCACAGGTAATACGAGAAAATTTTAAAGTAAACTCTTTGCAGATGGGATTAGATTACCAGAGATGAAATTCAGGAAATCTGCAAGACGCTCTAGCAAGACGGTTAATAGCGGAAACCTGAACGCGCCACTGATCAGGGAGAATACCGGGACGCTTTGTCGCTCTAACGTTCAAGCGAATAATGAAATATTCTACGAGCAAAGGAGTTAAATCGCACACCTTTGTTGAAATTTTTAATCTTACTAATATTATAAATGCGAAAGTTTAGATGGATGGATGGATGTTTGTTAGAGTTTGTAGCCTAAACGGCTAAACGGATTCCGATGAAATTTGGTATAGATGTAGAGGATAGTCTGGAAGAACATATAGGCTACTCACTTTTGTTTTTTTTTAATTCCACGCGGATGGAGTCTCGGGCGAAAGCTAGTAAAGTATAAAAACGTCATGAAGCTTACCTTTAATCCCGAAATGACTTCTTATTAACAACGACAGCAATAAAGAGAAGAAAATGTGACAGGAATTGTCTGTCAGTACACTTATGTCAAAAGTAAAACGAGTTTGTTAGGTCACTGACCTGTATAAACGGACAGGCTATAAGACGTGGTATTTTGTGCCTATTCGTTGTATATTGTTGCGGTTGGTGGTCGTCAACATCAAGCGCGTTTAATTCTGAACCATGTAAAGGCTGTTTTTCTTAGCAACGACATATCCATTTATACAGATCAGCGTCAGGTTTTTAAGTAGGTAATTATTTTACTTATAGAAAATGCCTTTTACATGATTCCTGGTTACTAATAGTAATGAAACTTTTCGGAAGAAATGAAACCAAGACTATATCTGGATTTAAAACTTGGTAACTAAATTCAATTACTTTGTGAAGTAATAAAAAGAAGTTCCAACTGAAGTGTACGTTCCCACTCATTGATATTCAATCGTATTCTTAAGACAAAAGAATCGAGACGTTAATTATATTCTTAGCCTAATCTTATTAAGGTCTAGACCAAGTTTTGCGGCTAACAAAAAGAGCCGAATCTGAATAAAACCCGATGTTACAAGTACGAGAAATTTCCATGAGAAAGAAATAACTTTTTATTAGAATAGTAGGTATTTTATATCTTTACTAGCTTTCGCCCGCGACTGCGTCCGCGCGGAATTAAAAAAAAACTAAGTATCCTATGTTTTCTTCCAGACTGTACTCTACATCTATGCCAATTTTTCACACTATAAGAAGCTTAGGTAAATGTATGAAATTCGAAAATTACATTGGTATACGATGGGATTTGAACCCAGGACATGTAGATTACAAGTCAAGAGCTTTTACTTAGCCCACGCTATTTATTCCGATTAACTATCGCCATACAAAGACAGGGAAAGAAAGGCCTATGTCCAGCAGTGGGCAGATAAAGGGTGATGATGATGATGATGATTCAAAGACATCGTAAACAATTATAATAAAGAGTAGTACTGAATTATTTTTTAGGGCATAATGTCACTAAAATTAGAATTAATTTGTTTATCAAGAGCGAAAGACTGGACAAAATTTAGTTCGGCCCACTCTTTGTTGCCTTCCCACGCTATGAGTTATAGCATAATTTGTTCCGCAACGCTTCTTATGTTAAAGGCCCCTGTAATTTGTTGGTTGATGTTCGGGCATTTGCGAAGTAATAAAAACATAAGTTACGTGGCCCCAATGATACCGCCAAACAATCCTAACGACCTTAACATTAGTCGAGTCCACATGACAATGAAAGTTTACTGTTAGATTATACAAATATTTTTAAACTCGTTAACCAAGAGGTGTAGGCAGATTATACAAATTTATTTCTCTCTTCCTCTAACTGATTACTTAAGCAGTTTACATATGCTCTTAGATGATTTAATACATTTTAAAAACAAATAATGTAAAGTATAGTATTTAAAAAAATAATATACATATATAATATACGAGTATGTCTTATTTCCCAAGTATTTCATATATTTTTCGATAATTTAAAAGAAAAAAATGTGGTAGGAAAAACAAGCGAGAAATTTCCTACATTCTACACGTGTCTAGGGAAATAAGGCGTTTGGCGATTTTAGAAAATTACCATCAAGGTTTTTGCAGTTCAGCTTAAAAAGAAAATGTTCAATAATGGTAATGCATTACCATTTTTATATTATAAAATACTAGCTGTCGCTCGCGACTTCGCCCGCGTGAAATTAAAAAATAATACATGATATAGCCTATGTTACTCTCAGATAAATTACCTTTCTAATGGTGAAAGAATTTTTAAAATCGGCCCAGTAGTTATTGCGTGAATTAAATACATACAAAAATACAAATCTTTCCTCTTTATAATATTAGTATAGATTAATTTAATACGAAAATTATGTTGTTAATATTTAAACAGTTAATTATTTAAAAAGTGATTGAAGATAAATTTTAAGCTCAAAATTCCATCATACTAATATTATAAATGTGAAAGTTTAGATGGATGGATGGATGTTTGTTAGAGTTTGTAGCCTAAACGGCTAAACGGATCTCGATGAAATTTGGTATAGATGTAGAGGATAGTCTGGAAGAACACATAGGCTACTCACTTTCGTTGTTTTTAATTCCACGCGGACGGGGTCGCGGGTGAAAGCTAGTTATACATATACGATAGGATGATCAAGAAGAGAGTGATGACAGATGACAGATGACAGTCATTTGGAGGGCAAAAACCCGGTGCGCCGACCCTACGGGAGTAGGATACGTTAGGTGATGATAGGAGTCAAATATCTCAAATTCGACTTTTCATTTAGAATCTACATCATACCTGCAATAAAGCAGTAAAAGGAATATATTACATACGAGCTGTCGCCCGCAAACTTCGTTTCTTTTTTATTTAAATTTAAATTTAAATTTAATTTAAAATAAAAAATAAAAAAAAAGTCATCTATCACAATCCCGCGTGCATCTACTTTTAACCAGCTATCTTCCAGTCAAAGTCCCATCCAAATCGGTCCACCCGTTCCACAGATAGCGGTCCGTTCGCCATTTTGACAGCGCGGAATCAAAAAAAAAAGTAGCCTATAATACGCCCGTCTATGTCAGCTAGCCTTCAGTGAAGTTCCGGTCGAAATCGGTCTAGCCGTTTCGGAGATAACCCGGAACAAACGCGGCTTGCGGACAGACAGACAAAAAAGCTTTAAATGCGATTTTCGTTATCACCAACGCAAATACACCATCTTCCCGAAATCTGGATTTTTTCCTTTGATATTACAAACAGACACTCCAATTTTATTATATGTATAGAAGAAGATGTATACAAAATGCTAGCAGTATATAAGACATCAATACGAATGAGATGTTTCTACGCTGACTGGATAGGACATACAGTAGTTCAAGTAAACCGTGGAACATTTCACTTGGAAATATCTACATTCATTCCCAGTGAGATGGCAAAATATAAATTCCTCTGGCTTTTCTCTCGCCGGCACCAGCAGAGTTTTGAATAAAATTGCATTCAGTACTTGTAAGAAAATAAAATATATCCATCGTTCATTTTATTTTATTGTATACAACTTAGACTGTCTCGATGTTTAAGTTATGGCAGTGTTACAAGGAACTAATATAAATATGAATTATTTAAAATATTAACCCTTAAAAGCCTGATTTTTTAAATCGAATTACAAAATGTATAAGTGTACCCTTTACTCTGTCTTTTAATAAAGGGGGAAAATATAAATCAAAACGACATTTTTGTTCTCTAACTTGAAGATTATCAGTCAAAGCTAACATGTACAGCCTAATATTAAAATAAAATCGATTGTAGGTGCCCAATGCGATTTATAACCCTGAACTCGAAGTAAAAGATAAAACCAAATGTGTTAATCGGATAAACGTTAGGGAGTTTACAAAATTCACATACACAATATACCCACATGTGAGCTGTCGTAAACACATTCCATTGTTCATTTCCACTGCAGTGGCAATTGTATTAATATCTATTGTCTCTATTTTGTCAAAGGAAATGTAAGGGATGACTATAACAAGCATACAAATGCCACGGTAATGGAATTGTGAGGTTATATTTAGAATTAATACAATTTTTTGTATAATATAACAAGTTAATTTTATTAATAAAATGTATTAATTCATGGTACGTTATATATTTGTAACGTTAATTTACATAAATGATTTATGAACTCCTCAGGTTGCCCAATAAGTACTCTCGCTTTAAATTTTCCTCTCGAAATTCTGACGGAATTACGTTCCCATAGGGCGTTGATGTTTAAATAATAAATTCTTCAAGCGCTTCCACTTTTGTTGGTAACGAGAAATTAAAGAGATCTTTCTAAAGTATTGGAAACGACATTCGCATCAGTTTACATGCAATATTACTGATAATGTGTTTAATATTTAATCTAAGTGGTTTAGTACCGCTCTACAAAATTTAAGAGATTATGCAAAGGATTTGATAAAAGACCATAAAAATCAAGTACACCATTTAAATGTCTCTAAAGTAAATCATGAAAAATTAAAATCAAATTAAACCTAATAAATAGCTATCCCTCTATTTAGCGATATAAATGAGTATCTCTAACACCACTCGCCAATTCAGGTTCCCAGCGATCGCCGTTTCCCAACAATTTCTCTTTATTATAAATTAATTCCTCGTGCGTTTCCGTGGAATATTCAAAATTAGGTCCTTCGACGATAGCGTCAACAGGGCACGCTTCCTGACAGTAACCACAAAAGATACATTTAGTTAGATCAATATCGTAACGCACCGCTCTCCGGGAACCGTCTGTTCTCTCTTCTGCGTCGATAGTTATAGCCTGGGCGGGACAAACAGCTTCACATAGTTTACAAGCAATGCACCGTTCTTCACCAGAGGGATACCTCCTCAAAGCATGCTCGCCGCGATAACGTGGCGATATCGGTCCTTTCTCGAATGGATAGTTTATTGTTGCGGGCTCCTTAAACAAATGTCCCAGTGTGACGAGGAAGCCTGGATCAAAGAGTGTACATAATAAAAGTTAGCTATGAACCTTGTATTCTTTATAATTATTAGATTTTAGCAGAGATTAAAAATATATATAGGAAGTGTAGTTACCACTTCACTTGAAACATTTTTTTCAATCTCATTAGCGCTACCTGGTGTCCAAATCAAACCAACAAATAATTCAAACACTGAGAAGCGTCTCAGCGTGTTAAATTTGACAAAATGTTGTTCCTTATGTCAATCATACTAATATTATAAATGTGAAAGTTTAGATGGATTTCAATGAAATTTGGTGTAGATGCAGAGGATAGTCTGGAAGAACACGTAAGCTACTCACTTTTGTTTGTTAGAGTTTGTAGCCTAAACGACTGAACGGATTTCAATGAAATTTGGTATAGATGCAGAGGATAGTCTGGAAGAACACATAGGCTACTCACTTTTGTTCCTTTTTTAATTTCACGCGGATGGAGTCACGGGCGAAAGCTAGTACTATATATTTCTTAAATGTCTTTAGTTCTTAGAGTTAACTTAAAGTTTTAGGCGTGATTTGCCTGTTGATTACCTCTTGCAAGTTCTGTCCAAAATATAGTTTGTGAAGCACGGTCTACAATATCCCTGCCGCCGGATTTAGGCGGCACGTCGTTGATATATACAAACGTAACGTCGTACTTTGTCCTCGGTCTGCAAAAGTTGACAGGATACGCCGGTACACATGGATTGAACGTGAAAGAAGGCTGCGTTTCTTCTTCCTTGGGACAGTAATCTTTGCTGTATTGACGAATACATTTCATCCTTTTCGTACTATTGAATTTTATCAATTTGAAAATGAAATTCCTCGTGCCAATCATTTTCACGTCAGTTGAAAAATGTCCGATAATGAAATATCGAATGACAGATACCGCGATGAATAAATTCTTTAAGCGACAAAAAAGTTTACATTGCCGTTTCGACGTTCGAACTATTTTGTAATCTGTACATCTGTACATCTGTACATCTGTACATCTGTACATCTGTACATATATTATAAATGCGAAAGTTTTCGGAAGATGATGTATTTGTGTTGTTGATAACGAAAATTGCATTTAAATTTTTTTTCTGTCTGTCAGCAAGCCGCGTTTGTTCCGGGTAATCTCCGAAACGGCTTCGCCAATTTCGACGGGACTTTCACTGGAGGGTAACTGACATGGATAGGCATAATATAGGCTACTTTTTTTTTTAATCTGTCAAAATGGCGTAACGGGTGGTCCGAATTTGCGCTAACGTAGTTTGCGGGCGTCAGCTCGTGGTAGATAAAATTAATCCGCATATTCCCATATTAATTAACAATGCTGTATTTATATTAAAAGTGTATATAATATTCGTAAGAAATAAGATATGAAATCTGTAAAATAGTTAAATAAAGCTCATACCATCACATGTTTCTGTTTCAAGTTAGTGTATAGAGCAAGGTTACAATGCAAACGCTGCATGAATAATGAATAGAGCGCATTCGAGCAAAACAATTATGTAATGTAGCTATGCAAATCTGGTATTCGCTTTGTACCTTCAGGTACTAGTCTAATTGGTACAGTGGAATAATTAATACCCCGGGGCCACAATACTAATCTATTATTTGATAGTCGCTTAGGATAGTCGTGGACAAGCACGTAAATGGAATTGAAAACAAAACACTATCATATTATTCCATCATCATACTAATATTATAAATGCGAAAGTTTAGATGGATGTATGGATGGATGGATGTTTGTTAGTTTGTAGCCTAAACGGCTGAATGGATCTCAATCAAATTTGGCATAGATATAGAGTATAGTCTGGAAAAACACATAGGCTTACTTATTTTGTGTTTTTTTATTCAACGCGGACGGAAGTCGCGGGCGAAAGCTGTATTTCATATTTCATACTAATATTATAAATGCGAAAGTTTAGATTGATGGATGTTTGTTACTAATGTTAATCTGAGTGGTCTGAAATGTAACACTATCATACAAAGTTGTGAGTGACTAGTTATGATCTGTTTATGTTACTAGCTTTCGCCCGCGACTCCGTCCGCGTGGCATTAAAAAAAAAAAAAAACAAAAGTAGTCTATGTGGTCTTCCAGACTATCCTCTACGTCTATGCCAAACGTCATCGAGATCTGTTCAGCCGGTTAGGGTACAAACTCTAACAAACATCCATCCATCTAAACTTTCGCATTTATAATATTAGTGAGGAGTTTGTAAATGCTGGTTTTCTGCAAAGCCCATTATTAAATTGTATGCGAGATGTAGCTTTGATGCTAAAGATAATCTTGAAAATAGCTTGTGATTTTCCTGCGTAAATAATTTGTAATGTTACGTAAAGATCAAGATAAGGTAACTATTTACCCTCTGTACTCGGATATGTGCATAATTGAGTACAAAACCGCTTTACCTGAATACCCGGACCGTTCACAACTAAATGTGTAGAATGTGGATTTAACTGGTTTGTTAATTAAAAATCAATAAACCTAACATCCTGCACCTTTATAAATCTTATCTTACTAATATTATAAATGCGAAAGTTTAGATTGATGGATGTTTGTTAGAGTTTGTAGCCTAAACGGCTGAACGGATCTCAATCAAACTTGGCATAGATATAGAGTATAGTCTGGAAAAACACATAGGCTACTCACTTTCGTTTTTTTTAATTCCACGCGGACGGAGTCGCGGGCGAAAGCTGTATTTCATATTTCATACTAATATTATAAATGCGAAAGTTTAGATTGATGGATGTTTGTTACTAATGTTAATCTGAGTGGTCTGAAATGTAACACTATCATACAAAGTTGTGAGTGACTAGTTATGATCTGTTTATGTTACTAGCTTTCGCCCGCGACTCCGTCCGCGTGGCATTAAAAAAAAAAAAAAACAAAAGTAGTCTATGTGGTCTTCCAGACTATCCTCTACGTCTATGCCAAACGTCATCGAGATCTGTTCAGCCGGTTAGGGTACAAACTCTAACAAACATCCATCCATCTAAACTTTCGCATTTATAATATTAGTGAGGAGTTTGTAAATGCTGGTTTTCTGCAAAGCCCATTATTAAATTGTATGCGAGATGTAGCTTTGATGCTAAAGATAATCTTGAAAATAGCTTGTGATTTTCCTGCGTAAATAATTTGTAATGTTACGTAAAGATCAAGATAAGGTAACTATTTACCCTCTGTACTCGGATATGTGCATAATTGAGTACAAAACCGCTTTACCTGAATTCCCGGACCGTTCACAACTAAATGTGTAGAATGTGGATTTAACTGGTTTGTTAATTAAAAATCAATAAACCTAACATCCTGCACCTTTATAAATCTTATCTTACTAATATTATAAATGCGAAAGTTTAGATTGATGGATGTTTGTTAGTTTGTAGCCTAAACGGCTGAACGGATCTCAATCAAACTTGGCATAGATATAGAGGATAGGCTGGAAGAACACATAGGCTACTCACTTTCGTTTTTTTTAATTCCACGCGGACGGAGTCGCGGGCGAAAGCTAGTAATTAATAAATAAAATATAATAATTTTTAATATGTAAACACAAATATTTTTACACATGAATGTATCAGTTTTTTAGATAAATTTACACAATATTTTATCACACATTTCTTGTTACCATTCCAAATAGCTCGAACTATTAGAAATCAAAGAACGACTAAACAGTTTTGCGGTTGTTTAGTCAAAGGTGTGCGCGCGTTCTAATGTTTAACGTTATGATAAGAAACAGTAAAGGCTACGTATATTAAGGCTTAAACATCTTCCTATGTCACACTTCGCTAGAATATGAACCGAATTGGCATTTTAGTCATCAAATCGGTTCGGCAGTTTAGTCTACAGAGAGTCACAATCTCCGAAACGGCTCGGCTGATTTCGACGGGACTTTCAGGAGGGTAGCTGACATGGATAGGCATATTATAGGCTACTTTTTTATTCCGCGCTGTCAAAATGGCGTAACGGGTGGTCCGATTTTGCGCTACGAAGTTTGCGGGCGACAGCTTGTTTATAAATATAAGTCCTATATATAATTTAATTTAGGACACTTAGGTCTACATTTTGATAAACCGACGTGTATGTAGATGTATGAACTTACGAAAAACTTAGGGAGTACTTGTCTACCCCTCTTGGTTGCAGGCGGGATTTGCTTTTTTTTGTAAATGGACGCTGTAAAAGAGGTACCATAAAACAACTAACATATTTAGTGTATAGTAAGTAGGACAAGTTTGTGCGCCGCTAACTAGCGCATTATTTAGTGTTAAGGGTTGCATTCCGACTTTAATGGTGAGTTATGCGTCCTTTTGTACTATGTTTTAGTTATAAATAAATTTATACGTATATTATCATCACTATTAACATATACAAATGGATAAATAAGGTATCAAATTGGAAATAATATGTAAATTGCCAGGGGTGAAAAGCTAAGAAAGAGGAAATATCCTTTTTATTGTGCGTCCCCTCCTCTGTTGATTGGTACGCTGTAAATGCTGACGACTATGGGCAGCCCCTTCGCCATTTTGGCGAATTCTAGTGGTCGCTTTTACTATAAAAATTTAATGTTAAAAGTTGAGAGATATTAAAAAACTGTATAAAATCACTAACTTTAAAAATTTCTAATTAAAAATCCTTTTTAAAAGCAGATAGCTAAGGACAAATGAGCTGAAAATCTGTTAAGTTTCGCAAAACTTCGACAACTAACATTGGAAATCTGTAAAGATTTCATGAAAAACTGTAAAATATCTTGTAAAATACAGATTAATGAATAACATCGGACAACTTTCTGATTAAAATGTTAATTAAACCTTTAAAAAAATACTCTATCTTTTTAGTTAATCTGAAAACGGTCGGAGAATTTTGATTAAAACAACTTGGCAATTTTCTGGTTTCTTAATAAGGTGATATGAAAAGTTACTCAATATTAGAATAATGCAAAAAACAAAACCATCGGTGAGCCATATCAATTAATGCATGATTTCAAATTTCACCACGGAGCTCGTAATGATGGATGGTCAAAATGGCGACCGACCCGCTATCTCTGGAACGGGTGGACCGATTTGGACGGGACTTTGACTGGAATGTAGCTGGTAAAAAGTAGATGCGCACAGGAATGTTATAGACGACCATTTTTTTAAATCCTACGCTAACGAAGTTTGAGGGCGACAGTTCGTTCACAATACAAATTACTTCATTCTCAATTAGTTCAATGTATGAGACACTTTTATATAATACTAGCTGTTGCCCGCGACTCCGTCCGCGTGGAATTAAAAAAAAACAAAAGCGAGAAGCCTATGTGTTCTTCCAGTCTATCCTCTACATCTGTATACCAAATTTCATCGAAATCCGTTCAGCCGTTTAGGTTACAAACTCTAACAAACATTTATCTATCCATCCATCCATCTAAACGTTCACATTTATAATACATGTGACATGTGACATGTGTGACGTGTGATGTGTGACATGTGACGTGTGATGTGTGATGTGACATGTGACATGTGTGATGTGTGATGTGTGATGTGTGATGTGTGACGTGTGATGTGTGATGTGTGATGTGTTATGTGTGATGTGTGATGGTGATGTGTGACGTTTGACGTTTGACGTTTGACTTTTGACGTTTGACGTTTGACGTTTGACGTTTGACGTTTGACGTTTGACGTTTGACGTTTGATGTGTGATGTGTGATGTGTGATGTGTGACGTGTGACGTGTGATGTGTGATGTGTGATGTGTGACGTTTGACGTTTGACGTTTGACGCTTGACGTTTGACGTTTGACTTTTGACGTTTGACGTTTGACGTTGACGTTTGACGTTGACGTTGATGTGTGATGTGTGATGTGTGATGTGTGATGTGTGATGTGTGATGTGTGATGTGTGACGTGTGACGTGTGACGTGTGACATGTGACATGTGACATGTGACATGTGACATGTGACATGTGACATGTGACATGTGACATGTGTGATGTGTGATGTGTGATGTGTGATGTGTGATGTGTGATGTGTGATGTGTGATGTGTGATGTGTGATGTGTGACATGTGACATGTGACATGTGACATGTGTGATGTGACATGTGTGATGTGTGATGTGTGAGTGTGATGTGTGATTGTGTGATGTGTGACGTTTGACTTTTGACGTTTGACGTTTGAAGTTTGACGTTTGACTTTTGACGTTTGACGTTTGACGTTTGACGTTTGAACGTTTGACGTTTGACGTTGACGTTTGACGGTTTGACGTTTGAAGTTTGACGTTTGACTTTTGACGTTTGAACGTTTGACGTTTGACGTTGACTTTTGACTTTTGAGGTTTGAGGTTTGAGGTTTGACGTTTGACGTGTGATGTGTGGATGTGTGATGTGGATGTGTGACGTGTGATGTGTGAGTGTGATGTGTGATGTGTGACGTTTGACGTTTGAACGTTTGACGTTTGACGTTTGGACGTTTTGACGTTTGACGTTTGATGTGTGTGATGTGTGAAGTGTGACGTGTGATGTGGATGTGTGACGTTTGATGTGTGATGTGTGATGTGTGACGTGTGACGTGTGATGTGTGATGTGTGATGTGTGATGTGTGACGTGTGATGTGACATGTGTGATGTGACATGTGACATGTGTGATGTGACATGTGACATGTGTGATGTGTGATGTGTGATGTGTGACGTTTGACGTTTGGACGTTTTGACTTTTGACGTTTGACGTTGACGTTTGACGTTTGACGTTTGACGTTTGACGTTTGACTTTTGACGTTTGACGTTTGACGTTTGACTTTTGAGGTTTGAGGTTTGAGGTTTGACGTTTGATGTGTGATGTGTGATGTGTGATGTGTGACGTGTGACGTGTGACGTGTGATGTGTGATGTGTGACGTTTGACGTTTGACGTTTGACGTTTGACGTTTGACGTTTGACTTTTGACGTTTGACGTTTGACGTTTGACGTTTGACGTTTGACGTTTGACTTTTGAGGTTTGAGGTTTGACGTTTGACGTTTGATGTGTGATGTGTGTGATGTGTGACATGTGACATGTGTGATGTGTTGATGTGTGATGTGTGACGTTTGACGTTTGACGTTGACGTTTGACGTTGACGTTTGACGTTTTGACGTTTGATGTGTGAATGTGTGATGTGTGGATGTGTGATGTGTGAGTGTGATGTGTGAGTGTGATGTGTGATGGTGTGATGTGTGAATGTGTGATGTGTGATGTGTGATGTGTGTGTGTGATGTGTGATGTGTGATGTGTGATGTGTGATGTGATGTGTGATGTTGATGTGTGATGTTTGATGTGTGATTGTGATGTGTGATGTTGATGTGTGACGTGTGATGTGTGTGATGTGTGATGTGTGATGTGTGATGTGTGACGTTTGACGTTTGACGTTTGACGTTTGACGTTTGACGTTTGACGTTTGACGTTTGACGTTTGACGTTTGGACGTTTTGACTTTTGAGGTTTGACGTTTGAGTTTGACGTTTGATGTGTGATGTGGATGTGTGATGTGTGACGTGTGACGTGTGATGTGTTGATGTGTGATGTGTGATGTGTGACGTTTTGACGTTTGACGTTTGACGTTTGAGTTTGACGTTTGACGTTGACGTTTGACGTTGACGTTTGACGTTTGACGTTTGATGTGTGATGGTGATGTGTGATGTGGTGATGTGTGATGTGTGACGTGTGATGTGTGACGTTTGACGTTTGACTTTGACGTTTGACGTTTGAACGTTTGACGTTTGACGTTTGACTTTGACGTTTGACGGTTTGACGTTTGAACGTTTGACGTTTGAACGTTTGACGTTTGACTTTTGAGGTTTGACGTTTGACGTTTGACGTTTGATGTGTGATGTGTGATGTGTGACGTGTGACGTGTGATGTGTGATGTGTGATGTGTGATGTGTGACGTTTTGACGTTTGGACGTTTTGACGTTTGAACGTTTGACGTTTGACTTTGACGTTTGACGTTTGACGTTTGACGTTTGACGTTTGACTTTGACGTTTGACGTTTGGACGTTTTGACGTTTGATGTGTGATGTGTGATGTTGATGTGTGACGTGTGACGTGTGACGTGTGATGTGTGATGGTGTGATGTGTGACGTTGACGTTTAAAAAATGTATATAATATACATAAGAAATAAGCTATGAAAATCTGTAAATAGTTAAATAAAGCTCATACCATCACATGTTTCTGTTTCAAGTTAGTGTATAGAGCAAGGTTTACAATGCAAACGCTGCATGAATAATGAATAGAGCGCATTCGAGCAAAACAATTATGTAATGTAGCTATGCAAATCTGGTATTCGCTTTGTACCTTCAGGTACAGTCTAATTGGTACAGTGGAATAATTAAACCCCGGGGCCACAATACTAATCTATTATTTGATAGTCGCTTAGCGTACGTTCGCACGGGCAGACTTTGTACGCCGCGGTAAAATTCAAGGTCAGCAGACTTTTTACGCCCACGCGATAGGTGTTCGTACGAGCGTAAAAAATCCACTCTTGAATCGTATCTCGTGTCAGTAAGACGTGTAAATTGTTTCTGTTAAATTACTAGCCCGAGCCGAAAACTGGCGACTAAATCCGAAGTCACGTAGTTAGAGAGCAAACTAAAAGTAGACAGTACATTTTCTTTAAAAACTAACATTTGCTAATGTTTTAAAAAAAGGTTTTTTCTACACGCACAAGCTCTCATACAATGTTTTATTTTATTTTCACCCGAATATTGATTATAAAAATTGTTCTACTTGATACATATAATAAGTTGACATATTATATAGAAAATTTATTTATTAGATTTCTATTAACCAGTAGCGGCTCATGGCCCGTGGGTCCTGGAACCAGTGGTGCGCGATTTAAATTGTAGGAAATCAAACCAACTATTTTTCTTTTGATTTTACACAAATACATTTAAGAAATATATAAGACTAGGCATGTTTTCATCGGTACTTTCTCTAGAAGGTACTATGTATTATAAATCAGTTGTCAAATGTAATATGCCGCCTCGTAACCTTGTATTGACATCTGATAAAACATTTTACAAAATTATAAGCTCCATCTTTTATTGTAAAATAAACAGTATCACAAAATAAAATAACAAATAAATTAACATATAAATATGAATTAGTGACACTTACTGGCAATTAATTTAAATATAATTAATTATATTGAGAACGTGGTTATGGGGATCTATCAATAGACAACGGTAATGAGATTATGTGAAAAATGTTCAAGTGAAGTGTAAGCTATGCCTACTCTATATATATTTTTTAATCTCTTTGATTTCTAACCACCAATCCCTAAAAAAAAAAATTCAAGTTAATTGCCAAAACTAATCATCCTTATTTACACAAACTATGAGATAAACTTTATTTTTATTTTTGCAACTGTCATTTAGGACTTAATTTAGTTATGTATGTTAAAATATTAAAAATCTTTGTCGAGTTAATTTCATGAAAGCGATGGTTCCTGTTGGATTAAAATGTTACAGCTAGGGGTTTGGTCGCTTAAATTTGAAACGAATATGTAATAAAACACTGTTAGCAAAATTATTTCAAGTCACTGTATTTATTATTTTAAAAAACATATACAATTCGTGTTTTAATTTAATAACATATGAAAAGTACACAAAATGCACCGCAATGACGTAACGCTATCACCATGACATTCATTGGTTACGTAAGGAATATAAGGCAGAGTCCGTGATAAATATCCAAATAACAGTGACATAATTATTATCAGGTCCAAAAACACACCAAGTTAATAGAAAAGAGGAAAATACGATCAGAAAATTTCTGACATTTGGTTTCATTTACATTATTTATTTAATTAATTTGACATGTGACATTATCATGTCAAAGCAGTAAAGAGTATGGTAGCTATTTATAGTTTGTCCTAAATAAGATGGATTAGTTTGACAATTCATTTGAAATTTAGTAGGGATGGGTGTGTAAAATCAGTCATGAATCTTATCGATTTTCGATTTTATTCTTATAGAAGTTGAAATCGATAGATTCATAATTATTACTTAAGAAATAAAAAAAATCACTGTTTTCTCAAATTAATACTGACCTGCAGAAACTATTACAAATAATGACAGTTAATAAATATTTATTACTACTACAGCCGTACGTATCGAATTGGATTTCGCTATTATTATTGTCATCGCTAAATTCTCTACACTATAATCAATACTAGAATTGTCCTCTAAATTAGTTAATAAGAAAATAATAATTTTAGTTAAGTTCGATAAATTTTATTTTAACCGAATATCGATAGTTCATAATAGTTCGCTATGCGTGTTTGTTTCGACACTACGATACCTGTCTATTAAGTACGGTATTTCTCTTCATACAAATTTAATTCGATACTTCATATGCGTCAATTATCAAACTAATATATCTTATTTAGATAAACTATAACTGACCGGTTACAAAGTTCAGTCGCCCTCTCCACTCCACGAGATTGCGCCACTGTCTATAGGACTTTTTATCAATGATATAGTTTTGCCCCTGTCACTCCCCTGATATCATCCTTGTCAGTCTATAGTTTAATGATCGAAATATTAAGGAAATTTGTAAAAGATAATTTTTATTGTAGCTGTGCATTATAAGTTCTGCTGCCACATATTTTCCGTCCCGTAACTCCTATGAGTTAGGATTTTATTTAACGGGATATATTTAGTTGTATAGACAACAATTACTGATTGTTCAGTGAGAACGTCTGCCAAAGTTATAATAAGCTCCTTTTGTTAATTCGTATAAAATGAAAAGTATTATAAAAATCGTGTTTCGTATTGAATGTATTTATTGCGTTAATTACTCGGACAAGAAATCAATGTGTCCGAAAGTCCGTGTATGTTATGGATAATCTCCGAAACTACTGCACCGGATGTAACAGGACTTTAAATGCAATGTTATAGGTAGCCTAGTCTTTATAACATGGTATATTCAATCCAATAACTTAATTAGTAAATCTTATTGGTGATCATCTTTTGCCCCCGCTATACTTAGAACTTTGGGATCTACAACCCACGACAGAGCTATGGATAGTACAATATGTACACTTGTTAAAAGTTTGCGATCCCTAGCACTAGTTAATATGTTTTTTCAAGTGTAACTTATCAAGTATAACATATTATTGCTTTACTTTATGGAAAAAAATGTGGTTTAATTTCCTATAAGACATTACATAAATTTTTTACATGTAAAGATATGTTACAAAACAGATCAACTTTTATAGCTAGTGATCGCAAACTTGTTTTGATCTGTATAAACACAAAACAAACATGTTTAACAGCCAAACGCGACGTATTTTATTAAAATGGACCAATAAAATTTATCGCGGCGTACCAAGATACGCCAAGTCGAAAAACGCCTCCGTATGAACGGCTTCATAGAATCCCATACGTTCCATTTTGACACATTATTTATCGCCCAGCGTTTTCACGTCCGTGCGAACGGCTGACAGCGCGTTGAGCGTTAGAACAATTACACTAGGCTCCAAAAATATTTGTCCATCTACATTTTGACTACATTCCCAAAAAAAAATCATTTTATAAAGACAATTTATTATGTTTCCTAGTTTGTATGATGTTCATTTTTGAAGCTGCAATTTTGTTTTAATTTAGCTATTGTGAAATTAAAACAAGTAAAATATAGAATAACTACTAAAAATATTTCTACAGTAGTTATCTAATGTCATTTGACTAGAAACACGCATTATATATAGTGCTTAAAGTCTACCGATATTTTTTCATTCTCAGATTTTTTTTAAATGTTTATTATTGGATGGTCTAAATAATTTTGGAAAGTAGTGTAGCGTAAACGCGTGATTTCTCCTACGCTCGTGCGAACACTTGTATGAAGTTCCATATGTTGCATTTTATTTTTACGCTAACGCCCAATGCCCAAAATGGAACAGTGCGCGTAGAGAAATACGCCAAGTCGAAAAACGCCTCCGTATGAACGGCTTCATAGAATCCCATACGTTCCATTTTGACACATTATCTACCGCCTAGCGTTTTCACGTCCGTGCGAACACTCGCTAAAGCGTGTCGTAAGTGTAGGGCTTTTTATTAAAGAAATCATTATTAAAAAATGTATTGTGATTGCTGACATCCAACGGCACGAAGTAGTGTGTGTTTACGCTTTATTATATTAGTATAGATTTAACTGATGGAGGAACAGCTTGCATTTATGTCTTCTTTGACCACTTTTAAATTGAATAGCAAAAATAAATGACCATACATTTTCTTTAAATTGAAATCAATGTACTTTAACTAAGATATATATTATTATATTTTAGTTAAGTATGCATAATTTGAAAGATATTTAATTTAAAAAAAGGGAATGTATTCTTTAACTTACTTTTACCGCTTACATCGGCTACCTATGAAACTTTTACTCAAAGAAATGAGAACATTAGAGCACTCTGGGAAATTAGTATGACAACTCTTTATATCACTTTGAATCCACGTTCTTAGGTATTTGAGCTCAGCTTTATTATAGTAGATTGTTAAGATAAAAGTGTTTCTATCTTACATCTTACGTTTAAATGGATGGATGGATTGTCACTGACAGCTTAACGGATTTTAATGAATTTTGGCAAAGATGTAAAACATCTAGAAGAACACAGACCTAAGAAGTTTTATATTAATTCCGCGAGGACGACATCTCGGGCGAAAGCTCTCTTCTTCTACAGCTCTTTGTATGCCTTGGCTTGGTCCGAAAGCTCTTTACTACATAAATATCTTTTCATACATTTTCATTAAGAGAAGTTCAGTAATAGAATGCACATTCTAAAATAGAACTCACTTAATTAGAAAATTGATGCTAACTATCGTTGTATTTGCCACTTTAAGTTTGTATTGTGTACTTCGTGAGAGATATCAACAGATTTTACAATGGAACAATTCTATGAAGCAAGCACAGAACAAAGACGGATGTTCTTGTATCCGATAATAATTGAATCGGAGTGAAAGGAAATACACTCCTCTAAACAGACATACTTAAAGATTTATTTAACAGTTAAAGAACGATTTAAATTAAATACAGTAGGAGATTTATACATTTTCATGTTTGCAGGTTTCACACTAGCTATTCTCATGCGACTTCATCCGCATAAAATTATAAAAAAATCATTTTATTGTTTACATTTGTCAAATTACCAATTGCAAATGTCAAAATGACATGACATGATGTCAAACCATGGCAACCTTGATTCCTTGATGTTGGCAGCAACTTATGGTCTCTTTCCCACATTAGGGTTTTTATCCAAAATATCTACCCCCTAAGTTTAATGGCGTGAAAATATATAGCCTAAAGCATGACGTAAGTGTAGGACTTTGTATTAAAAAATAATTATTCAAAAATGTGCTGTAATTGCTGAGATCTTATGCAACAAAGAAGTGTGTCTTTACGCTTTATTATAATAGTAATAAATTATAATAGATATAGATGGATAAATACTGAAACGAAATTTTTATATGTAACGTCTCTTTATAAGTTAGAGGCGATATTTTCACCACCATGATCTTTATTTTTTACTACTACTATTTTTGTAATAAATAAAAACTTTATTTTTGTAATAACCCTTAACATTATCAATTTAATTTTTTCACTGTCCACTCCTTATGACCGTTAAAGGGTTAAATGATAAAGCAGGCTACTTCAGTTCTGACAGTTTTAACTGAACAGTCGAACTGTTAAAACGATGCGTATATAGGAAAACTTTTAACTGTCGGTTGAACTATAAGGTTGAAATGTCTTGTCCTTTGAAGTCGGTTAAAAAAGAAATAAGCTCCAAATAAGATCGAAGTTTGTGTTTAAAACTTGGTTTATTACAATAGTAAGACAACGGTAATGAGATTATGTGAAAAATGTTTCAAGTGAAGTGTAAGCTATGCCTACTCTATATATGTTTTTTAATCTCTTTGATTTTATACCACCAATCCCTAAAAAAATTTCAAGTTAATTGCCAAACTAATCATCCTTATTTACACAAACTATGAGATAAACTTTATTTTTATTTGCAAAGGTCAATTTAGGGACTTAATTTAGTTATGTATGTTAAAATATTAAAATCTTTGTCGAGTTAATTTCATGAAAGCGATGGTTCCTGTTGGATTAAACATGTTACAGCTAGGGGTTTGGTCGCTTAAATTTGAAACGAATATGTAATAAAACAACTGTTAGCAAATTATTTCAAGTCGCTGTATTTATTATTTTAAAAACATATACAATTCGTGTTTTTAATTTAATAACATATGAAAAGTACACAAAATGCACCGCAATGACGTAACGCTATCACCATGACATTCATTGGTTACGTAAGGAATATAAGGCAGAGTCCGTGATAAATATCCAAATAACAGTGACATAATTATTATCAGGGTCCAAAAACACACCAAGTTAATAGAAAAGAGGAAAATACGATCAGAAAATTTCTGACATTTGGTTTCATTTACATTATTTATTTAATTAATTTTGACATGTGACATTATCATGTCAAAGCAGTAAAGAGTATGGTAGCTATTATAGTTTGTCTAAATAAGATGGATTAGTTTGACAATTCATTTGAAATTTAGTAGGGATGGGTTGTGTAAAATCAGTCATGAATCTTATCGATTTTCGATTTTTATTCTTATAGAAGTTGAAATCGATAGATTCATAATTATTACTTAAGAAATAAAAAAAATCACTGTTTTCTCAAATTAATACTGACCTGCAGAACTATTACAAATAATGACAGTTAATAAATATTTATTACTACTACAGCCGTACGTAATCGAATTGGATTTCGCTATTATTATTGTCATCGCTAAATTCTCTACACTATAATCAATACTAGAATTGTCCTCTAAATTAGTTAATAAGAAAATAATAATTTTAGTTAAGTTCGATAAATTTTATTTTAACCGAATATCGATAGTTCATAATAGTTCGCTATGCGTGTTTGTTTCGACACTACGATACCTGTCTATTAAGTACGGTATTTCTCTTCATACAAATTTAATTCGTACTTCATATGCGTCAATTATCAAACTAATATATCTTATTTAGATAAACTATAACTGACCGGTTACAAAGTTCAGTCGCCCTCTCCACTCCACGAGATTGCGCCACTGTCTATAGGACATTTTTATTCAATGATATAGTTTGCCCCTGTCACTCCCCTGATATCATCCTTGTCAGTCTATAGTTTAATGATCGAAATATTAAGGAAATTTGTAAAAGATAATTTTTATTGTAGCTGTGCATTATAAGTTCTGCTGCCACATATTTTTCCGTCCCGTAACTCCTATGAGTTAGGATTTTATTTAACGGGATATATTTAGTTGTATAGACAACAATTACTGATTGTCATAGAACGTCTGCCAAAGTTATAATAAGCTCCTTTTGTTAATTCGTATAAAATGAAAAGTATTATAAAAATCGTGTTTCGTATTGAATGTATTTATTGCGTTAATTACTCGGACAAGAAATCAATGTGTCCGAAAGTCCGTGTATGTTATGGATAATCTCCGAAACTACTGCACCGGATGTAACAGGACTTTAAATGCAATGTTATAGGTAGCCTAGTCTTTATAACATGGTATATTCAATCCAATAACTTAATTAGTAAATCTTATTGGTGATCATCTTTTGCCCCCCGCTATACTTAGAACTTTGGGATCTACAACCCACGACAGAGCTATGATAGTACAATATGTACACTTGTTAAAAGTTTGCGATCCCTAGCACTAGTTAATATGTTTTTCAAGTGTAACTTATCAAGTATAACATATTATTGCTTTACTTTATGGAAAAAAATGTGGTTTAATTTCCTATAAGACATTACATAAATTTTTTACATGTAAAGATATGTTACAAAACAGATCAACTTTTATAGCTAGTGATCGCAAACTTGTTTTGATCTGTATAAACACAAAACAAACATGTTTAACAGCCAAACGCGACGTATTTTTATTAAAATGGACCAATAAAATTTATCGCGGCGTACCAAGATACGCCAAGTCGAAAAACGCCTCCGTATGAACGGCTTCATAGAATCCCATACGTTCCATTTTGACACATTATTTATCGCCCAGCGTTTTCACGTCCGTGCGAACGGCTGACAGCGCGTTGAGCGTTAGAACAATTACACTAGGCTCCAAAAATATTTGTCCATCTACATTTTGACTACATTCCCAAAAAAAAATCATTTTATAAAGACAATTTATTATGTTTCCTAGTTTGTATGATGTTCATTTTTGAAGCTGCAATTTTGTTTTAATTTAGCTATTGTGAAATTAAAACAAGTAAAATATAGAATAACTACTAAAAATATTTCTACAGTAGTTATCTAATGTCATTTGACTAGAAAACACGCATTATATATAGTGCTTAAAGTCTACCGATATTTTTTCATTCTCAGATTTTTTTTAAATGTTTATTATTGGATGGTCTAAATAATTTTGGAAAGTAGTGTAGCGTAACGCGTGATTTCTCCTACGCTCGTGCGAACACTTGTATGAAGTTCCATATGTTGCATTTTATTTTTACGCTAACGCCCAATGCCCAAAATGGAACAGTGCGCGTAGAGAAATACGCCAAGTCGAAAAACGCCTCCGTATGAACGGCTTCATACAATCCCATACGTTGCATTTTGACACATTTCTACCGCCTAGCGTTTTCACGTCCGTGCGAACACTCGCTTAGGATAGTCGTGGACAAGCACGTAAATGGAATTGAAAACAAAACACTATCATATTATTCCATCATCATACTAATATTATAAATGCGAAAGTTTAGATGGATGGATGGATGTATGGATATCCATGTGTGATGTTTGTTAGTTTGTAGCCTAAACGGCTGAATGGATCTCAATCAAATTTGGCATAGATATAGAGTATAGTCTGGAAAAACACATAGGCTACTTACTTACTACTTTGTGTATTTTTATTCCACGCGGACGGAGTCGCGGGCGAAAGCTAGTATTTCATATTTCATACTAATATTATAAACGTGATAGTTTGGATGGATGTTTGTTACTAATATTAACCTAAGTGGTTTGAAATGTAACACTATCATACAAAGTTGTGGGTGACTAGTTATGATCTGTTTATGTTACTAGCTTTCGCCCGCGACTCCGTCCGCGTGGAATTAAAAAAAAACAAAAGTGGTCTATGTGTTCTTCCAGACTATCCTCTACGTCTATGCCAAACGTCATCGAGATCTGTTCAGCCGGTTAGGGTACAAACTCTAACAAACATCCATCCATCTAAACTTTCGCATTTATAATATTAGTGAGGAGTTTGTAAATGCTGGTTTTCTGCAAAGCCCATTATTAAATTGTATGCGAGATGTAGCTTTGATGCTAAAGATAATCTTGAAAATAGCTTGTGATTTTCCTGCGTAAATAATTTGTAATGTTACGTAAAGATCAAGATAAGGTAACTATTTACCCTCGGTACTCGGATATGTGCATAATTGAGTACAAAACCGCTTTACCTGAATTCCCGGACCGTTCACAACTAAATGTGTAGAATGTGGATTTAACTGGTTTGTTAATTAAAAATCAATAAACCTAACATCCTGCACCTTTATAAATCTTATCTTACTAATATTATAAATGCGAAAGTTTAGATGGATGGATGTTTGTTAGAGTTTGTAGTCTAAACGGCTGAACGGATCTCGATGAAATTTGGCATAGAGGATAGGCTGGAAGAACACATAGGCTACTTACTTACTACTTTGTGTATTTTTATTCCACGCGGACGGAGTCGCGGGCGAAAGCTAGTAATTAATAAATAAAATATAATAATTTTTAATATGTAAACATAAATATTTTTACACATGAATGTATCAGTTTTTTAGATAAATTTACAGAATATCTTATCACACATTTCTTGTTACCATTCCAAATAGCTCGAGCTATTAGAAATCAAAGAACGACTAAACAGTTTTGCGGTTGTTTAGTCAAAGGTGTGCGCGCGTTCTAATGTTTAACGTTATGATAAGAAACAGTAAAGGCTATGTATATTAAGGCTTACACACTTTCCTATGTCACACTTCGCTAGAATATGAACCGAATTGACGTCTTCTTCATCTTTAGTCATCTAATCGTTCGGCAGTTTAGTCTACAGAGAGTCACAATCTGCGAAACGGCTGAGCTGATTTCGACGGGACTTTCAGGAGGGTAGCTGACATGGATAGGCATATTATAGGCTACTTTTTTATTCCGCACTGTCAAAATGGCGTAACGGGTGGTCCGATTTTGCGCTACGAAGTTTGCGGGCGACAGCTTGTTTATAAATATAAGTCCTACATATAATTGGATTTAGGACACTGGTATACATTTTGATAAACCGACGTGTATGTAGATGTATGAACTTACGAGAAGCTTAGAGATTACTTGTCTACCTCTCTTGGTTGCAGGCGTGATTTGCTTTTTTTTGTAAACGGACGCTATAAAAGAGGTACCATAAAACAACTAACATATTTAGTGTGTAGTAAGTAGGACAAGTTTGTGCGCCGCTAACTAGCGCATTATTTTAGTGTTACGGGTTGCATTCCGACTTTAATGGTGAGTTATGCTTCCTTTTGTACTATGTTTTAGTTATAAATACATTTATACGTATATTATCATCACTATTAACATATATAAATGGATAAATAAGGTATCAAATTGGAAAAAATATGCAAATTGCGATGAAACGCTACGTAAGGGGAAATATCCTTTTTCTTGTGTCCTCTCCTCTGTTGCTTGGTACGCGGTAAATGCGGGCAACTATGGGCAACCCCTTCGCCTTTTTGGCGAATTCTAGTGGTCGCTTTTACTATAAAAAATTTAATGTTAAAAGTTGAGAGATATTAAAAAACTGTATAAAATAACTACACTTTTAGAAAATTTCTAATTAAAAAATCCTTTTTAAAAGCAGATAGCTAAGGAACGAAATGAGCTGAAAATCTGTTAAGTTTCGCAAAACTTCGACAACTAACATTGGAAATCTGTAAAGATTTCATGAAAAACTGTAAAATATCTTGTAAAATACAGATTAATGAATAACATCGGACAACTTTCTGATTAAAATGTTAATTAAACCTTTGAAAAAATACTCTATCTTTTTAGTTAATCTGAAAACGGTCGGAGAATTTTGATTAAAACAACTTGGCAATTTTCTGGTTTCTTAATAAGGTGATATGAAAAGTTACTCAATATTTGAATAATGCAAAAAACAAAACCATCGGTGAGCCATATCAATTAATGGATGATTTCAAATTTCACGGAGCTCGTAATGATGGATGGTCAAAATGGCGACCGGACCGCTATCTCTGGAACGGGTGGACCGATTTGGACGGGACTTTGACTGGAATGTAGCTGGTAAAAAGTAGATGCGCACAGGAATGTTATAGACGACCATTTTTTTAAATCCTACGCTAACGAAGTTTGCGGGCGACAGTTCGTTCACAATACAAATTACTTCATTCTCAATTAGTTCAATTGTATGAGACACTTTTATATGTCATGTCATGAATAGACAAAGATATTGTAAAGTTTATTGAAGTTAAACTTAAATATAAAATGATTTCTCGTAGTCACATGTGTGAATTGAACTCTCGAAGGACTTGAAAACCACTTCAATTATACGAGTTACATGGAGAGCTGTGCAAAGAATGGATTCCCGCAACGAGTTAACTCGCTTCTGTTGACTTGCGTTAAATTTAATATATCAAATCACTAAGGTATTAAAATAACCTGAAAATGTTTTGATAATTAAATAACGAATGAGTTATAAGAGTAAGGGCCTGTCCCACCAAATTGTAAATTGTCGGATAACAATCCAATGTGAATAATTATGGAAATATCGGATTTTGTTCCCTTATCTGACAGTGACGTCATTTTAAGCTATCTGAGCCTCTATCAGCCAGTGGTACAGGCCCTTAGTCTTAATTAAGACAATGATAGAGCATAGAAAATGTTGGTGGGTATGAACCTAAACTTAGATAAGAAAGTAATTGTATGTGGTAGTTAAACAGAGCAATAAGATCATAGATAAGTATTATTGTGTGAAAGAATATATGTAAGAAAAGAATCAATTCAGTCTGATTGCATATGGGGTCGATTTCAATAAGTTATGATAAGATATATCGTTTGAAAACGGTAATAGTTTTATTTAATTTAAATTGGTAATTTTGATTATTTTTTTTATAAAAATATTTGTAGATTTTTGTTAATTTACTAATATTTCCAATCCAACTAAGCTCTAGGCTTGTGCTAGGATATGGTTCACGACAATAGTCGAATGGCGGGATTCGAACCCGCGACCGCAAGATCGGTAGTCCGTACCCCAAACCATTAGGCTATTGGCGCTTAACGCTGGCTACAATTGAGTGTTGATATTAGAAAAATAATTTAAAATTTCAGCTAAAACGCTTTTAATTATAATTCTAATATATTACGCTTAAACAAAAGCTAATAATTGATTCCGACACTAAAACGCTAGACCAGTAATTAAGTCAAGCGGACCGCTATCGGACAGTGTTCACTGAACTCACAATTAACTCGAAGCGAACTCGCACGGAATTCGCCCCAATTAATGACCGCTTCATTTGAAAATAGTAGCGAGTTTTAGAGCTTATTTTCTGTGTATTTGTAACGTTTTTGTATAATAAGAACAAGTTTATTTGTGACTAGCTGTTGCCTGCGACTTAGTCCACCCAATATTAAGATAGAAAAGTAGCCTATAATATGCCCGTGTATGTCAGCTACAGGGAAAGTCCGGTCGCAATCGGTCCAGCCTTTTCGGAGATTACCCGGAACAAACAGACAGACAGACAGAAAAAAATTAAATGCGATTTTCGTTATCAGCAACGCAAATACATAATCTTCTCGAAATCTGGAATTTTTCTTTTGATATCACAAACACTCCAATTTTGTTATATGTATAGATTCAAGTTAAACGTTTCGTAAGTTATTAAGGTTATTTCGTATTTTATGATTCCGTTTAGTTAAAGTGATATTGAAATTTCCGAATGAATTAAAGCAAACAGTCAGCGAGAAGAGACGGTTTCATGTTAAAAAGTGGCAAGTGAGTGCAAACCACTCCAATTACTGGAGTTTTGAAGAAAGTCCGAATGGAAAGAGATACCGTCCAAGAGACAAGAACTTGATAACTTCGTAACATTGTTTCTAAAGTGATAATGGTGCTTTTACGCTCAGTTAGCGTTATATAACTTAACTTTAACTTAACCTTCTTCTGTATTTCACTTGAAAAAACTGATGTAAACGTTTTCATTTTTAACAGAAACTTTAAAAAAAGACAGTAAGAAAAAAAATAGCTTGCTAAATTCTGTAAAATCAATTTCATCATTTAGAGCACAAAGTTACTAGTTTCGATCCATACATCTTATTTTACTTCTTACTAATTTTAAATGCGAAAGTTTGGATGGATGGAAGTTTGTTAGAGGATGTTCCGGCTCAATGGATATCTTGATGATTTGGGACAGATGTAGACCACTGGTCAAAGATACAAATTAAGTTTTTGCTTAATTCCACGCAGACAGAGTCAGGGTAGACAGGTAGTATGTATAAAAGTATGGATAAACCTTGGATAAACAATTATCTCTCGCCAATTAATCAGTTGGACAATACATTTTAACACGGTAGTTAAAAACGCGATACAAAATATGGTTAGCAATTTTTCTGACAATGAAATACGATGACGGGTTTATCAAATTACTAATTTACATGTGAAGCTGTGGAAAGCCGTTGTAGGTAATCAAATAAAATGTATGTACTCAATTTATTTTGAATTTTAAATTAATAACCATTACATTTTTGGTACTGTCGGAATAAACAAATTTAGATTGATAATGATAAGATACGAAATGAGTATTTTAGAGGAAGTTTAAGAGTAGCCCCTGTGGTAGAGAAAGTAAGGAGTAAAAGATTAGCATGGTATGGGGATGTTATGAAGAGGGATGAATCGCATGTTACAAGGAGAACGTTAGTTATGAGTGTGGAAGGGTACACCGGTAGAGGTAGACCTAGAAAGAGATGGATGGATTGCGTGAAAGGTGACGATCAAAAATGGAGTGATGACTGAGATGACGTATGATAGAGTTATTTGGAGGACAAAAACCTGTCGCGCCGACCCTACGGGAGTAGGATAAGGGGGATGATGATGATGAATGACTTCGTTTAATATTCATAATAGGACAGATCCTACAATTTCCCTAGGAAAATCACGAGCATTGGCATATGTCAACAGGTAGATGAAGGCTGATGATGATGATGACGATTTATTATCTATCGGTGAAAAAAACCCAACAACTGTTCACTAATGTTTTACTCGTTCATTTGTCTGATGAAATATGAACTTTGTACTACAATTTGTTTAATACTTATGGCGATTGACAAACAAATATACCTCGTATTTTAAACACGAAAGGATTGAATAGTGCAATATTTATAAATCTTTTATGGTAACGCCAGAACCTGCAGCTGAAGTACTACTAAACCTCACACGTCAATTGAATATTGATGCTAGCCAATATAATTTTCCAATAGCTTAAATTTTATTTTCATTCGCTGAATTCGTATAGCGAACTATAAAAATAATTCACACTAAAAGACGAGCTTTATTTAGATTCCACTTAACTTTTATCAAAATATTTTTATGGTTTCACTTTAATGATAAATTCTAATAAGTATATCAATAAGAACGAATGATAAGAAATAACAGTAAAGTATTTTATTTTTACTATTTACTGATACAAATGTTAAAGTTTGGATGGATGGATGTTACTCCAAAACGGAATGATAGGTATACATAGATAGAGATAGATTCAGGCATAAACTACTCAGTTTATTTATAACTAGCAGTTGCCCGCGACTTCGTCCACGCAATATTAAGATAAAAAAAGTAGCCTATAATTGCCTGTTATTTTAATATTCAAACTTTATGGCGGCTTGTAGTTTGAAAGCGTTTGACTTTGAAAGTGCTAACTCGCAAGCAAAGCATAATTGGCGACCTTAGCGAAGATTTAGCTGTCCTTAGTGACTGCACATCTCTACACATATTCATGTTTCTATTAAGAGGTGAATAGTACATCAGTATATCTTTAATTCATCCGATGCAGTCTAAGAGACTTACAACGCTTGGATGAGTCTCAATGGCCGTCAATTTGATGGGAGACTGATTGAGGTGTGTATGTTGAGTGCGAGTTTCCCTCGACATTTGTATCAAAGCAAACTTACTTGTTATCAAAGGAGACTTCGCTTTAACATCTGGCAGAGGATTTCGTATATATCCAACGTTTCTATTAGACGAATTTACGTTATTAATGTTCTCTTAGTGCTCATAAAAGGTTAACATACATGTTAATTATTTTACTTTAAACGTGGGTTTACACTGTCTTAACAGTTGGATATTTATTGTTTATTTTTATGTAAGACAGCGATATATAATAACGAATTTCTTCAAAACATTATATGAAACTAAAAAGCAAAGAGAAATTTATTCACGTATAGGTTTGTATGTAAAATAAATAACTATTACAGTTTAATTCAAATGTATAGACATTACACAGACGTTACTAATATTATAAATGCAAAAATTTAGGTGAATGGATGGATGTTAGAGTTTGTATCCTAAATGTCTAGTCTAGAAGAACACAGAGGCTACTTGCTTTTGTTCTTTCTTTTATTCCACGCAGTCGGAGTCGAGGGCGAAGGATAGGAAAAATAAAGCAAGATAGTTGAGAAAATTTCAAGGTAGAGAAATTCAATTAGTTTAAAAATGTATACAGCTAAGAGCGTGGAGATATCGAACGTTGCTCGAGTGAACGAGCGGTATGATGTTTAACTTGTAGCGAAAGTTTAATTGCTTGAATAAGCAATCAGGTGCCATCTCGCTTCGTATGGAGGTGAGTTATTTTGCATATTTATAATGTTACTAGCTGTTGCTCGCGACTCCGTCCGCGTGGAATTAAAAAAAACTAAAGTGGGTAGCCTATGTGTTCTTCCAAACTATCCTCTACGACTTTGCCAAATTTTATCGAGATTCGTTCAGCCGTTTAGGCTACAAACTCTAACAAACATCTATCCATCCATCAAATTTTCACATTTATAATATTAGTGAGATTTTATGTTACAGACAGGCTACGAACCAATCTTAATGATTTCTTGTTTATGTGATCAACTCTCCGCATATGTCAATACAAGGCTAATGTTTTGGTTTTCAATTTCTCCACCATTGTCGCTACATTCAAACTTCCTTATACACATTCTTAACTTTTTCCTTATTTGTGTAAATAAATAGTTAAGTAATTTATTGATCTTTTCAGGTCTTGTCTTTGGTTTGAATGCTAACGAGATCAGTCTATCTTTAAAATGTTTATGTCTTAATTAAATAAAGTCCCTGTAAAAGATGGATTATGCCTGTTTCACACGAAGCCAGAATAGCTATTCTTCGAACGACCGCTTATTGTTTTCGACGTGTTCTTTCAAACAATACTGCAGTGTCTACTTTGCGTAACCGTGCTGCCCTAGTGTGTAAGTGGCATTACTCTCGCAATCGTCTCAATTTAAACTAGAACAATACGACCCGCATAATCCCAGCTTGACTGGGAATGTTTGTCTAATGTATTGGTCGGATGTTTTGTTACGAGCGTTGCCGATCGATTGTGAAATTCATCAATTTCTTATCGGATTACTATTAAATAATCTCGATGACATCTATCTTTTAGCATTTGTTGTAATACTTTTAAAAAAAAAAAAGATGTATGAAATAAAACAAATATAAAGATAAAGTAAAGTGATGTCTTAATAAATAAATAAAATGTATGTATTATAATATATCATTCAGTTAACATTTACATAAAATATATAAACAACTATGTTTTGATATTGTTCCGAAAATAATACCTAAATTATGTATTTTGTTAGCTAAAACACACTCTAGGCAAATTCTAAACTGACAAATTTACCAATCGGTCGGTGACATGGGTTCGGCCGGTTTGTTCGCTGACAGGTGCCACTGAAACGACTATTATGTGCTTAACTATTTACGAAGCGAGTTAGGAAGGCCTTTGTTGTATAATGATTTCGACTAGCTTTATTGTTTTGTAAATTAATTTATTTAATGCACAGTTAGTTCAACACAACATCGCAAGTGGCTTTTATTCTAGTAACTAATTTTACAATTTTGCTATTACCATATTTAAGTACTTTCCTAGTTGAAAATTGTAACTTACTTTAATGGGAAGGGTTCTTTCTACATTATTCGTCTTTTATTTCACTGAATAATCGATCTTTAAACAAATTTTGAGCTTCTGCAGTCTTATCATTTTTTTAACGTTTTGATCCCAAAACAATCTTAAGATTGCGTTTGCAATCGAAAATTATCATCATACAAAAAAATTTAACTAATTTAAATCTATCTTAAAGATCGGATAGCGATTTATTTTGAAGGTTATTAATTAGTGTTATAAAACAACGTAAACAAGCGACAGGTAGCCTAATGATAAGATAAGATATCGTCACACAAGTTTGGTGAAATTTTAACAAAAATCTTACCTGAACATTTGTCGTTGTCACCTACAAGTTTAGACGATTACAAAGTTTCGTTTGTTAAGGACGGGGGAGTGAGCGACTTGCCATTACCATCTCAATGGTCGCCTGTCGCCGACAAACTCCCACACTGATTTATTGTAGACAGCCAACATAACTATTAAAATAGTGTAGAAATATAATTGGCACTGATTTTTGGTGACAGGATAAAGTAAGGTAAATAATTTAGAAAAAATTGTCATGTGAGAAAGGGACAGGAACTACATGCTAATAGCATCAATGAATTAAAATTGCCATGGTTACGGTAAGAGCGGGCGCACACCTTTGATTTAACTATCGCACAACTGTTGACCGATTGTCGATTGTTTCGCAGCCCACTCAACTGGCTAGTTTCACAACTACAAATCGAGTAGTGTGTGAACCTCCCTAAAAGCTCATAGGAATCTAAGCGCGACTAGCAAAGTGAGATAGTTTAGTCAAAAGTGTACGCGCTCTAATACTTAACCAATGTCAAAAGCCTTCGTTGTCATTTGTGTATTTGAATGTGACATTTGCAATTGAAAATGTAAACAATAAAAAAAGGTTTTTTTTATAATTTCAAGCGGATGAAAGAAAAGGAAGCGGAAAACAATACTCAAAATATTCCTCGGAACATACGATCATTCGATACAGAGCAACTTCAAAATGGAGATGTCTTTTTAACCTTTCCACGACAGAATGAGATGTGAGAGAAAAGCCACATGTCTAACCCAGATACGTACGAACTGATTGCTTTATGATGCTGTATTGTGAAATGTTAATTAAAAACTGAAGAGACCAGACGGGTAATTAATGTCGCAGAGCAGTTTATCCATTTTCATTTTGTTTGCTTGATGTCATTTCAAATATTTTTTTTGCGTCATTAAGTGTTTGTTTAAAAATCATACTTCATGCTAACATCATAAAGGTGAAATGATAGATGGATGGATGTTAGAGTTTGTAGCCTGAAAAACGTATCTCGATTAAATTTGGCATTGATGTAGAGCGTAGTCTAGAAGAACACATAGGCTACTTACTTTTTTTTAATTCCACGCGGACGGTGTCGCGGGCGAAAGCTAGTATAGTATAAACGTAGAACTTTACTGTTTTGATACTTGTACATATTGCCTTCTTTTTCATTTGTTTTATGATGAGTACTATCTTCAGATATAGGACCCTACTGAGCAGCCTACCCTAAGTTAGGAATGACTTGGCCATCGTCATACACTCATATTTTTCTTCGCGTATATGTAGCTATTGTGATACTATCTTTGAATTATTCTATTATATTTAAACACAAAAGGAATTAATAACAATTCCTTTTGTGTTTAAGTAAAACAATTTTTCGCACAACCAATATAAAGAAAATTAATTCTTTAACACCATTCGCACGGGCGCTTGTTTAACGCTCGGCGTTGGCGCTATTTTTACGCACTCGCACATAAGAAATCCTTCGTTTCGTTCACCCAGCGGCTAAAATGCGACAAGGCTCAATAAAAACGTCGCGCTTTAATAGCGCTGCAGCATACTGCATCTTCATGTATCTATTCATAAATAGATATATGAAAATGCATTTGTTTTATTTGAATGCTTATTAACGCGCGTTACAAAATCGCCCGCGCGAATGAGGGCTTACTCAAGTCATTTCTTCTAGCTTTGTTATATAAATTGCTTTTTTTTCTTATATTTACTGCGGAATATTATGTAATAGAAAGGTTCGAATATTATTAAAGAATACGCTTACGATAACGGTGCTCTGAAATTTGGGATGTGTAGATACTTCAATATCTTTTATTATTTTTTATGATCGTTCAGGGAGTTTGGGTCGGATCCCTATTTGGATGGGTGATCGCTCGAGATATACAAGAACACTTTAAAGATTTGCTAGCAGATTAAATGTAAAATGGTGTCTTATGGTATTGTTCTAGATTTAATATAATGCTATCTTTTTTTATAAGAAAAGGAGGCGAACGAGTGGTTTGAACACGGAGATGATCAACGACGCACATGGACATCCGCAACACCTGAGGAACTACAGATGCGTTGCCGACCTTGGAGGAAATTATAAACTCGTTTCTTGAAGGACTTTGGTGCCGGAGGCCTAATTTTAATCCCTTTCCCTTTCCACCCTTTTCTTAAGAGGAAAGGATAGGAAGGAAAAGTGGATTTGACGGTGGAGGAGACGCATAGGAAGGGGAAATATCCTCTTTATGTGCGTCTCCTCCGTCGATTAAGGGTAGGCAACGCATCTACAAATGCGGATGTCTATGGGCAGCGGTCGCTTCGCTATTTTGGCGGATTCAGGTGGCCGCTTGCTAGTTTGCCAACTTATACTATAAAAAAAAAACCCTAAGGCGTACTGGTAAAAGATCTCTTGTATGCTTGTTATTAAGTGGAATTGTTGTTATAAGCGTTGGTACTAACTAAGGTTTAATAATGCGATCTTCATACGAAAAGTTCCTCTATCTGTTACGATATATTTTGGCCGCGTGGTTATGAATAGTATGTCAATTCCATTAAGGGCTTATCACGAATATTCTTGAGAAAGTATTCATTACGTCATCGAAGTCTTTTATTATATTAAAGACCAGCTGTTCGCGTGCGGATTCATCCGCGTGAAATTATAAAAGCATTATTTTATTGTTTACATTTGTCAAATTATCAATAGCAAATTTCAAAATGACATGACATGACATGACAAACATTAGCAATCTTTCTTTCTTGATGTTGGCAGCAACTTATGGTCTCTTTCCCACATTAGGGTTTTTATCCAAAATATTTACCCCCTAAGTTTAATGGCGTGAAAATATATAGCCTAAAGCATGGCGTAAGTGTAGGGCTTTTTATTAAGAAAAGAAATATTAAAAAATATATTGTAATTGCTGACATCTTAGGCAACAAAGAAGTGTGTGTTTACGCTTTATTATAATAGTATAGATAGTATAGATAATAATTCGAAAAACAAAATCAATTATTAAAATATGTTCTATTTCGATGCCATTAGATAGTTTCGTTGCAAATCTGTGGAATATATTATTACACAAGTTAGACGGTCGTCCGCTTCATTAGTGTGGCTCAATTAACACGGAGCGCGCCAAGTTTAAGTTACGTCTATTTGAGTTCGAACTCAATCATTATCGGTTCTGATTTACAATCTTCGTTATATTTACTATCTACTGTATATTATAATTTGTACATTCTTTAATTAATTTAAAGGGGTGAAATGATTGATACTTTTTGAACGATAAAAGTTACTGGCAACTAGTAATTTTGAGTACTGGCTGAAAGTGCATCGTACATAGATCTCAAGGCGACAATCGAATGACTGATGTCGGTTGTCATTGAATGGTGGAATGCAGTGGAATGATGCGCTTGCTAAGGGAGTGCCATAGACAAGAAACTGAACTGAACTGAATGATGCGCTTTGTTATTATAAAATCAATAAAATATACCCTATGTTACTCACAGATAAATTACCTTTCTGATGGTGAAAGAATTTTTAAAATCGGCCCAGTAGTTTTTGAGTTATTTCAATACATACAAAAATACAAAGTTTTCCTCTTTATAATATTAGTATAGATATAGATATAGATTGGTTAATCTCTGTAAATGTTTGCATTCCGCTTAGATTGTTTTGTGCAGTTTCCATTTAAGATGGTGGTCAACTAAGGATGGTGTTTCTATTGTTACGCGATTATTTCATTATCTCCGACATACGCACGCCCACAATTGAGTACAGTTACCGTGTATATCTGCCTTCGGAATTGAATTCTACAAACCGCTCGTCACTACTATTTATGTTAAATATATTTCATACTATTATAATAAATGCAAAATTAAACATTTTCGTACATAAAACCTTCAAAAATACGAAGAAAATAGCCAGTAATGGTAAGAGATATGATAGCTACTTTTTTTAAATTCCGCGCTGATAAAGTCGTGGGCTGATCCCTAGTCTGTAATACACCAGCATAATATGACCCTAATGCATCTCTTGTGGCAATATAGGCTACATTAAATACCAATACATCAATATTTAGATTACAGGCCATCTTAGAGCGGCCGCACACCTATGACTAAACTATCGCTCAACTTTTGTGCGATTGTAGATTGTTTCGCAGCAAATTCAACTGTTTAGTTGCACAACTAAGAATCGAGTAGTGTGCACCTCCATATAAGCTCAAAGGAATTAAAGCGCGACTAAACAGTTGTGCGATAGTTTAGTCAAAGATGTGCGCCCGCTTTTAAAGTTCATAAATCATGTGACGTCAGATAGACCGTAATATTGGACAAAGCTGAATATTATTACATCATTTTCTAACACCAGATGCAACTAGAGAATCTACAAAGCTTCTCTGGTTGCATCGTTACATACATAATTGTATTCCGTCTATGCAAAGACACGAATCTGAGTAACAGATATATAGGTTGTTATGTTCCTAAATTAACAAAAACCGTTACTAGATATCACGGCGAATATCAAATATCTTCTATCTATCTTTACATATAATAAAATTGGAGTGTCTGTATTATCAAAAGAAATCCAGATTTCGGGAAGATGATGTATTTGAGTTGCTGATAACGAAAATCGAATTTAAAACTGTTTTGTCTGTCTGTCTGTCCTTATGCCGCGTTTGTTCCGGGCAATCTCCGAAACGGCCGGGCCGATTTCGACCGGACTTTCACTGAAGGGTAGCTGACATATAGGGGCATATTATAGTCTACTTTTTTATCTTAATATTGCGTTGACGAAGTCGCGGGCAACAGCTTGTCTATACTAATATCATAAAGAGGAAAACTTTGTATTTTTGTATTTTTGTATGTATTGAAATAACTCAAAAACTACTGCGCCGATTTTAAAAATTCTTTCACCATCAGAAAGGTAATTTATCTGTGAGTAACATAGGCTATATTTTATTATTACTAATGTTCAGGAACTATTAATAAACAGCGTGTTTCTGGACGCCGGCGTTAAAAACTCACTAAACTTTAACTTTTCTCGGCTTACGCTGCCTAAACCGTTAGAGGTATATAAAAATGATGTATGAAAGAATTGTAGATCTTAAAAAGTTCTACAGAAAAGTGCGCGATAGCATATATCTATCTTTAACGGTTTTCTTACAATAACCACTTTTGTGTTTACAAAATGAATTAAAAATCCAACGCTATTTGCAGCGTTCTTTTATTGGTTTCAATATTAATCCTTATCCAAATAAATGCGTTTGTTATCAGGAGAATTTAATGTAGAATAAAATTGTCATTTACAGTATTAAAATTGGACTAATAATTTAGAAGATATCGCGAACACAAACAATAAGGGTAACCGAAAAATCAGCTTACAAGCTACCGGACTTAGAAATTTGGAATCTTGCATCGGTAGATATCTATTTTTACGTAGATTACTACTAAGTTAATACTTTTGGTAATAGGTTGAAAAAAAGGGCGAACGTAATAGGTTATATTTGTAATTTCACGCGGGCGAAGTCGCGGGCAACAGCTTGTCTTAAATAAATAAGAAACTCGAAGTATACACATACCACTTCTCGATGGGAAAATAATGTTTTCATTATATTGAAGTTAATAATTTCATTGCTATGTCAGTAATTTTTTCTATTGTTGTTGTTGGCTATTTCAATTATTTTCGAGTTTGCTTTTAAAATGACTCTTGTGATGGAAGTGCTTTCTTGCTCTTTGTTGTTTGAATCTAAAGAATTGATAACTTCTTAAAGACCTCGTTTTATTGTCGAATTTAAAATGTTTGTAGTAATTAAGAGGTACTGTTTATGATGACGTACAGATAACGATATTGGGAGTTCTCGATTTTGATAAGTACAAAGTCATGCCACGATTTAATTGATTTTTGTACGAAGAGACGGCTTGTGCGACGAATTTAATTTTATTGATGAGGACTAAGTAGACTTAGTAGACAGCAAGAAGTCGCTGAATGTAGAAAGCACCGAAGTATTGAGTTAACTAGCCATATCAGTTGTTTCGTCAATGGAAACGTATGTCGATACAAAGGTAAAATGTTTATACGATTTAAGATAAAGGAATTTTTTCCTCCAAGAGTGAGACATCAAATAAATTGAAGTGAATTAATGTTAATATTTAATGGGAAAGCTTTGTTTCATCTCGAATCCAACATTTACCTTGAACAAATTATCTTTCCGGACCTTAAATATTTTAACAGAAACGGACTTTTGAATGAAATTCTCCCCCTTTGTGTGATTTGCACGTGGATAAAGTATTTAAACTTTAGTATTTAATTATTATAAATATAAATTAAGGTTTGTTTTAATGGCATACGATACAATTCACCGGAGTTAAGACAAATTGATTCATCATCAACTTGCGCTTATCCCTTATGGAGGGTCGGCATAGTATGTGCTGCTCTTCCTTACATCTATCTGCCGTCATATCTGAATCCACTCCTTTCTTAAGCATATCCTCTTTCACACAATCTATCCATACTTTCTTCGGTCTTCCTCTTCCTTTGTAGCCATCCACATTCATTCTTAACACTTTCTGGTTTATGTCCCCATCGTCTCGTCGCATAACATGTCCATGTGGTATGGACATGTTACTTTAACTAAACTTTGAGACAAATTGATTAAAGACGTTAATAAAAAAGTACAGCAGATAAAAGAAAATTGAATTAACATGCTTCGAAATATTTTTATTTTTTAGTGAATATAATAGATTAAATTTATTTTATTACAATTTCTTTCATTAATCTACCTCTTAGGCTATCAGGATCGAAAATAATTTTAAGTTTTATAACAATTAAATTTACTTAACTAGAGATGGATTCTTTAATTTTAATTTAATCTTACTTTTCCACGAAACAAATATTACACAAATTTGTTTTCGAACTTGTCCCAGCATCAAAATTTCAAGACATTGGAAAACTTATAAAACTTTCTCTCGCAATACGAATCCTTTCTTTACTTCGCTTTTAAAGAAACTTGTGTAATTGAAGTGTTGTTTTTACTTTTCAACACCTGCAATGCGATGTACATCTGTAAAGGTATATTTGATATTGTTTTTATTTACAGTTCTTTAAAGCTTATACCAGTTTCACAGTACATCTATTGCATAATGGATGCAGTGCATATGGTTGCCCACTTACATGTACACAAAGTAACATTCGATTAGCAAGAACAAAAAAATGTGACCCACCTGCAATCACCTTTCGGATAAAAACATCATTTTCAAAATCGGTCCACCAGAGCCGGAGATATGTCGTAACACACGTAAAAATAATATACAGACGAATTGAGTACCTCCATTTGGGAAGTCGGTCAAAAAGTTAAAAATGGAACTGACAATTACTTTCTATAAGTCACGTGCTTGTCACTTATTTATATATTTTGACACAATTCTACAAGCAATGTCGCTAATCGTCACTTTGTCTAAGGGACTATTGTACCCTCTTGTTCTATTCTATATGTAACGTTCGTGCTAACTGTTGCTTTATGACAATATTCGAAAGGCGTAATCTATGCACCGCTAAGCATATTAGCTCTTCAAATTGATAGACTAATGAAATTAACTAACTAAATAGATCGGATACGTAGGAGGTCTCTTGGGCCGGAGGCTATGTACGATACACTCAATATTGCTATGTACACTATCACTGTAGTTGCGTAAACAGGTAATATCGAATATGTAACTGTAAAATATAAACCTACAAATAGAATGTTTTAAAATGTAGTAATGTATCAGTGATTATAATAGAAAAATGTGGTAATCATACTAATATTATAAATGCGAAAGTTTTTGATGGATGTTTGCTATTGCATATCTCTAAAACTTAACGGATCATAATCTGAAAGAACACATAGACTACTTCGTTTTAGTAATCTCAAAAGGCTTGTACTCGTATTTAAAATAAAAAATGCAATAAGGAAAGTGAAGGAGAAATTAAATATAAAAACAAAGGTATTTTTAGATGGACTTTGTTTCGTAGGTTATAAAAATATAGACTTAAAGGTTAAAGTCTTTTATAAGGCTTTTAATGTTATATATAGCTTTGTCTATAAATATTATTTTAATTAGAAAAGAGCTGGAGAAATGAAATAACTAAAAACAATCACTCCAAGCTCTTTGAATAAAACAATTGAACAATTAGATGTTTCGGGCAATTTTAAATTCGCTCGTAGTTTCGAGGGTAGTTTAATTTTATTGCAGTAGTTTCGTGAAAACAGCACAAATTCAATTCTGCACTTAATTATACTAGAGGTTTGGTTAAAGTGTTCACAGCTTGCGGCCAAGTTTTCTCACAAACTCCGAGCTCGCGTCTAATTCATGAGGTAGATGTAAACGCGTGGCCATCTTGGAAAGTTTAATAGAATTGTATATAAATAAATAAAATAAAATAAATAAAATAAAATGAATTGTTTATAAATAGTATTAAATAATACTTTCTACTCTGTAATATCATATTCGCTGTTCCCATGCGGCTTTATCCGCATGAAATTTTCGTAATGTTCGTACCGTTACCATGGCAATCTTGCTTCTTTGCTGCCATTGGTTTGTTTTTGTTCCTTTCCCGTATGACGATTATTTTTCAATTTATTCACTAAATTAAATAGCGTGAAAACATACTCTGTCGTAAGTGTAGTGCTTTTTAAAAAAAGAAATATTCATAAAGATTAGATAGATTTTTGTTAATTTACTAATATTTCCTTTAACTATTCCAATTAAGCTCTAGGCTATGTATGGTTCACGGCAATACCCGAATGACGGGATTCGTACCCTCAACCGCAAGATCGGCAGTCCATACCATTAGGCTATTGGCGCTTAATTGTATGGAATGTTCCTTTTGATGAAAAAATCTTCATTTAACTTTTTTACTTTTTGATTTGTCAATAAAAATATCGTTCATGATAATTTCTAGCAATATTTTAAAGTTGAATTGAAGTTGGTAAAATTGTGAAAGAAAACAGCGTCGCCGGTGCCTTTTGGCTATTTTTTATTTTTCAGTGCCATTCAATCAATTAAACCTCTTAAGTTACAAAAAGAACTGCATCGCAAAGTAGACGATACGGTATTGACAATTTTACTATAATTAGTCAGTTACTCAACAACCCGCCTGTCGCATAACGAACCGCATTCGATGTAAAGCGAAATTCATTTTGAACTGGCATAAATTTTAATATTCAGGACCATGGAACGGAATATTGTAGTAATCATTTAAATCTATACTATCTATATCTATATCTATACTTCTATACTATTATAATAAAGCGTAAACACACACTTCTTTGTTGCCTAAGATGTCAGCAATTACAGCATATTTTTGAATAATTAGTTTTTTAATAAAAAGCCCTACAGTTACGTCACGCTTTAGGCTATATATTTTCACGCCATTAAACTTAGGGGGTAAATATTTTGGATAAAAACCCTAATATGGGAAAGAGACCATAAGTTGCTGCCAACATCAAGGAAGCAAGATTGCCAAGTTTTGTCATGTCTTGTCATTTTGACATTTGCAATTGACAATTTGACACATGTAAACAATAAAATAATTGTATGCTGATGAAATCGCACGGGAACAGCTAGTTAATAGATAAAATCACATTGTTATGTTATGAAAAACGTAACCAACATACAAAGGCAGAAATGCTGATGGCCGTATGACGTCACACTTAAACTTACGGTACTGAGCACACGAGAACGGGAGTCATCGGCAAACCTGTGCACGGCAAATATATGTTTAGTTTCTGTCGTGTGAAAGACGTGGAAACTTATTAACTAACTTTTGCCAGCAACAGCGTTCACGTGGATTAAAAAAAAACAAAAGTAAGTAGTCTATGTGTTGTTCTAAACTATGTTCTATATCCGTGCAAAATTTCATCGAGATCCGTTCAGCCGTTTAGGCTACAAACTAACAAACATCCAACCATCTAAACTTTTGCATTTATAATATTAGTAAGAAGTATGATTAGCATGATTGATAGAATAGTCAAGCGAGGATGTTTAGTCTGGTGAGAGGCGATGATCGGTTTGTTCTGTCGGAAAATATAAAACCCACTTGGAATTAGAAAATGGCATGAAAGGAGGGCGCTAGTGAGCTATAATAAATTATTATGACATGCCCACCGGGTCAGATAAATTGTTAGCCTATAGTGTCAGATAAAGTGCCATTCACTTACCATTTAACAAAATTAATCGTAGTTTAAATACAGGAAAAAAAGAACGCGCAAAATAGACATTGAAACGACAGTTGCAGAGTTTACGAAAGTTTGCAAATTCATGTCAGAATGCCGTAATCCCTTTTCTATCGAGTTTTAAGAAACTTTTTTAATTACAATTCGTTACAAATCAGTGGTAGAGAATTAGGAACGTATATTTTACTTTAAACAGATGTTGGCTTTTAATCTATACTAATGTTATAAAGAGGAAAACTTTGTTTGAATGCAATGAATAGGCTCAAAAACTACTGTGCCGATTTCAAAAATTCTCACACCATTAAAAAGCTACGTTATCAGTGAGTAACATAGGCTACAATTTTATTAATATCACGCAGACGAAGTCGCGAGAGAAAGCTAGTTTATTGGATAAGAATACAATATAACTAGCTTTCGCCCGCGACTCCGTCCGCGTGGTATTAAAAAAAACAAAAGTAAGTAGCCTATGTGTTCTTCCAGACTCTGCTCTACATCTATGCCAAATTTCATCCAGATCCGTTCAGTCGTTTAGGCTACAAACTCTAACAAACATCCATCCATCCATCCATCTAAACTTTCACATTTATAATATTAGTAAGATAATATACTCATATAATAACATAGTATAAGTGGTTTATTTGTAAGATTTTTTCTATTTCGTATTTCGCTGACGTTTAATATTCAATTTTACAATTTAATTTAATTTTCTTACTCTGATGTAGGTATAAATGGATACACGTAAATTTAATCGAGTTACTTGGCGTACCTTTACGAACACAGAAAATATTCATTGTTCAGCGTCTAGACGGACTAACTAAGAAATGTTGCTACAATAAAAAATAAGAAAATTGCATTTTTATTGCCGAGAAACGAATCAGATTTAAAAATTTATACAAATGCTTTAATATGTTTAAATAAAAAGTCTAATAATACAATTTGTTATTTACAAGGATGAAATAAATACAGACTTTTACAAGATTTTACCTATCTAAGTACAACGCGAAAACTTAATTGGAAAATAATAGTTCTATGAACACGCCAACATTTACATAAATTACGTTTTTTGTTTTCGTTGTTTAAGAAGGACTTTTGACATAACACACTTCGAATTCTGGCAGAAAAATATTGAAGCAAAAGGTAAAATAAAAAGAAAAAAAATTGCAACGATCTGGAAGCTCGCCGTTGTAGAAAATTGTGTTCGATCCAATGTTAGGTTGAACTGAATCAAGTTTTTGCGTTTGGCCATTGATTGGGCTTTTACGAGACCAGATTTTTTGCTTTTCCCAATTTTTTTTATCGTTTAGGTGGAGCTAAAAATACCTTGTAGTGCGTTATAGACTGAATATATCTGACCCGATGGGAATAACTTTATTCACTATGCCTAAATAAGTTTGACGTATTTTCTGACAGAATAAATAACGAATAGCGCATCTCACAACGGGCCAGCTAAGTTTGTCTGACTATATTGTACTATAAATCAATGACGAGTCATTGAGTCCGTCGTGAATCATAAATAATGACAGAATTGCATACTGACGTACAGAATAATCTTCGACACGTGACAACTACGAATAGTGACGTATTAAGATAACTAGTACATATATTTTAGTTATTCAATATCTCGTTCGTTTATTCTAATACTAGCTTTTGCCCGCGACTCCGTCCGCGTGGATTAAAAAAAAAACAAAAGTGAGTAGCCTATGTGTTCTTCCAGACTGTCCTCTACATCTATACAAAATTTCATCGAAATCTGTTCAGCCGTTTAGCAACTCTAACAAGCATCTATCCATCTAAACTTTCGCATTTATAAAATTAATAAAACTACGTCAGACATGACAGTAATGTTCTACGGCAAAAAACTCCGTGCAGTATTAAATATTGCGCGGTATTTTAAGACAACGCTTTGGACAGGTTTAGGTAACTGCATGCGGGCGTTTAATAATTAAACTTGTTGCCAATTCCATTAGCTGGACCTGTCAGAGACAGACAGAGACAGAGTTTATGTAGAAATATTTCATTGGAATGTTAAAAATAGACAAATCGAAAACTTGTTGGTTTTTTTCTACGAGTAAATTGGACTTAACAGTGAGTGGTGAAAGACAAAACTGTTATCTTTATCTATACTAATATTGTAAAGAGGACAAATTGGGATTTTTGGATTTTTGTATATATTGAAATAACTCAAGATCTACTCAACCGATTTCAAAAAAGCTTTCACTATTATAAAGTGAGTTATCAGTGAGTAACATAGGCTATGTTTTTTTAATTCCACGCAAACGAAGTCGCAAGCAACAGCTAGTATACAGTAAAGAAAAGAAAGCTGAAGTACTTAAGCTATATAAAGACAATCATAAAATACGAATCGCAGCTCATCGTAAAATAAGATCGAATGAAAAGATAAGTGTAGGTCGAACATCCTAGCTTCGAAACCTAAGCCAGTTGTTCGGCCGTTCACTTGCCGGAGCCGCGGTGTCAAGAGTGCAAGTTGCTCTAATGATCGCAGAACTTCGTAGAAACAAGATCTGTGAACTACTAAGTCTGCAGCTCAAGAGTATAATGATATCAAACTGATTTCAAACTATTCACAAGTAGTTTGTTCAACTATTGTTGTAAAGTTTATCAAAAAAATAATAAGGTCGACTGACAACCCCTTTGAAAATTCGCAGATGTACAAGAGACATCTCACTCGTCAAAATCTGTTCAACCGTTTAAACCAAGGGAATTTCCAAAGATCATATGTAGTCGAGGACGTTTATATCCTACCCACGGTGACATTTGACGCTAACAATGTAAATTTCTCGAAGTTTTTCTATAGTAACATACGTTTTGAATTATAGCACTTATAATGACAGTAAGATGTTAGACCCAAAGTGGGTAGCGAATTTGATTCCTTGACTTAATATAAAAATATTTTTAGTACTTATATACATAGGAAAAAACATTACCTTCCTGGCAATCGGGGAAAAAAATAGGAATCGAAAACATCCATTAATCACGAGGGAATCACAAAAGGATAGTCGGTTTTTGTGTGGAAACTTTTAGCAAATGGGAAAATTGTTAGTGTCACATTTAATTATTTTAAAATTTTTGTTTCAGTTAACATTTTTTTAATAAATAAAGTAATTAATATCACTATTGTTCAAATATTTATGGACAATTGTCAAAGTTGTTATATTAATTAACTCACCTACAGATTGACAATAAATGAAAATCAAAAGATAACATAAATTGTATGTCATATTACTAAAGGCAGAGAATTACTATGACATATAGTAAAAAATATATATTTTAATTTACTCTATTTAGTCGAACTTGTATATAAATGTACCATACATGTGGAACTCTCACTATGTTAACTACTACATTAAACAATAAACTTAATGTTGACATGACATGCACAGTATATGCATGCATGCTAAATTTCGCAAATGTTAGTTTCATGAACAACTCTATAAAGTTGGTCCGCTGCAAAGGAAATGTATAGCCAACTTTACGCTACGGATTTCCTGCACGCGTCAACAACTTGTACCATTAACGTTCCTTAGTAAATAGATAAATTATTTAAAAATTAAAAATGCACGTTCCAAATATATCAACAACAATATGGCCTTTTTAAATTCATCCCGTGGGCGTAAGGCAGTTGAAAAAAATAGTTATATATCCTTGATATTAATTAAAAATCTAATTACGAGTAATGCGCAGTTCACACTTCGCTAGTACAGTTCGTCAATAGAGCACTATAACTGGACTGTCTATCAACTAGAACAGTGTGAACGCTAACTGGCATCAGGGAGTTCGTGCAATCGATGACTGGCCATCATAACTCTCCTATTGTACTGGCCAAGTGTGTACCGGCCATAACATACGTCTATGACACTCAAGATAATCAACATCATCATCACCAGCTCACTACACGTCGCCACTGAGGGGCTCGGAGTCTACCCTAAGTTAGGGGTGACTGTACCATAGTCAACCCCGCTGGCCCATTGCGTGGTTGACTTCACACATATCTTTGAATTTCTTCGTCGATATGTGCAGTAAATTATGTACATATGAAATTCGAAAATCGAAAATCACATTGGTACATGGCGGGATTGGAACTCAAGACCTGTAGATTACTAGTTAAGTGCTCAAACCCCAAAGCCGCCGACGCTCCCAACTCTCTCAAGGTAATAAAACTAAAGTCTAGGAGGTTATTGGTTGACCTGTTACTTTATAAGTCCATACTCATTTATAATACCGTTCAAGTCTCTCGTTCATGTTCATTTGACGTTGCATTTAACTGATCCAATGGACATTGATTAATTACCAAACTACCCTCGTCATATAACGATAGGCCACATTTATCAATCTACCGAATTCACAAAATTTATTCACGATTTTACGAAAAGATATCTTCAGTATAATTACAAAAAAAATATCTACCAAATAAAAATCCAATCCTTTTACAATGGTAATCTATGCTAATATTATAAAGACGAAATATTTGTAATTTTTTATGTATTGAAGTAACTCAAAAACTATTATAGGCCAATTTTAAAAATTAATTCACCGTTAGAAAGGTAATTTATCTGTAAGTAACTTAGGCTATTTTTTTAATTCAGCGTGGATATAGTCGCGAGCAATAGCTAGTCTAGGATATAATTCAATCTTATGACTTATTATATGCTATCGTTTATTTCAATTGTTAAAATTATTGTTATATTTGTTTTTCTCATAGTAAAAGAAAGAGATGGCAATATTACTTACTAGCTGTTGCTCGCGACTTCGCCCTCGTGAAATTAAAAAACAAAAAAAATATTTAACCAATGTTACACAGTGATAACGTAGCTTTTTAATGGTGAAAGAATTTTTGAAATCGACTTAATAGTTTTTGAGTTATTTTGATACATACAGAAATACAAAAATACGAATCTTTTCTCTTTATAATACTAGTATAGATTACGTAGTAACGTAGTACAGATTTCATTAAAAGCTTTGGAAGACATTTAATAATGTTATTTTAATATCTTCCATTACATTAACATCAAAGGATACATTATACGTTAAAATCTGAAAGCGCTTCATAATAATTTCTTTTAAAGACTACTCACATAGACGTGAATCTTTACGGTATTGCGTCTAACAAGATAATGTTGAACTTTTATATCTATTAATAAGGTGAACATATTACCCGTGATATATGTAAAAAACTGACTTAATCTCTATGAAAAATAATGGAAATAAGAATATATTTATTGTACCTGAAGTACAATCGAAGAATCTAGCGGTGTTCCAATTTAAAAGCTACAATTGTTTGAACATTTGTTACGGCGATGAGAACAATAATTAAAAGGACGCAGCTTTTGAATGTTACTGCATGTTAAAAGATTTACTCCGTCGTTTGCGAAAATCACTGCTACCTAAGTTCTGAAAGTGTCACACCGCGTATTTCCCCGTCTGTACATAGAAAATGATTTCAGTTCCTTAGATTTCTGAAACTAAATCCACACTAAGAGGTTCCCATAATGACATTGAGTGTGGAATTAGAGTTTTTTACGCAATTAAATGATAAGACAATCATAATTGTCAATATAAATTGTTTCAAAAAGAAATACTGGAACCATTTATACGCTTGTCGAACTATCTTGTATAGGAGATAAAATAATATTAACTACCCTCCGATACAACTTGTCGGTTGAGTGCGCAAATACCGTCCCGCTCTTCAAAGCACTTTAAGATGGTAACAGTTCTCGTCTCTATACAGTCGAGGACATATATTTCCTACCCATTTCGGTGAAATTTCATTTGAGGTATTGTAATTAGATAGAAAACTTGTCAAAGCAACATACGTGCTGAATGATAGCTCTTATGGTGACAGTTTGCTGTACAATTCAAGCAGTGGGTAGCGAACTTAATTCCTCGACTGTGCTGTAAATCGGCTTAGAAGAGTCTTGAAATGTTTAAGTTTCAGTTAGAGATAAACACAAATTGCTATTTATTTCTAATTCATAAGCTCTTAAGTGTAAGAGTGTTCTGTATTTGTGTGTACTTAATTTTATGTTTTTTTTTTCTTATCTAAAAATATATATATTTTTAAACAGGTAGCAACTCAAAATCATATGTATTAGAATTACAATAAAAGTCGACTAAACTGGATACATTTTTCAACAATTTAATACATATTTAATTAATTTAAAAATAAAGAATTTTTTTTACAAACCTATAGAAAAATATAACTTCACATTCGTTATGTTACATTCATACACACTTTTTTATATTCTTATTTGTATTATAATGATGTGAATACGAACAATGCATTAAGGATCGTCCCTTAGACTACTTCAAAGTTAGTCAAGACCCTCACGAAATCCTCTTACAAATGCTACAATAAATAAAACTTACTACGAGTACAAACATGTAACAAGCGAGGTTTTACGCTCTTTGTGTTAACAGAGTACAAAGATAGTGAAACAACCCTTGAAAAGGATTTTATTTCATATTTGTAAGCGGTTTTTGCTAATGCGCTTATTTCTAAAGAGTACAGAATTTTGAACATGGCGTTCTTGGAAATTACACTGAGTTTATAGCATAAGCTTTCGCCCGCGACTCCAACGTGGAATTAAAACTATAGATGTAAATAACCTATGTGTTCTTCCAACTACAAAATCTATGCCAAATTTCATTGTGATCGTAGGAGAAATTTAAAGTCAACAATGTAACTATGTAAGTGTGAACTTTAGTATTTCCGAGAATAATTTCATACGAACAACATTGTTTATTATAATATTTGCTGCAAGCAATTTTCATTCGAGGCTTAACCTTCTATGTTATTGCGGTGTATTTTAAAATCCGTAACAAAGAAATTCTTCGCTAGTTTTCTGTGAACTTCTATTTCACACTAATAATTTCCTACATTTTATTTAAACTAGCATTTGTGTGTGAAAGAGGATATGCTTAAGAAGGGAGTGGATTCAGATATGAAGGCTGATAGAAATGTATGGAAGAGCAGCACATACTGTGCCGACCTTCCATAAGGGATAAGAGCAAGTTGATGATATTTAAACTAGCATTTGTCCGCGATTCCGTCTACGTGGAATTAAAAATAAAACAAAAGAAAGTAGCTTGTGTGTTCTTCCAGATTATGTTCTACATTTGTCAAATTTAATTGAGATCAGTTCATCAGTTTAGGCTACAAACATCTTTCCATCTATCCATCTAGAGTTACACATTTATAATATTACTAAGATAATAAAGTATTGTACTAGATAACCTTAAGCTAATAATATTCGATCTAAAGATAATTTCAATTCGCTTCTAAACTATTTTTATTGGAAATGAAACCGATGATTACTTTTAAATAAATATTTAGGCGCTTCAACATACAGCTACGTAGGTTTTAATGTAAGAAAAACAACGAATCTCTCAGACACGTCTCTCGGGAAATAAGATGTTCGATTTTTAAAATGTTCACCAATAGCTTCGGAATACGAGCAGATTGATTAAATACGTCAATCAGAAACAAGGTACCCATTATGAGTTTTAAAGATTTTTTTATTGGGTAGGAAAAATTAGCACTTTTTATACACAAATCCTTTTAAAAGCTTTAATTTCGGCAACAAAATAACATTGATTTAGAACTATTTTAGAAATAAAATTGGTAACGTTAGAGCTCACGAAAGTTTTAACAATTTAACAGTAGAATTATATTATTTGAAATAAATATCTCAAAGTTAATTAGAACATCTAAATACTTCGAGAAATGTTTTCTCCGTTATCTGACAAAGGATAATTAGTCGAGTCAAAACAAACAATTTCTTTTTAGATTAATTGGAAATCCATTTCCATTTGACGGAGAATAAAGAAACAAAAATAAGCAACGCAGTGCGATGTTTTTCACTTGTTTATTCTATCGTAAATTACGTTGACATTTTTTATCCATTTCGTGTTTTGATTCCATTTCTTTTACGAGTATTAAAAGAGGAAAAACACAGCTTGTATTTGAAATACAAAACAGAAACACTAATGCTTGGCCATCTCTTTGCCTACATTTGTTACTTTACTTTGTACGCAATTAATGTGTTTTTCGTAAGTTCAGATAATTGATGATTAAAATGATCTATCAAATAGTTAACTTGAATATTTTTATAGCAATGTTAAAAAAATACTGTATTTGTAACTAATGATCTATAACGGATCTCTATTGATGTGTTCACGGCTTGATAAACTCGATGAATAGCGAAGATCGATTGGCGATCTCCCTCGACCAATTGAAATGAAACTTAGAATCTTAAAAGACTAGACTTGTCAAGGGTGGTTTCGTCTCTAATTGTAAAATTAACGTTCTAAAGATAATGTGATTATGTTTATGTTCATAAAAACTATGTGTCGTCATAAACCATGAAATTGCTACAAAATTTGGCTCTCCCAAAAAAGTGGCAGCGTTTATTGCAACGTCGGCCGGTCTTTACCTAGTCCGTTTCTCTATAATCAAAGGTACAAAAGGATGCGATCTTTTATTTGAATTATTCACATTTGATGTGTTATGATTGATTTTCCGCTTGATTTTTTCGCGTGAGAATTTATTATACGGAAATATTGCTACAATAACTTCATCCGACGCCCGAAGAAAGTCGAGATAATTCTTCAAGTCAGTTATTTTCTCAGGGCCAGGAATTTGTACATGATTTTATCGCTCGACTCACGTGGGGTTGATTTATCGCCATCGTTTGCGAATGGCACGCCAACTTCAATATTCGATTTACGTCTTTTAATATCTCTTGTATTAATGATCTCGTTTATTTAGGAATCTCTCATTACTAATGTTTATTGAGCACCTTACAGTAAAGAGAATACATCAGAGATTTTAAGTTCACAATTATTATAAACTAGCTAGACTTCGTCACCGTGAAATAAACAAAATGTAGCCTGTATTACTACAAATAAATTACCTTTCTAACGGTGCAAGAATTTTTAAAATCAGCCCAGTAGTTTTTGAGTTATTTATTTGAATATGTATTGACATACATAATATACTAAAATACAAATCTTTCCTCTTTATAATATTAGTACAGATTGTTTGTCGACCAACTAAGCTTTATGAGTAGCAATTTTAAAATTGCTCTAAAGTCTTTCTCTCTACGGACAGATTATAGAATTGTTCCGATCATAGAATCGATAAAACGTTTCGCAATTTTTAGTATCAATTTGTCTGGAAATGCAAGTCACATCAAAGATTTTGTCAATTATTATGTCGAATATTTTAATTCTGTAATATAAATATACAAAACTAGCTTTCGCCCGCGACTCCGTCCGCGTGAAATAAAAAAAAAAGAGAGTAGGCTATGTGTTCTTCCAGAATATCCTGTACATTTATGCAAAATTTCAACAAGATCCGTTCAGCCGTTAACGCTACAAACTCTAACAAACATCCATCCATCTAAACTTTAGCATTCATAATATTAGTAAGAAGTAAGATGTAAAATTATTACAATTACAGTCAGCTGCATAAATATACATTTACACGGTTTGAGAAAATTGCCTTCAGTGTCAAAAATATAAATGTAGGAATCAGTATGTATGCTTCCGACTATGAATTTATGCTATTGACAAATACGTGCAAAAATATTTTTAAAACTCAACTCTAATATAAGTGTCTAAATTTTTGTAAGTGTATACATATTTATATTGCTGACTGTACAGTTAAAATTTCCAAATTCTATTATTTTCTTTAAATAAAACAATATCTTTATAAAGGTGTTTCAGAAAAAGTGATCAACGACTGATATTTATTAAAATAAAAATATAAACTAAAGTATAAATATTAAAGCAAAATACCAACCAATATACCTTTTGTAATTTACATAAATAGGAACCTTCGGAATTGTAAATAATTCATAGAATATCCTTCGAGTCGATTCAAATTTATGTATAAACTTTGGTCAATTTTACCCAACGCAGTCTGAAGCCTTTCCAATACTTTGTGCTATATAATAAATAATAACCTGGATCAACGTTTAATATAACCTTTACATACAACATAAATCTATTTATCTAGTTATTTATGAAATAAATAGTTATATAAACTATCAAATTATTATCGAGATAAATCGAGTTTAGTTATCTAAAGTTCATACAAAACAATCTTAAATTTAATAAAAAAAATAAGTAAATAATTTTCCAAACCAATAAGACTTAGGGTCCTTCAAGAAGCGAGCCTACAATTTCCTAAAAGGCCAGCAACGCATCTGTAGTTCCTCTGGTGTTGCGGATGTCCATGGGCATCGTTGACCACCTCTGTGTTCCCGCCGCTTGTTTGCCCCCTTCTCGTATAAAAAAAAGTAACCAATTCTTGTACAAGAAAATAAATATGAATATTTAATCGTTTAACAATTACCATAGTAATAAAATTAATAAAACATTTTTGTAGTTGTCTAGCATTTTTTAAATGAATATTGATTTTATAGGTTTTTATTAGTACACTAAAACACACATCAGATCCTCAGAGTTTCCTCATATTCAGTGACCCGGACGTAACGAATGGAGGACTTGCGTTTAACTTGATTATCACGGGGCTTAAGTTAAATTACACAGCCACTACGATGCTTCGGATATAAGTTATTACATGGCTATTAAAGTTTACGTTAAAATATGGTATAATGCGAAATAACTTTCAATATTTACATTATAATCTAAGAATTTTGTAATTGATAAGCTTAGTTTTAATATACATTTTCTAATGTTTATGCATATATAAATACGATTTGTATTTTTAATAATAGGTTAGTTTAGTCCAACTAATAAAAGTATATAGTTTTGTAAGACTCTTGTTGACCTAAGAATGACTGTGTATTGTGTGTGTGTGTGTGTGTGTGTGTGTGTGTGTGTGTGTGTGTGTGTGTGTGTGTAAAAAAATTATTTAACCAATAATTAGAGATTGCTACCGTGAATTACTACCCAATAACATTATTTTTAAAATAATGTGGAATGATAGTGTTACAAATTTAATTTCAGACTCTGAAATAATCTCTGTATTTCAGGTATCGTATTATATTTAATTACCTTGAAGATTTTCGCAAATTCAATTAAAAATGGCGCACAGTTCTACAATTCCTATTAATTACTTTAAACTAAAATTATGAGTAAGTAATAATTTCCAAACCAATACGACTTAGGGTCCTTCAAGAAGCGAGCCTACAATTTCCTAAAAGGCCAGCAACGCATCTGTAGTTCCTCTGGTGTTGCGGATGTCCATGGGCATCGTTGACCACCTCTGTGTTCCCGCCGCTCTGCCCCCTTCTCATATAAAAAAAAGTAACCAATTTTTGTACAAGAAAATAAATATGAATATTTAATCGTTTAACCATTACCATAGTAATAAAATTAATAAAACATTTTTGTAGTTGTCTAGCATTTTTTAAATGAATATTTAATCGTTTAACCATTACCATAGTAATAAAATTAATAAAACATTTTTGTAGTTGTCTAGCATTTTTTAAATGAATATTGATTTTATAGGTTTTTATTAGTACACTAAAACACACATCAGATCCTCAGAGTTTCCTCATATTCAGTGACCCGGACGTAACGAATGGAGGACTTGCGTTTAACTTGATTATCACGGGGCTTAAGTTAAATTACACCGCCACTACGATGCTTCGGATATAAGTTATTACATGGCTATTAAAGTTTACGTTAAAATATGGTATAATGCGAAATAACTTTCAATATTTACATTATAATCTAAGAATTTTGTAATTGATAAGCTTAGTTTTAATATACATTTTCTAATGTTTATGCATAAAGTGTTAAATAAATAATAATATATTAAATATTAATATTTAGATTTTTGTTAATTTACTAATATTTCCTTTAACTATTCCAACTAAGCTCTAGGCTTGTGCTAGGATATGATTCACGACAATAGTCGAATGGCGGGATTCGAACCCTCGACCGCAAGATCGGTAGTCCGTACCCCAAACCATTAGGCTATTGGCGCATGAATATTATATAACATACTATATTAATAGGGTTTCAGTAAGTTCCTAAAATAACAGTTGTACTGCACTCTATATTGCACTGCGTCACAGTTCAGTCTCATGTGAGCATAACATCAATGGACGTTCGATAAAATCGGACATTTCATCCCAATCGGGTTGAAAGTAATGAGAGTTTTTATTATTATTATTTCTGTCATGTTTACACGTAAATAGTTATTGACGTAATTTAAAGGATTCCATTTAAGCGTTATTCCGGTAACTGTTCCCTTGCAAATGCCGTGAAAAGCGGCTTAACGAAATTGAGGTTTTTGAATGAGAACCGGAGCGTTAGGCTTGAAAATTCGACCGTTCTAAAGATGTAATTTTCCTATTCAAAGATCCATTACACAGAATTACAAGCTATGATTAAGTTATCCAGTAACGTAATAATATAAATCTGGAATGATAATAATAACTTGTTAATAATTATTAACAAATAAATCGATGTATATTTCATTGTATTGGAGTACATCACTTAGAAGATATTAAATCGATGTTATTATTATAAATGCGAAAGTTTAGTTGGATGGATGTTTGTTAGAGTTTGTAGCCTAAACTGCTGAACGGAACTCGATAAAATTTGGCTGTTTGGGTTTGGCAAACCTTAGGTTTATTTAGTTGGGCGCGGACGGAGTCGCTGTCAAAAGCTAGTAAGTCATATAACACAAGCAATGCAAAGTGGCCATAAAATTTCATATATTTCACTGTTTAGATTGTAATCTATCGGCTCTTGACAGAAACGATGATTAACAACGTACCAGTTACTACGAGTATTACCATATTCTGATAGGGTAGTACGAGTATTATCAATCAAATTTGCAACGGACCAACTTACAAAAAAAAGGGTCGATTTGACCAAATGGACAGACCTTTACAGTATAAATACTATATTGTACAAAATACAAAACAAATGTTTTGTCTTCAAACAGCTGCTTTCATATTATTCAATTCTCCCCTATAACCTTGAATAATTTTAACGCTATAAGTCATATAATAATCTTAATTCATTTTGATATCACTTGAATGTTAGCAATTAAATCAAAAATTAAATGTTAGCAATTAAATCAATTTAAAAAAATCTACTAATATTTTTTATAAAACGAAAAAAAAAAAGTTATTATATTTTTTAGCAATGTAAAGTTTGAATCACAAAGATGTGTTGCACAGTCCTTACATTTTCATTGTTTTGTTACGTACTAAGTTTGTCATCATCACCAGCTATTATACGTCCCCACTGAGGGGCTTGGAGCCTACCCTAATAAGGGGTGACTAGGGCATAGTCAACCACACTGGCCCAGTGCGGGTTGGTTGACTTCACACATATCAATGAATTTCTTCGCTAATATGTGCAGGTTGCATCACGATGTTTTCCTTCATCGTAAGAACGTCGGATAAATTGTGTACATGTGAATTTCGAAAAAATCTATAATCACATTGGTACGTGGCGAGATCCCAAGACCTGTAGATTACAAGTCAAGTGGTCAAAACCCTGAGCCACTGACGCTACACTACTAAGTTTATACTACTGTAATTTTTAATAGAAATAAATATTGTCTGTACCAATTGTTTGTTGTAATATATTTTAGCGCTTGCAATAAAACATTATCGTGTTTTTTTGCCCGTGTAGTTCAATCCAGTAGTTCAATCGGGCAACGTCACATAAATTACACAACACAATTTTCTACTACAGTGAGCATGCGCTTAATAATTCAGGTTGCAATGGTTGTAATGCTTGCATTTAGATCACGCCGTGCTATCCTCAATATCAATTTAATTCAAGAAAAATCAAGCTAATCTTAAAGAAACATAGAGAGAGAAATAAAAGTATCTTTTGCGAAACATTCTACGTCATTTCATTAATACACTAAAACTAACTGGATTTTCGTCATCATCATCTCCCCTACCTTATCCTACTCCCGTAAGGTCGGCGCGCCGGGTTTTCGTCCTCCAAATAACTCTATCATCCGTCATCTCAGTCATCACTCCCTTCTTGATCATATCACCTTTCACGCAATCCATCTCTTTCTAGGTCTACCTCTACCGGTGTACCTCCACTCTCATATCTAACATCGTTCTTGTTACATGCGATTCATCCCTCCTCATAACATGCCCATACCATGCTAACCTTATACTCCTTAACTTCTCAAACACTGAGGCAACTCTCAAACTTCCTCTAATATACTCATTTCGTATCTTATCCATTCGTGTTACCCCACGCATTTCTGCCACATGTCTCCTTTCATTCATCCCTTTTACTATGTTTTAACTATTATAGATTTTATTAATGAAATGTGTCAGTAAACATGATTAGTTACACTAATGTATATTGGCGTTCCTTGTAACCAATAACGCGTTGAACCTATCAGCGTCATTAATTCATGTCATGCATACGCATATTCCTGTCAAAAGTGTCATCTATGTCATGACGTGTCATGCCGCGTCATCCGTGTCATTCGTGTCAGCCACTTGAATTGATGACTGGAGAAATTGCCCCGTTGAGATGACGATGGCTCCTCGGTAAAGTATCGTAAGTCACAATTTTGCGATTTACACCTTGCTTTGTGTATTTTGAATTACTTGATAGTAAAGTACTAATTTTTGTGTGTTTTAACGTTAAAGGAGGAACTGTAGATTTTCATTGTCTTGTTGTTGTCTTGCAAAATTTGCGTTTGAAACATACGATAGTTTACGTAGGAGCCATCATTGAGAAGTATATCTATTTGGCCGAAAATTATATTGAAGGTAAACATACGAATTAGTTTAATGTGGGTTTTCACTGTCGAAACACCTACAGCAAGATTATTTTTATCTGTTGTTGCGGAGTGTGAGAGGTTCCATGATGTTTTCGGTATATCCATTGATTTTGACTATTAATAAAAACATAATAAAAAACCTACCAACTAACGTGCTCATACAAGTTTTAACTTCAAAACTCATCCACGCTGAACCACCATTCATCACGTTTATCTAGAGCTCGAATTCGAACGGAACGCTTTTGATGAAAGATAGAGTTTTAAATATTTTATTTACAGTCAGTGTGAAACGCATGTATAACAGTGGTATTCCACTACCGAAACAACAAAAACATACAGTCAACACTTTCTTTCGTTTTAAAAATAGAGAACAAAATGTTTTTGTACACACGGTCATGGTTACCTCAGTCAATGAAACGAAAGATAAAAAATGTAAAAAAGCTACGTTCCGCTTTTAATATCGTAAAGAGGCCTATTAAAATCTATTTGATCTGTACCGACCTCGAATTCATTAGTCTGTGGAAACGTATTTTTATTTATGATACAAATATTTATCCTGGTTATATAAACGAGTCGTGTATTTACAGGAAATTGGGACAATATGTACGAGGCCATTTTAATTACTTTCTTGTTTTTGACATCCTGTAACGAACGTTCTGAAATTCAATAACCACGTAGCACTGAATCTATTTTCACCATGTAATTGAAGCGTATTCCCGAAGACTAAATTGAATTTTTACATTTTTGTTTACTTATTTTTTAAATCATGTTATTTTTTTTAATAAATGCCGTCATTTTTGAATACGACATACCTCTGAATGTAATCAAAACAGTATTCATTCGATATGTTTTGGAGAAACTTACATCATCACAGCCTTGTAGTAAAAATATCATATATAGAGGTGATTTCAAAGCGATTGCTATTCGTCTTGAAGATTTGTCTTAAAACTCCGATATCTTTTTTAAAATATTGTCCATAGCTTTCTATTCATATTTGTTAATCTCTCGCTTTTCGTTTGTTTATTTAAGTATTCTCTGATGCTAAAGGTGGATTAATTGTACTCAGGCTTACGTGGTAGTGCCTAAAGTGCGTTGTATTCAATGCATATCGCGAGAACGGTGTAAAATATAAATCGGAGCGTATGGGCTAATAGAGTTTTCGGTCAAATCGAAGTGAGAAATTCGTGCTGCAATATTGCATAAAATATCATTTAATAAACCCACAAGGATATACTTTATTTATTATGTAAATATTAAATATAACTTTAGATTTATGAACCATGTTTATATTTCTATACATTTGTAATTTTAAAAATATCAGCGTCAAGAGTTTTTGGTAAGAAAATGACTAAAGCAGACCGAAATGGAGTCACTGTACCAAGCTTTGATCTAAAACCGCTGTAGTGGCTGATGATGATGATAGTGGTGATGATGATAACGATCATATTACCTTCACAGACGTCATAAACATATTAGGTATGTATACTTTTTATGAAACAGTGTTTCAGTTTTTTTTTTCAAAGCAATGTAAGCGATAAACAATTGATGTATGAGTCCAAACACACTTATATCTTTAGGATCGCAAGTGTGTCTCTAACCTTAGTTATACGTCGACAGATAATAATCTGAAGCGCGGCAATATTCCCGGGAGCAATATTGAGTAAACATTGTGTTTGACATTCGGTGCTGTTTATTTAACCAAGGAATTAGGAATATTCCGACCATTCGAAAAGCAACGTATCTTCTAGGAAATACAAAACTTGAATGATTAAATAACCTTGGATAAAATACATTCAGCTTAATTTCTAATTAATAGATAATTATTTGTATTGTGTTATTATATTTTTATTAAATACCCTTGAGTGTTTGTCTAGCTTCTCCTGTCTCACTGGGTTGCCTGTAAGAAATTGCTTATATAATTTGTATTAACTTAGTTTAAGTATATGTATTGTAATTGTTAAGCAAGAAGAATTTAATAAAAATAATAATAATTAATACATTACAATTAATAGTGTCAAAGGGGATATGTGTAAGAATGAATTTAGATATGACGGCCGAAAGAGATGTATGGAAAGGTAGTGTGTAGACGTTTACTGTGTCGACCCTCTCTAGAGGATCACAGGATGATGAAAAATTAAATAATTATATCTTAGTATTCCACTAACTGCCCCAAGAAACTGATAATCTAAACGATCTAACAATTTCTGTAGTGTTGGCAGCGGTCCAATAGTAGCATACTTTGATATTAGCCAGCTTCGTTCCCCCGAACTTCCATCAATGTTACACAAATATTGTTATAAAAAATCTCTTAGTTTATTAATCAAATAGTATTAATCATTTACTTTTTTACTCACTAGCTAAACGCAGCATGCATTGTAAAATCAATACAATATTTATGACATAAACTTTCTCTGATATACAATATAACGTACTGCAATTTTCTTCAAATTTATCCAATGTCTTAGGAACGTATAATCATAAAACAGTAAACCAAAAATATCTATTTACGTTTTGTAATTTAGTGTTACAACTGATTATTAAAGGTTTACAAGTATCCTAACGTGTGTCGTGTATTTTTAAACTTATTGATTTTTATTTATTTAGAGTTTTTACATTTAACATTAAATAAGAAGTCTACGATTTGTCACTAACCACAGTCAGGCAATGTGTGTCCAATAAACACAACAGTCTAACATTATTAAGCGGTCTCACTAATGTCAGCTTAACGTTAATAAATTAACACCATTGCTGTCCACGCTTTAATTTAGATTCCTTTTGGAGAAACATTAATTATTTTTATTTAGAATAGCTTGGATTCTAGTCGATATTAGAGGAAGTTTGAGAGTAGCCCCAGTGGTTGAGAAGGTAAAGAGTAAAAGGTTAGTGTAGTATGGGCATGTTATGAAAAGGGATGAATCGCATGTAACATTGAGAATGTTAGTTTGCAATTCTGTTGGTAAGAAAGTTCGGATATTGTGAAATAGTACGTAAGAAGGGTGTGAATTCAAATATCACGGCCGATAGAGATGTATGGATGAGCAATACTGTATCTTCCGTTGTTAAATGGGCAGTCTGGTGTTAATGAAGTAAGATAAATTCGTCTCTTCAACTTCTAATTAAAGTATAGTATTGCAAAGTCAATCGAGTTTATTATTATTTTTAAACTAGCATTCGCCCGCGACACCGTCCGCGTGGAATTAAAAACAAAAGTGAGTAGCCTATGTGTTCTTCCAGACTACCCTCTACGTCAATGCCAAATTTCATCGTGATCCGTTCAGCAGTTTACGTTACAAACTCTAACAAACATATATCCATCCATCTAAACTTTCGCATTTATAATATTAGTAAGATTGTATGAACTGTACTGTGTGTACTATTCTGTACACATAAGTTTATTAGAAACAGTCTAAATTATACTTGGTATTAATATTGAACGCTAAGGTGGTATCCACGTTCTATGTTATTAAACCTGTCACCTCCGGCCCTAAGCCCGCACCCCCAAGTGTCAACTGCAGAATATTCTGTGCCCTAAATCTAGTTTACCTACTGCATTTTGTGTGGAATAATTATTATAATGTTGCACGCGGCGATACGTAATTGTAACTCTAGTACAAGCGTCACGAAAGTAACGAGATTGAATGGGGATGACTACAAAGGTAGACAGACGAAATTATGCATGGATTTTGTGAAAGAGGATTTGATGGGAGTCTACTCTAGCTAGACTAAATTATTGTAATCTGTCTGTAAATACGTTCGTATACTTGTTGAAGTTTTTAATACTTTGTAATTAACTAAGTTGAATATAATTTGCCTACGTAAAATTTATTTACGGGGAATTACCGATTATAGATCAAAAGCATGTTCAATACGAACGTAATGAAAAGACTTTCTAAGCTGTAAGTAAACCTGAGCGTATCGACTTACTAAAGACAGAAGTGTACGTGAATGAAATCACAAACGGGGAATTGGATCTTTATTAAATTCCTATTCACAACAAATGCCTTCGCAAATCTAGAAAATCTAGGACTTACGTTTAAAATTCTCTAGAAACGTAAGACTTAGGGTATTTATTTTCTGAACGTTTTTAATCTTACTAATATTATAAATGAGAAAGCTTAGATAGATGGATGTTTGTTAGAGTTTGTAGCTTAAACTGCCGAATGGACGTCGATTAAATTTGGCATAGATGTAGAGAATAATCTGGAAGAACATAGGGTAGTTGATTTTGTTTTTGTTTTTAAGACCACGCGGACGGAGTAGCGGTCGAAAGCTAGTGTACGATAAAGTTAAAAAGGTTTGTGTTAGCAAACTGATCGTATATCATGAATTGACATATTGAATCTTTTTAGAAATACTAGAGAGTTCAAATCCTTTAATGCGTAAATGCAAAAGATCGAACTGGCCACACACACGTGAAGTCTTATAATGAAAAAAAGATACATGTAATGATGCCTGCATTTTTATCAAATATCAGTAGAGTGTAGGTATTTCATAGGCTATTAAATTTACAAAACGAGCCCATCTGGGCGTCTAGATAAAACGTCACATGTTAAGGTTAACGAGTTTTTGGTGAGACGGCGCTGATGCGACCTTAATATATTTTATAAAACCTTCAATATTCTGCGTCTAAAATAGCGGCTGAAGAAATGTACGGCGCATATTTAAAATGAGCACTTTGAGGTTATAATCGTTTACGCAATTTAGTAATATCTGTATATCAACATCGTTAATATCACTTTCATCTTAGCAAAATCTATCTATACATCTGTCTGTCTGTCTGTATATCTGTCCGTAAGCTGCGTTTGTTCCGGGTAACCACCGAAACGGCTGGGTCGATTTCGACCGGATTTTCACTGAAGGGTACTGACATAGACGGACAAATTATTGGTTACTTAATATTGCGTGGACGAAGTCGCGGGTAACAGCAAGTAGTACATAAATACAAATTTAATTTATCTTTTAAGTTTCTCATAAAGCTTTGAGTATTATATTTAATGGAACGTTTAATAAATAATATACTATAATAATTATAGAATTCTATGAATCTAAAATGAAAGCACTGATACCGCGGCCTTAGTCTCAAATAGTTCATGCGTAAGTTTAGAATTTCTAGCTATTTTGTAAATTACTATAAGAACTGTTTACTATAGAATTCATTTATATCGTTTCAAGTATGGAGAAATATTATATAAAGGTTTTACGAAATGTAGTTAATGTTAAATATTTATTTTTTACTTTACCTTTGCTAAGAATTTTTCCTAAATATGTCTAATGGCCGGTTTCCCAGCTGCATTTAACCATTTGTTAGTGTGTTTTTTTTAATTCCACGCGGACGGAGTAGCGGTCGAAAGCTAGTGTACGATAAAGTTAAAAAGGTTTGTGTTAGCAAACTGATCGTATATTATGAATTGACATATTGGATCTTTTTAGAAATACTAGAGAGTTCAAATCCTTTAATGCGTAAATGCAAAAGATCGAACTGGCCACACATACGTGAAGTCTTATAATGAAAAAAAACTTGTAATGATGCTTGCATTTTTATCAAATATCAGTAGAGTGTAGGTATTTCATAGGCTATTAAATTTACAAAACGAGCCCATCTGGGCGTCTAGATAAAACGTCACATGTTAAGGTTAACGAGTTTTTGGTGAGACGGCGCTGAAGCGACCTTAATATATTTTATAAAACCTTCAATACTCTCCGTCTAAAATAGCGGCTGAAGAAATGTACGGCGCATATTTAAAATGAGCACTTTGAGGTTATAATCGTTTACGCAATGTAGTAATATCTGTATATCAACATCGTTAATATCACTTTCATCTTAGCAAAATCTATCTATACATCTGTCTGTCTGTCTATCTGTCCGTAAGCTGCGTTTGTTCCGGGTAACCACCGAAACGGCTGGGTCGATTTCGACCGGATTTTCACTGAAGGGTACTGACATAGACGGACAAATTATTGGTTACTTAATATTGCGTGGACGAAGCCGCGGGCAACAGCAAGTAGTACATAAATACAAATTTAATTTATCTTTTAAGTTTCTCATAAAGCTTTGAGTATTATATTTAATGGAACGTTTAATAAATAATATACTATAATAATTATAGAATTCTATGAATCTAAAATGAAAGCACTGATACCGCGGCCTTAGTCTCAAATAGTTCATGCGTAAGTTTAGAATTTCTAGCTATTTTGTAAATTACTATAAGAACTGTTTACTATAGAATTCATTTATATCGTTTCAAGTATGGAGAAATATTATATAAAGGTTTTACGAAATGTAGTTAATGTTAAATATTTATTTTTTACTTTACCTTTGCTAAGAATTTTTCCTAAATATGTCTAATGGCCGGTTTCCCAGCTGCATTTAACCATTTGTTAGTGTTTTTGGTTCGATAACCTCATGAATTCTAAACTATACATAACGAGATTTACTCTGTTGAACCTTAGTTCACCCTAACAGTAATGAATCACTAGGTAATCATACTAATATTATAAATGCGAAAGTTTAGATGGATGGATGGATGTTATGGTTTGTAGCCTAAACGGCTGAACGGATCTCGATGAAATTTGATATCGATGCAGAGGATAATATGGAAGAATATATAGGCTACTCACTTTTGTTTTATTTTAATTCCACGCGGACGGAGTCGCGGGCGAAAGCTAGTGATACAATAAATGGAAACTTCAACAACCCAGCCAACCCAAGTATTGTACAAATTCGTGTTACAAAATTATCAATTATTATTGTCTTTATCTAAATTAGGTTAAAAGCATTTTGAGGTTATGTAAAAAGAAAAAGATATTATCACAGTACTCATCTTTCGTGAGTATATGTAAAAGGCTTTTATATTTTTAGAGTTAATTGAATACTTCCGTGAGTTTGCGGGTTACTTATTTTATATGGCTTTCATTTTGTACATAAGAATTATATTTGTAAAAGTTGGAATGAAATTTGTTATTCAAAATATGCTTTTCTCATTTTCTCATCATTTTAATTTGTAATGCGATCTAATATAAAATTCTATCGTCTCTTATTAAATTAAATATAAATGTTTAGAACAATTTTTAACATGGAATTATATAAAAATATCTTATTAACTATGTAGGTTAATATTTTATACGAATTAAATTTAGGTTAATAGTCTAACGATATGATAGCGCATAGATAAAAAAAATCTTATTATATAATAATAATAATACGAAAGTTTAGATGGATGGATGGATGTTTGTAGCCTAAACTGCTGAACGGATCTCGATGAAATTTGGCATCAATGTAGATGATAGTCTGGAAGAACACATAGGCTACTTACTTTTGTATTTTTTTTTAAATTCCACGCGGACGTAGCTAAAGCTAGTATCAATCATATTTCAGCGTGGTTGACAAAGACCTAGTCATCCCGATATGACCTTTGAGTTGAGCGTCAAGTCCCTCAGTGGGCGAATGTTACTGTGGGTTTTGACTGTTGCTACACTTGTATAGAGACATATTGATATTGACATTTACATTCTCTTTACATAACCAAAGAGAAGAAAATGTATCATTACAAGTCGCGTTTTCGTAACCCATATATTGTTACGTAATCAACAATTTAAACAAAAGAATATCGGCTCTAGTAATTGTTTCGGATTTCCCGTAGCGCTGGCGTGCACGTAAGTGGTCAGTATGTGAATTATCCACAGGCCGCTTCCTCGGTGTTGTTACCCTACTTGAATATAACAATCGACGTTCGTTTCGACTTAACGTCACTCAATATTGTATTTGTACTTTGATATCGGTTCCAGCAACTTCAATTAAAAGTTGCATGAACACAATATGGTTCCTGTTATATTTGTAACTGGAAAATTATTTTTATTTCGCTTGATTGACAGGCGGTTAACTGTGTCACTATACTAGCGGTGGCGAACATTAATGTATCAGCGTGTTATTTTTTTTAAAGAAATATTTTAAGAGAAATGTGTTAACATGTTTTGATAAATAAAATATTAACACATTATTTGGAAGGAACAAAACGTTAGGTTACGTCGGTACAGAACCTGGTCGCCATTTATCAAGCTGTATCTAGATCTCACGTCGGACGTTGTCGTTTCCAGAACAGAGAACGAAAACTGAAATGAAGACGCTCGAGATACTTGTATCTTTGCAGTTTCCACTGGCGAAACACCTGTCCAAAACTTAACTATACTAATATTATAAAAAGGATTTTTGTATGTATTGAAATAACTCAAAAACTACTCTCCTCATTTTAAAAAATCTTTCACCATTAAAAAGCTAGGTTATCAGTCAGTAACATAGGCTATGCTTTTAATTATTTTTTTAAATTCACGCGGACGAAGTCGCGAGCAACAGCTAGTTAATATACCTTTAAGTGTCATTTTAGTACTCGGATCACTTTAAATTAATAGAATATAATGTGACAAAACTTTTTAAGATTAACTACGAATGCAAAAATTATTTCTAAAAAATACGTTTTTTTACTTCACGTGGTATTTTTTTAGAATAGAGATAACATTAAACAACTGTATTAAATTATACAAATAATGAATGGACTAAGCAGTGGAATATGTACAAGTATGAAAGATTCCGTTTTAAAAAAAATACAAAGAAACTTGTTTATAAGGAAGAATAATTACCCCATTATTTCTAGTTGCAGCATGGGCTTAACCTATTTTACCCTATTCTTAGCTGTAAGGGCCAGCTAATAACAGCGTAAATCTTAAAGAGTTAATTTGAGATTAACCTTATTTAAAATTGCTTTCTATTGTTAATTATTTTTTTAGAATAGAGATAACATTAAACAACTGTATTAAATTATACAAATAATGAATGGACTAAGCAGTGGAATATGTACAAGTATGAAAGATTCCGTTTTAAAAAAATACAAAGAAACTTGTTTATAAGGAAGAATAATTACCCCATTATTTCTAGTTGCAGCATGGGCTTAACCTATTTTACCCTATTCTTAGCTGTAAGGGCCAGCTAATAACAGCGTAAATCTTAAAGAGTTAATTTGAGATTAACCTTATTTAAAATTGCTTTCTATTGTTAATTATTTTTTTAGAATAGAGATAACATTAAACAACTGTATTAAATTATACAAATAATGAATGGACTAAGCAGTGGAATATGTACAAGTATGAAAGATTCCGTTTTAAAAAAATACAAAGAAACTTGTTTATAAGGAAGAATAATTACCCCATTATTTCTAGTTGCAGCATGGGCTTAACCTATTTTACCCTATTCTTAGCTGTAAGGGCCAGCTAATAACAGCGTAAATCTTAAAGAGTTAATTTGAGATTAACCTTATTTAAAATTGCTTTCTATTGTTAATTATTTTTTTAATTTCACGCGGACGAAGTCGCGAGCAACAGCTAGTTTAGTTATAAACTAAATAGTAGCAGTGTAATTTTTTTTACAATAAGTTTCGACTAAGCAATAATTGTACATAGCTTATTTGTATGCTCGTTTTGTTTTCAACGATGAAGAATTTGTGTTGTTTTAGTTGAAGCATTTCGTTTCCAGTTATGTTTTTGTTTCCAAACTTGTTTTAACGTGTACAAATTTTTACTCTAATGTGTACATTATTTTTTATTTTAATGTTATTAATTACTAGCTTTCGCCCGCGACCCCGTTCACGTGGAATTAAAAAACAAAAGTAGGTAGCCTATGTGTCCTTCTAGCCAATCCTCTAAAATGCCAAATTTCATCGACAACCGTTCAGTCGTTTAGGCTACAAACTCTATCAAACATCCATCCATAAACTTTCGCATTTATAATATTAGTAAGATTTTAAGCGTATAACATTTTATCAGCTCAAAAACATATTTCAACATATAAATACATTTGAACAAAAAATGCAAACGAGAAAAATGTTAATAATCAAAACTAACGATTAAAATTGCAGAGAAAAAAATACCGAACATATAAAATTGCATTTCCTAACTTTACAGGCGACCATTGAGTATAAAAATGACTTACAAAGTTTATTTCCAGTATATCTAGTTTTATTTCGTTACATCTGATTTCGTTCTTTAGGGACCTAATCAAATTCTATTCTTAATAATTGTACTGAACTTTCCGAGGGTTAGAAAAGTAATAATAGAGTCCTCACGTCATTAGCTGCTGCATAAAAGGACGTATCGACCAATGCAACGAAGTATTGTCGAGTTGTCTAATAAATATGTACCGGAAGTCAAATACCATTCTTTCCTATTCACTATATTCTAAAACGAATAGAATGGGAATGTGAAGTCGATGGCGCAGAAATACGAAAGAGAATAATGTGTTTTAAAATTAAAGATGTTTTTTTGTTTAGAGACAACACGATTAGGCATAATATAAGCTACTTGTTATTTATAATTGGTTGTTTGCAGTCTGTTCTGATTAGGATTCCGTGTAATCCCGACGTGACCGTGCCTAAGTTACGTCGCCTAGAGGTGACCTAAATTTAGCAAGTATCATGTTTGATGTTCCACGAATTAATTAATCCGAATTAATGAGATTAATATCTTAGAGTAATTAAATTAATTCCAATAAATTGATTAATGTTGATTGTGATATTCATTGGTGTATTGTTGAATGTAAGAGCGGGCGCACACCTTTGACTAAACTATCGCACAACAGTTGTGCGATTTTTTCGCAGCCCATTCAACTGTTTAGTTGCACAACTAAAATCGAGTAGTGCACTTCCATATAAGCTCATAGTAATCAAAGCGCATCTAAACAGTTGTGCGATAATTTAGTCCACTTAAGGCTGAAAAAATATTTTTCTTATCTATAATTATTTTCAGATTAAAGTGCAGTGTATTCTATTTTATGATGTTTACTTTACTTTTATAAAATTAATGTTATTTATAATTATGAAATAGATGAACACTTGAATTAATTTTAAGTTACGAGTACAGCTTAATTAGCCGTGTCAGCAAAATGTTAAAAACTTTTTGACTGCTTATGTTAAAATTTTATGTGATACTGTATTTTATGTAGGTCAAAGTAGGAGAGGAATTTCACAGTACTGGGTACAGGGGCATATATTAAAACACTTTACGAAGGGAATACACGCTTCCGTGTAATGGTGATTTCATAGTGTAACAACTCTTTTTTGTTGCTTCGAATTTACGTGCGGATATTATTGACTTATGTATATGATATTATTGTATGTAGAGAAGGATAAATAAAATTCATTTACATATATTGATGCGTTTAATCGTCATAATTAATATTGAAATGTTTGAAGTTTTAAACAATTTATCTATATCTATACTATTATAATAAAGCGTAATCACACACTTCTTTGTTGAGTAAGATGTCAGCAATTACAGCATATTTTTGAATAATTCTTTTTTAATAAAAAGCCCTACACTTACGTCATGCTTTAGGCTATATATTTTCACTCCATTAAACTTAGGGGGTAAATATTATATTTTGGATAAAAACCCTAATGTGGGAAAGAGACCATAAGTTGCTGCCAACATCAAGAAAGAAAAATTGCTAAGGTTTGTCATGTCATGTCATTTTGACATTTGCTATTGATAATTTGACAAATGTAAACGATAAAATTAAGTTTTTATAATTTCATGTGGATGAAGCCGCACGCGAACAGCTAGTATAGTTATAACTTAAAAACTCAGAGCAACACTTCTTGTCAGGATTCCGGCATTCTAATACGTCTAAAGACATTGACAGCTGTCAGTTAGAGATGTGACGTTTATGCCAATAATCTAGTGTTGCGCCAATTCTACAGTTAGTAAAAAAATTATGTCATAATATTTTATGAAAATTATAGGATTTAATTAAATTAAAATAAATGCGTGTCGTAATCGTTCAGCGAAGTTGAAAATAGTTTTATTTTTACGAAAACGCGTAATAAAATTTAATATATGGGTTATTAAATTTTACTGCGAGCATTTCTCAAACTATAAAACTAATGTAGAGATTTAGCAATTCCTTGGAATCGACATCGGTTAATGCTTATTTGTTCAAACTGGCGACTCTCTGCTCGTTTGCCTTCTTCTATTCTGAAATTATAAAGTGGAACGATTTGCATTCTTATATGTATTGAAGTAACTCAAAAACTGTTATATTTTATAATTTCATGCGCACGAAGTCGCGAGCAACAGTAGTCTATATCTATACTAATATTATAAAGCGTAATCACACACTTCTTTGTTGAGTAAGATGTCAGCAATTACAGCAAATTTTTGAATAATTCTTTTTTTAATGAAAAGCCCTACACTTACGTCACGCTTTAGGCTATATATTTTCACGCCATTAAACTTAGGGGGTAAATATTATATTTTGGATAAAAACCCTAATGTGGGAAAGAGACCATAAGTTGCTACCAACCTCAAGAAAGAAAAATTGCTAAGGTTTGTCATGTCATGTCATTTTGACATTTGCTATTGATAATTTGACAAATGTAAACGATAAAATTAAGTTTTTATAATTTCACGCGGATGAATCCGCACGCGAACAGCTAGTATAGTTATAACTTAAAAACTCAGAGTAACACTTCTTGTCAGGATTCCGCCATTCTAATACGTCTAAAGACATTGACAGCTGTCAGTTAGAGATGTGACGTTTATGCCAATAATCTAGTGTTGCGCCAATTCTACAGTTAGTAAAAAAATTATGTCATAATATTTTATGAAAATTATAGGATTTAATTAAATTAAAATAAATGCGTGTCGTAATCGTTCAGCGAAGTTGAAAATAGTTTTATTTTTACGAAAACGCGTAATAAAATTTAATATATGGGTTATTAAATTTTACTGCGAGCATTTCTCAAACTATAAAACTAATGTAGAGATTTAGCAATTCCTTGGAATCGACATCGGTTAATGCTTATTTGTTCAAACTAGCGACTCTCTGCTCGTTTGCCTTCTTCTATACTGAAATTATAAAGAGGAACGATTTGCATTCTTGTATGTATTGAAGTAACTCAAAAACTGTTATATTTTATAATTTCATGCGGGCGAAGTCCCGAGCAACAGCTAGTATTCTATAAAGATCTGTATTCCTATAAGAAATGCAATTCTTCCCTTAGCTATTGGCGCTTTAAATTAAATGACCCTCTTGAAAAGAAATCTGCTTCAATTAATACTATCAATTAATAATCTTTAGTTACACAGAATATGTTAAAAATTGTTACGAAACTCAACATTTTGTTTACAAAACAATAAATAACTTCAGATATACCATACAATTAAGTTCAAGTTTGATAAATGTTTTCAAATTTGTTTATCTGTACAAATATATGTACCTAACACGCAATTGTATAACTTTTATTAGAACACGCTTATTAAGTCATATACTAATAGTACAATTTATAAAAGAAGTAAAAGAAACCAACAACTTTATTTCTAACTATCTCTTGCCCGCGAGTTCGCCCGCGTAAAATTAAAACATAATAAAAAATATAGCCTATGTTACTCACTGATAACGTAGCTTTTAAATGGTGAAAGAATGAAATCGGCCTAGTAGTTTTTGAGTTATTCCAATACATACAAATTTTTGTATTTACACATTCCAAAAAATACAAATTTTTCCTCTTTATAATATTAGTATAGATAATATCTGTTACATTTGTCGTAAAAGATAAAAGTACGGAGCTATATAGTAATTATTTCTTGAAAATACTTAATTAAATTAAGATTTCTTTTTAATTTACTACATAACTAGCTTTCGGCCGCGACTCCGGCCGCGTGTAATTAAAAATAACAAAAGTGAAGTTTATTTGTTCATCCAGACTATCCCCTACATACGAGTATATGCCAAATTTTCTTAAGATCCGTTTTGCCGTTTAGGCTACAAACTCTAACAAACATCCATCCATTTAAACTTTCACATCTTACTAATATTATAAACACGAAAGTTTAGATGGATGGATGGACCGATGGATGGATGGATGTTTGTTAGAGTTTGTAGCCTAAACGGCTGAACGGTTTTCGATGAAATTTGGTATAGATGTAGAGGATAGTCTGGAAGAACACATAGGCTACACAGTTTTGTTTTTTTTAATTCCACACGGACGGAGTCGCGGGCGAAAGCTAGTTTATAATATTAGTAAGATTATAATTTAATTTAAGGTATCACTTTAAGTTGATATTTGTCTTATAAAAAAGTCACCGGAATAAAGTAATGAAAGAAATGAAGGTAGGAAATAGGAATGTTTTAAATTTGCATTTGAATGAGCTTCAGTACTGAAATGAGACCTTTTTACATCTTCCCGGTCTTGAAATTGAAATATAATTCCTTCAGGAACTAAGTACCAGTTTTGTATGTTTATTACTAGGTTTTATTTTTTAATTACAATGAATTATTAATTTCGTGTGATGTATTCTTTCGTTTTTCTGAAGTTCCGACGGTCAAAGTAAAGATGATCAAATTTCATTCTAATTGTACACTTCAAAGCGTGAAGTCGCTAGTTTTAATTATGATGCGTATTAATACCAACGACAGATGCGTAACAAGATGTTAGTTTCTGAAATTTTGTTAGTGACGTAACATCATTTAACGTGTACAGTGAAGTAAGTTGGCGGTATTCCACATATAAACCGATAATTTTAACGACTTACAGGATACAATATAGATGGAAAGATGTTATTAGTTCATTCTTTTCAATCTTCAGACATTTTTAGTATGAGGATAATTAACCTTTTTTTGGTGTTATATTTTACTGGCAGGTAAACAATAGTTTTTTTTTTATTTTAGAATAAAATAGTCACATCATTTTAGGCGAGAAACTTAGTTTGATTCACAGCAAGATTTAAGGTTATTTTTCTCAAAATGGCGTACCGCACGTGGAGGTGACTGTACATTGTATGACGGGATATTGTCACAACGGGGGTCGAAGCTTGCGTAATATTCTTTTCCAATTTCCACACTTTATTTTTGGTATTGGCATCGAGTTATTTTATATAGTAGCGTGTGTTAATCGATAAATAACAGGCAGTTGGAATCGCTTATTTCGGCTTCACTTAGTTCCTTTGGATAAGAAAAAAGTAAACAAAGTTATTCGCAGATAAAAACCCTAGTTATAAAGAAATCTGAGAATCCGTTCCGTCGTTTCAAGAGTTGAAAAACAAACAGGTAATCAAATCCTTCAGTAACGTGCAATATTGGTAATGAAAATAAAATAGAAACAGATGCAGCGAAATTGCAGACAGCTAATATTGGAAATTTTTAATAAAAGCATCGTAATAACACTTAAAAAAGCTTCAATTGCTTTAAACTTCAATTGCGAGATATCAGACAACGAGCAGATCTAATTAATGCAGTGGTAGATATAAAATCTATAGATGGAGCATTTTCATACAAGTTTGACGAGTAAGAGCGTGCACACACCTTTGACTAAACTATCGCACAACTGTTTTGCGAGTGTCGATTGTTTCGCAGCCAATTCAACTGTGTTGCACAACTAAAAATCGAGTAGTGGATCACCTCCATATAAGCTCATATGAATCAAAGCGCGACTAAACAGTTGTGCGATAATTTAGTCAAATGTGTGAGCGTGCTCTATTAGAGAATTGATTTTAATGTGTTATTTATCAAGTATTTTTAATAGTCTTCTAGCTTTGTGTTTCTCTTGTTAAAACATTTTTATAACAACTCATTGTTTTCTCCCTCACATTCTTTAATGGTTGATTAATTAAGGTTAATATCTTGCAGCAAATAAAATAATTAAAAGCAAACAACGTCTAGGAAAATAATTCTTAAATGACAAACAACTGCTAAACAATTGAAAGTAAAAATATATTTTTTCTAGTTTATAAATAGAAAGCTAAAATACTGAATTCATACTAAAGTTTAAGTTACTTTTTATAAGAATTCTCACAGACTTGGTGTATGAAAATTTAAATTTAAAAATGTACTCCCTCGAGAAGTTGAAATTAAATGCCACATTGTACATTAAACTTTGAAAAGATAATACAATTTTAAACATAAAACAACTATAAGGGCCTGTCTCACCACTGCCTAATAGAGTCTCAGATAACTAAAAAATGACATCACTATCAGATAAGGGAACAAAATCCGATATTTCCATCACATATTTTACACGTTGAATTGTTATCAGACAATTTATAATTTTAAATTATAAATACTTAGGTATTGTATTTATTTTTAAACACAAGTAAATAAATTTAATATACAAATGATGTTATTAAAATAAAAGGACTTATAGTTGAATAAAAATATACAACGCATAGAATTGTCGACAAAATTTCAATTTTTCGCTCGTTTGTTAGCAATCAAAAGGCGTCATTTTTGCCGTCGATGACCAAATGTCATAAATAACACGCTATTTCGCGTCCTAAAATTTCGCTAACATTTTCACTATTATTTCCGCTTTATTTGGATATTTTAAAACAGCAATATAGAGATAAAAGCATTCTTCTGTTCATCAAATTTAAATTATATTGCAGAATGAATACTGCAAACTAGTTTGAATGTTACCATGAATCCAAGGACTAAAGCTTAACTTGCCTAAGGCCGTAATCAAACTTCACAAGCCTCTGGAGCGTAGAATATATGCTTTGGAACACATACGTTTTACCCTCATTCTAAAGCGAATTGGTGACCGCGCTGCTAAGTGTTTCAAAGCTGCTCATTAAATGAGATTTAAGTAAGTTTTAGTCATATCATTCATTCGCATACATCCCTTTTATTATTTGTTCTTCATTGAATCAAATAGCGCCTTTTGAAATTAAATAGCAAATGTTTTAAAATAAAATTACTATTGAAAATATGTTGGCGTCCATATTTTACAAAAACAGTTTTCTCACTTTATGGAACGGTTTTTTAGTATGTTTTAAAAAGTATTATTATACTTTTATAATAAAAATTACGACCAATAGGTTGTAAAGGTGATTTACATTGTAACGTCATTCGTAGTACTATAATTTTGAAGTTTAGCGTATGATTACAGGTTAGGTAACACTAGGTTAGTTCGTTATTGCCAATACGCTGTGGTGAGCGGCAAGTTGCCAGCATTATAACGCATATTAAGAGAGAAATCCACTGGAAGCATATTCCTATTTCCATTCTAGGACAACTGTTAGTACGTTTACGAATGTTGTTAGGAATACGTTTATGTTTTCATCGAACAAAACTAATAACAAAGATTATATCGCTTCCAGTTTTAACTGTTTAAATTATTTTAAGAGCATTTTAAATTTTTATATGATATCGGAACTTTTACTTGCTTCTTGTAATACCACTTTACTTTAAAACATGAATTAAACTTAAATCGCATTGTCAGCCTAGTTATAGAGTACTTAGAAAGTTAGTTTATTTGAGCGTTTGAAGAGATAATTGCGATTATTATGTTACTAGCTTTCGCCCGCGACTCCGTCCGCGCGGAGTTAAAAAAAACAAATGCAAGTAGCCTATGAGTTCTTCCAGACTATCCTCTACATCTATGCCAAATTTTATCGGAATCCGTTCAACCGTTTAGGCTACAAACTCTAACATCCATCCATCCATCCATCCATCCATTTATCCATCTAAACTTTCGCATTTATAATATTAGTATAAGTATATATTAGTATATGATTAAACATGTGTTTTAGTAGTGGAAATATAAGGTTAAATCGATATGATGAAGACATACATCCATACAAATTAACGCGGTATAAAGTTAAACTTAGGAATAAACTGAGTATAAGCAAAATTTGTACTAACATTTGCTTATACTCAGTTTATTCCTAAGTTTAACTTTATACCGCGTTTATTTGTAAGGCTGTAAAACAAATGCACGTAGTATTTCTATACCAACTAAGGAGCTTATTAATATCATATTTACACTTGTTGTAAATAAGCGATTTAAATTTAACATAGACAAATTTATATTTAAACAGTGGATGAAATGTTAAGTGAGTACTCGCATGCGAAACCTCTCCCAGAGTCCGGTTAATTAAGTCTTCAGATGTGGATAGAGATAATTATCTAAACCTTTTTCCCCGTTTAGTTTTGGTCAGACAACATTTTAACTTTTACCGCTACAGACCAAATGGAATCAAGTTAATTTTAATAGAATATTTCATAAATATTTTACTAACAAATATTTAACTGTTTAACATTTTGTGTTTCAAACCGAGATGTTGTTTCGAAAATTAAATAATTACTTAGTGCGGAGATACACGGATTGCATTATACAGTCCACCGTTTCAGTATTTAATGACTGTAAACTACAGTCCGTCTATGGCGAACATTAATTTTGTATGAAAATTACGGAACCAAAGCTGATTTTAAACTCGACTGCACAATGCAGTCCGCGTATTCATATTGTTTTTATAAATAAATGCAGTCGAAAAATATTTGAATTGAACATTTAAGTTTACTCTTTAACGGCTGAAAAAAATATTATTTAATATATACTAATATAATAAAGCGTAAACACACACTACTTTGTGGCGTAAGATGTCAGAAATCACAGCATATTTTTGAATAATTATTTCTTTAATAAAAAGCGCTACACTTACAACACGCTTTAGGCTATATATTTTCACGCTATTAAACTCAGGGGGTAAATAAATTGGTAAAAACCCTCATGTGGGAAAGGGACCATAAACAAGCTACCAACATTAAGAAAGCAAGGTTATTATGGTAACGGTAATTTTGACATTAGCAATTGAGAATTTGACAAATTTAAACAATGAAATAAAGTGTTTATAATTTCATGCGGATGAAACCGCACGGGAACAGCTAGTTATAATAATAATTTAGTCTATGAATGTTGTATTGCATTAAATGTTACTTAGTTGTTAAAGTGGCCAAATGCAGCAATCATAGCGTAGTTATCTCACTTAAATATTCTATGTTAATTTCACTACTTCAAAAGAGACTGAGACCTGTAATTTACTGTAATTTTGAATTGAATTATTAAGTGGTATTTCCAAGTCGATATCCCCCTTTTTAATAACCTCCCTTAGACTTAGCCTAAATTATGGCTGGCGTCGCCCATGTCTTATGTTATTACAATTATTACTATCGGTTGTGAATTTTCAAAACAGTCTTTGTGTGCACTAACAGCTATTTTGTCGGCTAGAATATGAATCCTTTGTACATTGGTGTGTAGACACTTGAATTGAGTGCCGTCAAGCGGGCTACCCTCCTAAATGATCTCATCCAAAGTGAGTAGACGGCTTAGGGTTGTACAACGGGTGCACTAAACTTTTCCATCCTGTGAAATCATGGGTTATCATTAAGGAAAACAGTAGTCAAAAAATGTCTGTCCCATCTTTTAAAAAATATGTTCTATTTTTGAATTCAGAACAAATCGAGTACGGTGTAGGGGGGCGCGTTATAAAATCACGCGTTTTAACATCTCCTGGGTATACACATGCCAGTAAAACGGTTTCGTACCTGGCATGTCTGGAACTGGTATGAATCAACTACTGTCACCACATACATGCTCGTTACTTCAATACCAGTTACTGGAATAGCGTGCTCGTACCAGCTTGCATGGAAATGTGGCAGGTACTAACATGTGTAAACGCTGTCATTCCCGCCCTAAGGATGTCACAATAAAAGCGCGGATACGAGGGCGATGTTTGAGCGCGTTATTCTCATGATAAAAATGGGAACTTCGAGCTTTGTTTGTTCGTATTTGAAGCGCGATGTGTCCCATGCTAAAAGTATTTGATATTTGCTCGTGAGGTCCCCACTTTTTGAACACGATTGTTGAGGGAGACTGAATTTTCTATTTAGCTATAAAATTATGCATCTCCCTGTGTTTAATTTTGACTTTATGTGTTTTAATATTTATAAATTCGATGCATTTTGTAAGGTTTTATTTAATTGGTAAATAGATGTAAACTGTTAAATTTGTGTTTTTGCAATGTCTTATTTTATATGTTACCTTAACATACAAACGTTATATTAAAGTATCTACGTACATACTTTAACGTTTTCTAGATATCACGGTTATACTCTATCAGTAAATTATAAGTTATTTGTGTATAAAAGACTAGTTGTTGCTCGCGAATCCCGTTTGAAATTAAAAAAATATAGCCTATGTTTCTCACAGATAAATTACCTTTCTAACGGTAAAAGAATTTTTAAAATCGGCCTAGTAGTTTTTGAGTTATTTCAATACATACAAAAATATAATACAAATCTAATCTCTTTATAATATTAGTATAGATTAAAAAGTGCCTTTCTCAGTATTTCATTGTAATATTTAATAAAGACTAGAAACTGAATAGAACTCTCTTGAACCATCCATGTATGTTTGATACAACATAAAGTTAAATAAGCTATACGCTGAAGAAAATCATATTTGTTGAATTCGGAAATATTTAAAGCAATATCACGTTTAGCAGAAATGTTAAATTCTGACGAGATTCACTATTTAGCCACGTCAACATGTTATGTTAGAGAATATGAAATTGTTAGGTAACGATGTACCTTTATGGAACAATACCAGTCGTGGTACAAAATCCAGCGCTACTATACGCAATGCAGACTGTTGTACCGAGCAACTGTACACCAACTATTGTTCTGAAGACCTATACAGAAATATATGAGCTTTATTCCCTCAGTCAATTTCAACAATCACTTATGGCCGGTTTCCCAGATACGTTTAACCATTTATTAATGTATATCATAAGGTGGCGAACGAGCAAGCGGCTACCTGAATCCGCCAAAATGGCGAAGACCGCTGCGATGCGTTGCCTACACTTAATCGACGGAGGAAGAAACGTAAATAAAGAGGATGTTTCTCCTTTCTATGCGTCTCCTGCACCGTCAAATCCACATTGCCTTTCCATTCTATCCTCATGAGAAAAAGTCTGGGAAGGAAAAGGGACTAGAGTTAGACCTACGGTAATGATAAAATAAATGGGAACTTCAGAAACCAAGCACTTTTCAGCTAAATATTATATTCAATTTTCATAATGCAGGCTATACACGTTAGGTTTTGCATTACGGATTTCATACATGTTTGGTTGGTTGTCAGGTATATGAATACGAGCTTTTGTATCATTTTGGTAAATTTCTAATCTTTTATTGTTTTGTTATGCTTACCGAAATAACTTTATTTCCATATGTAGGCACACATTTTCTAGTTAGGCATAACCTATATAATTTCAAACGTAACATTTACATTTAAAAATAATTTATTTTATGAAGAAACTAAAAATATATGTTTGGAACGCAAATAAAACAGTGATGTTTAATATTTCCGGACGCGAATATTGGATATTTTAAATTCGATTCTACTCGTATTGGTCATTCGCGAATGCATATTCAACAGATTATGAACAAAAAGGGCAAATACTGAAAATAACGTACAAAAATTGAGTTTGGTACGTGTTAAATAAATTAATATTTTAAAACATATTGAAAACAAAAATACGCGGTTATTTCTGCAAACAACAAACATTTCGACAAAATGTGTACGCTTAATAAGTAGGATTTTTTTTTAATTTCACTATAGTGGATATCCGCTGTTATAAGTAACAAAAGAAAATTGTTTACCAAGTTGTTGAAGTTAGCTGGATTTCTTTACAAGAAAAATATTCCTTTTTAGTATAATCGTGCTGGGAATATGTTTACGCTTGATGTAATGAGTTTTGCTTGTTTTATTACTGTAAAAGCAAGTATCTGTTTTCCATTAAGTTCTTTATTAACTCATAAATTGGATGAGAGCTGACTTTGATTTGATTTTTAATAAAAGCATTTTGTACGCGCTATTCCTTTAAATCGCAAATTTATAAAACTTCGCCTTACAATACTTGTAAATAAATAATTAAGCACTCATGTTCCTAATTCAGAAGATAAGGTTAGATTTTAGGAATTCACTTTAACATCTTATCATTTTGTAACATAATTTATCAATTGTTTGAGATTCTCATAACATCGTCTAGTACAAAGAGTATATGAGCTCAGAGCTAGTGTGGTGCCGAGAGGCCTAAATCTAGTCCTCCCAAGAATATTTTCTACGGAAAGAAGGATAGATATAATTTTTTTTGCCCTCCCCCCAATTTTTTTAACAGTGATGAACGTTACAAACAACTCCATCTGTTGCACGAATGGGCCGATTTACCCGGAGCAACGACCACATTGAAGACAGTCGTGAAGTGGATGCAATTCTGCATTGCATGTGTGTGCGAGCCGGATGACAAATATCCCCTTTTTCCTTACAAGAAAATTATGGGAAAAAATGAATTTGTCAGAGACGAGGACGGGGAAATGGCTTCTTTCTTCTCCCGTCGATTAAAGTTAGGCAACAAATTGGCTTTTACGTATGTCTATGGACAACGCGCCGTTAAGTCCTGTATCTCCTGTGATCTTATTCTATACTATCTACTTCTTTTCTTGTCTATGATAAGGGGTTTCACGTCACGTAATCTTGCTTTGTCATTTTCTAATCTAATCTAGATACATATAGAGGTAAATATGGCGTTGTAACGAAATCTATTATTACGGTGGTTGCGGTTTCAAGACAATCTAGTATATGTTGGTATAGGACCGCTTCGGTGGATGCATAACGCGGTCCGTTGAACACAAATGTCTGCCGTTTCGTTTGACTTGTAATATGTACTTTGATATCGCCGAGCTCAAGGTGACTTGTAACCAAATTGAAACAATACATATAATTCTTAAGACAACTGTTTAGGTGAATGAACTTTGTATCCTAGGTATCTAGTAATAAATAAATCCTAAAATAGATGTGCTAGAAAATTATAATTTAAACGTTGAGATTACGGGAAAAAATGAAATTTCCTTCGTCAGTTTTTTCTATGAAAGAGCAACAGTTTCATAAAAAGTATAATACGAGTATAAAAAGATCGCAGCAATTTAAGGCGTACTTTGTTCCATCTTTAAAATTTCCATTGGAGAGGGAAAACTTATACTTTGCAAACAAGTTGCGCATTATATACAAAGTGCCGGATAGCCGGCACTCGGATAATCGCTCCTATCACATTAATATAGTTTATTAGTTTATTTATTCAGCTCTGGACCTAAATTATATAAAAAAAAAACATTTACGCTGAGTTTCCGAAGTCTCCATTTATTTTATTTATTTTAGTGATTCATTAGTGTCAGGTTGACCTTATTTCAACGGAGTAAAACTCAAGTTACATAGTTCGGACACGAATTTCAAGAATTTATAGAACTAAAAACAGTAACGAATGGTTAAATTTAGCTGGGAAACCGGCCATTAGTATTACACCATTAAGCTTTTTATATGTTTTCTTCGGAAAATAACTTTAAATATGATGGTAGAGATATCATAAAAAACTTTTTTCGTTGTTATTTTGTTAGATTTGCTATAATTTAGTAATAATCAGGGTTGTCAAAAGAAACTTTTGTAAGCTAGAATCGCAGATTATCTGTTAATTACATTTTCCCGTTTTCTTTTCTTTAGATAATTAATGCCAAAGGCAAATCGACAAAGTTGTGTAAATCCTTTTATATGTACCTTATTATTTAAAAAAAAACAATCTTATATGAATATAGGAAAAATAGTAAAAAGAGATAATATTTATCTTTTTTATCTTACTAGCTTTCGCTCGCGACTCCGTCCGCGTGGAATTAAAAATAAAGTAAATAGCCTATGTGTTCTTCCAGACTATGCTCTACATCTATACCAAATTTGATTGAAATCCGTACAGCCGTTTAGGCTACAAACTCTAACAAACATCCATCCATACATCCAAACTTTCGCATTTATAATATTAGTATGAAGTATGATTTTGTTTTGTTAAAGTTTGTATACCAATCTTACGGTGACAGACTTTTTATAGTTTTAGAGCGCGCACACCTTTGACTAAACTATCGCACAGTTTAGTCGCGCTTGGATTCCTATGAGCTTATATGGTGGTGCGAACACTACTCGATTTTTAGTTATGCAACTAAACAGTTGAATTGGATGCGAAACAATCGACAATCGCACAACAGTTGTGCGACAGTTTAGTCAAAGGTGTACCGTTCTCAGAGGTTTTGTAGAAAAATAATAAAATAACACAAATATAAAAGTTATTGCCTACATTAAAGTATATATTGAGTTCAAATTGAATTGTTAATTTAAATGAAGTCTATTTTATTTAATAATTGGAAAGTTATTTAATAATTGAAAAGCTCTTTTGTACTGATTAACAATGAACTGATCAACAAATACATATAATTACAATTGAACTAGTAACAAAGAGATAAATACAAATTCGTTATTATATTTCAATTGCTTTCAAATGAAAGTTTTAAACAAACTCATTTTATCTATACTAAAATTAATTCTGAGGACGAAATCACGCGCTAAAATTAAATTATCTATATCTATACTTCTATACTAATCTATATCTATCTATATCTATATCTATATCAATACAAATGTTATAAAGAGGAAAGATTTGTATTTTTGTATTTTTGTATGTATTGAAATAACTCAAAAACTACTGGGCCGATTTTAAAAATACTTTCATCATTAGAAAGGTAATTTTTATCTGTGAATAACATAGGCTATATTTGATTATTACTAATGTTTAGGAACTATTAATAAAAAGCGTATTTCTGGACCGCGGCGTTAAAAATCACAAAATTTTAACTTTTCTCGGCTTACGCTGCCTAAACCGATAGAGGTGTATAAAAATGAAATATGAAGGAATTGTAGATCTCAAAAAGTTCTACAAAAATACTTTGTATTATAATACACTAGCTGTTGCTCGCGACTTCGCCCGCGTGAAATTAAGAAATAAAAAAATACAACTAGCCTACGTTACTCATAGATAAATTAATTACCTTTCTAACGGTGAAAGATTTTTTTTAAATCGGCCTAGTAGTGTTTGCGTCAATCAAATACATACAAAAATCCAAAATACAAATGTTTCCTCTTTATAATATTAGTATTGTTTTTTTTTCGATGGATGGATGCTTGTTAACATGTAACAACGGCCTATAGGATTTCAATGTAATGTGGCACAGATATAGAACATAATCTGGAAGAACACAGACTTACATACTAAGTTTTTTTTTAATTCCGCGCGGACTAAGTCGCAGGCAAAAGCTAGTGTCAATATAAATTTGACTAACAAAAGCGTCGAGGTCCGCACTAATCCGTTTGTGCAAAATTTTGGTCAGAGCATTTGGATTAGGAATCTGTGTGGGACTGGTCAGTTTAGAATGTCGGGGAACTGACGACCCTCCTGGTGGGGTTGTAGAGGGGAGCGGCGGGGGCTACCGGGGGACAGAGGGGGAGGGTAGTGGGACACCCTCAGAGCGACCACTGCCTGCGTTCAGTCTGAAGAGAGCTTTCGTGGCGGTTGGTCGTCGGTATTATCCGCCTGCGATGTGTGCGCTCAAAGTTTACACGGACGGTTAAATAATGACTCAGTGCGAAATGTTCGGACTAAACAACGGTGCGAGGCGTCGCGATCGGCCCAAGAGGTATTTATATTTTTTTTTGTTTCAGGTACTTAGTTTAATTTTGATTAGATTTTTTTAGTCGCTCGGCGCGTTGTTAGCGGCTATTGCGAAAAAAAAATTATATTCGGCTCTGCGATTGCGGAATTTCATTGTATTTAATTTTTTTTTAAATAATTTTTTAACATTGTAGGATACTAAAAAAGTAAAAAAAATAACACTCGGTTCCTTTAAAACAAAACTTTATAATACCTTATTACGCAGCATATTTTTAGTACCAAAAAACACTAGGGTTAAAGAAATCACAAGCTCAATGTAAAGGAAAAACCTTTTCACAAAAAAAAATTCTGAATTAAAAACCGTAATTTTTATTAAATTTTGTATTCGGAAAAAAGAAAAAATATTGTGTGGAAAAACATTTTTACGATGAATCTTGAACCATTTTGTTCAAAAAAAAAAACAAAACATTTTACTAAAATAAATGGTCTGTAGAAAATATATTAGAATTTCCTAAGGACAAGATATCTCGGATAAAGACATCCTGTCGGATATCCGTACTGAGATTTTGGTTGTCTTCAGCGCGGCGACAGCGGCGGCGGTGGGCACATAGCGTAGAATTTCACTACTGCGGCATTTATACATTAATAAATATTTTAGTCTCCGTTTTACAAAGGATAACGAAAGGGACAACAATTTGTATTAGTACAAGTGTTACGTGAGTGGAAATCTACGGTTATTCAACAGTAACTTTGTTCGCGACAGATTAAATAATCGTCTTTTCTGTCGTTATCTCATACTTGAATATTTCAAGTACCTTGAACATCTTCACTTTTGTTGCTTTCGGTTCAATCGGGTCAAGGAGTCGGCTTCTTTTGTCACTGCTTATTAATATTTCTACTGTGTGACGGTTTTTTTGGCTTTAATCTTTTTTTTTGTACAAAATCGTTAATACATTTTTTATGCCTGATACCTTAACTTCGTTTCTTCAAAGATAATAGAATGCCTTACGGATAGAGTTAAGAAAAAAAAATGTTTATAAAATCTTTTACCAGATTAATTAAAAAAAAATTACAGGCTTGATAATATTATAAAAAATAGCCTAAGAGCGGGCGCACACCTTTGTCTAAACTATCGCTTAACTGTTTGGACGATTGTCGATTGTTTCGCAGCCAATTCAACTGTTCAGTTGCACAACTAAAAATCGTAGTATGCGCTCCTCCATATAAGCTCTTAGGAATCAAAGCGAGATAAAACAGTTGTGCGATAGTTTAGTTTCAGGTGTGCGCACGCTCTAAGAGTATGAAGGGGTTTATAAATATCAGTGTATTTAAAACTTTTGCCTGCCTCATTAAAATTGACGTTATTACAACGACATAAATAATGTAAATGATAGTTAACGATTCTATGAACCTGCCGGCGTATTGCGGACCGGTCTGTGAAAAATATAAATTCTTGTGACGATAGAAATATGATGAAAGTCGTGAAAACTTTAAATTTGTGGACGACTAGTTTTATATAATACTAACTGTTGCTTGTGACTTCGTCCGCGTTAAATTAAAAAACAAAAAAATGCAGCCTAAAATCTATGTTACTCACAGTTTTGGTACAGATGTAGAGTATAGTCTAGAAGAACACAAAGGTATTTTCGTTTTTTTTAATTCCACGCGGATGGAGTCGCGGCCCAAAGCTAGTACAGATATATGGGTGATTATCAATTTTAGCTTACGTAGGCAGAGCTGGATGTAAAGGCTCACTCCCACGTAATAAATCGCTGCGTTGACATTTGTTTTTAAAATAGCATGAATTGAAAGGTTCGAAGTTTGTTCAGTACAGTGTATGTTAGCTAACTTTATGTGCCCTTTGGAAAAAAATCTATTAGTTATTTTTTTACAACGCATAATAGTTTGTCGTTATATGCACTTATTTATCAATACATATAATAAATTTGGAGTGTCTGTTTGTAATATCAAAAGAAAAATTCCAAATTTCGGGAAGATAATGTATTTGCGTTGCTGAAAACGAAAATCGCATTAAAAAAATCTTCGTCTGTCTGTCCGCAAGCCGCGTTTGTTCCGGGTAATCTCCGAAACGGCTGGGCCGATTTCGACCGGACCTTCACTGGAGGGTAGCTGTCATAGACGGACATATTATAGGCTACTTTTTTTTAAATTAAAAAACAAAAAAATGCAGCCTAAAATCTATGTTACTCACAGTTTTGGTACAGATGTAGAGTATAGTCTGGAAGAACACATAGGCACTTTCGTTTTTTTTTATTTCCACGCGGATGGAGTCGCGGCCCAAAGCTAGTACAGATATATGGGTGATTATCAATTTTAGCTTACGTAGGCAGAGCTGGATGTAAAGGCTCACTCCCACGTAATAAATCGCTGCGTTGACATTTGTTTTTAAAATAGCATGAATTGAAAGGTTCGAAGTTTGTTCAGTACAGTGTATGTTAGCTAACTTTATGTGCCCTTTGGAAAAAAATCTATTAGTTATTTTTTTACAACGCATAATAGTTTGTCGTTATATGCACTTATTTATCAATACATATAATAAATTTGGAGTGTCTGTTTGTAATATCAAAAGAAAAATTCCAAATTTCGGGAAGATAATGTATTTGCGTTGCTGAAAACGAAAATCGCATTAAAAAAATCTTCGTCTGTCTGTCCGCAAGCCGCGTTTGTTCCGGGGAATCTCCGAAACGGCTGGGCCGATTTCGACCGGACCTTCACTGGAGGGTAGCTGTCATAGACGGACATATTATAGGCTACTTTTTTTTAAATTACACGCTAACGAAGTTTGCGGGCGACAGCTCGTAGTAAAATATAAATTCTTAAGACTTAAAAAAGAGGTACACTGAGATAAAAACATTTTTAAATTAAAATAGTACTTTATTTTACTTGAATTCCAACTTGATTGCATAATAAAATAGATCAGATATTCGAGGTCATGGATGTAGTAACGGCGGACCCCAAAATGTTTCGGTTCAAGTTTTTTGCCCGTACAATGATTGGTCGATAAAATAAACTGGGGCCCAGTGATTCAAAGTAACTCTCCCGTGCGATATTTCACTATTGGATTGTTTTATGATTCGATATTTCCGAAGCAATCGAGTTCGCGATTACGTTACATGGGTATACTGAGACAATAATTATCTTGGTTATATCTTTGTAAATAATTTTAATAAAACCTACATGAAAGAAAATATTCTTGATGCATAAAACATCAAAGGAAAATATAAGAATTAATAATGAATATGAGTTTTCACTGACGAAACATTTTTATAATCATACCTAATTATAAATGGGAAAGTTTAGATTAATGGATGGATGATTGTTACTACGTATCTCCAAAACTGATTAACTAATGTAGCACAGATGTAGAATAAAGTGTGAAAGACTTGATTTCTCACTAAGTTATTATTTATTTTCGCGCGAACGAAGTTGCGAGCAATAACTAGTAATTAGTATCTCCGTTTTTACGGTTATAATGATAGGGATGTGGACAAAGGAAATAAGAGCATAATACTTTAGATATTACGTTTTTGGCAATAAAATATACTGAATTAATAGACTATTTGCGACAACATTCTTCGGGTAAATCATACTTCATACTATCATACTTCATACTAATATTATAAATGCGAAAGTTTGGATGGATGGATGGATGTTTGTTAGAGTCTGTAGTCTAAACGGCTGAACAGATTTCAATGAAATTTGGTATAGATGTAGAGCATAGTCTGGAAGAACACAAAGGCTACTTACTTTTGTTTTTTTTAATTCCACGCGGACGGAGTCGGGGGCGAAAGCTTGTTGCTACATAATTAAGGACACGAGTGGGCCGGTCTCCGAACCCTATAAAATAAGTAGAATAACATCTCAAGCCGAGACTTCCGTATGAAAAACGTATTACTCGGAATTAGAGACTCTTTACTCGGGGTTTCTTGTTTATAGGGAAAATAAATAATTTAATCCAATGATAAAATTAGTATTAGTAAGTAAATTAACTACAATTGTGAAACTCAATATCATACTTCATACTTATACTTATATAATATTATAAATGCGAAAGTTTAGATGGATGGATGGATGGATGGATGTTTGTTAGAGTTTGTAGCCTAAACGGCTGAACGGATTTCGATGAAATTTGGCATAGATGTAGAGGATAGTCTGGAAGAACACATAGGCTACTTACTTTTTTCGCGAACGGAGTCGCGGGCGAAAGCTAGTAACTAATGAACCATAGAAGAATCAGGGAAATAAAAATTCGATCTTTCAAATCCATCCGAAAATTATTCGATCGATCTCTAACCACAGATAATACTTTTCTATTGATATTGCGATCTACATTGTGTTAATTTGAACCAAACTGAATATATTTATTTTTTTAAGTTCGGTTTTCAAATTCATGAAACCAGTCGCTAAAAAAAAAAGAAACGAGTGAGATATTATTAACATCTTCAGAAAACGAATTAGATGAATTAAAAAAGATTCTAAATAAATTGAAAATAAGGTTTAATTTCGAATTTTATAGTAGTAATTTCATTTGACGGACCCCTAAATGTTACGGTTGAATTTATTTCACCCCATTCAATGATCGATCGATGTGAGGACAAGGGGAACAGGATTTGATGCAGCTTGCTTAACTATAATGCAACATTTTTGCAACATTTAACGATCTAAACACCATGAGTTTACACTGCCGAGACATTTTGTACAAAATGTAATCTCTACGTTTTGCAAAGAGAATGTTCAACAACGTATACGACTCCACTGACGGGTTTGGAGCCTACTCTAAGTTAGACTTGGCAGTCAATCACGCTGGCCCTTTGTTAGTTGACTTCACAGATATCTTTGATCTTCTCTGATATGTGCAGGTTGCATCATATGTTGTTTTTCTTCGCCGTAAGAACGTCTGGTACATATGAAATTCAAAACCAAAAAACACAAAAATTTACAACGTACTATGGTCCAGTCCGGTAAAGAGCTTAACTGCGCCATCGATGCTCTTTAACATAGAACTTTGTACAGATGTTTCTAGAGTACAAAGTACCTTTAATAAATTCGAAGATATTAAAGACGTGAACAAAAGAAAAATGTACATTTGTTAATCATACTGAGAACCCGACTCGAAAGACATCTCACACTTCAAACTCAATCGCATAATAGAAGTAGTTCATAAAATATTGCTTACCTTAAAAACATAACTCTTTTGTTAGTCTGGCAAAAACACACTTTTTTTTGTTGCACCAGAGCAAGCCTAACTCGGTTTACTCAACTTAATATATAAAAATAAAGCTGCACGACCGCGTCACACTAAAAGCATCCCTTTTAGTGAGTGGATGGATTTTATTCTTCGTTTTTTGTTATCCCGATTTCCCTATGACAAAGTTACTCAAACATAAAATATCGCAAAAAAAGGTCCAGCCTTTTTTGTGAATAATTTTTATGCTTTATAAAAGTTATTATAACAAGATTTAGTTGAAATTAAACAATAAATTAGATGAAAATTACCCAACTCTGGCATGCCACCTAGCATTTGGCACGTTTCTGTGGTATAATTGGTACTTTAACCTCTTTAAGTTAAATTAAAACTGTGTATAGGTCGTAAGACTATATTAATGTCATCTTGTAAGAATTAATGCTCGCAAAGCAAACTTATAATAAAATAATTCTGTTCTAGAAATGACACCTTATAAGCAAAGAAAACAAAAATAACCCCAAATTTCGTCACGCGATTTTGATCTAATCTATTTAACTACGTCGTAGTCTTTGACTCCAAAAATCAAACAAAATAATGGGACCCACCTGCAAGCACTACCTTTCGGATAAAAAAAGAATTATCAAAATCGGTCCACTAGCGGCGGAGTTATGGCGTAACACAAATAAAAAAAAAACATACAGACGAATTGAGTACCTCCTTCTTTTGGAAAGTCGGTCAATTTGTCTATACCAGATCACTTGTTTTGTCTTTAAGCCTGCTACTGACGCTAACTTTTAACTGATCTGTTGGAGATCTAGGGTGGCTGCCTAGACAAAGTGACTTTCGATCAGCGATATCGTCTGTAGCGGGCTTTAGAGGGATTTTTTAACGCTGGGGTTCAGAAATACGCTGTTTATTAATGGTTCCTAAATATTAGTAAAAATAAAAGATAGCCTATGTTATTGACAGATAAATTACTTTTCTAATGGGGAAAGAATTTTTAAAATCGGCCCAGTAGTTTTTGCGTGAATCAAATACATACGAGTAAAAAGATCCAAAAATACAAATCTTTCCTCTTTATAATATTACTGTAGAAGTATAGATATAGATAAAAACACATACTTATCCGATAAAAAATTACCCTTTTGTCATTATGGCAATAATCATTCGTAATATATTTTTATTTGTTAAAACACCAATAAAAATATACTCACTTGGTGTAAAAAATATGAAAATAGCTTCAAGAGTACCTTTGAAAAGAATATTCTCCAAGGGAGAATTTCTTTCTTGTTTTTGTGTAGTCGATGAAATTAATTTATCGATACAAGATGTTAGATTTGTTCAATGAAAAAGAAAATGTGTAGAAACAAAAGTGGGTCGAAACTTGAAGGCTAACGCCGGCAAGGTTGTACATCATAAGTAATTGCCATAAATACTTTGAACTTTGGGCTTGTAGCATCCATACAAAATAAATAGATAGGTGTCAATTTCAAAGCACGATACTGCTGTAATGTTGTGTGATACATATACTAAGGACCTGTCCCACCACTGGCTGATAAAGGCTCAGATAGCTTAAAAATGTCCTTGTCAGATAAGGGAACTAAATCCGATATTTCCATCACATATTTTACACGTTGGATTGTTATCAGACAGTTTAAAATTTGGTAGGACAGGCCCTTAGAATCATATTTTAATATCAAAATTAAAGGCGTGGATTTTCATGCGGCTCTGAGTTTTATAATCATTAAGTATTTTTTATACAATCTACTAATCTCTAGGTCAATGCATTTATTTTCTTCCGACTTACTCGCCTGTTATTATGACAGATAATTCTATTCCTATTATTAGTTTCAATCTTCACCGCCGCCGCCAACCTTGACCATCAGCGCCAGGATGTCTAAATTCAAATAGGCACAAAATACCACGTCTTATAGACTGTCCATTTAAGGTGGATATATCTAATAGATTATTACTAAAAGATTAAGATTTGAATTGTAAAACTTAATCATTTATTGATATACTAATGAATTATAGACAAGAAAAGTTTTATTATTTTTTCATGTTAATTGCCACGAAAGTGGAATCCCAATAAAAAGGAACGAAACATAACATCCCACTAAAGTCAGATCTATTTTCATACACTGAATACATATAAAATATTCTATAGGTATGCAAAAGACATATGTACAGGCTTAGGTAAATTTATTTCAATATCTGACTTTGCATATCGGATTTCGTATTAAGTGCCGAAGTTAGAATAACATTTGTTGAACCAAAATACAATATAACGAAAACTTTGATAATATGGCAGGTGACATAGTTGAAAATAACGCGTTTATACTTTATTTTTACATGTAAATAATTTTTATCGCTTTTAGCATTGTAGAGAATAAGATATTAAGGACCTGTCCCACCACTAGCTGATAGAGGCTCAGATAGCTTAAAAATGACGTAACTGTCAGATAAGGGAACCAAATCCGATATTTCCATGACATATTTTACACGTTCGATTGTTATCAGACTATTTACAATTCAGTATGACTGACACTGAGAAAATATTATCCTCTTTATCAGTCTGTGTAAAAAGTCGAATTAATAGTTATTATTAATTAACATGTAACCTCACTTTTTCCCTCAAGTCTCCCTGCTGTTAAAAACAACAATTTAATAATTGTTTTGGTTCTATTAGCGAAGTTGAAAAATAAGATTGACTAGAATTAATATACGTATGTTCGTATTAAAATGTACAGCCGGGAAAACAGACGGTGTTCCACCTTTAAAGCTACAATCATTTTAACATTTTGAAACGAGATGCGGAACCAAAAACCAATAAAATGCAGTTTATAAATGTATCTGTACGAAAAATTCGGTTAGTGATACATGGCTAGTTTCTTTTTTTATTATCCCTTCGTTTGCACTAACTGCTATCTAATTAGTTATTTATATTATGAGGCGGAGTTTCCTCGTTGCAATGAACAAGGCAATTTTTCCAGAAGTAGAACACCGCGGATTTCCGCGACTGTACCTTGATATCTGCTCGTTCAAGAGGCGTAAAATTTCATTTTTTACTCTTTTGCACATCTCTCTTCTTGATTCCCAGTCCATTTTTTTTCTAAAAAAAAATCGTTTAATACGAATTTTAGTAATGCGTTCCGCTCATTATTCTTCAGTGAAAACATTTTCGCGAATATTTTCCGAGAGCCCGTTTTTCAACAAAAAGAGTGGCAAAAAAGTATCTAAACCGCAGTCTCGGTTAGCCTGAGGTTAAATACAGAAGGGGATGGTTTTGTCCGACCTTAATTATTAAATAGATGATACTTTTTCGTAAAGCAAAAAGTTATCCTCGAATTTGTTAGCCTTATCAGGAATTAGTGGCGTTTAATTGTTCGTTGTCAGCGCAAACGTTTTACGTTTCTGTGCTATTGTTCTCAGATCGCTTCCCCGGTGAGGTATTACAAACACTTCACTTTGCATTTCACTTATTTCTTTTATTTTAATTAGTAGCACTTCATTTGATTGCATCTCCTTAGCTGAGATTTATATTTACAATTTAGTTTCATCTCTTTGTTTATCTCAATCAGCGCCTGAGGTAGGGTAAAATTTTAGTTTTCCAAATCAATCTATCACTGGTAATTATAGTATTCACTACTAAGTTCCTTATTAATCGTGTCATCTGTCATCCATACTTTGTAGACCTACCCGCACCGATACCGTTCCACAATTCATTATGTAACCACTATAAATTCTTTTCTTAATACGTCTTGATTTGTTATCCTTTTAATGATTCAAGCTTTCTACTATCCATCCAGAATAAACAGGCCATAGTTTAATATTAAATATACCCTGCAACTTAATTCATGTACATTTCCATTCAACTACATTCTATACATTATAAGAGAATGTTTCTCAATTTAGAAACGTGTTAATTAACACTCTTTGCATTGAGAAAACTACTGAATATTATGTTTGGAATATTCTTTGTTATATTTATTTCGGAGCGAGCGTTGTGCAGTTTAGTCTGGCAATTAAAAGCGTTCTCAAATTCACAAACCGACAAAGTTTTGTTCGGCAAAGCATCGTAAAGAATTCTACCGTAGTGCACTTACAATTTAGGTCATCGTTGTATTCTTATAGATATTTAATACAAATCTTTTCCATCTATCCAAAAAATCTAATACAAACATTTTAGAAATCCATATTTCCCTTGATCACGGTATCACGCGTGAACGGTCGGACGGATATCGTTAATTCTTATTGTTTGTTATTATCATGAGAAGGTTCTGAGAAAATATAATAGAATTTCTGTTATATTGGCGTGAAAGGTGACATGATCAAGAAGAGGGTAATGACTGAGATGAATAGACGGATGATAGAATTATTTGGAAGACGAAAACTCGGCGCGGCGACCCTACAGGAGTAGGATAAAATAGGGGAGATGATGATTAAATTAGGCATTAGATATAGACCATAGTCTAGAAGTCTACTACTGGGCTTTTTTTTAATACCACGCGGATGAAGTCACGTACAGAAGATTACCGTATTTTTGTTAATGTCTGGTTAGTAAGAAATTTTTTTTCATAAAAAACAATAAAAAAATGTAAATGTCTTACGTATTCCAAGACTCAGCTTCTTCGGTAGCAAAAAACATATTACTCACTGTCATAACTTAACTTCATAATATTCTATCATTTATTTATTTTCGACATCTTTATCGATTGATAAGATCGGTTTCTTATAGGGCCTAATTTCCACGTAACAAAAATACGACTACAGTTAAAATGACCTTAGTGGAAAAGGGGGTCAAAGAAAAGTGTTAAAACCGACTATTAGGAAAATGTAAGAATCGCGTCAGAAAATACGTAATCTCTACCTACCCCTCTGAGTTACGGGCGAGAGTTATATTGTTGTATAAGAAATATTCAGCGTTCTTCCAAAAGTGTAATATTTTACTTACATTTGGGATTTAGCAACTCTCCCCATGGAGTTCGGGTAGATAAATAAAAAAAAAATATACTACTAGCTTTTACCTGAGACTCCGTCCGCGCAGAGTTAAAAAAAACGTTTTAGGTAACTGTGTTGTTCCAAGCTATATTTTACATCGTACAAATATCCATCCATCTATCTAGAAAATCGCATTATAATATTATGTTACATTCCAATTACTACAAATGATAAAAATTGTGTTCATAAAAAGCATTGAATTTTCTACAATGAGAGGAAATTACAAGGCAAGATACTAAAGTCGTTTCAAATATCAAAGTATAAGATAATCTCTTTTAGGCTTGCGTTATTAGAAACCGTTTTCAGCTATCGATTATAGTATCTGAGGCGTGACGTCATTCTCTCGAACACTAAGGGCTCTAAAATGAACCAGGCTGGGTGTCATCAGGTAATAGAATAGCAATTTGGATCGTCTTCTCGATTAACCCGCACTTTGATATCGTAACAAACCATTTATACGCTGTGAAAGTGATTTTGGGCCACTTACGTTATGACGTAGTTTGTTTAAATTAACCATTAAAATTTCGTTATTATGTCTCCCAATTTGTTATTACTAAATAAATAATGTAGATGATTGGTCAAATCTTAAAACATTGAAAGAAATCCAAATTAACACTTTTGCTGCGGCAAGAAAAATCATAATTCTTCATCTGGTGCGCGGCGGGCCAAAATGCGCCCCCAATGATATTTCCGCCAGTCCGTGGCAGGTCTTTCTAGACCCACCAGCACTCAGATAGATTAAATTGCTATAACTTTGTGGAAACATAATGTATACATTTAATGTAATGCTTTATATACACCTGAGAAATTTCGCACTAACGAGAGGGCATAGTTTTCTACCTCCTCACCAGCTTAAGTACAGCGTCAGGCCAATATCGGCCTGTTACGCAGTGAGCGTGTTAAGGACCAAAAATCTTTGAACATCAACTCCAGCGAAGGGAAACAAAAAATTGAAATGGAGATTTTTTTTTTACATATTAGGTAATTATTTTGAAATACTTGTTAGTATATATTATATTACACAGAAAGAAGAAAATGTATTATGATAAAATATTAACATTATCCCTAACTCAAAGTCTGTGGTTAAAAGGTCTTTGACATAATGTTATAAGGAAATATGCGAAATGTAATCCATTTGATGTTGGTTGTTGAGTACAAGAAAGTTGTTTGATATTTTTCATTAAGAAGTACAATAGAATCTTCTTATTCGCAATTTCGTTAACCGCAGGTTTACACTTCGCGGGCACGGCACAGAGTTTACGGCAAAATATTTGACACTAGCTTTCGCCAGCTACTCCATCCGCGTGGAATTAAAAAAAAAAACAAAACTGAGTAGCCCATGTGTTCTTCCAGACTATCCTCTACATCTATGTCAAATTTGTTCGAAATCCGTTCAGCCGTTTAGGCTACAAACTCTAACAAACATCCTTCCATCCATCCATCCATCTAAACATTCGCAATTATAATATTAATATGATTTGACATTCGTGACATCGAACCGTGTATTCTGTCTTAAGCCCGCTGCAGACTCATGATCATCATCATCATCTCCTCCTTATCCTACTTTCGTAGGGTCGGCGTAATAGGTTTTCGTCCTCCACATAACTACATATATCAAACGTCATCGCAGACATTACTCCCTTCTTGATCATGTCACCTTTCACGCAATCCATCCATCATAGACTCTTAGTTCTAAATATGTCGAGCTGTTCAATTAAAATTGTTAGTGTGCAGGCATTTTAACTGTCCGTTGAACTGTACAGTCAGAACAAAGCGTCTATAGCGGGCTTTAGTTAGTCTCTTTTGTTGAGTATTATCGTCCTTAACCGGTCATAACCGCAAATTTGGGACGATCCTGATATCTGTTATTAAAACAACATTGTTCACGAAGTTAACTGCATATCTTTTTATTTAACTAGCATTGGTATACTACAAAATCCAAATGTATCCTATAACATTAACTAAACGTGTAAAACATAAAAGATATAATCTTTTTCGCAGTGAAAATGAAAGGTAAATTCATTTTAAACGTCCCTTTTACCTTTTACCACTACACAAGCACCCATAAGCGGAGATAATCCGCTTAAGTGACATTTAATGTTCTAATACGATTTAACCTTTAATATGACTAGGAAATACTCGAGTAAAGAATTACCTTGATGTTTCTATGTTTACTAATAAAATATAACTGAAGAATTTTTAAACATGGTCTGCATTACCCCAAAAAAATACAGTAAGAGCGCGCGCACACATTTGACTAAACTATCGCACAACTGTTTAATTACGCTTTAATTTTTTTGAGCTTATATGGAGGTGCGCACACAACTTTTGAGTTGTGCAACTAAGCAGTTAAATGGACAATCGCACAATAGTTGTGCGACTGTCTAGTCAAAGGTGTGCGCCCACTTTTAGACGCTGTTTATTTAAACACGTATTTATCGTCTATTTGAAGCAGTTCGTATATACCAATCTTTAGGTGTCGACAATTTATTCCTTCAGTCGTTAACTCGCTAAATTATAAATTGTTTTAAATATCTTTTAATCTTTACCACCCAGAGTATTTAATAGTCACTGATGGAGAACCTTAACCTTCCTTTTATTTCCTCATTTTATATACAACTAGCTTTCGCCCGTGACTCCGTCCGCGTGGAATTAAAAAAAACAAAAGTGAGTAGCCTATGTGTTCCAGACTATTCTCTACGTCTATACCAAATTTCATCGAAATCCGTTCAGCCGTTTAGGCTACAAACTCTAACAAACATCCATCCATCCATCTAAACTTTCGCATTTATAATATTAGTATGATGAACTAATATATCTGCATTACATTCATTGTCATGTACCTAATACACGTATCGAAATGTAAAAGTAAACTACCAATAACAGTTTAGAATTAAAACAACTGTATAAATAGAAAATACAAACGTTCCATTTCACAAAGACTATAATTGAAAGAACTCTTTGTCGACAAAAGCTTTTCTTTGCAACGAGGGTCGTTTGCTATAAGCCGATATTATTGTACATCCACTTTAGTACATCTTACGTAGGAGCCTAAAGGTCAATCAGAATAAAGGTTCTGTAATATGCTATGATATTTATACTGCCATCGAAATATACATATATACATATGTCACGAATAGATTAACAATTATGTCTGTTTATAAACATCCTAGATATTTTTAAACTGAGAAAAAAAATTGCTAACCGGTACACAATTAAATTCGACTAGGACAATTTAAACATTGTCTAAAGATTTTAAGTATTATTGACAGTAATCCTAAGTCCTATTTCCTGGACTATTGTTTTACAATTAGTCTAAATGACATCACCAGCTCACTATACTCCCCTCTAAGGTTTACCTCAAGTTAGTTGTGACAAGCCCCTAATCAACCGAGTTGGCCCTGTGCGTATTGGTTGACTTCACACATATCTTTGCCGATATGTGCAGGCATGACGATGTTTTCCTTCACCGTAACAACGTCGAGTAAATTATGTACATATGGAATTCGAAAAATCTAAAATCACATTGGTACATGGCAGGATTCGAACACAGGACTTGTGGATTACAAGTCAATTGCTCAAACCCCTGAGCCACCGACCCTCTACTATAGTCTAAATATAAACGTAATTTGAAGGAGTTAACGGTACGGAAATGAGTTTGATCTGCTTTTATATAGACCCTTGTACTGTATTCATCTCTGAAACAGTATATAAGTATCCATCATAGTCTCAAGTAGACCCGCCGATGTCACGGTAGAAATAGAGTTGAACCACTTGTGTCCGGTTACTCGACTGTGGTTGTATTGCGGCCGTATACGCAACTATAGACTGTAAATGTCTATTACATTATATTATATTTTAAACTATCGCAAACTGTTGTACGATTGTCGATTGTTTCACTAATTCAACTGTTTATTTGCAAAACTTAAAATCGAATAGTGTGCGCACCTCCATATATACTAATAGCAATCAAAGCGCGACTAAACAGTTGTGCGATAGTTAAGTCTAAGGTGTACTCACGCTCTTAATACGAAACCGGTCAAAGGATCATTCCAGAAGGTATCGTTTAAAACGTCATACGATAGTTGCTACTCTATTAATATTTGGAGATAGTTAAGAAAATTATAGGAAAATAATTGATTTATTATTTACTAGCTTTCGCCCATGACTCCGTCCGCGTGGAATTAAAAAAACAAAAGTGAGTAGTCTATGTGCTCTTCCAGACTATCCTCTACATCTGTACCAAATTTCATCGAAATCTGTTCAGCCGTTTAAGCTACAAACTCTAACAAACATCCATCCATCTATCCATCCATCTAAACTTATACATTTATAATATTAATATGATAATTAGGATATAAAGGCTTTTGTAAATGTGTAAAGATGTATTTTATTTGGAAAGACAAGACCACCCTGATTATAGCGTAAGTAAAGGTCATTAACCTTGCAAGTAGTTAGTATTCCCTTGCATTATTCTCAAGACGATTGATGTTACATATTTAACCAAGCTGATTATAGTTACTATATTTAAAACCGATTTTTGACTTTTTATAAATGGTATAATGAGTTATGATATGAAAGGTGTAGTTTTATCACTTTTTTAAATAGTTAGTATTTTCACCCGCGACTCCGCGTGAAGTTAAATAATCAAACAAAAGGATGTACCATATGTGCTCTTCCAGACTATCCTCTACATATATGTCAAATTTTATCGAGATACGTACAGCAGTTTAGGCTACAAACTCTTACAAACAAACATCCATCCATCTAATCTTTCGCATTTATAATATTAGTATGATTGAATTTATTAAAATCAGGTGGCTTCTATTTAAGAGATTACGGTAATAGGGTTGATTTATGTTCAAAAATTTCTTGCCAAAATTAATACTGTTTGTATAAATTAAGATTAACGGGTAAGCACAAACGCTATTAGCTTATTGGTCTTTGCTAAGCTATTTGAGTATCGTGAGTAATATTTTACGACAGAATTTAAAAAAGCTATCGTAAAAATTATTATTAAAAGGAATACTAAAAAGTATTTGTTATTTTTGTCAATTGATAAAATAGCATCCTACTCGTATTGTGTTAAATATTACATAGAGATTGGGGAGATTTTAGTAATTTATTAAACAAAAGTAGCTAGGTATTGTATAATCTTACTAATATTGTAAATGCGAAAGTTTCGATGGATGGATGGATGGATGTTTGTTAGAGTTTGTAGCCTAAACGGTTGAACAGACCTCGATGAAATTTGGCATAGGCGTAGAGGATAATCTGGAAGAACACATAGGCTACTCACTTTTGTTTTTTTTAATTCCACGCGGACGGAGTCGCGGGCGGAAGCTAGTATAAAATACTTTTTCTTTCATGCGTATAATTTAATGTAAATGCGTAAAAAAACCGGTATTTGTAACACGTGCAGTCTAATTTTAACCCTTTAATAATGCTCGCAAAGCTTTAACAAAAAGGCCATTCATTCTCCCTTGCTGGTGTAGTCAAAGAATTAAAATTGCTTTCCATTTAGGATCGAATATCGTCCAACGAACAGTCTCCGTAAGAGCTATAATTAGGCACTTTAGTATGTTCCTATGACAAATTTTCGTCCTAATTGATTTGAGCGTCAAATAACATTTACCGAAATGGGTCGGAAATAAACGGCCTTAACTGTATATCTTTTGTTACTTGTCCTTTTATTAAATGTATAACTTGTTTAGTTTTTAGCCCTAATTCGCACACGCGCTTTAATACTGGAAGTAGTCGCTTATTAAACGCTTTCGGTCATGCAAACGTTTTCAAAATCACTCTTGTTTCGTTCGCACAACGGGATAAAAACGCGTTGCGTTTTAAAAACGCTGCCATATGAAGTGGTACATGGAAATGCATTTGTTATATTTCTAATTGTTATTTTTTTTATTTGAAAATGTTAGTAATACATATTTATGGGTCTGATATATGTTTTTTGTGCCTTTTTGTCACTTCCAAAAGGACTAATTAATTGTAATGTGTTTCTTTGTTTTCTTTGAGTAGTCATAAAAAGAATTTTAATGAAGTATTGGGGAAGGAATTGGCTCTTGTGACACAGGGAAACCTACTACAGGAGCCAAGGCTTCCATTAAAAAAAACATTGTTTAATCTGCGTTATAAAAGCGCTCGTGTGAAAGCTACGAGTACAAACTTTTACGTATATCGTGAAAAATAATATTCAAATTAATACGTGAAGCGAAATGTTTGTATCTTCTTTTAAGGAAATTGCGATTAAAAAACGCGAACGGATGCACGTATTTCAATTAAATTATTTAACAGTTAAAGATAATTTTGGGAAGAGCTTTTATTAATAAAAAAAAATTATTTAAAGGCGACTAGTAGCTAAAATATTCACCGTATGTTTTTAAAAAAAAAATTAAAAAATAACTTTGTTGTTTTAAATTAATTTGACGTGTGAATATTTGTGACAATTAATAACATCCGGCTTTTTGTCATTTTATCCAATCGTGGTCGTTTCCCTCGCCCACAAATTAAATATTACGCAAAACGTATTTTCATAATAAATTATGTAAAATCAAGGATTTTGTTATTATAAAATATTGTATTCATTTGTAAACGTTGTTTTGCAATTGAATATGACGTAACTTTATTGAAAAAACTGTGCAAATTGTTCAAAATTCTGTGTAACTATTATTTTGTTAATCATAAGATTATTTGCTTGCTTGCATCTTTGATATTTGTAAACTCAAAAAATATAACAAAGACCATAAAGCAATATAGAAAAAAAAACTATTAAAATAAATAGCTTTAACCTAAAACTGTTAAGATAAGAATATCTAGATTTTTTTAGGGGGCAGAAAATATTTACGGGCGATTGCTTGAGTTTTTTTTACTTCAAACGACTTTAGACCTAGATCTTATTTAGTTTAGCAGCCGGCGTTCAAGTTAACTTTATTTTGCTTCGTTAAATCACTGCAGTATCGGGGTCGCTTACTCCCGTAACTATCCAACTGAATTTCAGTCGCGGACTTTGACTTTTAAGAGACAGGATCAGCCAAGCGTGCGCATTACCTTTCATCAAATGACAACAGTAACTTCTAAGTTTGGATACTAGTGTGTTCGTTTTTTGTGTGTTTTTTGATTATGAATTCATAAATACGTTCTAATAATACGTAATTGTTATCTTATATGTGTATACATTGTTTATTACAACGGCGGCTCTTTGTCTAATCCATTTCTCTACATTCAATGGTGGAAGTTGATCGTTACGCGCAGGCCATGCGTTGTCAGTACTACGACCTCTTGTGAAGTGTTGCAACTTCTTTCATATCAACTTATTTAGTTTCGTTAAGTTGTAAGTGAACTTACTAAAGTCACTTATCTTGTTGAGATGGTTGAGTGAAATTCAGCAAACATTTTTATTTTGTATACAGGAAAAATTATCTGCAATTACGTTCGCATGTACATTTCCACTTTTAACTAAAGGTAAAATACGTTTTTTTTCTTGCATTATTTAGATTATCTATACTAATATTATAAAGAGGAAAGATTAGTATTTTTGTATGTATTGAAATAACTCAAAAACTACTGGGCCGATTTTAAAAATTCTTTCACCGTTAAAAAGGTAATTTATCTGTGAGTAACATAGGCTATATTTTTTAATTTCACGCGGGCGAAGTCGCGAGCAACAGGTTGTATTTTATAACTTAAACGTCCTCCACAAACTCTATTCGCAGTATAACTACTTAACAAGTAACTAACTAAAAACATGAAAATATTTAATCCTGTTCCTGATATCAAGTTTATTTGCTTGTAACAAAATTATTATAATAACAAAACGACAACGGCGTGGATATTCGTAAAAGTACAGCTATTATTCAGCGTAGGGAAGAGTAATCTTCGCGGACAGCTGCGTAGATTATTCGCAAACTATGGGTGGGCCCCCAAACACGGACCCTCCCGACTAAAGACGAGATTTTCACCCCCTTATCTTTTGGCATGGCATTTATACGCGTTCTATTTTGATTTAAATGATATAGAAGTGAATAACAAACGAATATTTAGACAAAAACGCCTTTTAACTTAATCAGGGAAACAGCAATACATTAAAAAAATCCTGCTACGATTTAAATCTTGATGCAATTTGTGTAATGTGGTCCAATTGATAATCATAATTACTGTGGACATCCTAAATCGTTGTTTTATAATGATCGTTTCTAATCAACACTCCCACTATACGCAGTCATATTTAATTTATATTTTTTAACAAAATATTATCAGAGTTAAAGGTGGGTTCCAAACAGATCTCCAGAAAGTAGACAACTAAATTAAGCGCCAATAGCCTAATGGTTTGGGGTACGGACTACCGATCGTGAGGTCGAGGGTTCGAATCCCGCCATTCGACAATTGTCGTGAAAAAAAAAAAGGATATGGTTCACGACAATTGTCGAATGGCGGGATTCGAACCCTCGACCTCACGATCGAGTTGGAATGGTTAAAGGAAATATTAGTAAATTAACAAAAATAAACTAATATTTTTATATAAAAAAAAAATTGAACCATATACACAGAGAAAATTAGATAACCGTTTAATGTTGTCTACTTTTTTATTTAATTATCCATTGTTCGATAATAATACAAGTGTAAATGAACATTAGAGTAGTTCTAATTATTATAAGGTTGTTGGGAACTTTCAAGATTTAGCATGAGCGGTGACCAGGCAGGGTAGGTAGGTTAAGTGTTATGAATTATTGATGAGATTGCAGCGAACTCTTTGTATTTCAAATTCTCTATTCCGACATAGTGCGCCATTCTCAGTGGAACTTAATGAACCATTCTTTACGATATGCATGTTTATTATGATTGCTTGTATTTAATAACGAAAACTTTGATAATAACAAAAAAACAAATCGATCACTAAAATAAATAAACTCTATATTATGACACTCGTTTACATAATTTGGTTGGAGCAATGGAATTAAGGTTGGGTTCTGTGTTTCAGTACTAAAAGTAGATTTCGTTTACTCAATCTTGAAGGAAGATAACTTAGGACCTGTCCCACCACCGGCTGATAGAGGCTCAGATAGCTTAAAAATGACGTCACTGTCAGATAAGGGAACAAAATCCGATATTTCCATCACATATTTTACACGTTGGATAGTTGTCAGACAATTTACAATTTGGTGGAACAGGGCCTAAGTGTTCAGTTTTTAATGCAGAAAGACTAGTAGTTAGCGACATAAGGAAACGATTAGGGTCCCCTAAAATTATGTAAATGTATACATATTCAGACACCTGACTGTACATGTCAGATAGTGAAAATTAAAGTTCGAAAATATTCATATGGTAACAACGTTGGTAAAATCGATAACAATAATGTAGCAGCATTTTGCAGCACGGCATTACCCGCCCGTTGGCTGTCTATCAAATAAAAAAGTTATTAACCTACTTCCAGGTGTAATCCGATGCACCACACGAGAATTAAAAACTAAACAACAGCCACCGACCATCGGAACTTTATGCCCCTACCAAATGAAACGGTTGTTGTACAAATTAGTTTGTGTTGTGAAAAAAGTTTATATGGTATATGAATCCTATAGTTGACATCAATTGTCCGGTAAATGATCAAATTTTGCGTTTATCATTTTATTTGCTATTATAGTTCGACAAATTATCTGACCCGGTAGGCATAAGAGAAACTAAATTATGATAGCTAACTAGCAATCGGTTCGTCCTAGTGCGCTGAACCACCAAAATATAAAAAAATCAACACAAAACCTATTTCCATTTGTATAAAATTACTAGCTGTTGCTCGCGACTTCGCCCGCGTGAAATTAAAAAATATAGCCTATGTTACTCACAGATAAATTACCTTTCTAACGGTGAGGAAATTTTAAAATTTGGCCCAGTAGTTTTTGAGTTATTTCAATACATATAATACAAAAATACATATCTTTCCTCTTTATAATATTAGTATAGATAATATAATAATTTAAGTTCTAAAGTAAATTAGCTAAAACTTTAATTTTGGACACTAATTATATTATTTAGCCAGGAGCGCTCCCGCTCTATGAACCTTGAGCTGCCACTGCTTCCTCCTTTTATGCAATTTTCTGTCCATGTGTTTTACATTGCGCCTTCTCCTCCAGGCTATTCTCGTTTGACAACCTTAATAACGCATTGAAATATTTGGTGTACAATCCAAGGAAGCTTTACACTTCAAGTCAAATATTGTACATTAAACTGTCACTATAAGAGCTACAGTTTACCTTATATGTATGTTGTTACGACACATTTTAGACCTTATTGCATTGTGAGCGTCAAACGACAATTCACCGGTTTTCGGTTACCCATTTGGGGAGGAAATTAACATCTCGGGTAGTACATGTTTGACCAATGTTTAATCAAGACATTTGTCACCCTGTACCAATGTTTCCTAGTACATTTGGGTGTATTTTAGTACAAATGACGCATAACATTTTATTAATTCATTAATGTTTGTTTTCGTGTTTGTGTCAAGGTTGTTTTATTCTCAGTTTGTGTCCTTTACAAGTCACGCCTTTTTATAATTTACTGTGTTGTTTGTAACACGGAATGTAGGAATTTGGTAGGATTTTTTCAGAGTTAGTCTCTAACAAATAGATACTTGAAGAATTTAACTGATTTTTGTCAATAATTCTACCGTAAGCGTAAACCCATGGTGACAGGTATCTTTCAACATAGATTTCGTGTTTAGGAAGCGTACCCGTCAAGTACCAACCTTCGTTGCCTTTTTGACTTCCTTAAACCATAATAACTGTAATGATTCTACTTTTAATAATCAATGTTGTATAGATTTTGAATTCCATCGATATCTGTCCCGGATTCCCATAAGAGATAACCTAGTTAAGGGACAAGGAACCACACCTTATACTAGTTTCACACGAGGACAGAACAGTAGACGCAGTAGTCCCATTGTAACGCACAACGTCGAATTCACAATACTGTTTCAACGGTTTTCAAACAATAGCATTACTGGTCTACTATTTTGTCCCTGTGTGAAAGCATTAGTCTATAAAAGAACACGTGGAATATATATTAGATTCCTTAGACTACGTAATGAATAATTCATTATGAGACTCTAACTGCATAATCAGAAAGCCATATTCTAGGAAAGGCGCATCGGCCGCGGTTGCTGCCACCACGAATTTTTAATGAGTACTGGCCCTAATGTCTACCTTAATTACAACCTCGTCTACCACGTAAGGACATCCTTTTAAAATAAAAAAGGTCTATTCGTTATTATTTCTTGATGTTGAAACTGTCTGGTAATACGTTAAACACACTTCTTCAAAAAGTAAAAGTTAATTCTTAGCAGTTTAAATGAAATTAAAAAGATTTAATATTTATCCTTAGTAGATGTAATAAGTATCAAAAAACATTTCTCAATAAATTTAGAATATTTCGTTTATTTTTTTTAATTGTATAAGTTTCTAATTAAAAAATCTTTAATTATACACTTTACAATTTTAATCTCACTTTGGTTTATGATCTTATTTAAGTAATGATTGAAGTTAATTAACTTTCTAAGAAGAAAATCTTAGCCAGACATTTTTAAAATTGTGTTCATTTTGTTATCGACATCTTCAGAAACTTTTGACATTTTAATTGAGTTTTTATATCCATAAAAACCGCATTTATAAGTCTAGGAAATCTATACTAATATAATAAAACGTAAACACACAATACTTCGTGGCGTAGTATGTCAGCAATTATAGCATATTTTTGAATAATTCTTTTTTTAATTAAAAGCCCTACACTTACGTCACGCTTTAGGCTATATATTTTTACGTCATTAAACTTAGGGGGTAAATATTTTGGATAAAAACCCTAATGTGGGAAAGAGACCATAAACTACAAGCTACAAACATTAAGGAAGCAACGTTATTGTGGTAACGGTAATTTTGACATTTGCAATTGTAAACAATAAAATAAAGTTTTTACAATTTCATATGGATGAAGCCGCGCGGGAACAGTTAGTCATTTATAACGACCCCAGAGACACCAAATTCTGTTGTAAAACAAAAGTCAATGTAACTGTGGGATTTCACGGTCATAAGACTTTTATAATAATATACCTTATGACATCTCATTTTGTACAAAGATTAAGTGAGATAACAATATATTCATCAATGGAAATCTGTATTAAAACAAATGTACCTACAAAATAATATATCGTAAAATAACAATGCAGAAAAATCACTATTCAACAATTGATCTAACATCACAATAGTTTAAACAAGTAACCAAAACAAGTGCAATAAATGTATATAAAAATATTGCTTCGAACAGTGATATTCCCACTGCACGGTATGCTACTGAAAATAGAGGTCGCCGGTAACTGAAAATGTGAAAACCTTTGACTTTTAATAGACAAGACCTGTAAAGCTCGCGCATTTTCATAAACGAACAAGTTCTAAACTTGCTGGATTGAGTTCTCGTTTTTTTCAGTCAGAAATTTCATAAAGATGTAAGTGTCCGAATAATATGGACATATTTGATATATTTACTTCGCCTAAAAAGGAACTTAGCAGAATTTAAAACAACGGCGGCTTTGCCTAGTCCATTTTTGTATAGTCAATGTCGGTAACTGGAAAGGTATTGGTTATTTGTTCGGTTTGATGGAATCACGTAGCACTCCGTGTCCGAGGCCCGACAAGCCACTGTCACGTAATACAAGGATTCAACTGAACACAAATCGACACTCCAACTCAACCTCACAACTTTCATAAGCGGATATACAAATGTTTCACTTTTTTTAATATATGTATCATTAATTAAAAAAAAATAAGCACCTTATGATTTAATAAAAATATTATTCTTTACAAATTGCTTGTTATTTAATCAAAATCAAACCAATTTGATTTAAATTTATCGATCTGAAGATCTTATAGATTTAAAAAGATTTATTTATAAAGTTACAAAATTTGTTTTAACACAATTATGGTCGATCGCCTGGTTCCTACACTAGGCTCTAGGCCCGTCTTGTAGAAGCCAGGGTTCTTCCGTCTTAGTGCTAGTTAGATAGTTAGAAAAACGCGATCTATTATTATGGGTAAGCGAATTTTTGTTTTATTTAATTTTCTAATCTAGGATCGTATATTGGAAATGGTCTTCGACAACGGCAAATCATATTACTCGTACTACAGTCACATCATTACCATGGCAACTCTTTTGTCCGGATAGGCAATTTAACTAAATCGATCTTTATATTGACGGCGTTAATATATTTCTATTATAAGAATGTTAAAGGATCATAACTCCCACGTTCATAGCACTCGACTTACGCCCTTCAATTTGTCTGCATTTTATTATTACTTCACTGTTAGTGATGTACAATATTCGGCGATATTTTTTTTTAATTTTCGTGTATTTTACAATGCTGGGGATTCTTTGCGGTTTGAATGTCCTTGAATTATTACTTCCTAATTTATGTGTTACAGTTATTTGTTATTAGGTAAAAAGTAAATCGTATTTTAAATAATTGCAAGTCAAAAGATTGCAAGACACAATGTTTTTCTAGAATAACTAAGACTGTTAATTTCGTATTAAAATTTAAAAGAAATTACTGTTGCGAGTTTTGTTATGAGAAAAGTTCTGGTTGTAATTTTATATTAACTTGTTTATGCGGATAATGGTCGTTGTTTGTATCAAGATAAAATTCTTTGTAACAAGTTAAATGCAATTTTAGAAAGATATTTTTAAAGCTGTGACTTAACAATCATAAGTTATAAATCTTAATATTATCTATCTTTAATACGTGATAAGCGTGAGTTTCAAAAGGAATGAAAGGGATAACATATTTTTGTAAAAGAATTTGGGCAGTGAAAACCCACGGTAACCTCGAACACAAAGTTTTGTACTAAAACACTCATTTAATTAATAATCACCAGTGGATTTACAAAAAAGATAAATAATACAACGGATAAAATAACAAAAAAAGGATAAAACAATGTTAGTTAAGCAATCATAGCAAGTCGAGCATCGCATAAGAAAATAACGTAATGATCCAAAACTAGAGTCGTCACTTCTTCAATGAACAGGCTGATTCAGGCACTGTACACTTCAATACGAAATTGATTCCTAGAGAGCAATTTAATTTGTGAACGGTACCGAAACCCTTGCCTACGATTTTATTGAGCACCGAATCTCTTATGAATTTAAATTGAACTTATTAACATAAACTGGTTGTTATAGCGTTGTAAGGATTCACTGACTAGACGTTTTTGATTTCAATGTCAAACAAATTACTCTTGAATAATGAATACACCGATACAAATTCTTGAATTCGTATTGTCTACATTTCAAAGGAAAGCTAGAAAATCAATTGTCTATTGCCTTTTATAGCAAATATTAATGTTTGTTGTAAACCAATCAGATTTTCATACTTGTTTTCTCTTTGTTTCAGGAAACCGAGGCCCATAATTCTTATGATGATGACCATAATTTGTGCAATGAGTGTGCGATCAGCCGAAATAACGTGCCCAAATGAATGTAACTGTCGTACTGCTTACTATGCCGATTTGGGTCATGTTCTGCGCACTACTTGTACACGAGGGGACATGCATACCATACCTGTGGAGTTCTTCGATCGCAGCGGTGAAGTAATCATCATATCAGCGCCAAAAGATCGACCTAATCACCTTACAATAGGACCCATATTCACGCAACCAACTCCATTCGTCAACCTTCGCGAACTTCATATTGTAAATTCCAATGTCCCATCAATTGGACAATACTCATTTTGGGGGCTTCAACATCTGAGGTTGATCAATCTCACCTATAACAACCTAACAAGTATAGGAGCTGACAACTTCAGAGGTCTGATTAATCTCACCGACCTCCATCTGGATCACAATAACATAGAACAAATGCCGAGTGAAACATTTCGGCATCTCACGGCATTAAAAACCCTGACTCTATCATATAACCATATAACTACGTTGGTGCCACGCCTCTTTCGAATGCTCGCTAAGCTTACATTTTTGGACTTAGGTGATAATCCATTGGATGATTTAAATCCTGAAGTGTTTAAAGATATACAACAGTTGAGAGTTTTCAAGTGCAGAAGATGCCTTCTGAGGAGGATCAATACACAAATCTACCATTTAGTGGCTAATTTAGAAGAATTGGACTTGGGAGAAAACCAATTCAAATATCTCACTTCGGATGAGTATATCAGCCTTAAAAGGCTAAAAAAGTTGCGATTGGATGGTAACCAACTGTCAGTTATTGTTGATAATATGTTCGGAAGAAACCGGGAGTTGAAACTTTTAGCACTGGGCCACAATAGGCTGGCTCTCCTTGCACCGGCTGCCTTAACGAATTTAACTTCCCTAGTACATTTGGACATTAGTCACAACAAAATCGACAGATTCCATTTACAAACTTTTGCCCCAGTCGTAGAAACACTCAGAACAATAAATTTTAGCGGAAACAATCTACCTTTAGCCGAAATCGCCATCGTTCTACAAATTCTACCAGAAATACACGATGTGGGTTTAGCACATCTCTCCTTGGAGGGCATACCACCCAATTTTTTCACATATAACGACCACATAGTGTCGTTAGATTTATCCTGGAATAAATTAACCAAGTTTCCATTCAGGTTACTGGCAAAGGCAAAGTTTTTGCAGCGACTAGATTTGTCGCATAACAAAATTGAAAGACTAGAAGAGGAAGACCTGCAAAGGCTAGAGGCGATAGCGCGAGTGGATTTAACGAAAAATTTGTGGCGCTGCGACCAATGCTCCGCCGGCACCATGCTCGTGTACATGGCTACCACGGTGCTGAACGGGACTATCCGCCAACTTACTTGCTACTCGCCGCTGAGACTGCGCGGTATTAAGTTCTCAGATTTGTCGTTTAACGTGTTGGAATCATGTTCGAGCAGCCATGAGGCGCAGATGAGCGTGCTGGCAGGGTTGCTGCTCCTGAGCGTGGCGGTGCTGGCGGCGGTGGCCGGCGCGCTGTGCTGCACGCGCCGCCGCGCCGCGCACTACTACACCAACGAGGAGAAGCGCAGGGAATGCGACCACGATCACCCCGATGAACCGTTGAACCGCACCGAGATCAACACCGTCGCCACCATCCACGCCCCCTACCAGCTCGTCTCTAAAACCAGCTAACAACGAGCCCAAGCGCCGCTCGTCAAACAGCGACCTCAACGTGTCACCTTTGATCTACCGATGCCATCTGCTTCCACTGACACTGAACCGAGTTCTCAAACCGATACGCCGCTGACTTACTTTCTGGCTCGTTCGACGTATTCGTCTTCTAAAGATGATATATGATATTATGACGAAGACGATTTGGTGTAAACCAAAGAACTGAAATGGACTGTTATTCGTAGGTTCGTGTAATTTATAATAACTTATTAATTTAATCTGATATTCAGTGTTTACTATAAGAAAAATATTTTTATATTATAGCGTTTTACATGTGTCCTAGATGTAATGTAATGTATACTTGACATTATAACCAAGAGGTAGGTAAGTAGAAATTCGTGAAAGACTTTTCTAAAAAGACTAGGTTAAGGCTTTCTATTTTATGGTTTATCTGTATCTGGTGTATTATTTCAATCGTGTACAAAAGAAAGAACGCACGTAATTTCTAATTATTAAAATGTTGTATTGAATTGTTTAATCACTTACACTATAATATTTATTATTGTTATCCAAAATTAATCGACAAATATTACTTATATTCCATAACAATGTACAATGATATAGATTTTATTATTAGAGGCAAGTGATGAGGTCATCATCGTGAAGATCGTATATCTCATCAATTCTGACACACACCTGAGACGTATCTCACAACTTAGGATAAAGTATGTTCAGTTTGATCACGTACAATATCTTCGACAATAGAAATGAAATATTTTGACCCAGTTACAATTTCGTTACGATTATAATGTCTAGAGTTATATTTTTTGTTCCTAAAAAGTGGTAGTAATTTGTATTATGTAGCATGGTGACTCATCTATAATTCATTCATCTCAGAGTATCTGGCAACAACAAATCTCATCACCACTAAAAAAACACAGTGATTAATTAAAAAAATGATTTTTATTTTTTGTTTTTCAACAAGCAACAACTAAGCTCCGATCCGAGAGAGAGGCGGGTATTTTTTCTTTTTTTATTTGGAAGTTTGGCTTTCGTATGGAACAATTTCGCAAACAATTCGCAAACAGCATTGATTAATTCTGGTTTTTTACACTTTCGTTATTGTATTGGTTATAGATTGAAAAGCAAATGATAGTATTTTCTTCTGTCAATAAGTTTTGTTTCATTCGATTTTTTATCGAGCTGTTTTATCATTGAATGGGTTTTTTAAATTACTTATTCTTATTATTCAAATCCGAAACGATTTCTTCGTGAAAATTCAAAATAGCTTCTCTCTTTCTAATACTTATTTGAAATAAGACACCAAATATATCAATTATTTATGTTTATTTTATATCTGTAGTTATTGCTTACGCATATATTTATCTCGAATTGTAGTTTTTTATTATCTCACGATATTAAGATTATTTCAATTAAATGTTCGTCTATTTTTTGCAAATTATCATAAAATAGATATAATGAAATAAATTAAGTTAGTTATGGTAAGTACACGATTGTCTAAGTTGTACTATGTTGGACAACTAGTGTTTCAACCTTTATTAATATAACTATTATAGTATTAATAATTTATAGTTTAATTGATCTCTAAGATCAATTATAATTGTAAATACGATATGTAAGCATTTGAACATCTAAGTTATGTCAAATACTATTTAGGAATTAGGCTTAGGTTTTAATATAGGTTATAGTACGACAAAGTTATCTGGCCCGGTGATAGAAGCATCACTATTGGTGCGGTTAGAAAATATAAAATCAATTTAGGTATAGAAAGAGACGTATGTAACAATACAGAGTCAAAGCTTCTTGTGACGTTTTTTGACATGTAGGGCTAATAAGCGATTATCATTTACGGCCGTATACTGATACGACATCTAAATATCTATGGACTCAAAAGCCACGCTTAAAATCCAGAATCTATTGAAATTTCGACGTGCGTCGTTCGATTATCGATTCGTTTCAACACACGGCTGTTATTTAGGGTCAGATAAATTTGTCGATATTTCGTCTCCTTTCTATTTGTACTTGTTTTGTTCAAATTAATTATGACACGTTAATATTTTGAAAAATAGAATGATTTATGTATTTATAAAATCTATGTTATGAATTTAAATTTTATGTATTTTTATTGCAAAATTTTAAAATGTCTAACATTTGATTTAAATTTTAATTTTTTTAAAACTATTCTATAAAATATTGATAAGCGATTTGATAATAAAATATAAAAAAAATACCAAAAAAAATAGTTCGTAAGTTGAAATACACCACACATAGGAATAAAAAAGTATTAATAATATAGTTTTAACTAGTATAGTAATGTAAGATTTTTTTTTAATTTGATTTATGGCTCCTATGTAGACTTTTGTAAGTCACAAAGCGATTTACTCCATGCTGTATATATTTTAAATTAACTCGATAAATATTTTCTATGTTATTTTAAAAGTAACCTTTGAAAGAATGTATTTGGCTGTCTCTCGTATATTCTTGTTGGTACCCTAGTGAATATTAATGTTTAAAGTTTGGTCGCCGAAGATGTGTGTTTAAACTTAGAATAGTTTACGTAGGAGCCCATTGGTACTTTAATTACTACCATTGGATGGAATTCTTTTCTTCTGATTTCTTTCTATTAATCGTTTTTTTGATTTAATTTTATTACATGTAATTTTTCCATTTCCTTTTATATAGCTTTTTTCGCTGTATATTAACAACTTTAAAAGTAAACTAGGTATAGGAATATACTACGATTTTTTTATTTATTTTATTTAATACAAAGAAATTTTACAAAGATATAAATAACATTCTCTGACATTGATATTTTTTTAATTTTTCGTATAACCGTATTTTTTTTAGTTCAATTACAAATACAAAAAATGCGTTAAAAGCTCACATTTTAATCAGTTAAAACAATGGAAAATCACGTTTATTACCGACTACTATGGCCATGTTATTTTAAAAGGGCTAACATAATATCAATTTTAAAACTATAAATTCTATTATGTTGAAAATACCGCTTGGCAATAATTAAAGCCGAAATTGTATACGTTAACAGATTGATTAACGCGATTATTTTGTATTGTGTTCGTTAAATTATTTTGCAATTTTAATTTATTTTTATAATTATTTCCATTATAATGCTAAATTTAAGTATAGAGGTTAGTTAGAATAACTAGTTCTAATATTTAGGCATAGTATTTTCTCCGATAAAAAACAATTGCTAATTTTTTTTAAGTATTTAAAGTCATTTTTTAACCATAAGGCTCTTCGTACACAAGGAAACGTAAATGTTCACACGATCTGTAAACACAACATTGAATCGTCGACATAAGTCATCCATTTTGTCACTACAGTCAACTTATGCGAAACTAGCTGTTCGCGTGCGGATTCATCCGCATGAAATTATAAAAACTTTATTTTATTGTTTACATTTATCAAATTATCAATAGCAAATGTCAAAATGACATGACATGACAAACCTTAGCAATCTTTTTTTCTTGACGTTGGCAGCAACTTACGGTTTCTTTCCCACATTAGGGTTTTTATCCAAAATATTTCCCCCTAAGTTTAATGGCGTGAAAATATATAGCCGAAAGCATGACGTAACTGTAGGGCTATTTATTAAAAAAATAATTATTCAAAAATATGCTGTAATTGCTGACATCTTAGGCAACAAAGAAGTGTGTGTTTACGATTTATTATAATAGTATAGATTACAAAATTACAAAATGACAACTTTACATTCGCCGACCCATTTGAAAAATCCCAGCAACTGTTTTACCGACGTTCTTAGAGCAAAAAGTCGGCGACATGTGCCAGTCAACGAACTTCTATGACATTGCATTGGAAAGTCGCTTATCGACTGAAGTTGCCGACTTTCGGAGATTTACAACGCCTTGTGTATGAAGTGCCTAACAGTAAAAGTTATTTATTTATTAGGTCAGATTTATTAAATTCCTTTTTCGAAATAATTGATTGATTTTTTTTTAAAACGTTCTTTTTATTTTCATATTTGTTTCTATTTAATAATATTTAATTTTGACAACATTACTAAGTAAGTAAAGGTTAAACAACAATTTACAATATAAGTCTAAGATAAGTATTAGGTTAGGGCATATGACTTAGACTCCTTTTCCACTGAAGTTACTATGGTCCCATGTGACTGCTATGTCTAAGACCAATGTGCTATTTACATCTGACGCGACGAAGTAGTTGCATTTGAAGTTGAGGTGCGATTCCTACACGACAGACGACGTAACAGTAGGCGACGATACCATATGCCCTACAGCAGTTTTTGCACCTCGTTCTCCGGAATCGCACCATTACGCGCGGCTACTTGCTCAGTGAAAAAGGGGTCTAAGCACTTTAATTTAAGAATTGCGTGGGGTGTTCAATAACTAATGAGAACACAGTATTTTTAATTTAAAACTACAAGATAATAAGATCAAAGAAGCAAGGTTGCCATTGTAATATTTTTTCATTAGTGTGTTTCCTTGATGCGTGAATGTGTGTATCTGTGTGTGTGTATGTACATATGTGTATGGGCGTGCGAGTGTGTTTGAGCATTAGTGTGTTTGCGCGTGTCTGTGTGAGTTTGAGAGTGCGTGAGAGCGTATGTGTTTTTGCGCGTATGTGTTTGAAACTATGTTAAAGAGTAGCATTTTTTTCTTCACCGCCTCGGCGCTTACTCCTTTGCTACAAAAAGGACATGTGCCAAATCTACTTTTAAGGAGACAATCTCGAAAAATAAATTTTATTTTTGAACATAAGTTTCAAATAACATGCGCATTTTCATTAGTTTTTGAACACCCCTGGTAGAGTAAGTATAGTCGATTTCAATGGAAATGAGAAATTATATTTCCACATTTATCAGGCTGACAATATCGTTAACTGTCTATGGACTTATTGAGAACAGTTTACTGTATTACCACAAAAAATAGTCAGATTCTGTTTACTAAAATATGTCTTTTAATTCTTAGACTACCGCCGATTGGTAATATGGACATCAGCGTATGTTTTATACAACAAATATAATATTATAATAAATATAATATAATTATTGATTATTCTCAATCACAATAATAATGATTTTTAAAATAAGAAACTGTAAAAATCGGTATGTTTAAGTTAAACACATTCTGCGGCAAGTAAAATCTTAATTCTTCATCTGGTGCTTCGGCGGGCCAAAATGCGCCCCCAATTATATTTCCGCCAGTGCGTGGCAGGTCTTTTTAGACCCACCAGCACTAGGATAGATTAAATTGTTATAACTTTGTGGTAACATAATGTAATGTATACACCTCAGATAATCGTTTCGCACTAGCTAGAAGAACATAGTTTTCTTCGTCCGCACCATCTTAAGTACCGCGTCAGGCTGATATCGGCCTGTTACACAGTGAGCGTGTTGATATCTAAGTTGTTTGGTTAGTGTTTTGGTATTTAACTTGATGATATAAACATGTCTTTTTTATCTATACTAATATTATAAAGAGGAAAGATTTGTATTTTTGTATGTATTGAAATAACTCAAAAACTACTGGGCCAATTTTAAAAATTCTTTCACCGTTAGAAAGGTAATTTATCAGTGAGTAACATAGGCTATATTTTTTAATTTCACGCGGGCGAGGAGTTATGTGATAACTTTTGTAAATGAAAATTGTTTCGGTTTTTTTTGTTAAAAATTCTCATTTCTATTGAATTCGACAATAGGATAAGTAGGTTAGGTGTTGCTAACAAAGTCGTTTCGTAAAAGGCGTTTTATCTCTGAATTTGTTTTATTTATTTTAAACTAACTATTAACAGTTTTTGAATGATAAACTTATTACAAAAAAATACAGTTGATGTAGACAGGTAGATATTTTTAATTGTTAATATGACGTTACCGCAGTTACTAAGAAAACAAAACTCAAACTAACTTGATATTAAACACGCACTCAGTAAAAAATGCACAAAAACTTAGACAATTAATAACGTTTCGATTGTTTACTTTGCTTATTAAATATAAAAAATAAACAACGGCTGCTTAAAAATAGTACTTATTAAAAAAATAACATGAAATATATTTTTCACTTAACTATTTTTTTAAATAATTAATTAATCATTTTTAAACAATTTTTTTACTTTAACGTTGATACGAAATGCCTCTGTTCGCAACACGAACAATTTTTTGGTTCGTTAAATTTTATTTTACAAACTTTTTCCAATTGTAAGGGAGTAACACCAACTAATTTATAAGAAACATAATTATAACAGATTCATATTTAATCAATTGCGATATTTTCATAATAAATAACTTCAATACACCAAATGTTTGCGAGGAAAAAAACAAAAAAAAATCAAAAAAATACATAGTCACAAAAAAACTACAAAAAGGTTAATCTAATTCAAAATAAGTTAAAGTAGTAAATGTTCTTGTTTGTCTTATCGTATAAAAAATATATGTTAGATTTAGATTTTGTGTCCGACTGTACATAAATTAATACGCTTTTGTAAAGTTTATTTTAAAATTAATTTATTTTGCAATTAACACGTATAATACATTCACTAGTATAATTGTAGCTGTCTGTTTTCACTGTCCCAATATCTGTAAAAACATCTCACACTTGAATTAAAAAGAGACTAAGAGCCTGTCCCACCAAATTGTAAATTGTCTTATGACAATCAAACGTGTAAAATATGTAATGGAAATATCGGATTTTGTTACCTTATCTGACAGTGAGGTCAATAAACAGATGAACAGATCTACAAGTCCATCATAAGACATGTCGTATTGTATGGATCTGAATGTTGGGCCACCAAAGTTGCGGATGAAAGGAGATTGAATGTGGCTGAGATGCGTATGTTAAGATGGATGTGTGGTGTGACAAGAATGGATAAAGTTAAGAATGTGTATATTAGAGGAAGTTTGAAAGTAGTGCCAGTGGTGGAGAAATTGAGAAGCAAAAGGTTAGCGTGGTATGGACATGTTATGCGACGAGACGATGGGGACATAAACCAGAAAGTGTTAAGAATGAATGTGGATGGCTACAAAGGAAGAGGAAGACCGAAGAATGTATGGATGGATTGTGTGAAAGAGGATATGCTTAAGAAAGGAGTGGATTCAGATATGACGGCTGATAGAGATGTATGGAAGAGCAGCACATACTGTGCCGACCCTCCATAAGGGATAAGGGCAAGTTGATGATGATGATTTGACAGTGACGTAATTTTTAAGCTATCTGAGCCTCTATCAGCCGGTGGTGGGACATGCCCTAATCTTTTTAATACAACTATTATAGCATTGAAATTTAAAAGTAATGTAAAATAAATGGAAGTGTATATAAAATACGAATTTATAAAATTTAAAAATATTCGTGATTTCTAACAAGAGTCTTGAATAATGTATCCAAATTTGAACTTTGTTTTAAAGTAATTTTGTGATACTCTTACATATCTAAACATGTCTTGCTCAAGATATACGAGTATAAGTATAGACTAAGCGGGTACTTGAGCAAAAAGTATGTATTTATTTCAAAAATTCGGTATGAGTTTTTAAAAGATTTGAAATGTAAAACGTTTTAAGTTCAAAATTTACTCGATCAGAAAACCATCTAACCTGCAAATGTTTAAAAGTAATTTAATAAGAATTTCATCGACGCCAAAAAGTAATTAATAATTTTAAGATTAAATTAGTTTAAATGTCTATAATATCCAAAAATATAGAGCTTTGTAACTAATTAGTATCACAATATAATTCTTGTAATGTTATGCTATTCTCAAGAGAGCAGATCAATTGAATCAGTACGACTACGGTTGAAGGAAACAGAACTGTACTCTTTTCACTTGCTCTACCACTGTTCTACCCTCGTGTGAAACTTTCTCCTGTTTAAAATTGTAATAACATTTATATACGACTTTTTATTTATACTACAGTCCGCTTTGTACAGTCTCGAGCGAAATCCGAATTATGTAAATAACTATACTTTCATATACTGTTTAAAAATATTCATAAAACATACCTTATATCAATGTTTCTATGTGGTTTCACAAAACTAAAACGTCCCTACGTTATATAACACCTATGTATTAGTAATTTTAACTCTTTAATATTTGAAAAAACATCTATGTTCGTGAATAGATAACAAGTAGATATATATGTGTCGTAGATTACATGGCGTTTAACGTATACTCAGTGTTTAATATATAATTAGCTGTGGTGCTTTCCTTATTAAAATTGTGCTTACGATTTCCCTTCATTTGTGATTGTAGTAACATAACCACTGCCGAAACATCATAAAAACTATTGCTGTCCTGTTTATTCACTTTCGAAAAACTGAGATAAAAATATGTTGTACGCATGTTTTGGCAGTGGTATGCATACTTATTTGTTAGCCGATTTCAACTCTAATAATCTATTTGCATCGTTAATTAGATTTTTTTTTAAAACCACAAGGTAGACCAGATCCAAATTTTTTTTTTTCATAAAAGATTTACTTATCTTACATTATGGTACTAATTTGTTATTTTAACTTAATTTATATTACGTATTTATGGTGTTTTTGTATCATTTAAAAGTACATTCTTTAAGTAATCTGATTTTTTTGATGCCAACAGGACGTGTAAAACATCTCGACAAAGTTTTAGATAACTTGTCTCATTATTGAACAAAACGGTCCGTGGTTTTTAACTTTATGTCATTCAGTTTAATGTTTCTTCAGTTAAATTTAATTACGATTGTCTATTGTTATTTTTTGTGATTTCTTTCAATATTACTCATAGACATTCCCATTTTATAATATGTATAGACACAATAGAATTTGTCTTTTTTGGCTTAATGTTTGTTTAATTATGTATACAATTAGATATCGATGTACGCAAAGTGTTTTGTAATAAAAAATATAAAAATCCACATATTGTTTTCTTTTGAAACGTGACGTTAATCATACTTCATACGAAATAATGCGAAAGTTTAGATGGATGGATGGATGTTTGTTAGAGTTTGTAGCCTAAACGGCTTAACAGATTTCGATGAAATTTTGTATAGATGTAGAAGATAGTCTGGAAGAACACATAGGCTACACACTTTTGTTTTATTTTAATTACACGCGGACGGAGTCGCGGGCGAAAGCTAGTTAAGAATAACTCCAGAAACATGCAAGCAATGTGTTCGACTGTTTAATCAAAAAAAATATTTATCGCCATCACTATCGCTTCCGAAACAATTTGTTGAAATCATTCCTGAAGAATGGTTTTTAAAATAAGAATTAATTAAAAAGAGAAAATTTTGTAAATGAAAATATTTTTTGAATTAAGAATAACATTAATCTTTTGTAATTCTATTTCTATTGAGGACCCATTTCAAGCTGACAGACGATGGTCTGGAAATAATTTCTGTTTAGTATTATGATTAAACTGCTTGACGCATATCGTGTACAGCTTAAGCGAGTGCCCCTCGGTATTTCAGCAGAAAAACCTGCCATAAATCATATTAATAAGATCAATAATTACTTTCAAGTTTTATACTCGGATAAAATGAGCTGTCGCCCGCAAACTTCATTAACGCAAAGGACCATCCGTTACGCCATTTTGAAATTGCGGAATTTAAAAAAAAAAGCAGCCTATAATATGTCCATGTCAGCTACCCTTCAGTGAAAGTCCGGTCGAAATCGGCCCAGCCGCTTCGGAGACTATCCGGAATAAACGCTGCTTGCCGACAGACAGACAGAAAGACAGACAGACAATTTTTTTTAATGCGATTTTCGTTATCAGCAACGCAAATATATCATCTTACCGAAATCTTGAATTTTTCTTTTGATATTACAAACAGACACTCCAATTTTATTATATGTATAGATATAGATTGATAGATAGTTATAGATATAGAAGATAGAATAGATTTAGCGACCATTACTCAATTTCGTGGTTCCAAGACATATACAAATAACCTAAGATATACCACCGTTGTTATAAAATGGAATTAAATTATTTAAGTGTAAAAAAGACAGTTCACAAACTAGGCGCGAGATTACGCGTCTGTGAAATATAACAGTCGCTTTGTTCGTAAATCCGAAAGCTGCGAATAAGTTGCTGATAACGTTAGCTCGTACGTAATGAATTCGTGAATTTATATACGATAATGAAGAACGGAAAACAACAATAAAAAGCAATTTGCCATACGTTTCCAGAATAAACAGACATAAAAAATTGTTGATAATAATCCAACATTAACAGCTTTCGAGAAATATATAAAATCAATAGTTTTGTTACTTATTATGTTCTTTCGGAACATTTTTCTTTTTAAAGCAGAAATAGTTATTAATATTAAATAGCTAATATTGTTTTTTATAAATTCGATACCGCAAGCCTTAGGCAGGTTCTCGTTTTCTCGTTTCCTTATGCAATCCGATCTTAAGAGAAGGCAAACAAAACGATTTGTTTATTCTAAACGTCCAATTACTTTTGTTACTTAGGAGACCTTTAAAGAATATGAAAATTTTAAAATAAATATAAAACTATGAACTATACTAATGGCCACTTTCCATGCGTTTAACCATTCGTCAGTTTTTTTGGTTTGATAAATAGAAATGCGTTTCTGAACTACCTAATTTGAGTTTTACTGCTTTAAAATTTAGTTTAACCTAACACTAATGAATCACTAGGTTATCTATATCTATATCTATACTAATATAATAAAGCGTAAACACACACTTCTTTGTTGCCTAAGATGTCAGCAATTACTGCATATTTTTGAATATCTCTTTTTTTAATAAAAAGCCCTACACTTACCTTACGCTTTAGGCTATATATTTTCACGCCATTAAACTTAGGGGTAAATATTTTGGATAAAAACTCTAATGTAGGAAAGAGACCATAAGTTGTTGCCAACATCAAGGAGTCAAGGCTGCCATGGTTTGATATCATGTCATGTCATTTTGACATTTGCAATTGATAATTTGACAAATGTAAACAATAAAATGAAATTTTTATAATTTTATGCGGATGAAGTCGCATGGGAACAGCTAGTTTTTAAATAAATGGAAACTTCAGTAACCCAGCATAATTCAAATAAGACCTTGTCAATAGTAGCAACCTCTACTTATATTATAGACTGGTGACGTCTAAGTATAGCCTTAGATAAATACGCGCTAAAAAAATTACAGTCATGTCAGGCGACTGAATATTCTTCATGGTTGAATTAACTTGAACTGTTTCTGTCGTTAGCACACTGTAATTAAAGGTGTTAATGCGACGCGGTCGATCGAGCGGCGGGCGATTTTCAATTTGCATTTGAATCGGCGCCAGTTCCCCTATCGTCGCCGACAAAGGTCGGACGGTGATTTATTTTGTGACGCGGACTGCACAGTTTACTTCCCGATTATCCCGGGATGTAATACTCAATTTTCGAAGTCGCTCTCAAAATAGATTTAGCATCAACCTACGCCATTTTGTGACGTCATACCTCTACTAAGTGATAAAATCATTAGAAAATTATATTCAATTATTCAAGGTATTTAAGTGTACATTTTTTTCTCATTATAGTTTTCAAGTTAAATAGTAATTTCATAAGAAATCTACATTGATCGACTCACTTAGCGACATCTTAACGTATCTGAGTACTGAAGCTAACCATTACGAAACGCAATTCCACGTTTCGTAATTCTACACGGACGGAAAACTAGAATTATTTCAGAGAAATGGGATTTTTACCTTTGATACAAAATAGAACTGGGATCACATAAATTAGATTTTGTCCGAAGCAAGAGGTATATATTATGTAAATTATATAAACATAACGTTAACGGATTATTCCCAACCGTCACCCCGTTCTGTCCCCACGTGGAGACAGATGAGAATAAAAAGTTTCATCCGTCCCACCTTTTGCGACCATGGGACGGTTGGAACTTATTTTATTTCATAACGGTTCCATCTGTCACTTTATTGGTGATAGTAAGACTAAAAGGTGGGACGGATGAAACTTCTTATTTTCACGTGGGGACAGAGCGGGGTGACGGTTGGGAATGATCCACATTAACTTCTTATAGGTGGAATCTACTAAAATATTATAAACCATATTTATAAATTAATACACATACGTGTGTGCTAGATTATTCTTAAAAGTCAGACATTAAGTGCAAATTGGATGTGAACAAAGGGGCCAGCTGAAAATGCACTGATGGCTACGACCGTCCTCTAGTAACTCCCAACTCCTCCCTAGAGAGTCGAAAATATCTGAAAGAATTAAATCAAAATACTTAGATGTCTACAATTCCTAGAAACCAAGACTGAATGAACCATATGTTGAAAAGCACTCGATTTGGAATTAAAAAAAGTTTTTTGACTACTAGCCCTTGCACCCCCATGACCTTCGCCCTTAACCGTAGGTCATCAAGATATTGTCAAATGGTGTCTTAGCATAAATTAAAAGTCTCATATAATATAAAAAAAACATTTTTGGACCACTCTGATGTTATTAAAAACAAAAGGTAAATTTTAGTTGTTATAACAGAAATTCCTTAAAAATTGTCCAAACATCTACAATTTAAGAAGTGAGAAAATAACATGAAAGTTCCAAATATTGTGTTTATTTCTCAAATAAAACTAGTAATCTATCATATAGGATTATTCTGTCTGGACAATTTCTCGCGAAAGCTTTTCCAGTTTTGAGTAACAAGTGTAAATATGACACACTGTTTGTCCCGGAACACGTGAAAGGGTTACTTTAAATGGATTTTATCCGTGTTCGTGTTTCCCAATTTTATTCTGCATTCGATTTCCGAATAAACAGTACCCATTGAGCTATTCATTTGTTTTAAATTCACATCGTGGTTACGAAAAACAAGAGTGTGTTATAAAATAATAAAAAAAACAGCCAAAAACAAACACACACACACTATCGTCAATGAGGTAATAACAACAATAGTAATCTTACTAATATCGTAAAAGCGAAAGGTTTAGATGAATGGATGGATGTTTGCTGGAGTTTGCCGCCTAAACGGCAGAACAGATCTGATAAAACTTGGCATAGATATAGAGCTTAGTCTGGCAGAACATATAGACTACTTAATTTTGTTTTTTTTTTTAATCAGTGCTGACGGAGTCAAGGGTAAAATCTTAATTATACATAAAAGAGCCTTAAATGTTTCCAGTACATTTTACCATTATCCTTTCATAATAAATATTGGCATAGTTATAGTAAAAAAATCTATTGTCACCGCAAAAATCTGTTTGAATCAAAGAGTGTAATCTCAAGTCAAATCACGTTCTATAAAGGAATTTTCGCCGCGCATGCAATGACACAAAGATAATACGAAATATTGAAAACTTGTTTGGGAAACAGCAGCTTGTTAGAGATTAGGGTGAGATAAGAAATAGGACAAGGAAAATCGAGAAGTTTCTTTTAGTTAATACCTCTCTACATTAATAGTATTATCATTTGATCGCTGTGAGAAAGAAATAATAATTGTTAAGACTTATCATGGTCGTCAGTTCAATGAGCTTGCCCACAACTCGAGCTTACCCTTACTTTGTTATCAGCAAGAACATCGTGTAAGTCTACTATTGGACAAATGTTTCCAATGCCTTCAACAGTATTCGGTTTTCCGACTAATTCGGGGTCATCGGTCTACCTTGACGTCACACACAACTGGCCACTAAGCAATAGTACTTATTCCAAGGTTTTCCTACCCCGTCTGACGTCGTTAGCTCGACATGTGTCATATGACATTTTCCATTTACGCCTTCCATTTCCTTTTGTCTCAGAACATCTTTGTGTATAAATAACTCCTATTTTCTTATGTTTGAAATTCAAGGTAAACAGTATGATTAAATATTGAAGATATATGGGGACATAAACCAGAAAGTGTTAAGATTGAATGTGGATGGCTACAAAGGTAGAGGAAGACCGTATGGATGAATTGTGTGAAAGATGATATTCTTAAGAAAGGAGTGGATAGAGATGTATGGAAGAGCAGCACATACTGTGCCGACCCTCGATTAAAGATTATACGTTTAAATATTAAACTGTTCCAATAAAATGGTGAAAAAAAAACTAAACTGCAGTACCGGAGGTTATATTCTTATAGAATAGAATGACGTGAAAACAATAACACGACACGGGCCTTTTGAGCTCGAGTGTACTTAAAAAAGATTAACGTGTTGCGAAACAACTTTGTTACGAGAAAATACTGCCGAGGTAATCATGTTGCCGTCGAAAATTACTTTCCGACAAACAAAAGACGACGTAATCGACAGACTTATTTTGATACTCCTCCACTGGCTTTTATACATACATATTTTTGTTAGACACGACACATCTAACTAATATTATAAAGGCGAAAGTTTAGATGGATGGATGGATGTTTGTTAGAGTTTGTAGCCTAAACGGCTGAACGGATCAGGATGAAATTTGGCACAGATGTAGAGCATAGTCTGGAAGAACACATAGGCTACTTAGTTTTGTTTTTTTTAATACCACGCGGACGGCGTCGCGGGCGAAAGCTAGTTAGGTTATATATATTGACTTCTCTTTGTTAACCTTATTTAACAAGAACATATAAGCTATTTTTTTAAACTAAGTTTGCAGAGTTAGTGTCCTACCAAATTGTATTGTAAATTGTCTGATAATAATCGAACGTGTAAAATATGTTACGGAAATATCGGATTTTATTCCCTTATCTGACAGTGACGTCATTTTTAAGCTATCTGAGCCTCTATCAGCCAGTGGTGGGACAGGCCCTAAATGTTTTAAATCAGTTATTTCATTTTTAATGTTCAGTTAAGATGTCATGTATTTAATGTTTAATGAAATTAATAATTAAACAAAATAAATGTTGTTTAAAGTTTATGGACAGTTAAACAAGACGGACACGGCCACCGCTCCGACATTAATTAATGTTTGCGGACTATTTTGTTAAATTTATGCCCCTTTATACACCATTTAGTGCTTCACGAAAAACCTACTCAATATTTTATATTAGTATAAAAAGTTTCTTTAAATTATCAAGATGTATATAACTAACAACCTTAATAGACAAAATCCATAATAAACTATGTTGTTTTTTAACTGACGGTAGTTTCTGATAGAATATGGAAGAGTGACGAACCACCCGAGGGCAGGATGATGATGATATTAATAAGGAGATTGTAAAAGTTTCAAATCCCCTATATTTGTAGTAATGTTGTCATATCTTCCAATCGAGTGGCTAAAAGCAACTTTCCGATTCATGCATTGCACCAAAAATACTCTAATAGAACGTGACTCGAATCGAGATATTCTTTTTTTAAACAGTTGACCAAGATTCCTCTTCCGTGCGATTGATATTTATAAGCATTATGCGGTTTTTTTTGTTTATACCATTTTTAAATTAAGTTAGCAGATGGTGTAAAGCGCCTGCAAAATTATATTTGCAATGTTTTTGTTAAAAATGATCTTGTCAAAAACAGAGTAGTGAAGAATGTTGTCTGGTTTTTAAGAACTTTTACTGATTAATATGAAATAGTAGGGACTGACAATATTAAGAGTCTGTAAATAACCGTCTATTATCCATTATTGCTAGCAAAGGGTGTCGAAAAACAACTATTAAAAAATAAGCTATCTTTTACTTCATAATTTTTAAAAGCCTGGTCTATCATAGTCTATTTGCATATAAAACATTATAAATATCTGTATTAACGAGTCTATTAATACAAAAAGTACGAAATTTTCATTTTAACCTTAATGGATAACCGTAAAAATGTAGTTGTCATTTTAAAATGGATCATATACGAATAGTGTAAGGTAAAATGTGCTTTGACAACTCGGTTTCATTTGTTTTTATGTTTCCAGAAACTCATTTTGATTTTGAGTCGCATCAAAGGCATTCGATGGTCGTACGTAAATAATTACACAACCAATATTATTTCGAATGGTGAGAGAAATAATATATTTTGGTAAATCGCAAAAAGTTATTTATTATTTTATGTAGTTGCTTTTTAACATTTTACCTCTAAAACAGAGGTTTTCAAACTTGATTCATCGAAAACCCCTTTCAAAATTTTACTACTTTGTATGAACCTACTTCTTTTTTGATATCAGGGGTGATGTTTTTCCAAATGCATGTAGCAATCATACTAATATTCATACTAATATTATAAATGCGAAAGTTTAGATGGATGGGTGGATGTTTGTTAGAGTTTGTAGCCTAAACGGCTAAACGGATTTCGATGAAATTTGGTATAGATGTAGAGGATAGTCTGGAAGAACACATAGGCTACTCACTTTTTTTTTTTTTTTCTAATTCCACGCGGACGGAGTCGCGGGCGAAAGCTAGTATTTATTATACATTGTCATTTATTACATTTGGTTTATGAGCGCAACGAAAGGCAAGCCTTCAGTTCGAAACTAGCTGAATTTTCCCTGAACCAATTTTTCCCCCCAATTTTGTTTACAGCGATGTGCACCCACGTTGTGTCTCCTGTGAAACTTTTGTTTGTTTAACTTTTAAATGTAAAATGTTTGAAAATGTACTCTATTTAGAAAACATCTTCAGATTCTAAAGTACTATTTTCTACGATATGTGGCATTTGCAAAAGAAATCCTACTTGCTTCTCTATGTTGTTACGATTTTTGCAAACCGGAATGTTGCTATTTCAGTAAGCTGACTCGAAGCCATTTGCATCCGCTTATAACGAAAATGCAGCAACTTCTCACATTATAATAAAGAACGATTTATCAACAACAAAAAAACTTTCTACTATCTTTTGGACATACTTAAATGAATATAATCATATCATACTAATATTATAAATGCGAAAGTTTAGATGGATGGATGTTTGTTAGAGTTTGTAGCCTAAACGGCTGAACGGATTTAGATGAAATTTGGTATAGATGTAGAGCATACTCTGGAAGAACACATAGGCTACTTTTTATCCCGGGAATAGTTACGGTTCCCGTGGGATTCATTAATGTAGTTTTTTAATGTTCACTCGATCATTCTGCAACGGTTCAACATATCTTATTGAAATTTGGCACAGATATAAAACAAAGTCTGCAGTACACATGAGATGAGATCATCCCCGATAAATGTCCGGTTCCCGAGGGATACGTAGCTTATTGTTATTTCTATAGTTCGTATGTTTTCTTATACCACGCGGATGAAGTCGCGGGCAACAGCTAGTCTTTAATAATATTTTGTATAAAAGAGGAATGATATGTATTTAATTAATAAACTCAAAAACTACTGGGCAGATTACAAAAAATCTTTTACCATTGGAAAGCGTCATCATATCTGAGTAACAGGTTTTTACTATTTCCACGCATACGAAGTCGCGAGCAAAACCTAGCGTAAAATATTTAGTTCCACCTATTTCTTACGTTTCTACATTAGATATAGATTTACACATTAACAAAATATGAAATGAAATAGCCTTTTATTCAGAACTAGCTGTTCCCATGCGACTTCATCCGCATAAAATTATAAAAATTTCATTTTATTGTTTACATTTGTCAAATAATCAATTGCAAATGTCAAAATGACATGACATGATGTCAAACCATGGCAGCCTTGATTCCTTGATGTTGGCAGCAACTTATGGTCTCTTTCCCACATTAGAGTTTTTATCCAAAATATTTACCCCTAAGTTTAATGGCGTGAAAATATATAGCCTAAAGCGAAAGGTACGTGTAGGGCTTTTTATTAAAAAAAGAGTTATTCAAAAATATGCTATAATTGCTGACATCTTAGGCAACAAAGAAGTATAGATAGCTTACAAAAACATACATATGAACTAGGTATACAGAGTTACACAATTTTTTCTTAACAGCTATCTGTTTGCCAGTATTAACAAAATATAGACGTAAGTATCTATTTGGGTTTATTTTCACGTGTTTTTAAAACAACCCATTAGTCAGTTTTCATTACTTACTCGATTAAACAATTGTCCGTACCCTGGATAAGAATAATGACAGTCGTTATGTACATATCTCGCTGTAAAACAAATAAAAAAAATTCAGACCGAACATCTATTGGAAAAGGCCGATACTCGTTTTAATTATTTATTTACGCATAGATGTACATTATAAATAATATCGTAAACAAGTTCACGCTTGCAATTTGTCGTTTATACTAACTCTTTTTTATAACTATACTAGCTGTTGCCCGCGACTTCGTCCACGCAATGTTAAGATAAAAAAGTAGCCTATAATATGCCCGTCTAAGCCCTTTCAGAGATTACCCGGAACAAACGCGGCTTGCTGACAGACAGACAAAAAAAATTAAATGCGATATTCGTTTTCAGCAACGCAAATACACCATCTTCCCGAAATCTGGAATAATTCTTTTTATATTACAAACAGACACTCAAATTTTATTCCATGTATAGATATCCTATCTACATACAAGACGATTATAACGTTAATTAAAATAGGTTTTTTCTAGATTATAATGAAGGAAATATAAAAATAATGTGAGATTTAACGTTCTACTAGTGTTCACAATATATTAGCGAGATGAAAAAGGTCGCTATCGATCCAATTCTTGACCTCCTAATCTTTCCATTACCTAATATGTAATCCCCTCTATTAGAAAACCAAAGAGACTCTGTCTAAACATAGAAAATACATATCTTTCTTATAAGACTACAAACATTTAGTAGTTATATGTTACAACCCAACAACCACTTACATTGTGATCATGTTTGACTTAAAAATATGAATAATAGAAAAAAAAATCTCCCAATTAGGGTTGGCGACAAGCAGGTTGCCGGCCGTAGAAATTAAGCCAAAACATTAAAGTTTATAAAACCTTGTGCCAGACAAGGAAGTTAATGGATTTAATAATATTATTATGTTGACTGACTTATATTCAATGAATGAAAATATATCAAACTAGCTTTCGCTCGTTACTCCGTCCGCGTGAAATTAAAAAAAAAAAACAAAAGTGAGTAGCCTATATGTTCTTCCAGATTGTCCTCTACGTCTACGCCAAATTTCATCGAGATCTGTTCAGCCGTTTAGGCTACAAACTCTAACATCCATCCATCCATCTAAACTTTCGCATTTGTAATATCAGTAAGATTATCTCGCTTGATAAAACCAGTTCAGCCATTTAAGCTCTAGAAAGTGGCTTTAATACATCATAACTAAATGTTCATTAAATCCTTGTGACGTAGTCAACAAACACACGAATAGACATAATGTTCGTAAGTTACGGGTTTCTTACCACGATTGAGTTGTTTTAGCTCCCGATATTTCGGCACAGTTGCATGCGCCATGTTCACGGGCTGACTGAAGTGATGCGGTAGTGTGAAAAAAAAAGAAAAATTAAAAAAAAAAGAATAGATTATTATTTCGATAACGAAAAGACAGATAATGCAAATATTTTCTAGTTAGAAGAATGTATAAGAATTGTTTTCGTAAACTTAAAACATAAATAGTGTAAGATTAAAGTGATATCTCTCTGTTATTTTATATTGTTACCACAAAATAATACTTAGCTTTTCTCTTGTCTTGATCGTACTTAACGGGTTTTAGAGAACTCCTATAAGTGTTTTATTTATCTTCTCGCTGCTTTTATTTTCAAATAGAAATTCTTTTAGAGCAAAGTGTTTTTCGCACTAGATACGTTTCTCTGATAGAATCTCTTACTTTCTGAATCTTTTTCTTCCGAAACTTAGGAGAGCAATAAACATAGAGCGTAAAACAGAAATTACGTAAGTTCTTTTATAGTGCATTTCGTTACATGCAACTTTTGCTCAAATTTCTACACCTTTTAAAATTATTCGGCTACGATTCGTATATTGAGAGCGTCGGTAGCACACCTTTTACCTTATCTGACAGTGACGTCATTTTTAAGCTATCTGAGCCTCTATCAGCCAGTAGTAGGACATGCCTTAAAGAATCTTCTTTTATACAAACTGAATTATATTTACAGTTGAAGTATGATAAATCTTTGTAAGGTAAGTTGCGAATAGTGAGATGTAGGAAAGAAGTTTAGTGCTATCAAACCGCACTTGTTCTCAAAACAGATGTAACAAAGTTGTGTAAAGTTTTGTCACGTACAATAAAACCCAAGCCACCGCAGCGACACAAGTCTAGGAGAAATGCCAACGATACAAAACTATAGCAAAACATTTGTTTAGTTTTTTTTCTCGTAAAAGTATTTGTGCTTTTATAAATTCGAAATATCGAATGTGCACTATATTAATATGTTTATTTTAAACAAAATCATACTAATATTATAAATGTGAAAGTTTAGATGGATGGATGGATGGATGGATGGATGTTTGTTAGAGTTTGTAGCCTAAACGGCTTAACGGATTTCGATGAAATTTGGTATAGATGTAGAGGATAGTCTGTAAGGACACATAGGTTACTCACTTTTGTTTGTTTTTTACTTCCACACGGACGGAGTCGCGGGCGAAAGCTAGTAATATTATAAATGTGAAAGTTTAGATGGATGGATGGATGTTTGTTAGAGTTTGTAGCCGAAACGGCTGAACAGATTTCGATGAAATTTGGTATAGATGTAGAGGATAGTCTGGAAGAAAAGAGAAAGGAAAAAGAAAGCTAGTAAGTAATAAAAAGTATAATGATTTTGAGAGTTAAAAACATATGTAACTATTATCATCTTATTGACAAACAAAGGATTTTATAATGCACAAATAAACTTTACTAACTTATATTACTTTGTATTCTTACAAATAAATTCAGTTTAATTTTTTTCATCGTTAATTTTTTCAACTCTGAGCAAACAAAAAGCGTGGAATGCTTTATTCTGATTCGGTAACATTTAAAAAGCGTTAATTAAATTACACGGGCTGTTACTACACCGCTTAAAGGCGACAGCAACAATTATATAACGCTTCTATGGTAGATTAATTTTATTCAAACCAGCTGGAAATTAAAGAATGACTAATACATATATCTGAAATTAAGGAATGATTACATAGCAAGAATCTAGTTTATAGAGGCTTTTCTCAGGTGTGTTGGCCCTATCGGCGGGGGGAGAAACGCACCTGCTTCCTTATGTAATCAAAAAATCTGCCCTCAGCACTACTTTAATAAGTTACATTTTTCACTATCCTACTATTGTCATAGGAAGGGCTTCTTAAGAAAATTTTTCATTTCATTCTCTACATGTATTAGATTTTTCTCAACAAGAATATCACAAACATGATTAAGAGCGGGCGCACACTTTTGACTAAACTATCGCACAACTGTTTAGTCGCCTTAGATTCCTATGAGCTTATATGAAGGTGCGCCTACTCGATTTTAGTTGTGCAACTAAACAGTTGAATGGGCAGCAAAACAATCGCCATTCGCAGAACACAGCGATAGTTTAGTCAAAAGTGGGCGTCCGTTTTAATCTAGATTTATGATCATACACCATCATTAATATATTTTTTTACTATTTAACCTAGTTTACAAGTATCTACTATTATTAGATCTATTAAAGGGCAAGTGTACTAATTTCAAGTGTGTAATTTTTTCCTTTATTACACAAACGTGGCAATTTCACAACGAAACTCTGCACTAGAAGTGTACAATTACACTCCCCGCACTAATCATTAACGGAAGTTTGACTCAAAACTTTACAACGACTACGTACAGTCAGCGAAACTGAAGGTGTTCCACTTTAAAAGGTACAATCCTTATTAATGTATGTATACGAAAAAAAAGTTGATGATTTACGGCTAGTTTATATAATTATCCCTTCGTTAACACCACACGTTAGTTGTTTGTAGAAAGAGGCGAAGTTTGTCTCGATGCAATGAATAAGGCAATTTTTCCTAAAATGGAACACCGTGGATGTCCGCGACTGTACTTGCTTGTTAATAGTATAAGGTTTTGAATGCACTAGGGTTTTAATTCCTGAATTTATTCATACATTTCATTGAAATTATGAGTCGGTACCAATTACATTATTACCGTGTGTAGTTATAAGTATGTTAATATTGTTAACATTTGTTTAGGACCTGTCCCACCAAATTGTAAATTGTCTGACAACAATTCAACGTGTAAAATATGTGATCGAAATATCGGATTTTGTTCCCTGATCTGACAGTGACGTCATTAAGCTATCTGAGCCTCTATCAGCCAGTGGTGGGACATGCCCTTGACACAAGCGATAACTTAATAAAAAATAAAATATAATCTCTGTTTCTCGTTTTGTTAAAACAATTTCAAATTTCCAAGACCATTCGTAATTATTTCCTAATTAAATATATTATCAGTTCCATAAACTTTTTATTAACAAACATTATGTTGATTAAACAACAAAACAGGGGTATTCCAGCTAATGAAAACTCTAAGAAAGTCATGTAAAAGAAGGCAAATAAATTGAGTTAATTACTAACAAAACGCCCGTAATTAGAGGAAGGTCACTAAAAGTAAAAGTCGTTACCGTAAAGGTAAAATGCCGCGCTGCAGAAAAAGGGAAATTGCTTTTATACTATCTACCTACATAGTAGATAGAGTGAATGTTCTGATTTCATTGTACTTGTACATTATATATGAATACTTGTTTAGTGCTATACTAATTAACACGTTCACTGCGTAACAGGCCGATATCGACCTGACGCGGTACTCAAGCGTGCGAAACGAGTGTCTCAGGTGTATACACATTACAAAAAATGTATACATTATGTTTCCACAAAGTTATAGCAATTTAATCTATCTCAGTGCTGGTGGGTCTAGAAAGACCTGCCACGCACTGGCGGATATATCATTGGGGGCGCATTTCGGCCCGCCGCCGCACCAGATGAAGAATTATGATTTTACTTGCCGCAGTAAATGTGTTAATGTGCCCTTTATTTAACGGCGTACTATCATATAATTAGAACAGAAACTCTATGAATTATTTTATAGACCTTAAGCGACAAGATTGTCTAAACCTCAATTTGAATGTTAACATAATTTCTACTAGCTTCTAAAAAAGCTACTTAATTCAAAAGCTTCGCTTCAAAAATACTACATACTAGCTTGTGGCTATAACTTCGTCTGTGTGGGATTTAAATATAGAGTTTGTATTTAGTTTAGTTTTGCAGTGTTAGTTGTCACCGTTCAGCCGTTCTGGATCTAGTCGTATGTGGTTACAAACATCTATCCTATCGCATTAATATATTAGTAAGATAACTTGTGTTAGTCCTCTATATAATTCGTAGCAAAATCACACTATTTTAGTGGTAATAATATAGTTATCTATGTACATAATCTAATTAAAGCGTCCAATAAATTGGAACAATATTATGTTTGCGTTAGCTGTCTACACCAAGTAGAAGCGTGAGCGTGAATGTTGAGACAAGAAGGTGAGAATACATTTCATCATCATCGGACTTTATCTGCCCACTACTGCATTAGTAAAGAATTATTTTTAAATTAAAAAAAAACCACCTGACTACCACGTATGACTACAGATTACACTGAAAAATGTCATTTGCATACTGGCTTAACATTTCGTTGATATTCCTCATTGGCTACGTGTATGCCGCCCTTATAACCGGAGCGTAATAACGTTTGCACATTTCTGCTTACTTAATCACCCAATCAGTCTCGCTGCGAGGGAGATATCAGGTCATTGACCTGACCGGTATCATGAAATAAAATAAACAATGCCTACATTTGTAAACCGAAATAGCACACATATAGAAACACATTCAATTACACCTCTTTATCAATAGATACTTATACTCCAATAATTATTAGTTTACTATAATACTAAAAAACTTCTTTATCTATCTATACAGGGTGATACTTAACGGACGGATGTGAGTGTATTTAATAATGATAATAATAATGACAGCATACCGGATGCATCATCCACGTTCATCTGTAATGAGGTTGTACATCCCGCGGAAACATGGGGGTCGTGGCTACTTAAATGCCAAGACTCTCCATAACCGCGAGGTGTACAATCTTAGGGAATATTTCCTTAAGGTTAACGTGGAGATGTATCAGGATGTTGTAGCCATCGACAAAGGACTCACGCCGCTTTCCCTGGCTACCACGAACTGGCGGAGGTGGAGGTTTTAAGTGTCTCAGACGGCATAAGTGTATGGAAGAGTAAGGAGCTACACGGTAGGTTCCATCGGGCCTTAACTGGTCCTGATGTGGATCAATTATCCTCCGTGGCTTGGCTACGCTTCAATAACCTCTTTGGGGAGACTGAAGGTTTTGTCTTTGCAATCATGGACGAAGTCATCGTAACGAATAACTACCGGAAACATATCCTAAAGGATGGTACGACTGACATTTGTCGGGCATGTCGTCGGCCCGGTGAGTCTATTAGACATATCGTTTCCGGTTGTTCTCGCCTTGCGGACGGTGCATACTTGCATAGAAATAACCAAGTGGCCAAGATTATCCATCTGCAACTTGCCCTTAAATATGCTCTTGTGGAATCTGAGGTACCATATTACCAATATCAGCCTTCACCAGTTCTGGAAAATAGCCGTATCACGCTCTACTGGGATCGATCTATTATTACGGACAGGACTATTGCTGCCAATAGACCTGATATAGTAATAATAGATCGGTCGGAGAGTTGTGTAATGTTAGTCGATATCACTATCCCACATGACGAGAATCTCGTGAAAGCCGAAAAAGAAAAATTATTAAAATATTTGGATCTGGCTCACGAGGTTACCGCCATGTGGCGTATGAAATCGACTACCATTATTCCGATGGTCGTTTCGGTGCACGGGCTAATAGCGAAGAGCTTCGACCAACATCTCAAGAAGCTCTCGCAAGACAGTTGGATTAAGGGCCCGATACAAAAGGCGGTTATTTTGGAAACCGCACGTATTGTGAGGAGGTTCCTGTCTCTGCAGCCCTGACCACTGGTTGCTTGAGTCATCGGATTCCGCAGCCGGTGGAGTTCTATTTTTTTATATAATATGTTTTATTTTATTTTTATAATAAATCATGTAAAATATATTATATATAAAAATAAGAAATTAAAGATATGCAAAATAATAATAAAGTAATTTAATCCATTCAGAAGGCAAACATCATACATTTAATTACACAGTTGACAAAAATAATGACGGAGGGAAAAATAAGTGTTACAAACAACAACAAAAAATAACATAAATACACAATAATAAGCATAATATGATTTTTTTTTTTAACTAAGTTCGCTATGCTGAATGGATAAGGCCTTTACTCAGCTATGTGCTTATTACAGAATAGCAATAAGCGCTAATATTCTGTAAAAGCCTTTTGTGGCAGTACGTCAGTTACAGCATTAAATTATAAGTTAATTGGAAAAGAGAGGGAAAATAAAATAAAACCAAAAATGGGATATCGATAATTTTAGCTGAGTTTGATATGGTATATAGAAAAAAAAAATAGTGAATGATCGCACTAATACCTAAACTGTAAAAGGCGTGGCTAATATAATATGCGGAAATAATGAAAACAAATTTACAAGAAATAATAATACAACAACCGAATAAAAATGACAATAAATTTGGAAACGAATAAAAAATATAGAAAATAAATAACGAATAAAAAAAAAACGTAAAATCTTCAGATTGTTGCTAATATTTTACAAGATGTATGTCTGATTAACGCGTTCATATAAATTTTTGAGTTTCAATCAAAAACAACCGCAATTTGTTTTTGAAAGTGTTTTTGGTGCGTGCGCTCTTAATAGGTGGCGGGATGTTATTCCAACACTTTGTTGCCGCATACCTAAAACTACCGCGGAACGCGGCGGACTTATACCGTTGGGTGCACAATTGTGGAAATCGTTGCCTACGTTCTGAGTTCGTACTCCTTGTCCAAATCAGTTTATTGAAAATGTATTTTGGAGCTTCTGTTTTTACTACCTCAAAAAGCAGGCACGCCAGATGAAGTTTCCTACGATAAACAATTTTTAAGATCTTGTGGTCATTTAGGAATGGCGTAATGTGGCTTCGCGGTGGTATTGAGAAATAAAACCGAGCGCAGGCATTTTGTACCCGTTGTATTAATTTTTCCGTCCTAGTATATAAACAAGGCCCGTCCTGACAATGACAAACAATGACAACGGACACAATCGGCGTTCGCCGTATAATTACCACACGCACGGCACTTCGGCATTTCAATCAATAGATGGCGCTGTTTTATAGTTTAACTTTTAATTTTATAAAAACGTTTTATTTTCGTTAAAATTTAGGTGAACACTTTTTTCTTTGGCACACTAATAACGGTTTTATAGTCTTTATACTAAACAGCCACTAATGTTAAAAATTACTGTTGCCGCGAAAAAAAACTTTAACGAAGTTGACGGTAGCACTGAAATACTTTCTTACACATATTACACAACCACTTTTATTGTGAATTCGGGCTAATTAGGCTAAGATAACAATATCAGCTATCGATAACACCTTTAACTTCACTCCGCGACAAAAATTAGTACGAAAATTACTTGTCTAATATTTTAAAAAACGGGATATTGTTAACAGTAAACCGCTGCCACTGACGTATGTGACGTCACCCCTGTTTCCCACCCCTATTTGAGTTTTTGTTTTTAGGGGGTGGTGGTCTGTCAACCCCACGGGGACCAGCCGTGTTGGGGTTGTTCCGCTTCTGGATGCTGATGTGTAGTTGCTATTTGCTTTGGTTAGATTTTGTTAATTGTAAGGAGCTAGATCTTGGTCTCATCATGTCGAACGCATTCTTTATGTTTTCTTTTATTGATGAGGTGTTGCTTACTGGTTTCTTTGCGTAATTTTGATTTTCGGGTGATGACGACTGATCTCTCTTTCTTTTCTCTATGTTTATATCACCTTTTTTGACTATAATCTTATCGTATTTTATGTAAGCAAAATTACCTTTGGACTGTTACTACTACTAAATAAATATGTACTAAGAAAGAAGGTGTAGGTGTTTTAGGCTTCCTTCAAATTTAACCTGTAAAGGTTGAAAAAAGAGGGCGAACGTAGGTTTTGAACTTGTAAACTCCACGCGGACGAAGTCGCGGGCTACAGCTAGTTCAATACAAATTGAGCTATACTAACACCTGGAAACCACTGTCGTAGAAGCTATGATTCTCTTTTGGATTATTTCTATTTCATATTGCTTTATTCATTGCCGTAGTGTGTATAGATTTAGATATAAAAATATAAATTTTGGCACAGATGTAGAGCATAGTCTTGAAGAACACATAGGATACTATTTTTTTTAATATTGCCATATATGTACATAGACGCCTGCCGCCCCGTGGCGCTGTTACTGCGGCATAAAATGTAAACAATTTTTTCCTTATTAGTTTCGCCAACATCAAATAATTACTAGTAGACAATAAAATTTAGTAAGGACAATTAAAAAAAAATCCGTTAAAGAAAAAGTATTACTGTTAAATAACTTCGTAGCTGAATCACGCTATTAAATTTTTTCTTCCCTTATAATAATGAAAGAGATGCAATGTGAATAAAAATAAAATAAAACTCCAAGTATCTTTATACTTGGAATTCCATGACAAAAATTTATTTTTATTTCGTCGGGATGTCGGGATTCGATCTCGGTTAGCCAACTGTTCTGATTTAACGACGATTTGCGAAACGAGATGGCGCTTATAAAAGCATTTAGTACTGTTACCAAGGATTTGTGTTTAAAATGTTATTTTACGGTATTAACAAACTGTTATAACCGTAAAATATATATTGAAAATATAGTTTATTAATCATATAAAAATAATATAAAGAAATCAAGAACGTGAAAGACAAATTACCATGTATAAAAAATTATTAGTGTAAGTATTGCCGCTAGAGTTCTAAAACACGCTATAAACTTTTCTGCATCACTCAGTATATATAGATCGGACGTCCTTACTACATTGGGAGTCTGTTTTCTACACATGTGGAATGATGTTGCATATTATTGTTGTAATCTTACTCTGGATCTTTACAGAGTTTTCAGTACAAATTTATTAATGTGCGTGTTCAATGTGTGTATATTAATAATGTTTCCCCCAAGGACCAAGTTTTTCTTATATTGTGGCCTGGGCAGCCATTTTCCTTGGTCCGAGGGGGCTTTTTCCGGGAAGGATTTACCCGATTATTGATTATTGATATATTGATATTACAATTTGAATGATTATTGATATTACAATTTGAATGATTATTGATATTACAATTTGAATGATTATTGATATTACAATTTGAACGATTATTGATATATTACAATTTGAACGATTATTGATATATTACAATTTGAACGATTATTGATATTACAATTTGAACGATTATTGATATATTACAATTTGAACTTAAATAATAATAGGCGTGTGTCGTCATCGCCGTTATTACACTCAATCCACTGCTGTAGAGACATGATTCTCTTTTGTTTTTTACAACAAATCTTTTTTTTAGTAATCTATACTAATATTATAAAGAGGAGAATATTTTTGTATGTATTGAAATAACCTAAAAACTACTGGGCTGATTTTAAAAATTCTTTCACCATTAGAAATATAATTTATCTGTGAGTAACATAGGCCATATTTTTTATTATTTTTAAATTTCACGCGGGCGAAGTCGCGAGGAACAGCTAGTATAATATACTAGCATTCGCCCGCGTCTCCGTCCGCGTGGAATTCAATAGAACAAACATGACTCTCTTTTGTTTTTTATAACACATCTTATTTTTTAAGTAATATAATATAATATTCTTGTGTCTTATAATTTATTTCTTATGTGATTGTTCTATAACTTATCTGTTGGTGTACTTTATAAATAAATAAATAAATAAATACATAAATAAATACATAAATAAATAAATATACTAGCTTTCGCCCGCGTCTCCGTCCGCGTGGAATTGAAAAGAACAAAAGTGAATAGCCTATGTTTTCTTCCAGACTATCCTCTAAATCTATTCCAAATTTCATCGAAATTTGTTTAGCCTTTTAGGCTATAAACTCTAACAAACATCCATCCGTCCATCTAAACTTTCACATTTATAATATTACGAACCGGACATTTTCGGGGATGAACCTTATCCCATGTGTACTCCAGACTTTGTTTTATATCTGTGCCAAATTTCAATAAGATATGTTGAACCGCTGCAGAATTTTTATTTTTTATTTTGTTCTCGTGTGAGTTTTTCCAAAAAAGGAGATAACGGTACGTAAGCTCAATTATTTGGCTCGTTCAAGAAAAAAAATGACCACTGTAAATACATTATTTTGGACGTACAAATCTTAGCCGGAAATCTGATTTTTACGATTTTCTCATAAAACAATCAATAACTTTAAAACTATAGAAAATCGGGCAACATACTTTGAGCTTAAACGATAGCTATTGAGGTCCTCTAACTCCACCAAACTGTTGATCCGTCCGTTAAGAATCACCCTGTAAATCTCTTTTGACATATGACTCCTACTGCTGGGCATAGGCCTCCCCCAAAGATCACTACGAAAAACTACTTTAGAAAACTCAGTTTTGGTATCATAATACCTAATTATTAAACGCTAGCTTTTGCCCGCGACTCCGTCTGCGTGAAATTTAAAAATAATATTATAATAAAAACAAAAGTATAGCCTATGTTACTCACAGATAAATTACCTTTCTAACGGCGAAAGAATATTTAAAATCGACCCACTAATTTTTGAGCCTATTAATTAAAATCAAACAAAAAAAGTTTTCCTTTTTATAATATTAGTATAGAAAAGCGACACGCCCCAGTTACGCATGGATGGAATGGATGTATTTCATGTCTTTTCTGTCATATCCATACCCTTCCCGTTGATATCCTGGTTATTATATGGCCTATGTTAGTAATAATGTAAGTTTCTAATGTTAAGAGTTTTTGAAATCAGTTCACTAGTTTCATCATCATCTCCCCTGCCTTATCCTACTTCCGTAGGGTCGGCGCACCGGGTTTTCGTCCTCCGAATCTTACTTCTTACTAATATTATAAATGCGAAAGTTTAGATGGATGGATGGATGGATGTTTGTTAGAGTTTGTAGCCTATACGGCTGAACCGATTTCGATTAAATTTGGTATAGATGTAGAGGATAGTCTGGAAGAACACATAGGCTACTCACTTTTGTTTTTTTTAATCTCACGCGGACGGAGTCGCGAGCGAAAGCTAGTAACTAATAATAATAATAGTTTCGTGACCTTCAAAGCAATCAAATTGCAATTGATTCCCCTTTGTAAAGAATAAATACAAAACTATCTACTACAAAATACAATGTAATTAAAAAAAATGCTATTTAATTGCAAATAGAATAAATTAGTTCTTCTACGAGTAAGTGGAAATGTTCTCTTCTCCATTTAGTTTGACAACAGTCGTTCATTAAAGTAGCGCTACCATTTGACAGGTCTTTAAAATGTTGACGCCGAGTACGGTCCTGTTTGCCAAATTGCCAAGTGCACTCTCTTATTGCAACTATTTACAAAATATAACTACAAATATATACAAGACTAGCTGTTCCCGTGCGGCTTCATCCGCATGAAATTATAAAAACTTTATTTTATTGTTTAGATTTGTCAAATTCTCAATTGCAAATGTCCAAATTACCGTTACCTTAATAACCTTGCTTCCTTAATGTTGGCAGCTTGTAATTTATGGTCTCTGTCCCATATGAAGTTTTTTTTTATTTACTTACCCTGTAAGTTTAAAAATGTATAGCCGAAAGTGTGTCGTAAGTGTAGGGCTTTTTATTAAAGAAAGATTTATTCAAAAACATGCTGTGATTGCTGACATCCTACGCCACGAAGCAGTGTGTGTTTACGCCTTATTTTATCTATAGGTACAAATATTATAAAGAGGAAAGATTTGTATTTTTGGATGTAATGAAATAACTCAAAAACTACTGGGCCTATTTTAAAAATTCTTTCACTATTAGAAAGGAAAAATATCTGTGAGTAACATAGGCTACATTTTATTACTAGCTGTTGCTCGCGACTTTGCCCGCGTGAAATTACAAATATAACCTATTACGTTCGCCCTTTTTTTCAACCTATTACCAAAAGTATTAACTTAGTAGTAATCTACGTAATAACAGAAATCTACCGATGCAAGATTCCAAATTTCTAAGCCCGGTAGCTTGTAAGCTGATTTTTCGGTTACCCTTATTGTTTGTGTTGGCGATATCTTCTAAACTATTAGTCCAATTTAAATACTGTAAAGAACAATTTTATTCTACATTAAATTCTCCTGATAACAAACGCATTTATTTGGATAAGGCTTAATATTGAAACCAATAAAATAACGCTGCAAATAGCGTACGGTTTTTAATTCATTTTGTAAACAAAAAAGAAAACCGTTAAAGATAGACATATGCTATCGCGGATTTTTCTGTAGAACTTTTTGAGATCTACAATTCTTTCATACATTATTTTTATATACCTCTAACGGTTTAGGCAGTGTAAGCCGAGAAAAGTTAAAGTTTAGTGAATTTTTAACGCCGGCGTCCAGAAACAGGCAGTTTATTAATAGTTCCTAAACATAAGTAATAATATAATATAGCCTATGTTACTCACAGATAAATTACCTTTCTAATGGTAAAAGAATTTTTAAAATCGGCGTAGTAGTTTTTGAGTTATTTCAATACATACAAAAATACAAAAATACAAAGTTTTCCTCTTTATAATATTAGTATAGAAGTATAGATATAGATTACTATAGTTTCTACGTATGTCTTCAAATATGAAGAATTATCTCCTGAAACGTTTCAGTAGTCAAAATCAGTGAGGGTGGAATGATAAATGAATGAATCCTAATAAATCTTACTAAATTTCGCGAATGATCGACGTTTAATAGCTCCTCATAAAGCGCCCTTTATCGCTCTCTTGTACAAGATTGACTACGAAGATTATGAAAATAAATCATTTTTTAAGTTGTTAACGAAAGCTATCGTATTTTTGACTGATCTATTCAAAGTATTATTAAGACTTCGTAATCATAATTAAAAACATAAAGGACTTTAATTACATAGTTTTTTTTTGTTTAATGCATTGCAGATTTAATTTTATATATTCAATTGTATAGGAAACTTGCCTAATATTAATCCCTCTCCCTTTCCGCGCTTTTCTTTAGAGGAAAGGGTGGGAAGGAAAAGTGGATTTCACGGTGGAGGAGACGCATAGGAAGGGGAAATATCTTATTTATGTGCGTCTCCTCTTCCGTCGATTAAGAGTAGGCAACGCATTTGCAATTACGGGTGTCTATAAGCAGCGGTCACTTCGTCATTTCGGCGGATTCAGGTGGCCGCTTACACGTTTTCTACCTTATAGTTAATATAAAAAAAAATACTGCAAACGTATAGAAATCAATTTAATAGTATTTTTTGTTATGTTAATATGAATAATTTGTACTCCTTCTGTAGTGAACAGAATGACAGTACAGATCAGTAACCTTGTCAAATATTTGTTCAAGATATAATGTTTGACTTGCAAAATAAATAAAATCACAAAGCTACTCTACATTCAAAAATCCCAGCCGACATTAATTACATTTAAAAGATTTGCAAAGCTTTTCCAAAGCTAAGCCCCCTGAGGTATCAAGGTAAGCTTTGCTAGATATTTCGAAAGGGCATTAAATTTTCTCTGTGTATGTGATCGACAGTCACTTACATCTTATAAAAGATTGACTACAAAACGATTGAGGTAACGTTAAATAAATAAAATGGTACATCTCAAAGAGCTTTATTTCAATTAAACGAATAAGAATATATGAATTGAGAACATCCTTTTTGGAGTTACAAAAGGACCTGTATTCAAAAATGAACACTCAAAGACTCGATGAATAAATTAAAATTAGTGTTAAAAATAAACTTAAAATGGTTAAATTAAGTTCCCTTTCCTTTCCACCCCGTTCTTATAAGTGGATTAGACGGAGATGGAGACGCATAGAAAGGTACAGAGGATATACTCTGCGGTCTATCCTCACTTGATTAAAGGTACCCATCTGTAACCAATTGTATATTTGTTATTTTTTAAGCAACCCAATTTATGTTTTATGAAGTCATTGTTTATCCACGTAAGTTACTGAAGCAAGAATTGTTTATCTTTAATTGTAAATACATGATGCCATGTGTCTGGATTACTACTGTAAGAAAAAAGTCTATGTAAAATCATGTAATTATGTTGATAAGATTAATTTAAATAAATAAATAAATAAATAAATAAATAAATAAAATCACAAAGCTACTCTACATTCAAGAATCCCAGCCGACATTAATTACATTTAAAAGATTTGCAAAGCTTTTCCAAAGCTAAGCCCCCTGAGGTATCAAGGTAAGCTTTGCTAGATATTTCGAAAGGGCATTAAATTTTCTCTGTGTATGTGATCGACAGTCACTTACATCTTATAAAAGATTGACTACAAAACGATTGAGGTAACGTTAAATAAATAAAATCACAAAGCTACTCTACATTCAAGAATCCCAGCCGACATTAATTACATTTAAAAGATTTGCAAAGCTTTTCCAAAGCTAAGCCCCCTGAGGTATCAAGGTAAGCTTTGCTAGATATTTCGAAAGGGCATTAAATTTTCTCTGTGTATGTGATCGACAGTCACTTACATCTTATAAAAGATTGACTACAAAACGATTGAGGTAACGTTAAATAAATAAAATCACAAAGCTACTCTACATTCAAGAATCCCAGCCGACATTAATTACATTTAAAAGATTTGCAAAGCTTTTCCAAAGCTAAGCCCCCTGAGGTATCAAGGTAAGCTTTGCTAGATATTTCGAAAGGGCATTAAATTTTCTCTGTGTATGTGATCGACAGTCACTTACATCTTATAAAAGATTGACTACAAAACGATTGAGGTAACGTTAAATAAATAAATAAATAAAATCACAAAGCTACTCTACATTCAAGAATCCCAGCCGACATTAATTACATTTAAAAGATTTGCAAAGCTTTTCCAAAGCTAAGCCCCCTGAGGTATCAAGGTAAGCTTTGCTAGATATTTCGAAAGGGCATTAAATTTTCTCTGTGTATGTGATCGACAGTCACTTACATCTTATAAAAGATTGACTACAAAACGATTGAGGTAACGTTAAATAAATAAAATCACAAAGCTACTCTACATTCAAGAATCCCAGCCGACATTAATTACATTTAAAAGATTTGCAAAGCTTTTCCAAAGCTAAGCCCCCTGAGGTATCAAGGTAAGCTTTGCTAGATATTTCGAAAGGGCATTAAATTTTCTCTGTGTATGTGATCGACAGTCACTTACATCTTATAAAAGATTGACTACAAAACGATTGAGGTAACGTTAAATAAATAAAATCACAAAGCTACTCTACATTCAAGAATCCCAGCCGACATTAATTACATTTAAAAGATTTGCAAAGCTTTTCCAAAGCTAAGCCCCCTGAGGTATCAAGGTAAGCTTTGCTAGATATTTCGAAAGGGCATTAAATTTTCTCTGTGTATGTGATCGACAGTCACTTACATCTTATAAAAGATTGACTACAAAACGATTGAGGTAACGTTAAATAAATAAAATCACAAAGCTACTCTACATTCAAGAATCCCAGCCGACATTAATTACATTTAAAAGATTTGCAAAGCTTTTCCAAAGCTAAGCCCCCTGAGGTATCAAGGTAAGCTTTGCTAGATATTTCGAAAGGGCATTAAATTTTCTCTGTGTATGTGATCGACAGTCACTTACATCTTATAAAAGATTGACTACAAAACGATTGAGGTAACGTTAAATAAATAAATCTGCTTTTCTGAATGTCTATGGGCAGTGATCGCTTAGCTATTTCGGCGAGTTCAGGTGGCTCCTTGCTCGTATACCATCTTATGATATAAATCCGCATTTTGAATTATGAATGAACATTTTGGTGCACTTCGAAGTACAGTGATCATATGTGACATGATAATTTCTCAAACAAAATATATAACGTACTATACTTGCTCTCTGGTCGGTGGTAATATGGCGACTTGCCAGATTCATAAGCTGGCGACATGTAAACACTTAGCTTAGTGCCAAACACTTCCTACTTACATGGAAACTCTTTGAACACAGAAGTTAAGCAGTTTTTAAATGAACTACTAGAAAAAACTAAGGTATCCAACAGCACTACACGTTCAATGTATCCTGTAACAGTTAAAAAAATCAACACCAAGGACCATTTTTTATTTATTTAATTAACTCAGAAAATTGAAAACCCTTGTTGAATTCCACACATCATTACAGATAACGTAATAAATTGACTTTTACACCTGGTAAGGTGAATAATGGTGTAGAAACTTCGACTAAATCAATTGCCCCGCTTCCGAAGGACCTTTTTAATCCTTACTTCTTCAATTTTAATGGGATTTCGAGATCTATTGTAGAAGGATAACGAATGGGTCTCCTAAGTCTTTCGACAATTTATCACTTTTGTTAAAATCCCCGGAATATCTACCTACATTACTCAATGATCCGTTTTCCACTTTCCTTTTCAAAGTGTCGGAATTATATTATTAAACTAATGGTACTAAGTTTAGAAGCAATTATAACAGTTATCACTTTCCTTTATTAACATTCAGATAATATTTTTATATATCACTAGCTTTTGCTAAGATAAATAATCTAGTAATTAAATAAAGTCTAACTATGTTACTCATAATGTAGCTTTCTAATGGAGAAGAGAATTTTTTTATACCTCAGTACTTTTAAATTTATTAGTTACATACAAAAATACTTTGTTTTTTCTATTTTTGACCAGATAATTTACATGTTTTATGGCGATCTTACGTCGTTGAAGAAGCATTTGTTTCACAGCCATTTGTTTTAAAAATTACAATTAAAATCGTGTTAAAAAATTAATTAATTGTGGATTCAAATTGACTTTTAGTTACGGTCTTTAAACATCTAATAGCGCATACAAGCAATGTTAATTTAAACTTACTAAAAACCACTTGTCTTGGCAATATATCAACATTTATTTTGTTAGCTCTCCGCAGAGTTGGCGCGTTAACGTTGCCTCGTATGTGACAAAAATTTAAAGCGAAATGTTACGTCTTGTCTCCGTGTAAACGTCAGGCTATTACTCAAAAATAAATTTACACAATCACGTTAAGTTCCAGTCGCAGTTCCTATGTTGCCATCTCACTAAATCTTTTTTTTAAAACAGAGTTAACAAACATGATTCACTACCATCTGTATCAACATTTGACATGATCACTGAATTGCACAACACACAGAGTGATTCAAATTAACAATTGAAAAACAAAACACTACATTATTTTCGAAATGACCGTATCCTTTTAGCAAATATCTTCTACAAAAAGCCTAATACTCTTAGTAATGAGAAATAATACAAAAGTACTACAGACTGTTTAACCTTAATTATTAATAAGACCGTACACGATCTCGCTACCAACGAAATCTAGCTCTGATTTCCCGAGCATTTACAAGTAATTACTTACATTTAAGGGAATCTCTGATACAGTAGAAGAAAATAAAACACCCTGTATATCACCACTAAATACACGATTCATTATTACATAATTTTACAAAAAACACTTAGCAAGTATCCTATATTCTTCCAGATTATGTTACACTTCGTGTCAAATTCTATCAAGATTCGTTAAACCGACAAAGATACATCCACCAATATTTTCGCATTTAGTATAACTATAGGCGTCACAGCCATGTTATGCTTTAATAAAATATAGTCTTCTTTACCTCTTATGTTTTCTTCCAATTTGCACAGAATACCATACCAACAACACCGTTTTTCCATGTACCAACGCTCGCCACTACCAATATGCCCGTCGTGTTGTCGAGCCAATGCAACACCCTTATTTTTACATCTGACTACTGTCCGATAATTAACATAACAAGTATAATTCCGACATTTTAAAACCATGACATAAATATTTAAATAATGTGTTGGATCACAATTACAAAGCTTATATTGTTATTTTAAATAAAGATAAATGGTATTGATTTATAGCACAGACTAAACAACCTTCAAGAATACAGAATACATCAAAATAGTTAAAAAGCTAACATAACATTAGTAAGATTAAACTTTAAAATGCCAACCAGGTTAAGCTTGAATCTTTTTACTTGCACCGTAACATTGAATTATTATGCAACGATACCTGGTTCGTCTGGCATTCATCCTTTAATTCCTCGCAATTTAAAAGCTGTTAAAGAATTTCGCAATAAAAACATCAATTGAATGTCGAAATTATATTTCAGGTTTAAGCTTTTAGTCCGCTTTTGAGCTTCAAACGTAAAAGTAATTTAAACCGGTCTAATGTTTACATTTAACAGTGTTACTCTCGTGAGGGGAAACCTTTGCCATGTGCCCGTGTTTCAAGCAAATAGTCAAGATAAATACTATCCTAAAATACAGTTTAGGACGATTATTTCCTACCCATTTCAGTGAAATGTCATATGAAGTTTAAAATACAGCTTAAAAATTTGTATCAACATGTTATTTAAATAGAATTTTCTAGTCCTTACAGTTTGCTGTACTATATTCGATATTTAATGGGAAGCGAATTTAATTCTTTAACTGTGTGTTAAGTGTAACAAATTCACCACCGACTCATCTTGTATATTTCCGACACGAAAAATAATATTTGCATGGAAGATATTAAAAGTTTGCCTTCATTCATTCTGTATACTTCCGACAAATTGTTGAAATTCAGCAAAAATTATCTTTTTGGTGCTGTTGTATATAACTAGATGATTTCATAAAAGCAACACACTTTTAAAATTGAACCTGCTTGTTCAGTGTAAAGTTTCACAAAGTGTGCATATACGTAATATGTGAACGGTTGGAAAAACGAGAGTGCATTACCGTGATAGCGTCATGAATTCCTTCCTTCATTGTATAATGCACATTTTTGTATATTTGCAACTTAAATTTAGCAAAGCAGTGATACAAACCGACTTTTTACTATTTAAACGAGTACCAAAAGGCATATCTACGTTATATGGATGAAACAAACCAAGCACGACCTGACCTGACACAGATAAAAAACCAAACGCCTAGAGGGGTAAGCAGAGATTGAGGTCCATTTGCCACAAAGGTACACTATATACTTCATCTAAATCTGTATACATACTGGCCAGTTATATGTATATATTGATTGTATTAACTACCTTCACTTTAAATAATATTGATTATATATTTTATTTTTAGCAACGACAGAAAACTTCAGTCCGTGTATGGCGAACTTTTGCTGATCTCACAACCGTACTTGCTACCGGCAACTTGCAGTCCGTGTATTCCGCCCCTAAGCTCTAAATCAATGTTATTTTATCACATACTAGCTGTTCGCGTGCGGCTTCATCCGCATGAAATTATAAATTTATTGTTTGCATTTGTCAAATTCTCAATTGCAAATGTCAAAATACCAATTACCTTACTATGGCAATCTTGCTTCCTTGATGTTGGCAGCAACTTATGATCTCTTTCTCACATTAGGGTTTTTATCAAAAATATTTACCCCCTAAGTTTAATGGTGTGAAAATATATATCCTAAGGCGTGACGTAAGTGTAGGGCTTTTTATTAAAAAAAGAATTATTCAAAAATATGCTGTAATTGCTGAGATCTTAGGCAACAAAGAAGTGTGTGTTTACGCTTTATTATAATAGTATAGATATAGATATAGATTAAGCTAATTAACATTAGTTATATCAATTTTAAGGTGTAATGTAAATCTGAATCACATTAAATAGCACGGTATATTTTTAAACTTTTCTATACACGAAATAGTATTGAGGCAAAACACTTCAGTACGTGACTAGACTTGACAGATCCGTTTTTCGTCAAAACTTTCCTGAGATTTCTATTTTGTTTGTTTCGGTAAAACGAAAATAAAGAAAAACTTTCTATTACACAAACGGCCGTCGCTTTATGTTTTTCTATAAAACTGTATGTTCTTTTTTGATGATACATGTAACTTTCAGATATACGAGTAATAAAAAGAGTATGCAACAGTTTCTTGTAAATTGAAATGTTTTGTGAAATAAAGATTACTAACAAACTATAATACAATTAAAAAGTATTTTTATTGACATTTCTACAATATCTATAAATATTATGTGTTATCACAATTACCAGAAATGTTTATTTTATCTTTCTTTAAAAGAACTTTTATGTATGATAGAAATTTTCTACAAAATATTATCGGGCTTGAGATTCAAGTCGCCTGTTGTGAGGTGGAGAAAAACCAATTTCCCACAAGAAGATGATTGCTTCGTACAATTTTATAGTGAGTTTATAGTTTATGCAACTTATTTTATAGACACACCTTTGAAAATGTTTTGTTACTTAATTCTACGTATACATAATGTGCGACTAAATTCAAAGATGTGTGAAGCCAACCAACGTGGTGCGCCAGCGTGGTCGACTGAAACAAAGTCACCCCTAACGGGGGTATTATTGAAGCATAATTATGGACGTGAATGGGATGATGGCGACAGCTCGGAAGGTCATCATTCACCAGAAAAACTACCAACTACAAGTCAAACATTTTATAATGAAATGTATTATATCGCATAACCTTTTTATCTTATTTCCTTGTCTTAGAAAATAAACACTTTGGAAATATATTAATATTCCGATCAATTTTATTACAAAATAAATCAACAACTCATTTCGTAATCAAAAGGCCGTCGTATTAAGTTTCCTTTGTGGCCCTAATTGTTTGTTAATTAAATTTTCCGTACCCAATAATAACGTAATTGAAAAATCATTTATTGTAAAATGCAATGTATTAATTAAAATGACTATTTTCTGTTATTTAAAACTAGCTGTTCCCGCGCGGCTTCATCCGCATGAAATTATGAAAATTTTATTTTATTATTTACATTCGTCAAATTATCAATAGCAAATGTCAAAATGACATGACATTACAAACCTTAGCAATCTTGCTTTCTTGATGTTGGCAGCAACTTAAGGTCTCTTTCCCACATTAGGGTTTTTATCCAAAATATTTACCCCCTAAGTTTAATGTCGTGAAAATATATAGCCTAAAGCGTGACGTAAGTGTAGGGCTTTTTATTAAAAAAAGAATTATTCAAAAATATGCTGTAATTGCTGACATCTTAGGCAACAAAGATGTGTGTGTTTACGCTTTATTATAATAGTATACAAGTATACATAGATATGCATTTGTACTAACATATACGTGTAGCCTAAAACATAATCTATTTTTATACAGGTTAAGGTCAGTGCGTTTTTCTACTAATGGTCTGAGAGCCTCGATGTTGTAGTTAAGATGCACCAGACAGAACCATCATATATGCGTCCAGGTTCGATCCCTGCCAATGTATTATTCCATTTTCGAATTTCATATCAACATTTATCTGACGTCCTCACTGTAAAGGAAAACATCGTGATGCAATTTTTTTATAGCATAAGGTGGCAAACGAGTAAGTGGCCACCTGAATCCGCCAGAATGGCGAAGCGATCGCTGCCCATATAGCGGATGCATTGTGTGTCTTCTGTGTGGTATTGCACCAGGCGAACCGACCCATTCGTGCGAGGATGTTAAAGCGGGATCTACCACTGTTGATTACATTTATTTCGGCAAAGAAATTCAAAGATTTTTGTGATGTCAACCTATACTTAGCGTGCCAGCGAGGTTGACTATAGGCACGTCACCCCTAACTTTAGGATAGGCTCCGAGTCAGTAGGGACGCATAGCTGATGGTGTATGACTTACTATTTAAATAGTTAATCTACCATTAATTAATAACAAAATATTGGAACGTCTTCGTCTGCAATTTCTAAAACACGTAATTAAATTACTACTTATTAAGAAAAATATAGCAGAATTTCCTGTTTATTTTCTTAAATATAAAAGGAATGAGTGAATGTGTTTACTAAATATTTTACTTTGAGCTCTTATCCGCGCCTTCAAGTGCTTTCTTGCGTAAAACTGTGCAAAGAGCTCGAGCAAACATTTAATAAGAAGTTTAGTAATTACGATATTTATCAGAAATAAAACATTTTTGTAACTCATCTAAAAATATATATTTTTGTTACTTTTTAAATTATATTTAGTATTTTTCTTGGTAGACTTTTAATAATAATAAAAAAACAAATTATTACTATGTCTTAGCATACAAGACACGGAGAATAAATATAATTTCATTTAGTATATATATATATAATTTACCTATAAACTTAACTACCCTTGACACTTAAAGTCATTTCGATTTATTTTTCGTTTCAATCCGTACACTATTTTTTGTTTTGTTTAATCCATAAAAATATACAAGCAGTGTTTAATAAACTGCTAACAAGGTGACTCCATACGTTTACAAGGAAATAACAACAAATACAGTTACACTGCTACGCGTTAGAATTTGCCGCTGGAAGCAAAACAAATACAAACATTGTTTAAATATGGAAGCTTTTATAGAACTAGTTTTGCTGAGCGGCTGCAAAATATAGTCAACCTTGTTGACACTTGAACGTCGAATGTACATAAGCAGTAGCACCGTACTACAATCAATATTAGACTAGTAAGCTAAGAAACGTGCCTTAGCTCGCTTCTATAACATCACTAAATTTTGCTCACAATTTTGTTCGCGCGAAATTATAATTATAACTAAGGTAGCCTAGACAGACCATGTTCTGCATTTGTGACAAAGTTCTTTGAGATCAGTTAAGTTAAAATTATATATTTATGTTTTTTTGTAATTGTCTTGTAAGTGTCGATTGGTACTTAAGCCCTTATTGATCCATTATAAGCTCTAAGCTGGAATTTTTAATGTTTTATACTCCATGTATCAGTTCAAATAAACGGTAAAGGTAAAACAATTGAAAATCAAATATCGAGGACTATTTATCAGTTCTGGTACGCGTTCATCGTTTCACTAATACCGGTCACTAATTTAGGTAACTTAATCGCTGTGTTTGCAGTCGATACCAATGCGAAGCTTCCGCGAGCAGTAATGTATCTGCATTGAATGATTTGCGCAATTATCAAAGGCTTGTTTACTTACCTGGTAAACTGGTTCAACGTGAACGATGAAAGCGGAAATATGCCTCAATTCGTTACCACGATGCTTCTAACCAGTCAAATAGTCGAATGGTCATTCAACAAACGTTATTGACAATAGACCGTTAGTACACATGCAAGCTGGCTCGCTTACACGTTACTACATGTATGTGTGAACGGTAACATATGGTAGAGAACGTTTTAACATCTTTGCACGAATTTCATACAAATTAATGCTGTCAGCCGCGTTCTGAAATCGCAGCATTTTCAATCTTAATGAACACAAGTAACCTGAACAGTGGAAAGATATAAATATGTAAAAATATATGCTCGCTTTTAACTTTGTAAGCTCATACGAGATCCAGTTAAGCAGATTAACTATAATAAAGCCATGTAACAAGCCCTCTTTCTTGCGAAGAAAATCCTTTGTCGACAGAGATTTCTTTCAATTATCTTCTTTGTAAAATGGGAACGACTTTGCTGCTAATATTATCATGTCAGTTTATCTGTTAGTTGGAAAGTCTAAGAGTTCGTGTGCCCGATTTTCGGTAAAGGCTTAAAAGATTTGGAGGCGATTTTCTCTAATTTATTTTGGCATTACTTAATATTTAACTAATGATTACTTTTACTATGTATGTATTGTAAGTAAAAAGGGTATTTTGATTGATATTAATAGTTACGGAGATGTTGATTTCTAATCTAAGTTGTTCTATATTTGGTCAACCTACTAGCCTTTATATTATGTCACTTTTTGTATTAAAAGCAAATTTGTAAAATGCGTTACAAATAATTGGCAAATTGGTCAATTTAGCTTATAATTAGCAACAAAGTTAAATGGTTTGAATTCGAATGTCCAATTATATTTTAATTTGATTTCATTTAGGATCGCGACAAAAATTATTGAAATTTAATTTCATGTCCTTTGATTAATTTCGGCGGGCACTCACCACTGATTTAATCGGCTTAATTTTCGGTACCTGTATCGCTCGCAAGTAACCGGCATTAATTAAATTTTCGATTCAAACGTTCCTCCGTGCATTTCCATCAACGGCTGTACAGCATCGGACGTACCAATTACCATACCTTGCATTCGAAACAACCGTTTTGTTTCAACGTTCAATATTTGATGATTGATTTATTAGCGATGCTCTCGATATACCTTATTGCTGGTTACTGTCTTTATCCAGACCGCTATAGAAGAGTCGAACTGTTTAGTTTGAATTGTGCGTATGAAGTCCAAACTTTTACTGAATAAGTAGGTTATCATTTCCTAATCCTTATTTTAATTCAACTGACAGATAACATTTTGCTTTCATTGATCAGTCTGGTAGTGAGTGGTGATGCCGATAAAAAAGGAAAAATGTCGGCTACCCGAGACTGTACGAAAGGCCTTAGCGACAACTACTCGTAGTATTTCATCGAAATCGGTAGTAATAGATTATGTTATACTAAGATATCTATTTTTATAATTTAATTTTGTTTTTAGAATTGCAATACATTGCCCCATGCTTTTAGTTGACTCAAATAAAAAAATATTTCAGTGAACGAAATGCATAAGAGAAATAAAAGTGTTCCATGCAGTGAATGATTTACTTCCATCTGGCAGTAGAAAATTGTATTTGAGTTCAGTATTAGATTATCGAATATCGAATTGTGAGGCGCTGTTCGTCCGAACGAGTACTAGTGCAGCGTTCACAGAGACAATTGCTATTGTAAAATAAAAGGGATTTCATAAAATTCAAGAACATTTATCTGCTGAATCTCTTTAACATTTTTTATTATTGAAAAAGATACAAATATCGATATCAATTCAAAATAGATAAGTATTTAAATGAACTTTTATAACGCTTTTGAAATCGAAAAATCCATTAGCCTCACCTTGAATGAAATGGTGATTTGGAACGTAGATTTGGACGTAAAAATTTAAACAGATCGGAGGTCCAACTAATTCATTACTTAATTAACTACTATAGATTGAAGTTAGCTGCAAACGATAAGAACTAAAACACGCACAGTTTTGTTGTTGATATTTATTGCCTTCTTTCTTTAATTTTCGTTAACATTTATCCGATAGATATTGTGTTATTAAAACATTATTATAGTTCTGGGTAAACGTTAATAAATCAATTTATTAACTACTAGCTTTCGATCGCGACTCCGTCCGCGTGGAATTAAAAAAAAACATAAGTGAGTAGCCTATTGTGTTTCCAGACTATCCTCTACATCTATACCTAATTTCATCGAAATCCGTTAAGCCTTTTAGGCTACAAACTCTAACAAACATCCATCCATCCATTCACCCATCCATCTAAACTTTCTCATTTATAATATTAGTATGAAGTATGATAATGAAATAGCAAAATATAATATTAGAATGATAACACATATAAGTCAGATGAAAACGAAAGTGTTTCCTTTGATTCGGACGCCCTTTTCTATTTAATTTAACCAGCACTTTATCAGGGCGCTCGCTCTTCAATATCCGCCGATCAAAGAGCTCGTTTATTAGCAAATCGATCTTGTGAATCGAGACGATTAACTAGTGTAAATCGTTTTATTATCATTCATTTGATTTGGACTTTCAAGGACTATTAATTTAAGTAGAAATAATACGAAGGCATTCTTTTAGAATACAAATTAGTTACGTAGATTGGTACGAAAGATATCAGCAATAAATTAATTAATAGGATAATGTAGGCAACCTTCAATAAACAAAAGTTTTCAAAACAATATCTTCTTTTCGTTTAATCTGTCATGGTAACGGAAGGGTAGAGGACAAGTCAATTATCATGCCTTCGACACTTAAGATTTTTGTCTCTAGGGTAGAAAATACTTAAACTCTGTCTTTTGTTTAATTGAGGTTTAATAATAAGCAATTAGATCCAGTTATCGTGTTCAAAATGAATGCAACGCTTTTATATTCTAATATTCAACTGGATGCAGACGACGGAATCTCGATCGATAGGCAATTTGCAGGATTGACCGCTGCCTCCAGTTACAATTGGCCAACAAATATATTAGTAAAAAGTCTGTTCAAATCTGAAGTAACTATTTTATCAACTGACAACCTCCATACATAGATGCTTTAAATTGTCTATCTTCTTCTATCTATAGATATAATAAAATTGGACTGTCTGTTTGTAATATCAAAAGAAAAAATCCAGATTTCGGGAAGATGATGTATTTGCGTTGCTGATAACGAAAAACCTATTTAAAAATTGTCTGTCTGTCTGTCTGTCTGTCCGCAAGCCGCGTTTGCTCCGGTTAATTTCCGAAACGACTGTCCCGATTTCGACGTGACTTTCACAGGAGGGTAGCTGACATGGATAGGCATGTTATAAGCTACTTTTTTTTAAATTCCGCTCTGTCAAATTGACTTAACTGGTGGTTCAAATTTGCGATAACGAAGTTTGCGGGCCACAGCTCGTTTAAACATATTAGTGTAGATATCTAATAATAAATAAGGGTATCAAAAAGAAGTATAGTTTTGTTTTTGTTAACCAAAACAAATGTTATAAAAGGAAAGAATAGGGATGTTATTTACGTCTATATGTAGCACATAAAATAGTTTTATGACGTTCGGAGCATCGGCTAAAAACTGGATAAAACAGGGAAGCTAAGCTAAAGTGACAATTATTTATCCTTGCGGCGCTGTAACGGCTGACCTGGCGCTTTGCGGTGCCACTTCCTATGATTCATTGTTACATTTTAATTCTTGCTTTTATAGTTGTGCCATAAGCGCGTTCGACATTTTGTTTTTTATATTTTTACAAGCTTTTGACCGCGACTCTAACCGCGTGGAATTAAAAAAAACAAAAGTTAGTAATTTATTTGTTTTTCAAGACTACGTTCTACATCTATGCCAAATATCATCATCCGTTCAGTTACAAACTCTAAAACATCCATCCATCTAAACTTTCGCATACATTAGTATGGTTTTAATTAGATTTTTAATATTATCTGACATATCTCTCATTAGGCCCGATTTCATTGTTAGACCATATCGGTTTTATTTTCACAGGTCATTATCTTCGCCAATGACGTTGAGAATCTTGACACGTACATTTGGCAGTGTTTGGCCATTATTTGTTCAGTTAATACGTGACCGGCGAGACACATGACAGATATATGATGACGTGAATTAATAATATCGAGCCTTGTTTACCGCCTCAGTGATTATTGAGGTCAATTCCAATTGATATATTACATCCAAATGTATACACATCCGCATTACAGGAGTATTCCACTGCAGTGACAGTTGTATTGATACGTAGTGTTGTCTCTTTTTTGTCACAGATAATGAAAGGGATAACGATATTAAACAATGCAAGTGGCGCGGTAGTCGAATTCTACATATTATAAAATTAAGTACGCATACGCACCAATAAGAGATAGGCAGATCCTTTTAATTCCTAAATCGTTATTTGTTCATACTTTGTCTGCGCAGAATTAGAAAAAAAAAGAAAGCATGTGTGTTTCGAGAAAGTATTCTAAATTCTAGCTGTGCCTAATTTAATCGAAATCTTTTAAGCCGTTCTTGGAGATACCTTCTAACGTCCATACATCTAAGTTTTCGCCTAAGCCGATAAGCCTCTACGATACTTACCACATCTTTACTTGGCCATTTAGTGTAGATTTAGTAAGTGGGTGTTTAAGTAACCATTACACGACTCTGAGTACAGTAAATGAGTCATAAGATGATATTTCCAATATCTTTATCATTTAAAGATAAAAAAGCAGTTACATCGGAATATAAATTTGGCGTCCGTCGGAAATTATGAAAGTTTTGTAATAAAAATTGTTCGCTCTTCGGAAGAGAAGCAATGGTTGATACGATATGCCATTCTAGCTTCGACTTTACGAATAAATCATTATGCTTATGAAATTATAATAAAATAGCACATTATGTTAAGATGGCGACTATTTATGTAGAATAAAATACTTCACAATTGATTTACACAAAGTAAGAGTCTATTCCGACATTTCTGCACATTTACTAAGATCAAAACATTGTCATGCCATTATCGAAACACGTATATTAAATCTGGATTTAAAACATAAAATACTAGCTGTTCGCGTGCGGATTCATCCGCGTGGAATTATAAAAACTTTATTTTATTGTTTACATTTGTCAAATTATCAATAGCAAATGTCAAAATGACATGACATGACAAACCTTAGCAATCTTTCTTTCTTGATGTTGGCAGCAACTTATGGTCTCTTTCCCACATTAGGGTTTTTATCCAAAATATTTACCTCCTAAGTTTAATGGCGTGAAAATATATAGCCTAAAGCATGACGTATAAATATTCTGTAATTGCTGACATCTTAGGCAACAAAGAAGTGTGTGTTTACGTTTTATTATAATAGTATAGATTAAAACTAAAGTTCTGATTATACCCAGTTCAAATCAACACCTATCTTCTGACCTTTACTGAGTTAAAAGGTCCCCCCCTCGTCAAACCTCCCCCCTCGTCCGAGTACCTTCATTATGATCGATGGATTTCGCGTCGCGGAAATCCTTCCCTTATATCACCACAAAATATATCATCGCCGTTTATTTTATTACACAAGAATGTTTTCAAAATAACGAACTTTCTATATCTTTAGTGGTTTAAATTACTACGTAGTAATATTACTAGGTAGTAGAGCTAAGAGATAGTAGTTAATACTAACAACTTATATCAATCATTTTTATACAAGAACTAGAGAATCTCTGATCTAAAAAGTAACTATGCAATTTTTAACATTTACATGACCTTGAAACAGTAACCAGACTAAGTTAGACTATAACATTAAAACACATTTGACGATTTTCACGTAAACAATATTGATAACACCTTATGTGAGTTTTTGTTGAATGTCTCGAGATCTCGGACGAAGGATTCCGACCGCCATGAATAATGATACCAAATGTTAATAGCGGATAACTGAACCTACCTGAAGTGTTGTGATATTTGCAACCATTTAAATACACATTACAACATCTTCGAAGAATTTAATGTTGAGTACACATTATTAAAAAATAAGGTAACAACTCATTGAGTATACAAGGACGCGTTGTACGACGCTGAAATACTTCGATCTCAAAATTTTGCCGAATTTAATTTAATTGCAAAAATAATAAAAACCCTCTGCAATCAGATAAAGTGACAATGAATTCCGCAAAGTCAAAGAACGTTTGCACTTAGTGAATTGCATAAAAATCGAGCGTCAAAAACAACAAAGCGTAGGTTTTATTTCGCTCTACATTTCCTTTACATTTGCAGGCATCTTGGTAATGCAGCGGTGGAAAATGTAATCAATTTTTGTTACATAAAGTAACGATACGCATCATACCCAACATAAAGATTTAAGAACAAACAATTGATGAAAATAACCAACAATTGTGCACCTAAATGTATGTACGTTAATATTTTCGTCATATAGAAACATCGTTAACTTCTATCAATAGACAAATTATAACTAATCTAACCTAAAACAAAACGCTAATATTATAAACTAACTGTTGCTCGCGACTTCGCCCGTGTGAAATTAAAATATAGCCTATGTTACTCACAGATAAATTACCTTTCTAATGGTGAAAGAATTTTTAAAATCGGCCCAGTAGTTTTTGCTTGAATCAAATACATACAAAAATACAAAGTTTTCCTCTTTATAATATTAGTATAGATAGAAAATTATAACTAATCTAACCTAAAACAAAACGTGCTAATATTACAATTTGATGGATATCAAATCGTAATCAATAATTTCATTCAGTTAAATTATAAATACACTAATTTCTTAATCTGACAGCAATTGTTTGATAAAAAAGGTTGCTTGTAGTACACATCGTGTAACTTTTATGTCGCCTGAAGTCGAAAGAAGGTCGAGCAGAAACTCTATACTCTTGAAGCGTGAACATTTTGTCAACACTGAACACATACCATTAACTGACAGGAAATCTCTTAATGGATTGCAAGATCCAACTCTTAATTATGTTATATGCTATTATATTTTCTAATGACATCATCGGAAAAAGACAGAACCCTTCTCTGGCACCTGCACCCTACAAAAGCTTCATGTTAATCTGATCATTGGTTTACCAACGCTAAGGTAACATACAAACATTTAGTAAAATATAACCTTAAAATTTCGTGGATTTTACAAATGTAATGTTCTTAAGATACTTTTTTTTTCGCACTACCTCATCACTTCAATAAGCCTGTGAACATGAACAACTGTGCTGAGATATCGGAAGCTAAAACAACCCAATCGTGGTAAGCAACCCGTATCTACGAATGTTAATCATTTAGTAATTACGTTTAGACAACCCATTCATACCTTCGGTGGTTTACCTTTGTAGCCAATCCACATTCCTTCTCAATACTGCCTTGATTACATTCCTTTACAGTTTTCATAGATTTAAATCCTAGTTCGGAACCAGGTTAGCTATCATTAAGACATCAATAATTTTCATCTAATCTCTATACTTTCATAGGTTACGTAGTAAAAAGTGAGCGACTCATCTGAGTATGACGTTGATAGATAGATGCCGGCCAACCCTTGTCAAATGCAAAACGAACGCCCACTCTGCGCTCGTGTCCTCGATTTAAATATAAAAATTATCATAATTAAAACGTACATTCTTTACTGTTCCAAAGTAAAATATCAATAAATGCAAGGATTTGAAACGGTCGAAAAGGTCACTTGTTTAACAAAAAGACGACTTAGGGTTAGGGTCCTTCAAGAAGCGAGCCTACAATTTCCTCAAAGGCCGGCAACGCATCTGTAGTTCCTCTGGTGTTGCGGATGTTCATGGGCGTCGTTGACCACCTCGGTGTTCTCGCCGCTCGTTTGCCCCCTTCTCTTATAAAAAAAAAGACCCACTGAGTTGTTAAACTGAAGAATTATATTTCTTTTTCCTAATATGGAATAGGTAAGGATTTAAGTGTAAGACGGCTAACGCTCATCAGATAAAACGATGATATCTGTCTCTTTCAAAAAAGATTTTAAATTTTAATTTATGTAATGAAGTTCTTTATTTTATTTTAAAATCATTCAGATTTAATTAACATCTTAATTATGTTGTATTTTCCGGTAAACAAGATACACGTAAAATACATTTACAAACACATAATGCCAGGTGTTCAACTTTGGCTATCAGTCAAAGTAGCTTACACTGTTCCGGAGTGCTTTGTACTATTTAACATTAAGTGTCAAGTGAGAAGATAAGTGTTTGTATTTATATATATTTAGGATAGTCCGTTATTATTTACTTATAAAAAAGGGAGACTAGAATAACAAAACCAGCAGCTAAAATTGCTGTCAAAGAACATTTTTATCTTCCGTCAGTCGAACACAAAGTTTCTACAAGCAAAGCCCACACCAAAACATTCATAACTTATAGTTGTTCGCGACCTCTTCCAGAAATTAAAAATAAAAAAAGTTATAGGCTATGTTACTCACAGATAAATTACCTTTCTAATGGTGAAAGAATTTTCAAAATCGGCCCAGTAGTTTTTGAGTTATTCCAATACATACAAAGATACAAAAATACAAATCTTTCCTCTTAATAATATTATATATGTATCGCACGAACGCGACGGTACATTATATAATTAATATTTTCTTACCAGAAAGAGGGCCTTTAATTAAAATCTGATATTAAAAATGTGTTAAGCACTTAAGCTTACCATTATTAAAATCTACTCTGAATTAAAACAGGGAAGGGATTATGCTTTCACGTAATACGGCTAGTGTTTTATTTTCGCATTGGAATAATGATTTTACTGAATTAACGTCCAGTATCAACCAGTATGTTTAACTTAAGTTTCCACTGCCGAAACATTTGTATTGACACATGTCTTTTTTGAAAGGGATGAGAATGTATACAAGTGTCACTGCATTTACAAAGTTTTTAGGCCTCATGCACACTGTCGCCGAAGAAAAGCGAAGCGTGAGAAAGGTATGAAAATGTAGCGATATATGGAACGTACAGCTTGCTCCACGTTAGGTTCACTTTGTCGCTTAAAACCCAACTGATAAATAGTACGCAGAAATCAAATATATACCAGGTTCATATTAAATTAATGTTAGCTATGGTTCCGGTACGCTTTCGCGGTATTGCGGCTTTAGTCAAACAAACAAAAGTGACATACAACATATTTGTGATATAAATAGATTATATTTATATGGAAAATAGGTTTTGGTTTGTATTAAATATTTCTATGAACCCCAATTCTATAATAAGCCTCGCATAAGCTTTTAGTTTAATTCGCGGAATTTTCATTGGTAAAATTATTGGCAAGGGTTGGTTACGACTGACAAAACAGCTAGACAAAGCATATTGCTATCCCACACACATTTGTAACAACACAGATAACAGTATGTTTCATACAAGCAGATTATTCTCGACAGTAATAAACATTAACACACTGTGCGTCGGATTGTAGATCGTATCATCGTATAGTTTGTTATAAAGGAATAAAATAATAAACCTTTAAAACAATGAATATAAAACTTTAATAAAGCAAGTTACGCTCAGTTCACAGCAAACGTTAGTATTGAAATAAACCTCTGTTTTATTAAACGTTTATACGACAAACTGTAAACGATCTGTTGGCGTTCTTTAACTTGCCATCTCGCACTCTTTTATTACAAAATGAATAAACGTATAACCTACCGCTAAAGTAAATTAGAATAATGTTTTTAATAGGTCCCTCGCGTCCTTTACCTTTACTTTCCACTGCAGAAACCCACAGGTGCTTAAAATTAACGAAATCGAATAATTTAAACAGTGGCGCAGTAAGTGCTTGATCGGACCGAACCATACATGTACAAGTTCGATTCCCGCCATAGGTCAATGTGTTTTCGATTTAGATATTTCATATGTACATTTAACAGACTTTCTTATGGTGAAAGTCATCTTGATGCAACATGCATATATCAGCGATGAAATTCTAAGATGTGTGTAAACCAACCAGCACCGGGCCAGCTTTGATTATGGCCTAGTCACCCCTAAACCCTAACTTAGATTAGGCTCATAGCCTGTGATGATATTGGGACATAACTAAAACTGTTTAGGAGTATTTATAAAGTGGTTGCACGCATGTTCTTACAAAGGCTTAGGAATCGCTTTGTGTTCAAAGTTTTGATTGACTTTCTCTTAGTAGAAGACATCGTGTGCCGGATATCGTTTAATAGATCTGAAGATGGCGGACTGAAGTTTGCAGAAAACTATCCAAGCGTTTACATGTTTATTTTCGATTCCGTTCTCTGATATTTTATGTAACAACAAACAGTCGAGAAATGAAAATGTATAAATATAACCAATATTTGGTTTGTGCTCTATGCGTTTCTCAGACGAAGGAATGTAATGAGAATTTTCTAGAATGTTTTATAAGCCAAGGAGTTTTTGACTCAGATAAAAGTAGGTAGATAAAAATGTAATGCTATTTTGGATTTGTCATTCTTTATAGAAATAAAACTTATGAATATAAAAATAAAAAGTTTATAAACTGACGGCAGAATATTGAAACGAATCTCTTAACGTTTCGCTCCGTAATCGCCGCTTACAATCTGGCAGGCATAAAATGTTAATGGACTTTAATGTTAATTCGTGGCCTTATCATTTACAAGGCTGTTAGAATTTAGATTTCGTTTCAGATTTCGGCTGTTAATTAGTGAAATATCTAGTTATTCTATTTTCTAAATAATGTTTTTTCATTTCCCTTTCAAAAAATTACTGGAATAAAAATCCTTCTCAAATTACGTTTGAATAAATTCTGTTATGAACGAAATTATCTCAAAACTCTTTCGGAGCCGCAAACTACGTTTTGCGGTATTTTATTTAATGCATGCTCTGGAGTAATTATGATGTTAACTCGACCTGTTTCCACGTCACGATTGTTTCTAATTTAAAACATTTTCTCGTGCGGTCTTTATTTCCATGTTTCGTCTGATATTAAGGAGCTACTTAGTTCAATAAAACTACTTTTGTAAAAAATAAAAATAAAATAAAAACACAATTTATTGGCAAAAAAAAACATAAAAACAAAATTTACAGGACTAATTAATTAAATTTAAAAAAATCTCTTCTCGGCCAAAAGAAGAATGCCCAGCTGATGTGACCTCCAACTTGACACTAAAGGCCGCGCTGGTTTTCAGTTGTGAGCATTTCGTTACTTATTAATAAAAAAAACGATTTTATAACTGTTGCTCTCCTCTAGATGTTAAAAAAATTATCAACTAATGAATACACGGTCTTTCATTCATTTTGAACCTGTTGGAGGTTTTATTACAAAAAGTAAATGTAAAGCAAAAGGCTCTTGAATTGATATAAATTTTAATAACGCATAGACAGTAAAAGAATGCAAGCCCGCAAGCCGGGGAGGCTGGCGGAGAAAACGGAATTCCGCTTTGCACAACTCTCACATATTTTACATCTCAGTCCGACATCCCTTGCAAAATATTCATAAATACTTATATAATTATTATATTAGTTACATTGTCCGCATTCCAAAAGAACTTTGAGATGGGAAATAAAAATATAAAATAGCTGGTGTATTTTACATAAAACTAATCATACTAAATGAATAGATGGATGTTTGTGACATTTCTGCGAAACGACTTAACAGATGTCTGTGGAAAGCACACTTGTAGAACACAGTCTAGAAAAGCTTACTATTACGAGTAAAATCGAGGGAAGACCCAAAGGACGCCACCCTATGCGCTTGACCGACCAGATATTCACCACAGTCGGCACTACTATTCAATACGCCATTCACGTCACAGAGAATCGCACAGTGGAGAAACACCCTTCGAGAGATGGTCAAGGAGAGTGGTTGTGATGTTTGTCTATTACCAAATACATTGGCATTTATCTATACTCGTACTAATATTATAATGTGGAAAGATTGGTATTACTGTATTTTTGTATGTATTGAATAACTCAAAAACTACTGGGCCGATTTAAAAAATTCTTTCACTAGCTTTTGCCCGCGACTCCGTCCGCGTGAAATTTAAAAATAATAATACAGAAAAAAAATATAGCCTATGTTACTCACAGATAAATTACCTTTCTAACGGTGAAAGAATTTTTAAAATCGGCCCAGTAGTTTTTGAGCCAATTAATTACAATCAAACAAACAAAGTTTTCCTCTTTATAATATTAGTAAGATGTGGAAGTTTGGATGGATGTTTGTGACATTTCTGCGAAACGACTTAACAGATGTCTGTGGAAAGCACACTTGTAGAACACAGTCTAGAAAAGCTTACTATTACGAGTAAAATCGAGGGAAGACCCAAAGGACGCCACCCTATGCGCTTGACCGACCAGATATTCACCACAGTCGGCACTACTATTCAATACGCCATTCACGTCACAGAGAATCGCACAGTGGAGAAACACCCTTCGAGAGATGGTCAAGGAGAGAGGTTGTGATGTTTGTCTATTACCAAATACATTGGCATTTATCTATACTCGTACTAATATTATAATGTGGAAAGATTGGTATTATTGTATTTTTGTATGTATTGAATAACTCAAAAACTACTGGGCCGATTTAAAAAATTCTTTCACTAGCTTTTGCCCGCGACTCCGTCCGCGTGAAATTTAAAAATAATAATACAGAAAAAAAATATAGCCTATGTTACTCACAGATAAATTACCTTTCTAACGGTGAAAGAATTTTTAAAATCGGCCCAGTAGTTTTTGAGCCAATTAATTACAATCAAACAAACAAAGTTTTCCTCTTTATAATATTAGTAAGATGTGAAAGTTTGGATGGGTGTTTGTAGCTACATCTAAAAGATAAGGAATATTGATGAAATTTGGCGCAGATCTAGAAATTAGACTTTTAATTCCGTGCGGACAAAGTCACGGGCTGAAGCTAGTATTGTTATAATTAATAACTAGTGAGCGCTATTTTGTCAAAATTCAACGGTAACTTACAAAAAAAAATATTAATAATACTTTCATGAACTTTCTGTCTTTACGTTCATTTATTTGAATTTAGAAAGATGACAGTATTTTTCACGTAGTTTCGACAACCCACAGTTGTTCATTTTTAATGTCGTACATATCGTCACAACGTTTTAGGAATAAATAAGAAATCAAGCAACGCCGTGTATTCTGAATAGGTACAAGAGTCCCCGAGGTTAGGGAAATTGTAAGGAAATCGTAATTGGCAATCCAGGGTTTAGGAAATCGCTTAAAGTCTTTGCGAAACAAATTGCTTTATGTTCGAAATATTGTTTTTTTAAATGGCATATGAATAAAAAGTTCAACTTATAGCCTGGAAGTAGTCTACATAACGGGATTTTTTAATTGCGCGGTCAGACTTACAGGAAACAACTAGTATTTTTATATAGTTATATTAATAATATTATATAAAAATTTATGTTTGAATTACATTATGTTAACGCTTAAGTAATTACATAATGTAAACTTTATTTCGTAATTCATAATTATTTTAATAGTTGTGAGATTCCAGAAGAGCTGCAGTTGCATTTTGTCTCAGTAATAAATTGCAAATTTAATGTTGCTCTTTATATTTATTTTTACCTTTGCCAGAGTTTTTAACTTTTTAATGAAAAAGTTATTCACATTTCCACTTTTCGTCCGAACCAAAGTTAACGATCAAATAGAAAGTTTAATGAAATTTATAAATTAAAATTGCTGTTATATTTTAGATATGTATGTTGTACCAATGTTTTCTGTTTCTACAAACTATACTTTTTCAACTAACTTTATTTTGTTCGAGTTCAGCAAAATATTTTTTTTAATGATTGTTTAGTACGTTTTATATATGTTTGCCGTTAACACACACTACGTAACTAGCGTAAACACACACTTCTTTGTTGCCTAAGATGTCACCAATTACAGCATATTTTTGAATAATTATTTTTTTAATAAAAAGCCCTGCACTTACGTCATGCTTTAGGCTATATATTTTTACGCCATTAAACACAGGGGGTTAATATTTCGGATAAAATCCCTAATGTGGGAAAGAGACCATAAGTTGCTGCCAACATCAAGAAAGCAAAACTGCCATAGTAAGGTAATTGGTATTTTGACATTTGCAATTGATTATTTGACAAATGTAAACAATAAAATAAAGTTTTTATAATTTCGCGCGGATGAATCCGCACGCGAACAGCTAGTGTATTCATATGATAGTTTATTAAAATACTATTACGTTAACAATTTAAAATGTATCAAATAAATCGTAATAATTATCATAACAATTGCATTGCACTATAAGCACTCCGCTACGCTAAACAACGTTGCACGATAATTTCCATTTTAACACTCCCCAGGACATAATCCCGTTGTTCAAATGTATCCTGGGAGGATCTCTGCAGCATACAGATGAGAAAAGTTAACACTTTAAAAAGTAATTCTAGAATGGTTTAATAGAAAATTATATATAAAATGGAAAATATATTATTAAATGCTAACCGTGATACTAACGAAAGCATGTTGTCTATAATTTTTCAAAGATAATGGACATTGAATGAATGGTCATTTATATAAATACAGTGGAAATCCGGCTTAAATCTTTCATGGCCAACATGCCACCTGAAGTGCCGCGTCCAATCTTACTAAAATTATAAAGGTGAAACTATGGACGTATGTTTGACAGAGTTTGTAGCCTAAATAGCTGAATGTTTTTCGATGAAATTTATCATAGATGTAGGTTGTGGCTCGAACAAATAAAAATAAACTCGTTATTTATTGCTTTTTTTTAATATTTACACCCTTTTCCAAAACCACATCTTCATACATCGTCGTTCCTCTTTTTTCTCCGACTTAAAACTCATTTAAAAATCAACGTCAAAATATAAAATTCGAAATCAATTAAAAAAATATATATTAAAAGAAAACATATTTAACCTCTTTATCCTACATAGATGTAGACCAAAATCTGGAAGAACACACAGGCTACTTGTTTTTGTTTTTTCCACGAGAACAGAGTCGTAGTAGCTAGTAAATCTTATGCATATGTTTGCATATCCGCTTGACTAGCGACCTCAATAATCAATATCACAGATAATCCGATCAGACATCAAACGGATTATATACCGTGAGACCCTTGAAGCTTGTTCAGATGGTCAATGAGGATCTTCGTTTGTATCTGTAGGCAAACTTATATTTAATCAAAGAACGCCTTTCATCCGAGATAAGTAAATTATGAACACATATTTACTTTTTGTTTTTTTTATAGCATTCGTATATTTTCATATCATTAGCTTACTTAGAATGTTCATTTTATGATTCGTGATGTTTTCGACTTTAAAAATAAAAATCCTATCGGTATTCTTATTTGATTTCTAAACTCTGCTTTCTCGTTAAATTTCTTTTGCTGAACCAATACGATTTATTATTCAATAAAATATTATTGAATAGAATTATTTCGAGATGTACGACCAGAATCTAGTAAAATTCTAAGGGATCCTCTAGCTCAAGTACACTAATAGGCTATACTGATCTCGTTAGAATGCCCAATTGATTTCCAAGAGCATTCGAATTTCAATAGAGAACATAATAAATAGGTCTTATCTATACTAATAATAAAAACGTATTTAACGAATAAACACAAAAAATTCTGAAGCGATTTCGAAAATTCTTTACACAATAGAAACCTACATTAGTAGTAATAGCATAGACTTTTATGAGTAGATTTTTTAATCCGTACGGACGAAGTCGCGGCCAAAGTGGTACTTACCAAATTCAGCTTTTCTGAAAACGAATCAAAAATTTCAATACAAAATTCAAATGCTCAAATGACAATGGCCTTTGTCATAAGCTAACAATTACCAATACCAATCTTGCTCTAGCATGACAAGTTTTTCCAAATTATTCAATCCGTAAATTAAATAATCTGAAAATATATAGCCTACAGCGTGTCGAATATATAGTCTACTAGCTTTCGCCCACGACTCCGTCCGCGTGGAATTAAAATAAAAGAAAAAAACAAAAGTAAGTGGCCTATGTTTTCTTCCAGACTATCCTCTACATCTGTAAAAATATCATTGAGATCCGATCAGCCGTTTAGGCTACAAACTAACAAACACCCATCCATCCATCCATCCATCCATCCATCGATCCATCCATCTAAACTTTCACATTTATAATATTAGTAAGATAGCTTTTTATTAAATACTAGCTGTTGCTCGCGAATTTGCCCGCGTGAAATTAATATAGCTATATAGCTATTAATATTATGTTACTCACAGGTAAATTACCTTTCTAACGGTGAAAGAATTTTTAAAATCGGCCCAGTAATTTTTGAGTTAATTGAGTACATAAAAAAATACAAATCTTTCCTCTTTATAATATTAGTATAGAAGAATTATTCCAACATATGCTATGATTGCTGACATCTGACAGAACAAAGAAGTATTTAAGTTTGATTTAATAATCTATAGATATGAAGTACATATTGAATTTCCTTTATTTATACAAACAAAAAAGAAAAATACAGATAAGAAACTGTATATCCACAATATAAATAAACGCTCTTTATTCTATCGGAGGGAATGCGGTTTTGTATTTGATGATCCAATGTAGACTTCGTTTGTTTCTAGACCTCACAAAACTCGATTGTTACAACCCTGTCTACTTTATGCTCTTATTTTGTTATTCGAATTGATTTTGAGACTTGCGTTTGAGCTCCGGTTACTCAGTGGTATTCTGCAGATCCAACTGCAATCCCCGCTATGTACCAATTTGTTAGTTGATTTCTGAATTTCATATGTATATGTATTCGACGTTTTTACGCTGAAGGAAAATATCATGCACTTGTGAAGAAAAAACATGTCGAACATTATCGAGCGAGTCGAAAAAATATAATGAAATGCTACCCAAAAATAGTAATTTTCCTTGTAAAAATCGTATTTTTTATTTATATTTTTTACTAAAGAAGGATCGTATTTGAAGTAGAGAGGAAACGGCGGCCACTACCGGTTTTGCACCTTCCGACTCAGAATTATAGCTCTAGGGTTGTCACCTCTTTATTTTTTACTTCAGTTTTTTTTTTAAGGCTATGGATCAAAATGAGAGATACTCAGAAGTTTTTATTGTCTTCCGCTAAGTACCGAGGGTTGATAAATCATTGATAGTTTATTCCCTGCCATCGTTCGGTCGCTTATCGAAAGTTAGACAACCCTAATTACAGCGTACCGCTTCTTTACATAAATGATTTATAATCATAAAGCAAATTTTACGTAAAGAATTTCACTCATTTTTCGGGAACATTAAAGTAAGAAGTAATAAGAATTAAGGGACTCTGAGTGACTTAATATTTTTCAATATATCTAGGAGTTCGTTTCATTGTGGTCATTCTTGGAATCGGCACTTGATATAACCGGCAAAAAACAATGGAGACCTACGGTTACATTTCACATATAAATAGATTATGTTATATAGATGTAGTCCTTCATTAAAGATAAAGAAGTGTTACTTATCTCCTGCCCCCTACTGAGTTAAAAGGTCCCCCCCCACGTTCACGATTCATTATGATCGATGAATAGGCTCGCGTCGCGGAAAACCCTCCCTTAATATCACAAAAATATATCATAGCCCTTTATTTTATTAACAAGTATGTGCTAAATGTTGAACTGTAACTCAAATACAATTATGTAATGTAATATGTATATTATGATTAAACATTATTTATTTATTTACTAGCTTTCGCCCGCGACTCCGTCCCCATGGAATGAAAAAAAAAAACAAAAGTGAGTAACCTATGTGTTCTTCCAGACTATCATCTACATCTATGCCAAATTTCATCGATATCCGTTCAGCCGTTTAGGCTACAAACTCTAACAAACATCCATCCATCCATCTAAGCTTTCGCATTTATAATATTAGTAAGATTACTCGCGACTTCACAATCGTGAATTTAAGAAACAATAAAAATTGTAGCCTATGTTACTCACTGATGACGTACCTCTTAAAAGGTAAAGGAATTTTTGAAATCGGCAAAATAGTTTTTGCGTTATTTTATTACATACAGAAATTCAAAAATACGAATCTTTCCTCTTAAACAAACAGAATTAGTATTAGAGTAGAGTTCATTTTCGACTATAAAAGTAAAGTGTGTCGACTTTAGAGTAATAAAGTTATATTTTAAATGTGAATAAATATTAAAGCAGAAATTTTCCGCTTCTGGCTCATTAAACATATGACAATAGCAAATCCAGTGGGAGAAATCCCGCTAGCACTTTATAATGGAACTTTTTGTTGCAACATAATAACTATAATATATAATAACTAATGTATAAAGAGTTTTATTTGTTAACTAACATCAATTTTGATAACACGATTTAACTCTCCAATGTCCAAAGCATGAAAAATTAACTTTAAAAATCGTTTACGAATTACTAAAAGCGATAATAAAAATCTCAACATCTCAATCACCTACAGAATATATTTGATACGAGCTGTCGCCCGCAAACTTCGTTAGCGTGGAATTTAAAAAAATTGGTCGTCTATAACATTTCCGCGTGCATCTACTTTTTACCAGCTACCTTCCAGTCAAAGTCCCGTCCAAATCGGTCCACTCGTTCCAGAGATAGCGGTTCGGTCGTCATTTTGAGCCTATAATATAGTCTATAACATGCCCGTCTATGACAGCTACCCTCCAGTGAAAGTCCTGTCGAAATCGGCCCACCCATTTCGGAGATTACCCGGCACAAACGCGACTTGCGGACAGACAGACAGACAAAATTTTTTAAAGCGAATTTCGTTATCAGCAACGCAAATAGAGTATCTTCCCGAAATCTGGAATTTTTCCTTTGATATTACAAACAGACACTCCAATTTTATTATATGTATAGAAGATAGAAGAAGATAGATAGATAGATAGATAGATAGAAGATAGAAGATAGGCAAAGTACATTTACTATATTGCAATGCGTAGCAATAAAACTGTGGTCAGTCTCTGGGGAAATAAGGAACTAGTGGCACAACTCAACGGCGATGTTAAACACATCTATATTAATCTCTAGAGATCATCTGATGTTATCAATACAGATAAATGTAATTACGTTTTAATCTTTATTAATAACGAACTGTTGCCAGCAAACTACGTTAGCGCAAATTTGCGACCAACGGTTACGCCTTTTTGACAGCGCGGAATTTTAAAAAAGTAGCCTATAATATGTTTATCCATATCAGCTACCTTCCAGTGAAAGTCCCGTCGAAATCGGCCCATTAATTTCGGAGATTACCCAGAACAAACGCGGCTTGCGGACAGACAGACAATTTTTTTTAATGCGATTTTCGTTATCAGCAACGCAAATACATCATCTTCCCGAAATCTGAAATTTTTCTTTTGATATTACAAACAGACACTCCAATTTTATTATATGTATAGAAGACTAAATATAGCGATGGATGATATATCGATCTGAGAGACGATAGCTGGTGAGTCAACCCTACACGTGTGGGAGGACACGAACATTTTAACTATAAGGCTATCGACCCCTGTAGACAAAACAGTGATATTGTTCCACCTCAACTAATTCTTATACTTATAGTTCTTGCAGGTTGTCTTCACATGATCCACAGAACAACGATCGTACCACCGCACCACAGCATGACACGCAAACATTTAAATGCTCTGTGGAGTCAAACAAAAACCCGAAAATGATTATTGAGTTAACTAATTAGTTAATTATTGAGCTAGCGCGCATCTATCCATCGGTCGCGTCTTCACTTAGCTTAGGTGGAATCGTGGTCAAGCGCTGGTTTATTTATGTTAAAAAAAAGATAAACAATTCATACATAAAATATCAAACAATATTTCAACGAAGAAGGAAGTCACAGGAAATATTATATTTCTTAAATAAGAGAAATTATAAATTACTATTTTCGTTAAGCTTATTCCATATTCCGAATATAACGTTGATACAGTATTAAATAAAGACACACATATTCCGAGACGGATATTATGATATAGTAGAACCAGGAAATGAATCGGGATTATATTAACTATGAATATTTACGTTAGAGTTATTTTAGATAATTGCGAGGATGTAAGAGATATGGTATAAGCAAGAGGTCGGTTACGACCGGTCCTGCAACTCTGAGTTAAAGGCATGGATTGTTTTTGAACTGTGTACTATAATACAATTTTTCTTCAATACAAAATCGAACGCTGTTTGCATAATTGATTCTGGTGACAGACCAAAAAAATAAATAAAAAAATAAACGCTAAAGTTAAAATTAAATATCTTAAGTCATTTTGGAAGTCACCGAGTAAAGTTAAACTAATTTAAAAAGTTAGCGCCACCTGAGACACGGAGATAACATTCTAGTTAAAACGTTAGACAAACAGAAACAAACTTTTTTAATTGAATATTTATATCAGACAATCAGATAATCTATATCTATACTTTTATATCTATACTAATATAATAAAGCGTAAACACACACTTCTTTGTTGCCTAAGATGTCAGCAATTACAGCATATTTTTGAATAATTCTTTTTTTTATAAAAAGCCCTACACTTACGTCACGCTTTAAGCTATATATTTTCACGCCATTAAACTTAGGGTGTAAATATTTTGGATAAAAACTCTAATGTGGGAAAGAGACCATAAGTTGCTGCCAACATCAAGGAAGCAAGATTGTCAAGGTTTGTCATGTCATGTCATTTTGACATTTGCAATTGTCAATTTGACATATGTAAACAATAAAATATTTTTATGCTGATGAAATCGCACTGGAACAGCTAGAATATTATAAAGAGGAAAGATTTGTATTTTTGTATGCATTGAAATTACTCAAAAACTATTGGGTCGAATTTAAAAATTCTTTCACCATTAGAAAGGTAATTTATCTGTGAGTAACATTTTTTAATTTCACGCGGGCGAAGTCGCGAGCAACAGGTAGTATCAGATAAAAAAATAATTAACAGATACAAAATTGTAAAGTTTTCTTTCAGGCCTCAACATCGTATGACTAAGCTTATAACTACGAGATTTCATTAAAAATTGTATTTGTAATAGTAAGCTTCCATTGCGAAAACAGAAGAAAATACATTATTAATCTCTCTTTCATTAACTTTAAAAAAACTGAGATAACGATGTTTGAATGCTTCCACAGTGGAAGCCCACGGTGATGTAGACCAATGCTAATAGAAAGTTGTTAAAAATAACACTTTAATGAAAATAGTAAAAACAAATGAAATATTATCTATACAAGCGACGAATGAAATATCGCACATAAAACAATTAAACGAAATGGCTTGAAAAACAGTTCTCAATGCCGGCAAAAGCAATTACGAGCCTCGCAATTAAATTAATTTTATTCAAACGTCCGTTTAACTTTAAAGACTGTACGATAGAGTTCACAAGCAGAAATAATTTAATAACATTATATATTTATTGTATTTATATATCTTCTATCTATACATACAATAAAATTGGAGTGTCTGTTTGTAATATCAAAAGAAAAATTGCAGATTTCGGGAAGACGATGTATTTGCGTCTGTCTGTCTGTCCGCAAGCCGCGTTTGTTCCGGGTAATCTCCGAAACGGCTGGACCGATTTCAACCGGACTTTCACTGAAGACATAAACGGGCATATTATAGGCTACTTTTTTATCTTAATATTGCGTGGACGAAGTCGCGGGCAACAGGTAGTCTTTAATAACTTCAAAAATCATCTTCCTCCCCTTTTACCTACGGAAAGTATGCACAGAGTTCACAGTACACACTTCTCTTCCATACAACTCTATCAGCCGTCATATCTAAAGAAAAAGTCATATCTAAAGAAACGCGGCTAGCAGACAGACAGACAAAAATTTTAAAATGCGATTTTCGTTTTCAGCAACGCAAATACATCATCTTCCCGAAATCTGGAATTTTTCTTTTGATATTACAAACAGACACTCCAATTTTATTATACATATGTATAGATAAAAAAAGTGTGATATAATAAGTTTTAAAATCGCCAACAAAACATGATTTCTGAAACTCGATCGCTACGACACGTGTCGGTTCTAATTTCATACCAAAACAACATATCCAAAAAGTTTTAAACACTTCGCAACAGTTAATTAAAATCTAATCAACAATGCAATATATATTAATGAGATCAAATTTGTTTCCAAATTACATTATTAAATTTTGTGCTTTCATCGTTATGAATATAACACGGTTTATTACTTAATTATAATTCTAGATAAACATTTCATTATAATTGATATCCTAACGCAAATTAGCAATGTAATTTGCATTGTGCAATACGTAACGAAATTAGGCTTTCATCCGTTGTTTGATATCGATTATAATTGACTCTGTTGCTTCGGATTTCGTTGCGGACTAATGTGGTTAGCTGTGCGAGTCGACTGAATCTATATATGAGCCTACTCTATGCTAGCATGTTAGTTTAGATGGATGGAGGTGTTGAGTGCAAAATACAACTTCTTTGGCTGACAAGCAGTACGAATACAGCCAAAGAGGTTACATACTGGCCACCAAGACGTTTGAGTTATTTCGTATTAAAAAGATATGGTTTAACAATAGAAGATAGAATAGACGCTTACAAGACGTAGTCGCGATATAGTATTATAATGTGTAAATATGTAAATAAGTTGGAATAAAGTTTATTTTAAATAGAAGAAGTTTTTGTTTTTGTATTTTTGGCTGCCGCGTTATCAGTGACAAGTTAAACAGGAGGTTTTATAAGAATTTGTAGCCTAAACTGCTAAACGGATCTCAATGAAAGGCGATGTAGAGGTCTGAAAGAATACATAATCTATTACTTTTGTACTTATTTTTATATTCCTCACGGACGGAGTCTCGGGCGAAAGCTAGTTATCCAATCTAATCAATTAGGAATCGAACGCAGTAACCGGAAATACGGTTATCTGAAGCGTAATGCGGTTGCCGTTGCGACTAAACGCAAATTAACACAGTCTTCGTTTACACCGTTACAAACTCAGTTATAACTGAACAGTCGAAATGTTAAGTTAATACTGTACAGTTCAATTGACAGTTTAAAATGTTGTCTACACATTTTGAAATAAACAACTCGACAGTTCTGTTGGAACTGTCTGAAGTGAGCGATTGAGGACTTTAACCTACCGTCAATCGCATCATAATGCAAATGACACCTTTCCATATACTTCTTTTATAATACTTACCGCTTTTTACCGGCAGCACACAATGTTTCAAGAACTTTATATTAATTAGCAAGTTTGTATTATAAAAGGTACAGTTTCCTTAGATTTTATTTGAAAACTAGCTGTTGCCTGCGACTTCGTCCACGGAATAATAAGAAATAAAGTAGCCTATGATATGCCCGTCTATGTCAGCTACGCAAACGCGGCTTGCGAAGAGACAGATAGACAGACATTTTTTTGAATTGCGATTTTCGTTATTAGCAACGCAAATACATCATCTTCCCGAAATCTGGAAATTTTCTTGTTATATTACAAATAGACACCAATTTTATTATATGTATAGATATCTTAAAAGGTTCATTCTATTTCGACTCGTATCTATTTCATTACACGAACGGCTGGTGACTTCATAGTAATCAAACGCGCTGACGTAGAGCATTATTAAATTCCTGTGCAAGATGCCATGCAGGTATCCTCCTAGTAATCAGGGCGACGTTTTTAATGTGAAAGGATTTTTTACCTACAGCAAAGGTTTTGATAAATCAGTATGAATTCTTTTACAAACATCAGGATGGCTAGAATATCTTACTATTATAAATGCGAAAGTTTGGATGGATGGATGGATATTTGTTAGAGTTTGTAGCCTAAACGGCTGAACGGATCTTGATGAAATTTGGCATAGATGTAGAACATAGCCTGGAAGAACACATAGGCTACTTACTTTCCTTTTTTTAATTCCACTCGGACGGAGTCGCGGGCAAAAACTAGTTCTTTTATACAAAGTAAACCTCACGGCCGTAGTCCAAAAGGGGACGTCGATTTAACACGATCATGGCACATAACGCTCAGCAAATATTTATACAACTAGAGAGCCCCGCCATCGAACGAGTAGCGGCTTAAAATATTGACGCCTAAAACAAAGTTGAATACTAATCTACATATAACTAACAGAAACATGAAGATTGGTTTATCAAATATTTGTGTTAAAAGATGTCCAACACTAATAATGAAATTATAACTTAGTTTAGTAAAAAAAGTGCAAGTTTCATCTTCATATATTGCAACCATTCATTAATAGATAGCTTAAACATTTCTTTGGATAATAATTTTAATTCATAACGCATTATCTTCTATTGAATTTAAAAAGATACATCGCATCAAAGCTTTTATATTAACATGTTTAGTTTTATCGCAACTTGCCACTAATTAACCAACTTAACTTTCCCATCAAACGGATGCGGATATTAAATTGCGAGCTGAGATTGTCGCATGACTTTTATCCACTGCAAACGTATTTACGGTAAAATGCTTTCTTATTAAGCTTGGAAACTGCGGCATTCATTAACATAACTTCGTTATACGAAGACTTGAAATAAACTTTATTATCCCATATTATCTGTGTATCTTACTTCTTACTAATCTCACTAATATTATAAATGCGAAAGTTTAGATGGATAGATGTTTGTTGGAGTTTGTAACTTATACCGATGAACGGATCTCGATGAAATTTAGCATAGATGTAGAGGATAGTCTGGGAAAACATAGGCTTACATCTATTTTTTTAATTACCTGCGGACGGAGTCGCGGGCAAGAGCTAGTGTATTAATAAAATTGAAATGTCTGTATGTAATATTGAAAAAATCATATTTTGTTAGTATTTGCCTTTATGATATCGAAAAGACATTTTTTTTATGTTTGTCCGTAAAACCTCGTTAAGCACGACTGGATTAAATTTGACGGGAAGATAGTTGATGCAAAAAGCAATATTGTAGGTCCTTTCTTTAATCCTTAATTTAAGGAAGTTTTTGTAGCAAAAAAATATTATGTTACCAAACTAAAATCAAAATTTCACGTATTTTTCTCTAAACTAGTTCAGTAGATTTTTAATTCGTTGTTCTTCACACTGGACACTATCTATTAAGGGTTAATTTAGTGCTGACGAAGTCGCGGGCGACCGCTAGTTAGTATCTAAATGGTAAGTACACTAGACTGATTTTGATGAAACTTTGGTAAACACACATTTACTAATAGGATGAAGACGTGACAGATCATAAAATAAAAAAGACTTCGTTTGCAATGTTAAGTTATTTTAGGTTACTTATTTCAATATTGCGTATGCATTTAGGCTAGTCCTATAAAAATCAAAAAAAGTAAAACAAAAACCTCGTTCTTTTCATAATGTAATTGCCAAAAATTCCTTTCACGTTGAGTGAAAAGACCGAGCGTGTGGCATTAGTAGCCAATTAGTGCTGTTCCCGAAATACTATCTGACGGGACTGGATTCTCCCCTAATTAAGTTTCCATTTACAACATACGCATACAATAGGATTACTTCGAAATTGAGCAGCCACATTTGTGTAGACACACATTGTTTTTATGGAATGGAAATTTTGTGGAATTACCATTCTGTTTGATTTCAATCCAATTGAATATTCATGCCGTAATAACGTATCATTAGCTACGCTACCGTTTGAAATTATTTTTTACTAGGTTTTGCTCGCGATTTCGTTTGCGTGAAATGTAAATATATAGCTTATTACTCACTGACAACTTAGCTTTTTAATGGTGAAAGAATTTTTGAAATCAGCCTAGTAGTTTTTGAGTTGTTTTAATACATACAAAAATACAAATCTTTGCTCTTTATATTAGTCGTTGGAGGAGCTGCTTTAGTTTTTTGATTTAAAATTTAGAATAGCGCCATCTAGTTATAAAATTTAAAAAGCGTGCGACTTTAGCTCAATATTTTATTCTTCCATGTGTAATCTTATTAAATAAAATAAACACTGTTTTATTAAGATTTTATTTTCGATAATACACACATTACTGGTTTTAATATAATATTACATTTGACACAATATCATAATAATTAAAATTAATATAAATAACGTCCTTTTATATTGCACAGCTTCCCCTTTAGTGTTCGAAATTAAAAATAATGATAAAATTAAATACAAAAAATATAAGCCGTATCGGAACTTTGCATTGGAAAAACAAACACTATTCGATTTTTAAAGAGTTTTGTGAACATGAGTAAAGAACGCCATCTGTTATCGAAAAAAAAAATTAAAATCTCAAACATTTACATCCGTTAAAAGTATTAAAAAAAACCTCATTTAAAGGGGGTTACAAATTCATATTAAAAAAGCAAAATAAATATTAAGTAAATTACATTGAACACGACATGCGCGGAATAACTATGGGTATAGCTGCATTATTAACAATAATATTAAAATATTAACTAAATAAACAAAATTTGAGTTGTGGACAAATTACATAACCATAATAAATAAAATAATGTACAAAATGTATTAATCTATCTTTGCCATTCTGAGACTATTATTAATTATTAACTATTTCATATTTTTACGGAATATTTAATATCTAAACTAGTTTTCAAAAGTTGTCAAAATAAAATATTTGGCACATAGTTTAAATAAAAAAATCCAACCTTTAAAATCATAAACTTTCAGAATGGCAAAGTTAAACCAATACTATTGTTTATTCTATTGATATTTTATAAATTATTTATTACTTATTATCTAATTAATTGCTTTTAAAGCATTAAATGAAGCTGCCGGATAAAAAAATCTATACAAAATACTGATCGACACAAACCTGCTCTATATAAAAAAATTGTGTGTATAGCTAATAATAATAAGTTTTAATAATAATGTAAAAACAAAAACCTTACAATTAAATTATTAAGTAAATCTAAGCCTGACAAATTGTTATCCTTTTATGCGATCGAATATTTTTATAAATATTTTAGACAAGCTTTCGCCCGCGGCTCTGTCCGCGTGAAATTAAAAAAAAACAATAGTGAGTAGCCTATGTGTTTTTCCAGACTATCCCCTACATCTATACCAAATTTAGTTGAAATCCGTTCAGCCGTTTAGGCTACAAACTATAACAAACATCCATTCATCCATCCATCCATCTAAACTTTCGCATTTATAATATTAGTATGAATATGATTAAATATAACATAGATATTATAGAAATCTGAAACAAAACAAACAAACCGATATTAAAAAAAAATTAAATTAAAATAAATAAAATACAGGGATAGATAAAAATATGGTGACAGAGAAAATAAAAGAATAAAGAATCGTTCCGAAATTAATAAAAAATGTTAATAAAAATATCGAGTTATTAGAAATATTGTAACTGCAAAGTTTAAAAGTGATTATTTCATTTTTAAACCAGTAAAATATAATTAAGATATCACTATGAGTTTGGAATGTTGAACAGATAGTTTAAAAATGAAATATAATTTGCTCTTTGAAGTTACAATTTTTAAAATAACATTATTATGATTTTTAACGGATTATTAATAATAGTAATTAATAATAGATTTTAAACAATTAAAACTGCAATAATTAGGATATGGCGAAACAAATTTGTATGTTAAAAGATATATTTAATTTGGTTTATTTCCAGTATTCGATCGCACATGGATTATACAAATTGAAAAAGGCCAAGTTTGTTTTCGCCATTACATTAATTTAATCTCTCGCTATACTTGAAATATATTAATATTAAATCCTATAAAAGCTGTTAGTCTTCTAAACATTGCTTCATTCAGTAATTGACAACGGACTGACATTTTCTACTAGTATATCGAATTTACGCATTACTAATCGTTTTAAATGTCTTTTAATGCATATATACAAAGATTATCTGAAATGCAAAACAAATAAATTAATTAGGCGAAATGTCAGAGATCAAATATATAAATTTTAACACTATCCTACGTTTACCTTTTTTCAGTCGTCATTGTCATAAAAATCCTATCCTAAATACTGAAGAGAGGTGCAACATCAAAAGTACTCGAAGAATTTCATACAGTTATTTCGTTTCGTAAATCATTCATTTAAAAAAAAATCGATTGTATTCTTTTGATATGCTTTTGAGATATAACGTTTCATAGTTTGGTGTTAAAAAAATGAAAAAAAAGTTAAAAAGGTATGAAAAAAAAAGGTTAAACAGTTCTGGGGTACAAAACAATGATTAAATATTTCAGTTATGTCTCAAAACCATACGAAAAGATGAAAATTACTAAAATATATTTAAAACATAATTTGCGATAAAAATATAATCTTTTAAAAATAAACATAATTGATACTACAGGTGTGTGAATTTGTTTACAGTCTAATAAAGATATCTGACCCGGTGAAAGACGCAAACCAACAAGGATATAACCCTGGGGGTATAAATGAAACTAAATTATGACAGCTCACTAGCTCCTGTGAATGACAAAAAATTGTTACATTATGTTTGTTGTATAGTAATTGTCATAATTTATTTTACATGTCGGAGTATCTTTTACATATTTTCTAACAGAACTAACCGTAATCGGACAAACAAATCGAATGATTCGATATAATCGAGAAAATTCAATGATTCAATTCTTTGAATAATCGAAGGATTCAAATACGTTGAATCGATCATTCGTATTTCGAATCATTCCATCTGTTTATCAAATTCAAATTTCGAACTCAAATTCGATATTCAAAATCTAAATTACTAAACAGAATTTAAAATTCAAATTTCGAACACGAACACGAACACGCATTTGAATTTCGAATAACATTCGACTCTTACCATAGAATACTGCAGTGACATTTGTCGCACAATATTGTCTCTTTTATTCTCTGACAAAAATGGGAGTACGAAATAAGTACAAATGTTACTGCAGTAGTTACGATAAATAGTTCACAGACCCGTAGTATATTCGAGTACGTATGACGCAGTTTGGCTGGTGCTACGTAGTTTTACGCATGAGGTCCAGCGAGGCGGTGGACTCGCGGCGCAGAATTAGCTTCAATTTATCATCCTCTTCGAGGTCGTCCTCTAGAGAGACTGCGCGGCTTATCTGCGTCCGGCCAAGCGCGCGCGCCTTCCACGCCTCTAACCTCATAATCTGGCAAACACAAAAAAAAACATTAATACCAAATCACTCCAATGACAACTATTATTATCACGTAATCATTTTTTTTTAAATAAGTAAGTGAAAATGATTTTCTTCGTGATAATCATAGTTGCTCATTAAATTAGTTAATTTCTCCCATAGTTGGGTATTTTTACTTTATCCAAGTAAAATTTTAGATAAACAATTTCATCTAATCTACAACAATACAAATGGTGCACCAACATGTACATATTTCTACTTCAAGTTTAAAAACATTTTTAATGTTTTAAGGTTTGAGCACATCAAGGTAATCAAGATGAGAAGTTTTTTTAAATGTCTTTGAAATTATACAAATAAAACTAAACAATCGTTTAAATAAAAAAAATCAATAACAAACGTTTTTTTTTTTTAATTGAAGATTTATTTCATGATTAAATTCATCATATCTTATTAGTATTTTGACAATTGTAGCCATAAAAATATGTTCCAATATGCCCAAACCTTCAAACTTTTACCAAAAAACAAACAACACAGAACACAAACTAGTACCAGTAAAATCTATAAATACATATGTTATCTCAAAACAAAATCACCACAAAACATACAAAAACAACATAAGAGTCTAATGAAACTTTTTCTAAATTCACAGACAAGTAATATTCATCATGTTATGCAGGGTTTTGTTGCCAGTTTCTCCCAAATTAGAATAAAACCACAAGCACTTGACACTGGCCCAATCCGCTGAGGGAGAGCCATAAACAAGAAATAGAATAAAAACATTGTTGTCCACTGGCAGAACCAAGAACAGTCTAGTCGCTCATATAACGAATATGTACAGTCAGATTTATAGATATGTATTCATTTACCAAGCTATAGGAACTTGAATACCCTTTCAGTTATAAACTATCCGTATACTTACTACAAATTCTTGTTATTGAATCCGAATGTCAATACATTTTAAATGATTATGGACCTGACTGTACAGCTATCAGTAGTGTAAACCCACCATATTACGATAATATAACCGCCACCTTACATGATATACTAATATTTCAAATATTGTTAGAAAAATAGTTAAAAAACACACTGACAAATCATACTATTATAAATGCGAAAGTTTAGATAGATGGATGTTTGTTAGAGTTTGTAGCCTAAACTGCTGAACGGATTTCAATAAAATTTGGTATAGATGTAGAGGATAGTCTGGAAGAACACATAGACTACTCACTTTGTTTTTTTTTTTCGCGGACGGAGTCGCGGGCAGAAGTTAGTTAAATATAAAAATAGCTTAGTTTATTAGTTTTTACGTTTAGGAAAAATATTCTCAAACATAAAGGAAATGATTTTTGTGATTAAACTAATGTAACCATGGCCTAACGTAATACGTTAGGCCATGCTTACATTAATATAATTAGAGCAATAAAAAGAAACCGATCAAATGAAAACATGCTGAAAATGAACTTGCTGCATGATTGTCGGTTAATATTTTCCTCATTAAAAATTAAAAATTAAACACTGTAACTTTAGTACTTTAAGTTTTAGCCTATCTTAATTTATTACGGCCATGACCAATTAGTGTTTATATTCAACATTAAAAAAATTAGGCATTGGTAAAAATCTACCTTAGTACGGTTAACTTCGGCGAGACCATGGTAACAAAATGGAAGTACACAATCCAGAGGCCACTAACGGAATACAATTTTCTTTAAGGACAATGATTACAATTTAATCGTCTTAAAAAAAGCTATTAGAAACTTCAAACTTTATATACTTATGTCTTTTCTTTTTTTCCTAGTCTATTAGTTCGGTGGATTAAAAAAAAATCAAATCAAAGCTATTTTTGTGAAATATGGCTTCAAGTTGGTGAAAGCGTGAAAAATAAATGCAAAAGCTTAAAATACAAATAAATTGAGACAAAATAAAAACAAGCATAGCGATTATAATTGTTATTTTACGCAGTCTTTTTGATTGGTTCAAAATAGTTAGAGAAAACTAGTAATTTAAGGCGAAGATTTTAAAGAAAAGCTTTATATACAATTTGTTATTTACAAAATTTAGAAATAATGACATACAAGATAATAATATGTTTACATATATGACTAATATTATAAAGAGGAAAGAATTGTATGTAATTTTAAGAAAATCAGTACTGCGCTGGACGATCTGCGCAACACTAGATTATTGGCTATACGTCCCGTCCCTATCTGACAGCTGTCAATGTCAATCAGACGTATTGGATAGCGCGCCATTCTGGCGGGATGAGTGGCTCTGAGTGCTTAAGTTAATTACGCTAGTTACAATTGGACCGAATTAAAAAATTATTTAGCCATTAAAAAGTATAAAGTAAATAATTTATATATAAACTAATAAAAACTGCGTTAAATAATTTGTAAATAGTAAAAACTTGCTGTAAACAATGATGTAAAAACAATCAAAACCCCCGCCTTAAACCAATTAAATCGCGTAATTGTTTTGTCTTAGAACGCTTCAATCAAAATTTTCTGACGTAATAAAATTATAATTTTTTGGAGAAGAAATTATAATCGAAGCATATTTTCCTTCATGATTATTAACATTGTTTTTAGCTACAATTGTCATGATAAAAATATCTTCTAATTATAATTATTGAATTAAAAAATATGATTTTAAAACTTACTCGAGCCATCCGCTGGGCTCGGCGACCGATGTGAGCGATGGAGAAAACTGTGCGTTATGAACAAAATGCATTTCGATAAACACATGCATATTACTATGAAAATTGCATTTAATCACATCAATTTTCAATAGATTTAAATTTTAAATTATTATATTATATTATTAAATTGTAAATTGTCTGATAACAATCGAACGTGTAAAATATGTGATGGAAATATAGGATTTTGTTCCCTTATCTGACAGTGACGTCATAAACTATCTGAGCCTCTATCAGCCAGTGGTGGAACATACCCTAAATCTATTGAAAATCAATGCGAGTCATAAATATGAATATTAATCATTTTGTGCCAAAAATTTCTGTTTTGGAAGAAAATAATATTTAGCATTACCTAATTATAATTATGAATTACTTTTTAAACCATTCTAATTATAATTTTGATACACTTACGTGCTCCTATGCACACTGTGACAATGAAATTTATTAGATAAACACGTGAATTTCATATTTGTCATATTAAACATGGAAAAGGTGTTAAAAAGCGCGTTATCAAGCGTTAATGGCCAAACAGTGCTGTTCAGTGAGCACTCAGAGTTGTGAACTTACATAATCCCTTGAAACATACAAAAAACAAAGCATTTTTAAAGATTGGTGAAATGATGTGAACAAACAAGAAATCCAAGACATGTTTTATGAAGTGGAAAAAAATTACATATTTACAAACAATCCCAACAAAAAAAATTAACTATTTTATACAGTAAACAGACAAATTATGTCTCGAAATGATTTTTTTTTTTAATTAAATTTCGAGACAAAAACGCAGTATTGATATATTGCATAAAGGTATTTAAACAGTCTCTTAAAGTCTACACTAAAGAACAATTAGTGACCACTTAACGACTCTGGGAACAAAGTTAAACTAGTTAGGATTAACAAAAATTACATGTTTTTAAACATATTTAAACTAAATTCAAATGCAATTAAATTGGTTCATTCCCATTAGATATTAATTTATATTTACCTCAGCCCTTAATTCTGCGATTTGTTCTTGCATTTCGCGAACACGTTCTGAATCGTCGGCGTTAATTCTCAATTCTCCTTCAGTCGCCATCATTACGTTCTGAAAACATATAAAAACAATATAAAGATAAGTTTAAGATGTTTCTAATTAAAAGCAATTTACAAGTATAACGATATTGATTTTTTTTTTCTGCCTTTCGCAAACTAATTATTTACTTGCTCACTCTAAGTCTTTATAAATTAAACTGTTGCGAGCGATTTAGTCCTCGTGAAATTAAGAAATACAGCCTATGTTACTCACAAATAAATTACCTTTCTAACGGTGAAAGAATTTTAAAAATCGGCCCAGTAGTTTTTGAGTTATTTAAATACATACAAAAATACAAATATTTCCTCTTTACTATAATATTAGTACAGAGGTATAGATTTTAAAATTAACGTATCTTATTACGAACAGTGGACAAAAAAGGCTGATAATTATTACGAATAACTAATATTGTTTTACCTTCATTTTATATTCTGACACCTCTGTCTCCAGCTCGGCTATTCTTTGAGCGTCCTCCATGTTTCTAATATTCGCTTGCATTGAGTCGTACTTCGCCTGGAATATTAGTTATTGATATTTTAAAATTTCATTCTATTCAATACCTAAAGATAATAATTCTTAAATTAAAAAGATTAATACACTGCAGTAATAATTTTATCTATATAATATGCGCAGCTACCCGATTATTGCAAATTTCTTTTTTTTTTTTTTTTTTCGATTCTCTAAGGGTGGGAGATCAACAGCTCCCTGCAACCCCCCGCCCCCCCATCAATAGCATAGCAGTCAATAAATATGTGGTTTAAAACATTTTTGGTAAATTAAAAGTTTTAATTAGTTAAAACAAGATATATAGTGCTACATTGTGACTTATGTCTGGTTTACACTTGATCAATACAGTTGGTCAGTAGCACTCAATAACTGGAATGACATTCAACTGGCAGAGTGCTACTAACTGGCGCCAGTGTGTCCATAAAATATGCTTAGTCTTCGCAACTGTCTTGCTGTACTGGCCAAGTATGAATCACATTACGATATTCTACGTAGAAATGTAAAAACGTAGACTATCGTAACATAATTCACACTTGCTTGCTTCTGCGTTGCTTCTGCACTTCGTAGCTTCTGGACTTTATAGCTTCTGCACTTTTTTGCTTCTGCACTTCGGTGCTTCTGCAATCGATTTAATCCTTTTCTATTATTAATTCATACTATATCGTTTTAAAGATAATCTAACCTTGCTCTCTAAATCGGAGTATTTATGTTGGAACTCCTTCTGTCGTACTTGAAGTGCTCGTTCCCGTTGTAAAGCCGCGTCCAGACTGTCCCTTAGTAACCGAGTTTCTTCATCCTGTCGCTTCAGTTGATTCGTAGAAACTTGCACTTGAGCCTCTAGTTCCATCACCTAAAATAAAATACTATTAAAACGCTTGTTTTGTTAAAAACGTCGCTGTAATCGCTTATAGATATATCGCGAGCAAATTCGCAAGGTCAGTCGCGTTAGTGGAAAAGAGCTTTATGCCAGCGTAACACAAAATATAGATATTTCGCTTTGCATAAAAAAAATCTCTATCAATAAAATACAAAGAAACATTGTTAATTTCTAGTCTCCTGTCTATATTAACATCGCGAGCATAACATGTCTAAAAAAATCGCGGGCATATTTTTTAACATATATTAATATATTTGACGCAAGCATATAAATATCACTGTAATTATCAAAAAAAAAATACTGGTCAATATTAAAATGTATTTGTTTTCAAAGTAATGAATGTATCGCTAGTGAAAACTATAATAATCTTATTTATTTAATACTTTTTGCAGAAATACTACAATAACTATAAAAAAACTAAGCTACAACAAGATTTGTGCAATTAGCTATTGCTATTAGCAATCTCTTACAGGTAACCCAGTGGGATAAAAGCTAGACAAGGGTATTTAACTGCTTTTATTAACATAAATATTATTTGTTCTTTATTTTCTACTTTACCATAGATTTACTAATTATTTATTACAACCCTCGCCAAGATTCGGAACAGGTTTAATACTATTGTAACGACAACACGATAGACAATAGATATCTTTTTGTTTTTGATCTTACAGGCAACTTAACTCTTACCTTAAGCCGTAGTTCTTTAAGTTCTGTTAGTGCCTCAACTTCTCGTATCTTAGTAGACATGAGTTCTTCTTCTAACTTCTGAGTTTCAGCGGATCTTCCTTCCCACGCACGTAACAATCTCTTCGGTGTTGCCATTATATCTAATACCACTTTAGAATGTACCGGAGACGGAGGTGGTATCACTTGCTGATGCTCCTATAATTGTATTAAACAAAATAAAAATTAATATTTAAATTTCATGGATATTTTTGTGATATAACAATCGTGCTTCTCTGTCGTTTCCCGCGATCTCGCTCACACTCCTAATCTATACTAATATAAGGAGGAAAGATTTGTATTTTTGTATTAGATATTGAAATAACTCAAAAACTACTGGGCCGATTTAAAAATTCTTTCACCGTTAGGAAGGTAATTTATCTGTGACTATAGGCAATATTATTTTAATATCACGCGGGCGAAGTCGCGAGAAGCAGCTAGTGTCTTATAATTTATAAAATGTAATATTTAGTATTAATAATCGACATTTTAATATCCATATCCAATATTTGGTTTTGATATACAACTAAGCGGATTTTATTGTATTAAAATGGACAATAAAATATATAAAAATGGACCGATTTCAATATGTTATGACAAATTCGAAAGTTAATGGATAGATAGATATAAGTTAAAAGGTACCTCAAGAACGGCTTAACAGATTTGAATGAAATTTGACACAAATGTAGAGCAAAGTCTGGAGAAACACTTATGCTATTTAATATGATTTTATAAACGCCAATGGGTGTCACGAGAAAAATCCAAGACTTATAAAAATATTATTTTAAATATAATAAAATGATTATATTTATATCCTAAATATTGTACTCACTTGTAAATGTCGTTTCCATGCGTCAGATAATTCAGTGACGCGTTGACCAAGTTCTTTGAGGGAAAGATTCGCCTCCGCCTCACGAAGTTTCACTGCTATCAACTCGTCCTATCGAAAATAATACATTTTAACAAAAGAAACATTAATTTAACAACACTACCGAACTTTATAAAGACTTATTGTCTATCTATTTTGTTAAAAAAGAACGAAAGGAACAATTATATTTATTTATTTATTTATTCACACAAGAGAAAAAAATATATTGACTATTAATATGTAAAGTTTCACTACAGTGGAATTGTTTGGATGGATGTTGGAAAGGTTATTCAAAACGCCTTAACGGATCTTTATGAAATTTGTCATAGACATAAAATGTAACCTGAAGGAACACATAGGTTACTTACTTAATTTTTTTATTCTATCATTTTCTATTATATTATATTTATTGAAGTTGCTTGCGAAAGCTAGTTATCTTTAAAATTTAACCCTTTACCTGCAGATGTGCGACGTTATTGTCCACTCGTTGCTTTCTCAAACTCTTGTTTTCATTTTCCAGTAATGTTATTCTTTCTAAGAGTTCTCTTTCTGCCGCCTCCCTTTCCGCAGCATGCAGTCTCGCTCTAACAAGCTCCCGTTGAAGACAACGAGCCAATTCATCTTCCTTCGCATTATTCTTTTCAACCCCCTCCAATGAGGATTGTCGGGAATTTTTCTGAAATTCAATAAAATACTAATTAATAAAGCAAATATTTGTAAAAATGTGTATTTATTTATTCCAAAGACAATTTTAGATTACATGTAGTTTAACAAATATATTGCAAGTAAATTCAACATTACAAAGATAGACCAAAGAAAGAAAACACAGTATGTGTTGCAGATTATCTATCTATACTATTATAATAAAGCGTAGACACACACTTCTTTGTTGCCTAACATGTCAGCAATTACAGCATATTTTTTAATAATTCTTTTTTTTAATAAAAAGCCACTTACGTCACGCTTTAGGCTATATATTTTCACGCCATTAAACTTAGGGGGAAATATTTTGGATAAAAACCCTAATGTGGGAAAGAGACCATAAGTTGCTGCCAACATCAAGGAAGCAAGATTGCCATAGTAAGGTAATTGGTATTTTCACATTTGCAATTGAGAATTTGACAAATGTAAACAATATTTTTTTTTATAATTTCATGCGGTTGAAGCCGCAAGGGAACAGCTAGTAATATAATAAAATGTAAACACGCACTACTTAGTTATGTAGGATGTCAGCAATCACAGTACATTTTTGAATCATTACTTTTTTAACAAAAATCCCAATATTAATATCACGTTTTACGCTATTTATTTACACGCTATTATACTTAGGGAGTAAACAAGTTGATAAAACCGTAATACGGTAAAGGGACAACAACTAAAAGCTAACAGCATCAAAGCAAGGTTATCATGGTAACGGTAATAGCTATCCAAAGGCATTCGTTGTTATTTTTTCATTTGACATTTGCAATTGAAAGTTTTACAACAAACAATAAAATAACGTTCTTATAATTTTATGCGGATAAAGCCTTACGAGAACAGCTACTTCAAATATAACCGCTGATAAGATATATGTTATAATCAGACATTTAAGAAATATATAGACTAGACAGTGAACAATATTTTTCACCGGTAACTTCTTTGAAAGGTACTATGTTAGTGGTCAAGTTTAATGCCACCTCATGTTCTTGTATTGATTGACATATTATAAAACATTTTACAAAATTATATCTCCATCTATTGTTATATATGTGGATTTTGAGGACTTATCAAAAAATGGCGTTCGTATATCATGTGAAAAAGTCTCAAGAGAATTGTCAATGCTCTCTATATTTTTTATCTCTTTGGTTATAAATACGAGATATTATATGTTTTTTTTTTACCTCAGCAATAGTCATTTCTAACGATCGTATCTCATCTTGTGCGACCGCTAATCGTTGTTGTGCATCCATATTTGCTCGTCGCAATGCTTGGACTTCCTTCTCTAAAGCGTAAGTTTCCTCTTCACCTTCTGCGCGGTCTACTTGACCTTTGACCAGCCTCTCCGCGAGCGCAGAACATTCTTTCTCCTGCAACTCTACTCGCTGCTTTAACAATCTATTCTCTTCTCGAAGGCACTGAAATATTTTTTACTTTTTAATTATTTTGTCTCCAAATGGCTGTTTTTTTATTATTTAGCTTTATTACATTAAAATATAACAAAAAATGATAGCCTATGTAACCTATGTTACTCAATAGCGTAGCTTTTTAATAATGAAAGAGTTTTGGAAATCGTCCCAGTAGTTTTTGAATTATCTCAATACGTGCATAAAGGTTACATAAGTTCAAAAAGACAAATCTTTCCTTTTTCAACATCATGCTAGCTACTGGCATGTCAGTTTGCGCTCACTTACGCCTGTATTGTACAAGTGTGGCGGCCACTGGCATAGCTATTCCCGGCCTTATAATTAAAATATTTTCAATACTACTACTCACTCTAAGCACTGCGATATCACTTTGTTCCTTGGTCTTAATAACCGTGTATTCTTTCTCTAGTTTTTTCATTTTCTTCTGGTTCACAGTTATTGAAAAGACCAATTTCATAAATTCATCCTGATTAGCGTCCGCCTTCGCCGGTAATTCTTTCTGCAGATACTGTAATTATCAATTACAATGATAAACTGATAAGATATATATATTTAGATATGATAAACATAATAAAAGCATTAAATATAAGCGAGGCGTAGTATCCAAGGCTTTTAGGAATGACATACACGGACTGTTTTTAGCGAAATTCGTCGTTCGTTCTAAGTAAATTGTTATTCAACATAAAAGAACCAAAAAAATGATGCAAAATTAAATTTGAATTTTATTTTCAAATGCGACATGCAAACAGAAAAACAAAATTAATTTTTAATCGGATTTTCATGAACATTCATGCAAATATTACATTTTTATTAACCAATTTTCCGTCCGCGCGAAATAAAAAAAACAAAAGCAAGTAACCTATGTGTTCTTCCAGACTATCCTCTACATCTATGCCAAATTTCATCGAAATCCGTTCAGCCGTTTAGGCTACAAACTCTAACAAACATCTATCCATCCATCCAAACTTTCGCAATTATAATAATTAGTAAGATTAATAAATACAATAAATATTATCTAAAATTAAATCTCTTTTTATATTTGAATAAAAAAATTCTCTCATAAATTAAGATTTGATCATAAAGTAGTTACACTAAGTTCTTAAACGTGTAAATCGTACTTACTTTTAATATATTTTCCATATCAAGTGAGAGTAGTTCCTCTTTACCGAGGGTAAGTAACGCCAAGGCAACTTTAAACACGACTTCAATACCCTCAGAGAGAAAAACATCCATTATCCTGCACGCAAGTGGCAAAGACAATGTCGTCGTAAATAATGTTAAAAACCAACTACTCGCGTAAATCGATGTTGCGAAACTCTGTAATAAATAATATTAATTAAAAAACATGAAGATTGTATCTATACTTCAATACTAATATAATAAAAACGTAAGCATCTTTGCTATGTAGGATATCAATCACAACATAGAAGAATCATTTTTGTAATAAAAATCACTTCACTTTCAATCTATAATGGATTATAATATTTTCACGCTATTTAATTTAGGAGGTGAATTGTAATTGACACGCAGAAAGAACTACTATATCGACAAAGAAACAAGATTGCCATGGCAACGATAATTTTAAAATCTTTAAAATAAAGTTTAAAAAAAAATTGTTAGCCGATGGAAAATAATTTCGTTGTCAATTAAGTATCTAAATATAGACATTAGCTAGTTTTATAAGTAAAAAATATTTATCCAATCTCACCTGTGATTGAAAATGGTAATGCAATTCAGGTAAAAACTCTTGCACTAAGTTCTCAAGTTGGAACATACATAGACCAAGTTCAGCCATACTTGGCTTAAACATATCCCTCATTCTGTGCTGTTGCATTATTGTTACGAGTACCGCAAACGCTTCCTCTTCTGGCATCTGGGAATTAAGATAAATCAAACTACTATTATAAATGTGAAAGTTTAGATGGATGGATGGATGGATGGATGTTTGTTAGAGTTTGTAGCCTAAACTGCTGAACGGATCCTAATGAAATTTGGCATACATGTAGAGGATAGTCTGGAAGAACACATAGGCTACTCGGTTTTGTTTTTTTAATACCACGCGGACGGAGTCGCGGGCGAGAGCTAGTATTTATATAATTTATAATTTTAATAATATTGTATCTTAAATCTATATCTATACTAATATTATAAAGAGGAAAACTTTGTATTTTTGTATTTTTGTATTTTTGTATTTTTGTATTTTTGTATGTATTGAAATAACTCAAAACTACTGGGCCGATTTTAAAAATTCTTTCACCATCAGAAAGGTAATTTATCTGTGAGTAACATAGGCTATATTTTATTATTACTAATGTTCAGGAACTATTAATAAACAGCGTGTTTCTGGACGCCGGCGTTAAAAAATCACTAAACTTTAACTTTTCTCCTCTTACGCTGCCTAAACCGTTATAGGTATATAAAAATGATGTATGAAAGAATTGTAGATCTTAAAAAGTTCTACAGAAAAGTCCGCGATAGCATATATCTATCTTTAACGGTTTTCTTACAATAACCACTTTTTTGTTTACAAAATGAATTAAAAACCTTACGCTATTTGCAGCGTTCTTTTATTTATTTCAATATTAATCCTTATCCAAATAAATGCGTTTGTTATCAGGAGAATTTAATGTAGAATAAAATTGTCATTTACAGTATTAAAATTGGACTAATAGTTTAGAAGATATCGCGAACACAAACAATAAGGGTAACCGAAAAATCAGCTTACAAGCTACCGGACTTAGAAATTTGGAATCTTGCATCGGTAGATTTCTGTTATTACGTAGATTACTACTAAGTTAATACTTTTGGTAATAGGTTGAAAAAAAGGGCGAATGTAATAGGTTATATTTGTAATTTCACGCGGGCGAAGTCGCGAGCAACGGCTCGTCGTATATAAAAACAATAGGGCTGAAGGTGGATAAGATTCGAAAATTGAAAAATAAGTATAAAAAAATATTCAATACATTAAGGTGCCTAAAATCCTATTCTATCCTAAAAAGATTCACATAGATAACATAAACAGATTAAAAACCACTTGTCACTTTTCTATACTAATATTATAAAGAGGAAAGATTTGTATGTATTGAAATAACTCGAAAACTACTTGGACGATTTTAAAAATTTTTGCACCATTAAAAAGCTATGTTATCACTGAGTAACATAGGCTATATTATTACTTTTTTTTTTTAATTTAAAGCCAGAAGTCGCGATCAGCTCCTAAGAGTACAAATAAAACTAACCTGCATAAGTAAGAGGCCTACAATGAACCCGGAGCCTTGACAATATCCTACTTCTCTATCGTGAAGTGAATACGCTTTCATCACATTAAACAGCGACTCTTGGCCGAGGCCGTCTTTCTTCTTGAAGAATTCATGTTCAGGATATGTTCTAGCAATATCCCGTCTTATCATTTTCTCGCATGCGGATTTTTCCTGCAAAAAAAAATTATACGAATTAACGCTTAAATTGACCGAGTTTTATGTCCAAAAAAAATCCAAAAAATATGTTTTTTTTATTGTTATATTTTTATATGAAATATGAATCTGAATAGATTTTTTTAAATTAGTTGTTCGTTACACTGGACACTTACAGCCTTACAAATAAATAATATTATTAATATTGAATTATTGTATGTATGAAATTAAGGGTTAGACAAAAGAATTGTTAAATCTTGCACTATTTATAAGAGTATATGCTATACTATACAGAAGTTGACTTCCGAAGTCGGTTAAAAATAAAACCCATTTCCTACGTTAGTCAATCAGTTGAAAACCTAAGCCACATTTGCGATTATCAAATGATCCATGTAAGCATTTATTGCGTACCGCTGGTTTTTCTGTTCAATACATCTTCATGTGGGTAAATTGGTCAAATACGAAAAGCTATGCCGTATTTGCATTTATAACGAAATATTAATCCACAAACCAGAAATAAACTTAAATGTAGATTATAGTTAACTAATTGTTATTTAGAATTTCCATTTGTCAAAACATTCTTTGTGTAGTGCAACTTTGTACACTTATTAAGGAAATTTAGCTTACGAATGAACGTGAAATTTGATACAGCAAACATTAATGTGGAGAAAACAGCATAAAGCTATGTAAAAAAAATGATAGTCGGAATTCTAGCAATAGCGACCATATTGCATGTAACCTTGATTAAATTTACCTTTATATAAGAGGAATACAACTTGTCGGATGTTTTCGCGCCCGCCAACAGCTGCCAGACCATGCCTCGAAAGTGATGAGGCACGCCTTGTCGGACGAGGTCCCGGATAAAGTGTCTCCTCCGTCGGCACTCAGAGTCCCAGTTTATCACAATCCTCCCCCAGAGGGACCACAAATCCTCTTCAACCGGTGTCGGACGCGTCTCCGAATCATTACTCGTCGCTGAAAAAATAATTAAATTCTGTTAGTATTAATTATTACAAAAAATATCACACAATTGAGGTTAAGTATTTAAATATACTGGCTCATAGTCTATAATCAAAATTTAATAGAATCTAGTAAAAATTCTAAACTAGAATAGACGAAGGCGACGAACAAGCGGTTCACTTTAACACAAAACGTGTTACTATGTGTCTCGACATCGTGTCTATACATAAAATACTAAATATACGTATGCTCTTTCGTTAATAAATAACATTACATTATGTTGTGAATATTCGACAAGCGACATCTCAAAGGCAGGAATTAAATATGAAAAGCCCGAGGGTCTCTACCGTAAACTCATTATAAAATTCATGTTTAAAGTATGTGCAACCACTTTGTGGTAAGATTCCTTCAAGTAAATGTTTGGAGAATTTCTAAGAAAGGCTAACTTTGGATGACTTAAGTAGTAATTGCATGATTTATTTTTAATTTCAGTGCTTTCGTCTGTCTTTTGTTTAACAAAGGTAATATAGAAAAGTCTAGACGCGTGTTGTTGAGATTTAACTTTCTAATTTTACTGACAATCGCCTTGCAAATATCAAAAAACAGCTACAAAGGCAATGAACCTTTATAAATGCCTAATTACTACGCGCCAAATGCAGCTGCTATATTAGCCGTGCGCGGGTTTGTCGATAACTCCCCCTGCCACTTACAGAACTCAGCGCGCTTGAGTAATACTATTACAAAATTAACTACATTTATTAGGATAAAAACGTTATTACTGTGAAATCCATTGCCGTGATTCTTGTATTGTTGTCTTTCTTTTATTAATAGAGAATAAGAGAGATGATGAATATATATTACACGTATCACGACAATAAAAATCGTCAGTCATTTGTTTGAGAAGTTGTTAACTGATATTAAACTTTAGTGCCTGTGCAATTAATTTCGCTATAGCACAAATGATTTCCAAAATATAGTCTAGGCTAAGAATATAGAAGGTTTAACGTTAGGTAATTTACAGAACACAATCGTTGCAGATGTTGGAGTTGTTAGAATTTTACTTTTGATAACATAATTTAAATAAATAATGACAGCATTATTTCGCTTTCGCGCTACTGATTGTTTAAACAACAATGTTATTCAATATGTACAATTCGCTTTAACGCAATTTGCCAGGCATCCGACAGTTTTATCAGTAAACCAGCCAGCGGAGCACATGGATAGATAAATATGGCGACAATGAACTGAAATTAATCAGGACAAGGAGAACTTTATGAATGTGGGGTACATTGGTAGGGGAAAGCCTAGAAGAGATGGATGGGAAAAGTTGAAAAAGAAGGAAAAGGAGATGAGTAAAACAAAGAGAGCTATAGCCAGATTTCGAATTTATTCCCATGGAAACGCACATATCTTTCTGTTAGAATTTCCAATTCTAACATCTTACACGATGTTCCTTCAACTTATCTATTATGGAAAAGTTACTCTTGACGACGAGTATCCTAAAATTTAAATTTTTGTCATTCCTCGTGAGTATGTCATAAAACGGGACGTAAGATATTTACGTACTAAACTCGTAAAGAAACAAAACAAAGTATACACAGATGAGGTATATTAGTAATTTGCGGTGATGTCAGTTTTTAGGCAATTCACGTTTTTACTCTTCCTAAATACAATAAAAAGCTACAACTACTTTCAGATAATTTTTGATTACCTACATTGAAATGTATTCGGTAATGACAGGAAGCATTGGTGTGGTAGTTGAGATAAAACGTCGGTAACACATAAACCATTAGCACATAGCTGGGTAAGCGAATCGGAACAGAAGCTAAGCGAAACAAATCATGATATTAATTCATCATCATCTTCCCTGCCTTATCCTACTCCCGTAGGGTCGGCGCACCGGGTTTTCGTCCTCCAAAGCACTTTTATCATCCGTCATCTCAGTCATCACTCCCTTCTTGATCATGTCACCTTTCACGCAATCCATCCATCTCTTTCTAGGTCTACCTCTTCCTCTGTAGCCATCCACATTCATAACTAACGTCCGTCTTGTTACATGCGATTCATCCCTTCTCATAACATGCCCATACCACTCTAACCTTTTACTCCTTATTTTCTCAACCACTGTTCATAATAATAAAATCTCCGACAACGCTAGCCTATCCTAAACGAATAGTCACCATATGTTTTGTGCAGTGAGATCGGCGTTTACATGTCTAGGACTGGAGATAAAAGTCGCTTTGGTTCCGGTTCGCTTTCACAGTGTGCTGCAAGCATCAGTTGCAAGGCGACGAACAATGCGATGAATCACGATGACACATCGCACGCCGGACAGAACTCGTTGAGGCACGGCGTCACCTGCCTACCCATCACAACAAACCAATACTTTCATCTCAATTAACTATTGCTTAAAAACGGACACAAAACGGACGAACAATCAAAAAGTTATATAGTAAAATACCCCTGCCAGTACCTTTATAGGCAATTTTAAAAATAAATTTACCAAGTATTGGTCAATTGGAGTGCAATTGGCGAAGGATTAACGTATCCCTCGTTTTGTGTTCCCACAGTCTTTATTTATTGGTTTCGTATCAATAATCCAAGTGCAAATAAACGTGACACTGTCAAAGAATTAAATTTGTTACCCACATACGAAATATATGAAAATAAACATTATACGCCAATTATATCACCTAATTACACATGAAGAGTTAAAACATATCGAATACAGGCATCATTTGATTTACCCGCCTTAATTCCATACACGTGAGAAGGCTTTCACAGAACAAGTACGGAAATAATGGGAAGAGTCACGAACGCCGCAACATGAATATTTTATACGGAATCACTAAAATCAATACATACCCAAATTAATGTTCTCCAAAACACTAGCTAAATAGAATTCTAGAACACTAACACCGAACACATCGTGCCTTCCGTTCATCTCAGAGGCACAATATTCACGTGTATCGTATAATAGCGCGGGATAAACTGCTATCTCAAATCTCTCATACAAGATATATAGAGATAGCGATCGCTTGATATAATACTTGATTAGTTACGCTATATTTTGCCCTAAATATGCCGTAAGCGTTGTATTAAACAACATACACGTATGTGTTATTACCAAATCAAATCAGCCTTATTAAGCACGCATAAATACTGCAATTTTAATTTGTTAATTTTTTAACGCAACCAAATAAAACGATGTAATTACACACTATATTATTCTACATTTTCTCGTCACTTTAACGTACAATACTCGTTTAAAAGAAGACCTACTCGAGGCTTAGATTGTTAAAACTGAAAGCGACTCGACGTTCTCTTGCAATTTTACGCAATCGGTGTCGTAAATTCGGAATCGCTTCGAGTAACACCGACTATGAAAATTAAAGACTAAATTAATGCGTCCTTGATTTTGTTTAAAACAATACTTTAATTAAATGATACAGTAAAGTGGAATAATTTCAACAACGGTTATGTAAAAATCGTTATTTAATAACCGCATTAGTTACTATGACCAAAATATACCATCGCAATGTACGGTTCAATTCTAAAACCAAGGTGACAATGGCATGTTGCTTTAAAAACCAGACTAAGATGCCACCTCATAAATTATGAAACGACTGGACTGGAATAATTATTACATGACATTGGCTTCTAAGGGCTTCTATAACAAAACCAAAAAAATATTCAGTACTATTTTCTGAAACTTAATTGTACTGGCAGCTACAAATAAATAGATAAAACATTAGCAACATCTGTCGCTGTATTCTTGAAATGCTTGCAATGCTTGAAACATTTACTATCAATTTGCTAATTCTGGGGATATTGATAGTACAAACGATATTTTACACTCACACTATAGGTTTCCGTATATATTGTTCTCTCTTTTTTTTTCAATGTAAATGTAAAGGATGACAATACATCAACACAACTGTCACTGCAGTGCAATCAAGTCCCAAAACTATATGTGAAGGCACGGTCCCATCACAAACAAAGAGATAAAGCACAGCTTTCCATTAACGATCTATAGTAACATGGCAGGTAGACTGGAATGAGTGGCACAAAGTGAATCCGTCTACTGTCATTACTCTACGGGTTCGCAGTGGAGGGATTTCGATTCGCTACACACTCGAGACAACAAAGGCACGTCAGGGCAGGTTCGACGTTCGCTTTGAGGTCATTAACAGCCGAATCCAATAATCAATATTGAAGCATTTTCAAAGACGCTTTTAATCTACTTTGAATCAGATCTATCGAGGGCAGTTTATTTTTGTACCTTTTGCTTGAAGTTAATATAATCTTGGATTGAATTACAGCTAAGACAACCAATCCATCGTTAGCTTCGTAGCTATTACGAGAAGAGTAATTTTGCAGAAATTAAATGCTTATTGTTTTTAGATTCGTATCCTAAACAATTAAAATAGTTTTAAATGTTTGTATACAACAAGCAATGTTGATCATCTATATGTTGCTAAACAATTGATCAATATGTTTGTGTTAATAACCATTGATTAGTTCTGAGGACGCCTGGGAGGGTGCAATTATCACTAATTTGATTGACACTAGGTTGTCTCACACATCTAACTCCATATTACATACTTGCTATATACTCTTGATATATGTACAGTTGAGGAAGTTGATTTCCTACCCTATTTTGTCAAAAACTTGAAATAACACTACGTCCTAAAATAAACCTGATGATGGTTTGCGCTACGATATTCAATATTAAGTGGGAAGCGAATTTAATTCTTTAACTGTATCCCATTTTAATAAAAATACTATAGGAATTTCTCACCAAAACTTAATCCTTTCACTAATTCAGTTAAAACCAAGAATATTATACATAAAAACGATACTTCTAAAAATAACTAAATAAATATCGTTCCAACGGTTTCTTATTTACGAGTAATTACCGGCCTTGGGTACGATTACTAAAGACTGTACTTAAGCTATTCAAGGTACTGTGCCAATGGAGACTAAGTTATTGCCAAACAATAACAAACTCATATTCAAGCAATAAGCGTAAAGTAACAGTGAGAATGTTATATGGAACAATAATCTTCATATAAATGCATATACAAAACTTAACATTCATTGTTTGTATAATCGCTTCTATATATATCTTTTCACGTTTTTGTAATTGTTCTCGTGAAGAACTACAGAAATGCATATAAAGTCTTTGTAATTGTCAGGTCAAGGTTTTTACGAACTAAATACTTCCGGAAAAATGAAACTACGAGGTAAATAAAACGAATTCGTGATATATTGCGATAATGGTATCGTTATATACCAATTATAATTGCTATAAAAATACTGTGTATCAAATAAGCAGGCAACTGCGATTGAAGAATTAATGAAAAGGCTTTTGTATAAATGAGGACGGAATTAACAAAATAATAAGAGGAAGAGATTTTTATTTGCATGAAATAAGAACAGGAACGCAAGCTGGTAATCATACTAAAATTATAAATGTGAAAGTTTAGATGGATGGATGGATGGATGGATGGATGTTTGTTAGAGTTTGTAGCCTAAAGGGCTGAACGGATTTCGATGAAATTTGGTATAGATGTAGAGGATAGTCTGGAAGAACACATAGGTTACTCACTTTTGTTTTTTTTTAATTTCACGCGGACGCAGTCGCGGGCGAAAGCTAGTAAGGAATAAAATAGTTTCAACCTTCCAAATAGTACTTAAAAATTATAAAATAAAATATAACAGTTTAAAAAAAGGTGGAAATATTTTGAAGAGAAAATACGAACATGCAGATAATTTAATTACACACAAAAGCCCAATCAAATGTTAGTCACAATTAAAATATGATTAAAACGAGCATTCATGCATTACAACAAAAATCATATGAATATGCCTCGTGAATGATATTGCCTAAAAAAATATGTATAGTCAAGGAATTAAACTCGCTACCCACCATAAGAGCAATAATTTAAATTTGCACGTATGTTACTATGTCAAGTGGGCATGAAATCAATTTCCTCATCTGTACATAGAGTAAAAAATTTTTGTTATTCGGCAGTGAAAACTCACTGTTTAGTTAATAATTACAATTATCTATTTAAAATAACAAAATAGTTAAAATATTAACTTACCCGAGGTAACAGATATGACGGAAGTATCGGAACCTTTCCTGCTATGCATTTTGTCCGCCTTCGGTAAACAGTGGGCTTTAGCGTCCTCTGCTATTCTTTTATTTTCAATCTCCAGTTTGTGCAAAAGCGCCCGTTCCGGCGTTGGAATTTCAGCGTCCGAAACTAAATCTGCAAAACGTATACTGTTCGGTAATCTTTCCATCCACCCTGATATCCTATTTTTGTTACACACAAGACAACAAGATTAATCGTGGAATTCCATTGCCATGACACTTGTATTGATACATATTGTATTCCTGTTTTACGAGACAAAAACAATATGTGTAGAATTCCACGGTAATGGACACGAATGCCTTCAAATTGTGTTTAAAAATCGAGACGATGTAAACCACTGATCTTTATAAATGGACAGGCTATAAGACGGGGCATTTTGTGCATGTTGGCGCTTGGTCGCGGTTGGTGGCGGTAACGAGAATCGGAATTAGTAATACAGATAGACCTGTCATCAACAAAGGTGGGATTAAGTCGAGACAAAAAAGTTGTCATTTCCAAAGACCTATCCATTTAAACAGATCAGTGATGTTAACTAATTGATTCAAACAAAAGCAAAGCGTTGTGATCCTACTGCACAGTGAATGTTACTATTATAATTTATGTGTGTATTTACAAAATGATAAAGATATTATAAAAGAAAGGATGTAATTCACATAATCTTGGCAGTAGAATACAAAACACGTATAAGATTGTCTTTTTCTTATAGATTGCTTTAAAATTGACGAAATTGACTCTGAGAGTTAAATGACTTTAACAAAATTATAAAATAAAATATCCCACAATGAACAAAACGAGGAAAGGTGATGGATGAAATAAAAACACCTTTTTTTAAATGTAAATAAAATATAACAGTTTAAAAAAAGGTGGAAATATTTTGAAGAGAAAATACAAACATGCAGATAATTTAATTACACACAAAAGCCCAATCAAATGTTAGTCACAATTAAAATATGATTAAAACGAGCATTCATGCATTACAACAAAAATCATATGAATATGCCTCGTGAATGATATTGCCTAAAAAAATATGTATAGTCAAGGAATTAAACTCGCTACCCACGATAAGAGCAATAATTTAAATTTGCACGTATGTTACTATGTCAAGTGGGCATGAAATCAATTTCCTCATCTGTACATAGAGTAAAAAATTAAAGCAACTAACAGAAAAGGATTCCTTTGGGAAAGTTTGCCTCAAGTTTCGTAGCTTTTTGCTACATTTCAAATCAACAAAAATAGAAACTTTGACAAGGGAAATTGCGAAATAACTTTGCGTTTATTAAACTTCAACGAGATCAAAATGAGACCAAAGGTTTGCGCAAGAAAACTTTCAATGTTTGTGAAGAAAAACTTGAGTTGTTCAAGTCAAATGAAATGAAATTTAAGTCAGTTATAATTTATTTTTTTAAATATTGTTTACATTAGTCAACTTTGCATTGGCTCCTTAACTAGTAGAGTAGAAATGGTTTTAAGGAGCCAATTATAACTTACGTGATACATTCCTTTTTTGTGTAACATTAGTTTTAATTAAATTTAGAATAGACAATAAAAAAGATTTTTTAATGAAATAGGTTTGCCTATCGCTTATATTCCCTTTGTATAAATTATTCATATTGCTAATTTGCTTGGCTCGGATAGTCTGTTTCTGACAGTTCCCTACAGTCAGTATAAATATATTAAATGTCAGTTACAAACTTAGCTCTCAATTGGTAGTTTATAAACTTAATTATTAAAGTTTGTTCCAGTAATAGATACGTCATTAATAACAATACTTGACTAATGACCGTCAAAACAAATTTATCTTCATCATTGAAATACAAAGAAACAAATATTAGAACCCTTATTAAATTGTATCAATAATATTTTTTTCTAATTAACATGTTTAAGATAATTTCTTAATCGACGATAATATTCCTTTTTTGTATACTATTTAGATAAACATAACTTGTAATGGTGAATGAAAATAATAGAAATTGTTTTGAAAATAACGCAACTTATTGTTTATACCTGCACAATTTTAGGGCAATTGTAAACTTTTTAAAAAACATTTTTTACACTGTTTGAAACGATATAGATATCAAGTATGATAACCGTGGCTGAACTGTTAATCACAAACCATGCCCTTTTTAAAAGTATAACTAAACTGCTTATTTAAATAAATAATTTTCCGAACTTTCATGATGCATAAAAATACAACTAAAGGTGCTTCAGCTAAAATCGTAAGAAGTTTTTTACTTTCAAACATTAGAAACGATTTTTACGAGAAAAACACACTAACAATCAAACGTATCTAACTACACAGATTACCCAAAACCAACAACAAATCTCACACATATTAAAAGCATGTACAAGATCTTATTTCTATGGGTTTTCACTGTTGAGACACTTGTATGAAAACATATTGTCGTCGTACTCATACACATTCTAACAGAGACCAGGGTGTTTCCCATTGGGCCGACCGAACCATTTTCATACCATCAAAAGATCCAATCGTTCGGGCCAACGGGAAACACCTGAAAATACATACATGTTACGTATTAGAATGTACTGTTACATTATTATTTTAAACAAATGTGTTACAAACATATTTACAAAACATACTTATGCACAAAATCACATGATGCAAATGTTTTTAATGTCAAAGCCAATTAAGCTGGGTGCACATGACTACATGTACATATAACAAATTCCAAATTTTAAAACGTGTGTACCTTCTCCGTGGTTTGTACTGACCCAACGTCACGAATAACTTTTTATTATATACTCTACACCTTGAGTGTGAAATGATTAGTTAAGCAAGTTAATTGCTATAATACGCGCACAATCAAAATGAGACGCGACCTGGGAACCGCAATAAAAATTGAATCAATCATCTCGTCCAGCAAAATGACTTCTTTTAAAACTTTGCTTCAAACAGTCTAGTGCCTTGAAAGATCAATACGAACGTCTATCTTAGAGATCTATCAATTTCAATTTAATATGACGAGGTACCATCCCATTCTGACTGCGCGCTGTGATTCCACTACCGAAACTTTCATACAAAAATGTCCGACAAAACTGGGATAACAATTTTTGTACTAATATTTCGGCAGCGAAAACCTACGTTTAGAGTGAGTTTCTGTTAGTTATATTAACATGAATGGAGCAAGTTGTCATACTCGGATCAGTTAAATTCCTCTGCGCGGTTGGGGTCAGCGGCTGTGTTGAGACGGCGTTTGCCTCCATGTCTGCCGCTCTATATAAACTGCCCTCCGCTCACTGTCGCCGCTTCTGCACCAGATATGGCCTTGGTCAAACAATGCATTTGTCTATCCGCCTTTTTTAATAATGAATAAACTAGCGTTTGACCACGGGCCCTATTCACTCTACTCTTGCTGGCGCCCACGTCATACAGTCAATTCTCTCCGTGAGAGTTATTAATTGCCTATTTTATGAGCATTTAGAGTAAAGCCAATTAAAAACCGTCCGTGGAGAGATTAGATTTTTCTGATTTGATCCCTTATCAATTTTCTCATTAAAAGTAGTTGTTGCGATACAATAATGCATTTTACAACAAAAATAAATTCTAGCTTAATTATTTTTCATCGTGATTTCAATTTAGAATTAAAAATATCGAAGATAGAAAAATCTCGTAAAGTTTAAACTACACAGAGCCTTAAGACTTTAGAGATTCCGATGTATAACAAATGCATAAAAACTACAATGTAAATGATAACAACAGAACAACAATGATAGACAGAAAAAAATCATGCATCTGCAGTTTTCTTATAAGAATACTTCATGTAGAAACTAAAAATCCGCAGCCTAGCAGCCTACATACTATAATCGTTAAAAAGTAAGCTACAAGGCCGTGGTTTACAAATGTTTTATTATTTTAAATACATCGAACACCACACGTACACGTACGTACAATAACTTCGATATAACAAAGTTATTTACTTACGAACATGTGCACCTTAAACTGCCAACTTTCCACCGATCTACGTTTAATAAACCGAAAAGGTAATAAATTTAATTAAAAAATCACATATTAAAATTATTTGTTAATATGTACAACGTTGCAAAAAACATGCTTTTCGGTTCTAAACATAAACGACATTAATTTCTAAACAATCACGTGTCACAACAAATATTTCATTCTATAACTCTTTCTAATACTAAAATAGCATTCATTTTACAAGAAAGTCAGTACTAACATGAACTTGATTCTTCTATTATATCGCACACGGCGGGTTGCTTAGCCGGGAACGACATCGGTAGTCACTTAGAGAACTATTAGCGAACTGCTAGTCTCGTACCGACGGCGGGAGACAGGTCCGTTACGTGCAGAAACGGAACGCGCACTAAGCAAACCAACGGTACTCTACAAGTACAGTAGAGAAACGCTCTCAATATGGCGTCAAAACCGCGAACGCTGGCACGTGTACTACATAATGTTTAACATCGGATTATGTCTCACGACAGGTTTTAACTTCAAATGGAAACTATCACAACAAATTCTGTCTATAAAAATTAATACACGGCTTTGAAATATTTTTAACACTACATTAATAAATTAAAACTAAGACAATGTGTTCAGATACACATATCAAATCACTACGGAAACGTCAAGTTTTATATTTAACTAGCTTTCGCCCGCGACTCCGTCCGCGTGAAATTAAAAAAAAAACTAAGTATCCTATGTGTTCTTCCAGACTGTACTCTACATCTATGCCAAATTTTATCGAGATCCGTTCAGCCGTTTAGGCTACAAACTCTAACAAACATCCATCCATCCATCCATCCATCTAAACTTTCGGATTTATAATATTAGTAAGAAGTAAGATTATATGAATTTGACGTAAAAACTTTGGTTATGAATTCGCGATAACTTTCTTGACTCGTTAAAACAACAGCTGGTACCGTTCTGCAAACATCGTTCAATTTATTATGGAAGTAACAATAAAAATTATTATGTTTCTGCGGAATATAACCTGAAACCGAATTAAGAAACTGACACGTTCAAATACACATATGAAAAAATTAAAAAAAAACCTCTTGAACGATTTCACCAGCAAACTTCGCAACGAAACTCAAAAACAAAGTGACATTAGTATGTTTAATAAATTAAGAATGCTTATAAAATTCATCTGTAATACTAACTGTGGGGTTCCACTGTCTCAACACCTTTATTAAACAGATTGTTATTTATTTTTTCAAATGGTGAAATTTCAGTGAAACTCCACTGTAACAAAGTATTTATCACACAGCTTTTGCTCACGTTAACTGCTAGATTTTAAATAATACTTAGGAAGTAGAATATGTATTCTTCCAGATATTCTACATATATTCAAAGTTACATCGAGATGTAGTAACAATCATCCATCCATTGAAACTACACTATTTCTATTAGTATGAAGTATTATGTGTAGGGTTATTGAAAGAATTCATGTCATCTTAACAAGTGATCAGAGTAACGACACAAGAGTCATCAACTTAGTTAAAGCAAGCGTCGACGATATCAGATCTCGGTCATTGATTAAGTATTTAATAAATCAGCAGAAATATTATTATGCGAAAATATAGAACTTATTGCAAAAAACGTACATTCCAGTAAATTTAAAAATACTGGTAAGAAATAAATATGCTGGACTAGGACAACGCAGACGACTATTATACCTAAAAGATGCAAATTTTAAATTCATATTGACCAACTGAAAACATAAAAAATATAGTAACGAGAAAGTTATTTCATAAAAAATTACCCATACAAAATACTAAGGTATTTCATGTATTTCTTTTTTAATTTCCCTTCTTATTTAATTTCCCACACTTTAATCGATTTTAATCGATTTTAATCGATGAGTCGATTTTATTTGTTTTAAATATGCGACTAAACTATAAATATAATTTCAAAATCAATACGAATAAAAGTGCTAACAATGCTCCTACAACAAAATGGAACCTTTTCAATTTGATTTTAATGTAATTTGTTCAGCGCAACGCTTTGAACATAGATATTGATGATCAAAGCGGAGCTCCGTCGCCATAGACGGATTGATTCTGAATAATGAACTCTATATAAGTGTAGGCAGACGACGTTGGCTCGACGAGCCTTCCTTCCGTTAAAACCTCGGAAAACTCGTTTCAAAGATTAATTTTTAAACACGATTGCATCCAGAGGTTTCCCGGAACTTAATGAAATTTATTTACGCGTCTGAGCACTCCGTAATTTGTTCGTGATTACGCCGACGTTGCATGCTATATTTTGTTCGGTATATATTTAGTTGCATCCAAATTAAATTATGTAAATATGTATTGCCAAAAAACGTATAGGCGTTAAAGAAGTACAGTAATAATACAAGCTGATTTATTATAATACTATCTTTCGCCCGAGACTCCGTCCGCGTGGAATTAAAAAAAATAAAACTGAGTAGCCTATGTGTTCTTCCAGACTATCCTTTACGTCTATGCCAAATTTCATCGAAATCCGTTCAGCCACAAACTCTAACAAACATTCATCCATCCATCTAAACTTTCGCATTTATAATATTAGTATGAGTTCTAAATATTGCGATAAGTTTATCGGGCTACAATACACAGTTCGTATAGTTATTATTTTTAACTTAAATTCATTTTCGTTTTGCGTACTAATTAGATAATTATTACTAATAGAAATAATATATTAATAACCAAGGCTACACTAACAATGCCACTGGGGCACTATTATATTAGTGTTTATCACTAGAAAAAATAATTAGCTAATGCGAGACGCGTGTAAAATATGTCGTTAAAATAAAGTTACTTACGTAAACTAACGGGTGAAGTAAGATTTTCCATCTAATAGTGCGAAATTATTAAAATATTTCTTCTTTTACGGGTATTAGTGAAGCTATTATTGAAAATATGGTAAATAATTAGATGTAAACATACTTATTAAACTCACTAATTGAAATACGAATTGATTTCAAGTGTTTTCGAGACGAGAGGGATAAAATGCTTAATACATCCGAGTGGAGAGTAAAAGGGCACTTGTATCTGAAGTGATGCACGTCAATTGGACTAAAAATAAAATAAACGGGCGTTTTAAATAAACCTTAACAATTACTAGAAAGGTACAATCTGGGAATCTGGCAATGTGACACAGTAAAAGCTTGTCTTATAAACCTACTAGCTTTCGCCCGCGACTCCGTTCGCGCGGAACTAAAAAAAATAAAAGTAAGTAGCCTATGTGTTCTTCCAGACTATCCTTTAGATTCATGCCAAATTTCATCGAGATCCGTTCAGCCGTTTAGGCTACAAACTCTAACAAACATCCATCCATCCATCTAAACTTTCGCATTTATAATATCAGTAAGAAGTAAGATTTCCACGATTGAATATAAGCAATAACAATAAGCAGTCTACTACCATATTAAGTGTAGCTGGACCCTGTACCTCACTAGGCCTAGGCTCTGACTGGCAATGCCAATGACACGGCATTTCAATCTTATTACCGTTAAGTTATCATCTGATACATATTATGATGAATGTTTTTTTTAATATATTAGTTGAAATTTATTATTCTTGTTAGAAATGCAATAACTAAATCGATTCCGCTACGCTTGGTAAAACCGCTAGAACGCATTGGTGCTAAATATAACAAATAAAATTTTAACGGTGAATATCTCTACGCCTTAAGCAAAAACTTCTACATGTTTTAAACTTAAAGACAACTCTAATATGGATATCGATGTATTTAAAAAAATAGATATGTATGGTGATATGGAGACGAACAAATAAGCACCTAAGTTTTGAAGCCCCAAAAATAAATACATTATTATTATAAAGTAAAGCAAGGTATATGAACGATTGAATGAATTATTTAGTCTAAATGCGCATTCATTTATCATAATGTTATAATTAACTGACCTCTATAACACACTGGACAGGTTAGAAGCAGTGGTATTTTGAGCCTATATTCTTTACGCCATTTTGGCGCTGATGCTAATGGTAGCGATGGTAGAACTCGACCTAATAGAGATGCAGTTAACTGTCAATAGCAGCGACAGACACGTTTAAAACGGAACAAAGCAAAAGCTATCATTTCTAAGCATCGTCCTATCCAACGTGTTCTGAGATCAGTGACAATAGTACACCAATATGCTGTCTGAACAATATAACTGAACGATTTTATATATGAACACTTTTGAAATAATACATAAAATTTAAAGATATGTGTGAAGTCAACCAACCCGCACTTGGCCACTGAGGTTGACTATGGCCTAGTCACCCTAATTTAGGGTAGGCTCCGAGCCCCTCAGTGGGGACGTATAGTGAGCTGGTGATGATGAATTTGGAAATCATGAATGGCGAAAATGTGATGTCTTTGGAATGAAACAAGAGACAGTTCATATTGGAATGCGCATTCCACCAATAAACAAAAACTCGGTAAACTTACCTCAACTCAATATTCTATGTGTACTTGGAAGTTGGTGCCAAGTTGCGACCAGCGCTGGCTTTGACAACTGGAACAAAGAAATATATTCTGTTGGGTAAATTGCACTAATCTTTTCTAGAGTAATATTCTTTGTCTATTGTAGTAAATTAATGTTGTTGCTAAATTAAAAACCTTAGTAAAAACATTTTCATGTATCTATAAGGTAAATATAAATGGAGTGTCTGTATGTAGTGCCAAGATATTTTTTTTTGTGCATGTGTTTGTTTTTCTTATAAAAAATATATTAATTATAGTAAAGAGGTAGGAGTAATAGGCTATTTTATATTAATTCCAGTGACGTAGTTGCGGGTTGGGGCCCACACAGGTAGAAGGTAAAATAGAAGAAAGCAAACAAATTATTTTATCAATGTCACTATATTAAACAAAAACTTGCTCCATTTCGTAAACGTGTAGGTAATACCTACAGACTTTAAAATAGTGTTATTTCTCATCCTGTAAACTAATACAGCTAGTAGTTGCCACGTCTGGTACATACGTGGCGTATTTAATTAAAACTTACCATTCCCAGTTTGCACGTCATTTCGACTTTAACATTATGAAGTTAACGAAGCGAATTAATAATGAACTGCGAACTGCGAACGTTGGGAATGATTGGGAGTGCCTGACACTCCTTGTTTCAAGGTAATTAAACGGAAACAATTTCCGAAATTAGCACGGCTTTCTGTTGATGTATTTCCTAATATTATAATTATTTTTCAAGATTATTAAATGTATTTAACACAATATAAAGGAGAATGTTAATATGCAATTTGAACTATCATAAATATATCCACTTAATGAAAAAAACGAAAAAAGAAATAATTAGTATTTTCTCATAACGAACAAGGATCACCTCTCATTAATACTGTTTGGTACTAAGTTATTATTCCATCAATTTAAATTGTGATAGCCAAGTCTATACCAAAAAAGACCCTTACGATCCAGTAAATCCCTCGCTAGCTATACGGACGGACGGGCGCTTGAGGGTGAGCGTGTCTGGGAATATTTTATGTACCAGACTGCACTCAAAAGTGCTCTATTTTTTCCTGTCGCAGAGTAAACGCGGCTTCCGTACTGCTTTATTGCGTTCCACGAGCACTCGTCGGTATAAACATTGATTTTTTTAAATAAACAGTAGTACATAACTTTAACAAGTTATACGATAGACATTACAGTTTCAAGAAATAAAAACATTCCTAACAATACTAATGAATAACTAATCTTACTAATATTATAAATGCGAAAGTTTAGATGGATGGATGTTTGTTAGAGCTTGTAGCCTAAACGTCTGAACGGATCTCGATAAAATTTGGCATAGATGTGGAGGATAGTCTGGAAGAACACATAGGCTAGTCACTTTTGTTTTTTTTAATATCGCGAGAAACAGCTAGTAAACTAATAAAACTAGGGCTTAAGAAGTAGTTCGGAAAGCGTATTCTTTAGCTTCTCATTGATAGCTTGAAAGAGTTTATATCTTTTTCATTCTAGATCCATACATCTATACACACATGGTCATCGATTCTAGAACCCCATATAAAATAGTAGACTAATGCCTCTATATTAATTGTATAATATCATTACTCTTTAACTATGCCAAGAGTAAAGGTTAGATCGCTTACTAAGATAATCTTAACCATATGTTAACTTCATATATACTTTACATAAATTAACATTACATTAACAATAGGTTTATTATAATAACCCATTGTCACATGAATACAATTCTTCACAAAACGAAGATCGTTTTCCGAATGTGGTTTATATTTTCAGATGTGTCACTCGATACAAAATATACTTTGTTCGGATAAAAATAACATAGGAAAATTGGTGCCTATAAATTTTCGTTCTGGTGATAAATATCAGTTCAACCATGATATTATATATTAAATAATAGTTCGTAGGGACATTGATTTTACAGTGTCATTGGATAGTTTTTAAGCGTTAAAAATTATACACATTCTTTTGTTCTATGAATTTGAGGAATAACCAATATCTTACTAATATTATATTATAAATGCGAAAGTTTAGATGGATGGTGGATGGGTGGATGTTTATTACAGTTTGTAGCCTAAACGGCTGAACGGATCTGGATGAAAATGGCATAGATCTAGAGCATAATCTGGAAGAACACATAGGCTACATACTCTTGTTTTTTTAACTCCACGGGGACGGAATCGCGGGCGAAACCTATTAAATTAATAAAACTAATTTCCAGTTGTCAACTTAATCGACATATGAGTGCATCGATATAATGGAAAAGGCGAAAGAATTGTACCAAGATTACGTCAAATAGGATACGTCTCGAATGCGAACATTAAATTGTTAATGTTGTTTCGTTTATTCAATTATTCTTAATTAAGATATTGAACATATGTCATACAACTATGTTTATATTTATAACGAGCTGTCGCCCGCAAACTTCGTTAGCGCAAATCCGGACCACCCGTTACGCCATTTTGACAGCGCGGAATTGAAAATGATATACCTATCCATGTCAGCTACCGTGCAGTTAACGTCCCGTCGAAATCGCCCCAGCCGTTTCGGACATTACCCGGAACAAACGCGGATTGCGGACGGACAGACAGACAGACAAAAAACTTAAATGCGATTTTCGTTATCAGCAACGCAAATACATCATCTTCCCGAAATATTTTTCTTTTGATACTACAAACCGACACTCTAATTTTATTATATGTATATATTGATTCTACACATCTGTGTAGAACAAAGACCGACACATTACTAACAAGTATTACCTGTTCATTCAAATTCTATAGGTGATCAATCCCTTGCACAAAGTACAGGGTCGACCAGATGTGAGTCATAAGGTTTCCATAATTATTGCATGAACTTGATATAACTTGAGTTAGCTTAAAGTAAACGAGAACGAAGTTTTAAATCTGACAAAAGTATTGGTTCAGTGGCTTTTTATAAAGCAATAAGTGGTTTAACTTTTAGGCTTTGCCATTAAAAATTTAAACAGTGTTTAAATACATTTTTGCAAAGACATCAACAATTTTATGCCATGATTATAGCGCCCAGTGTGTTTTTTGACACGTTATTTTTATAAAATTGCATGGTTTAAATAAATATATAATAGTACTTATACCGTAAATAGAGAGGTGATACATGATACTAATATCATAAATTCGAAAGTTTAGATGGATGGATGGATGTTTGTTACGAGTTTGTAGCCTAAGCGGCTGAACGGATTTCGATGAAATTTAGCATAGACGTAGACGATAGTCTGGAAGAACACATACGCAGTTTTTTTTTATTCCACGCGGACGGAGTCGCAGGCGAAAGCTAGTAGTTGATATTTTTATGATGAAACATATAACCAACTTGTCATCAATAATATCAATCAGCGGTGGTCAGAGTTAATACATGTTCTACTAAAATGTCCAACTATATTTTTCGAGTTATATAATTTGTTTTTAGTGCATAAAAAACACGTTCTTCGCTTAGGCTTCTAAAATGAATTATATGAAATCGGACTTCTCGTTTGCGCAATATTTATGAGAAAGATCTTTTATATTGTACTAGCTTTCGCCCGCGACTCCGTACGCGCGGATGTAAAAAAACAAAATTGAATAGCCTACGTGTTCTTCCAGATTATGCTCTACAACTATACCAAATATCATTGAAGTCCGTTCAGGCGTTTAGGTTACAAACTCTAACAAACATCCATCTAAACTTTCACATTTATATTAGTATGATTTTATTTTTATGCAATTCTTAAAAGCAACTCAAAGTACAACGCCTTACAATACTCAGACTAGTATTTAGCAGCAATGTTAAACATAATATTATAGTTTTCTAAAATTCAGATTTGGAAACTTCTAGCAAGGTTACGTTGAATGTTAGGCAATACTTACCAATATCATAAATATAGGTAATTTCTACCGAGTTAGTGTAGCGTAGCGTGAACTGTAGAATTACACTGCCGTAACACTGGTTAATATATATAATAGTTGTCACTGTTATTATTAAGAGAACGAAGAGGACAATATGCTTCGATAATCTAAACACACGATAGAATTGTCAAAAATCATACTAATCATACTTCATACTAATATTATAAATGCGAAAGTTTAGATGGATGGATGGAAGGATGATGGATGGATGGATGGATGGATGGATGATGGAAGGATGGATGGTTGTTTGTTAGAGTTTGTAGCCTAAACGGCTGAACGGATTGCGATGAAATTTGGGATAGACGTAGAGAATAGTCTGGAAGAACACATAGGGTATTCACTTTTGTTTTTTTTCTAATTCCACGCGGAGGGAGTCGCGGGCGACAGATAGTATATAAATAAATCTTACCTTTGGTGAATGTCATGTATCTACAATGTGAGCAGCTCGTTAATTAATATCTGAAAAGAAAAAAACAATGTTGAATCTACATTACTGTTTTATCACTCTATTAATACTAAAATATAATTAATCTCATGTTTGGTTTATCAAAAACGAGCTGTCGCCCGCAAACGTCGTTAGCGCGGATTTAAAAAAAAGTCATCTATCACATTCCCGCATCTACCTTCTACCAGCTATCTTTCAGTCAAAGTCCCGTCCAAATCGGTCCACCCGTTCCAGAGATAGCAGTCCGGTCGCCATTTTGACAGCGCGGAATTAAAAAAGTAGCCTATAATATGCCCGTCCATGTCAGCTCTACCCTTCAGTGAAAGTATGGTCGAAATCGGCCCAGGTGTTTCGGAGATTACCCGGAACAAACGCGGCTTGCGGACAGACAGACAGACAAAAAAAAATTAAATGCGACTTTCGCTATCAGCAACGCAAATTCATCATCTTTCCGAAATCTGGAATTTTTCTTTTGATATTACAAACAGACACTCCAACTTTATTATATGTATAGATAGATATAGATACAGATAGATAGGGATATATATACATCGAGTTTCAAAGCCAGCGCAGTTGTCTAGAGCCTAAAGCATCTGGAACTCAAGTAAGGATCCCAACCCCTCAGTAGGAACATATAGTGAGGTGATGATGATAATGATGTTTTAAATGTACGGTGACATATTTGCATAGAAGCATCAATATAATTAGGATCATGATGACAATTTCAAAGGCAAACAAAGATATTGTAAACACACAATGAGAGAATATCTATTGTCTATCGTGTTATTGTCGTTCCAATAGTATCAAACCTGTTCCGAATCTTGGCGAGGGTTGTAATAAATAATTCGTAAACCTATGCTATTAAAGAAATAAAGAACAAAATAAATATTACGTTAATAAAAGCAGTTAAATACCCTTGTCTAGCTTCTGTCTCACTGGGTTGTCTATAAGAGATTGCTAATAGCAATAAGGCCGCTCTTGCGCAAATCTTATAGTAGCTTAGTTTTCGTATACTTATTGTTATATTTGTGCAAAAAGTATTAAATAAGGCCCTCCCAGTATCTTTACTGCCGTCGCAGGCTTGTCCAAATGAAAAGTTTTTTCTCGTTGGTGTAGTGCAATTCAAATTGTGAAGTAGAGACTCATTAAGAGCACTGGCTACCGCAATCACGGCTTTTTGAGCACCGCCATTTCGTACAGTTGACTTCTAACTATAAATAAAAATAATTTTCTTGAAATTATTGTCCTACTGTCTATTGACTATGAAACGTAATGAAAATTAGTAAAATAATCAACTATATTCATACAGATACTAAATTCGAGATATTTGGCGTTAATATATTTTTTAAACTAGCTGTTGCTCGCAACTACGTCCGCGTGAAATAAATAAAAAATAACAAAAATGTAGCCTATATTACTCGCAGATAACGTAGCTTTTTAATGGGTGTACTTTTTGAAATCGGCCCAGTAGTTTTTGAGTTATATCAATACACACTAAAATACAAATCTTTCATCTTTATTATATTACTATAGATAACACTGTCTACGTCAGAGAAGGTGTAAGCCGCTTGCAAAAGAAGAGCGAGGCAAGAAATATAGATAGGCGATATTGCGGAGATAGCAGGGAATCAATGAACGAACACAGTTTCCCGGACAGGGAAATGGAAGGGAACGAAGGAAGCTATACTAAGTAGTTTCCTCCATGTTGGAAATATCAGGCATACTAAACGGGTCTCCCTGGATTCTTATCCATCATCAACGTCAAACATTTTTATGAGCCTTGAAAGTTCGTCTACAAAGCTACAAACTACAAGCTTCGGCACAAAAGTGATTATTGTGGATGTGATCGACACTTCATTTCCCGTATACAGTAGAGGACCTTAATTTCCTCCCCATTTCGGTGAAGTGTCATGTTACCGTCACATTGTAATTAGATCGAAAACTTGTAGCACTTTACATGCTTACTAAATTATAGCTCAGTTTGCTAAACCATATTCGTTTTTAAGTAGGAAGCGAAATGTACGTAAAGTTAACAAAACGATAACTTTAGTTAGTTCGGATTGTTAGTTGTCACGAAAACAATATAAAAATAATTGTTAATTAAATTTTAGAGAATTTCCCTTAATTTGCACACGCGACTCAGGCTTATTATTATTATTTATTCATAATAATAACAGTTACGGTCGTGCTTAATAATAATTACTTGAATATTTTATTCGGAAAAACGTAATAGACTTGATCACTCATGCTGCAAACAGTAGGTATACACCTAAAGTAAGAATTGTAGCTCACATCACATTCTGGCTAGAAGAAAAGTAACTCACACAAAGCATAAATATCTTTAGGCTATAGGATAATACTTGGACAATACGATAAATTAATCTAGTCTTAACTCTTAAAGTCTTTAAAATAAACTTCCCTAGTAAAACTATCAAGTGTGTCTCTATAAGGTATCTTATTTTACATTAAACTGCAAATTAAAAAATCTGGAACACAGGTCCACATGAATACAAAATCTATTTCCAATATACTAAAAATAAACAAGTCTATTTATTGACTATCAGAATCACCTAAGCGCGGAGGCGCGGAGCGAAGAGAAAAAAAAACATACGCCGAGGACATCAACAGTAAGTGGGCAGGCAACCGTGACTCACAAACCGACAAACGAGTTTTCCATTCTCCAAATCAAAGCCCCGGCTCGCTGTTACAAGCGTAGCGATGCTATTCACACGAGGGCACAAAAGTAAGGTAGTGTAAGACTGTAAACTTTTAACACAAGCCGATACAGTACAGTCACTGTTTCAACATAATCTGTAAACAATAGCAATACTGCATTGACTGTACCGCCCTCATGTGAAACTGGCATGATGGAATGTTCAACGTCAGCCGGGTGCTGTGCTGTATGAAATAATGTGGCACGTTAATATTGCCACACATACACGAACAGGTGCGATAGAAATGTCGCTTTTATCACAAATACATCACCGTGAAATTATAAACATTACTAGTTTTCAATCTCTCAAGCAATATTTGATATATTTTTATCTTAATTGCATATCAAAATTGCATTTAAATTACAGTCTCTCCCCTAGCCTCCCATTCCCACTTTTCACTCCGCTAATATTTATTATAACTCTCGTAATTTAATTATGCCTTCTTTATTTAATTTTTATTCAGACCTTTTTGTAATAATTACGTGATAGGTTCATTGGCATCATATTGCTAAACTGGAGTAAGTTTTTATTTGACCTTACGCAATTCGACAGTTCAACTCTGATAAGTACAGTAATTGGATACAAGTTTGATACAAAAGTAATGAATGTATTTTTACAGCAAGTTTGGATAACAACGCGGATTCAACAAATTAAAATTCAGTCGACATATAATAAATAACTTGTATAGTTCTTTTAGATATTGAGTATAGAAATAACTCCTCTATTACACGATCGACACTTATACTAATTATTGTCTTGTGATATCTTCGGGTTAGAAACTACAATTATATCTATCTAGATTTCGCCCGCGACTCCGTACGCGTGGTATTAAAAAAAACAAAAGTAAGTAGCCTGTGTTCTTCCAGACTCTGCTCTACATCTATGCTAAATTTCATCCAGATCCGTTCAGCCGTTTAGGCTACAAACTCTATCAAACATTCATCCATCCATACATCCATCCATCCATCTAAACTTTCGCATTCATAATATTAGTTAAATTAATGTCCTTTTAATAAATACAGGAAAATTGTGAATACGTCCACCCATTCCATGGCTTTAGAAGGCGACATCTTATGTGTTTAGATGTCATAGAATTAACTAAATGTAGTCTAACTCACAAGTATTTTTTTGTTTTAGAAAAGTATACAAGTGATAGTTAATCTTACTAATATTATGAACACGAAAGTTTATATGGATGGATGAATGATTGTTAGAGTTTGTAGCCTAGATGGCTGACCAGATCTCGATGAAATTCGGCATAGATGTAGAGGATAGTCTGGAAGAACGCATAGGCTGCTCACTTTTGTTTTTATTAATTCCACGCGGACGGAGTCGTGGGTGAAAGCTAGTGAAGAAATAAATCAATATCCTTATACGAATCCAATGAGAATTCTGTGGTCAAGTTCTATTTAGATTACAAGTGATCACTTGAGATAAGTTAACATCACTATGCACTAGAAAGAGCAGTCGAGAAATTTTATTTCCGACCCATTTGGTAATATTTGATTACAGTTGCATTATAGCTCTTCTATTCTAATCTCTTGTAATATTTGGTTTGGAATTTAATTCTTTAGCTGAACAATCGAGCATCAGCCAATGGCAACACGTCGAAGCGTGCGCCGTCCGCTGTAACACCGCTGGGTACATTGACCCAAATGCTTTCTCTATTGCACCTGTTCGAACGACGATATCTCTATCTCGCTAATGGATAATGATTTTTCCACTTCTGTAGCGCTTTTTCTGGTGTGTATTTCCGCGATAATCTATACTAATATAATAAAGAGGAAATGTATTTTTGTATGTATTGAAATAACTTAAAAACTGCTGGGCCAATTTTTAAAAAAAATCACCATTAAAAAGCTATGTTATCACAGAGTAACATAGTCTATGTTTTAATACTAATTTACTTTATTTCATACAGATATTATAACTTTAAATGTATATGTTAGCCGACTTCAAAATGAGATTCTTAATATTGAAATATGATGTGTCATATAAATCATATATTGAATACTAAAGATATTTTTTTGTTGCAGGTAAATATGGCTATCCTATCCTACACTTAAGTAACGCGCGTGCTTGTATTTATTATTTATTATAACGCGATTGGTAAGATAATAAAACATTTTGTCATAAAAGTATAACGGTGGTCAGGTTATAATCTAACAGATTATATTGAAGCCCAATAAAATAAAAAAAAACGAAAACCCGGTTCACCGACCCTACGGGAGCTGGATAAGGTAGGGGAGATGATGACTGGCTACACATTAACAAGACTGATATAAAAATCACTAAACATGGTCATCCTAATATCATAAAACTCGCAGTTCAGACAGTTTTAATAGAACAGTTGAACTATCCATTTAAACTGGGCATGTGTAGGCAAAGCTTTAGCTGTACAGTTGAACTGACTTGTAAAATGTTACTTTTTTTTATAAGAGAAAGGGGCAAACGAGCGGCGGGAACACAGAGGACACACACATGGACATCTGCAACACCAGAGGAACTACAGATGCGTTACCGGCCTTTGTAAATAAATAGTCTCTAGCAACTCCTTAGATAAAAGAAAACTAAGCACCTGTAATGGGCTTCAAGAGTCCATTTGCCTGATATTTATCCTATATCATAAGCTATAATTAAACTGTATATATTTTATTTGGTGAAAACTTAATGCACAAGCAGGGACAGCATTTTTAGAGTTGAACTCCATTGCCCTGTAGAGTGGTTGAGGATATTTAAGCAGGGTGCTTCAAATATACAAAAAAGTTCAGTTGATGCACATAACATTATGATTAATCTTGTCTGGATTATTTACGATGGTATTTGCCAGGGTATGACTGGAGTTCCAGTCCCAAGATTGAATCTAGCAATGGACTACAGCTGTATATATGCAAAACAATACATGTAAAGCAATACATGTACATTCCTGGGTGGATTTATATTTTTCAGTCGTAATCTAGTGCTGGTATTGATACCTGGACTGGTTTTGTAATGCTTGATTCAAAGTAACATAATATAATGATAAAACAATAACCTATATATATACTAATATTATAAAGAGGAAAAATTTATATTATTGTATGTATTGAGATAACTCGAAAACTACTGGGTCGATTTCACAAATTCTTTCACCATTAGAAAGGTAATTTATCCCTGAGTAACAAAGGCTATCCCTTTTATTAATTTCACAGGGATGAACACGCAAGCAACAGCTAATAATAAATATTTACATAAATTTATAACAATAGCTTAGAGAATGGTAAATGTTTCATTGAAAATAAAAATGTTTAAGTAATATCTTTTAGGACATGAAACTTCTCAGGTGTGTTTGGAAATAATACAAAAGTTTCATTGGAAGTTTTAGAAGAATTAAGATTATCAATAATTGTGCAGTGTGAATGACAAGTTGGGACCTGATAAAATTTTATGCATTGTTCGCAACATTCTAGTAATTTATTCAAGTACCAAGTGGTTTAGTAACTTTTTTTTCAGTAACTAAATGTGTGTAAACAATGAAATTGTTGTCGAGTTGATTAGCAAATCATATGGAAGAGAATGTTTAGGTTTATAGATAAATGAAATGTGTAACTATGAGTTTGCAGGTGAGGGTAAGGTAAACACAAAATATGTTATTAACTAATATAAATCAAAACAAACCTTAGTTGTAAAAAGTCACTAGACTAATGTGAACTAGGATTTAGATTCAAATTTGTCTAGATTAGTGGCACCAAAACAGTTACAGATTGTTTTTGAAGTTCCTTTTACCGATTATAAAACGTTTTTTTAATTTAAACGAAAAAAAAACAATGTTAACTATTTAAAAAATAAGATGTAATTTATATAACTTACATTTATGTTAAGAAGAATAGAAAACAAGTTTTCACAAAGTTGCTGTCATTTAATAAACTTAATTATTTTAGTATGTGAATATTAGCAATTTTATTTTACCTATTAACTTCTGATGCGGCCTGCGTAAACTATTTTATCAATGATACACACAACATTTCAAAATCGGCAACTTTGTTACTAACTTATTCACTACATCTACAAATTTACCAGTCGACACTTTTATTTGTTCCGTTCTATTCAATATAACGTTGTTTATATGTATTATCAAATTGGAAATGTCGAAACGTATGTATATTATATTATATAAATAAAATAAAGGCAGTACTCACATTTGAACAAAATTAAAAACTTTACTTGACTTCAGTTAGGCACAAGCGAAATACGAAATATAGATATACAACAAAATGGCACACCCAGAGTATATAACGTTATCTGACCACAGATTACAGATATATAGCAAACACAGATTACAGATATACAGGATTGTTGGTAATTCAACGTATTCCCGCCCTGCTAAGAGGTGATAGGTATAAGGGTTCATTTGTGATCATTTCACCCCCATATGCGTTATACAAAAGTTAACCATTTTTAGTCTGGGTGCGCGGCAGTGCATTTTGTTTTTGGTTTACTGGATCGCGGACTTATCTTGCTTCTACTGTGTTTTGTTGGTTAAGTTATACCATTATCATATTGTGTTTTACAAGTTTAGCGATTGTATTTAAAGTGTTAAGTTACATTTTGTGTGTGTGAGTTACATTTTGAGACCATTTGTATTATATCATGAAATCAAAGTTACCAATATTGAGATACTGATTTTTGGCTACGCAGTATCGTGACTTCAGTCCTGAGAAGGTGTTCTTGAAAAATGTCTGGGGATATGGAGAATAATCGAAGAAAGCGGCCACGGTCTCGCTCACCAGAAACCACGGTAAGTTAAAATGTTTAGGTTATATCCACATCATACATTTTTACGTTTAGTTGTTTTAAATTTGATCTAATGTTGTTTCATAAGTAATTACAGCGCTATCAGTGTTAACATTTACGTGTTACACTTTATATTACTTATACGCTTTACACGTGTTAGTTTATAAGGTGGTAGACGTTAACTAAGGTGTATTGTAACGCATAATTTTGTTTCCAGTCGATGTTCACTAACATAATAAACAACATATCTACGTGTTTGATAGACCGGATAAATAGTTTTCGCTCATTTTGTACAACATATAAACAAAATTATTCACCCCGTGATGCCGACCAGACCTCCGAGTCTGATGGTGGTATATCACCACCACCAAAAAGGAGACGCAACAACAGAACTCCTCAACCTGCACTTGATCCAGTAAGTACCCTCATAAGTAGTAGAACTTTATTCTTGACTAGCTATTCCCATGAGGCTTCGACCGCATGCAACAGTGATGCAATTTTTTAAACATTGCTAGTCATAAGATAAGCAGAATATAAGACACAGAAAACAAACCATTGTGATATAAATTTCAATATTAAATGCAGTCTGCCTTTGTAATATTAGTTTTCAGTAGCAGCAGTATTATATTTACTGTAAAAAACTTCAATGTTAATTTTCCAATTATCATTACCATAGGGATACTGTACTGCTAGTAACTGTAGTTTTGTTCCTTTCCTGTAAGACATTTTATTTTTCAAATTAAATAGTGTGAAAATACATTTAAAAAGTGTAGGATATTTTGTTAAATAAGGATATTGTAAAAAAGTATGGTGTGATTTCTGAAATGTTACAGAACATAGTGTTTAACGCTTTATTATAATAGTAAAGATAGATGTATAATTACAAATTTGGTAAAATAATAAATGTTTGTAGGACCATAGCAATAACGGAGCAAGAGTAGTGGAACTCGTAGAAGCGGACATTGAACCTGGTGGTAAGTTGCTTTTTGTTTATTTTATAACTGTATTTAGTTAACCTTACATTAGATATTCCATGGCACATCTAGTATTGCATACCTCTATGAAACTCCATGATGATTCTTGATTCTATGTATAGTATGCTTGCAAAAATGTTATGTAAATATTATATTACCTTTAATAAGTTAATTGTTACTTCTTATAAAAGAAAAAATAATGATTCTTACATATTACATTGTATTTAAATCATTGATTACTAAAGTTTTTTTTCAGGCACTGGGAAAATTCCACGTAGACAAGGATATTCGCATCAAGTAAGTGCATTGGCTACTTGTTTTACTTTTGTCATAAAATATGTGATATTTGTTATGAAATATTTGAATCTCTGCATTTCGTACTATAAATATGGTAATAAATAAATATTAAGACCTTATGGTAGTCAAAGCAATGTAGTAGGATAATTTTAATGTAGAAAATAGCTTAATTCAAAATATGCTACATTTCTTTACCAGACTGACAAGAGGATAATGTTTTTGTGCATATTTGAGCTAGTTGTTATGCATCTGGATTTACATGTATGTTATTTTCTTTGTTATGTTTTAATCTAACTACCCGTAGTTCCATCATTGTCTTTTTTCATTGGTACAAAATGCAAACAGTGAATACGGAATTTAAATAAGTAAAAAACAAATTCGAATCTCACTTGCTATAACTATTTTTTTACAACACCGAAACTTTTTTTTCGTTTTTTTTTCGCAAGTACATTTTAAATTATCCAATCACTTATAAAATCAGAGTTTAGTGGGTAAAAAGTTATATAATATATTTTTTTTAATCAACTACCTGTTTGTAAAGTCAATTTTAATTTCCTTAAATCAAAAATGTTTTAAAATTGTATTTCAGGGCTCTAGTACCAGTACAAATAGAGCTACAAACATAAATGCAGACCCTAGTTTGAGTGATGCATACCCATCAAAATCTACAGCCAATCATATCCGAGACTGCAGGAGAGTTAAGTCGTCATTACCACCTGGTAGGTATATTACTAATAGCTTTACAGTTCTACAGCTGACATTATCAACTACTATTCAATTTAGCCACTAAATTTTGTACATACATATGTTTTTTTATCTCTCTTCAACAGCGAGATCTAGATTTGATGAAGCAAATGATATTGATTGGTCCTCGAAAAGCACGGGAAATATACTAAATGTTCTAAATGAGACTTATGCTCGGCATAATTTATTAGAAAACATAACTCTCAGAAGGATTATAAAAGCGCAAGACCCTGGACCACCGAGAAGTCCCATAAATCGTAAGTGTCTATCAATCTTTTATTTACTATTTTTCTATGACTAAACAATAATACTAATTTCGTTGCATTTTCAGATTACAAAACTAGAAACTTGGTTGTACCAAGACAGGTTCCCAATTGTGTTATGCGATTAAAAAGCATTGCTACGTCTCGAACAATTCCTAACAAAACAAGGTAACAATCTAATGCTCCTAGGAAAGTTATTTCTTTGTCCGATAATATGTAGATATGCAGACAATATGATTTATTCCAGCTCTGGTGAAAGTGAAGTGAGGCCGGGGCCGAATAAAGCAAATGTAAATGCTCCACCGATACAAATTGGGATTTCGTCAACTGTCGAGGAGCCGATGTGGCAAGAAAGGAATAAGGAAGTGTTCAACCAGACAGTGTCAAATGACACCATGTGTATGAAACCTGATCCTCCTGATTATTGTCCAGAGAAACCTCCAAGCAAAGGTAAGATGATACACAAATTTTAACCCAAATGTCAGATATACTATTTACTAATTGTATATGGAGGTTGGACAGAAAACCAAAATTAAATTTTAGTAATGTTAAATTATATTGAATATTATAATTATAATATTATAATTTATAATTTTATAATTATTATAATTATAATTTGATATGATAAATGACAAACCTTAGCAATCTTTCTTTCTTGATATTGGCAGCAACTTATGGTCTCTTTCCCACATTAGGGTTTTTTTCAAAATATTTACCCCCTAAGTTTAATGGCGTGAAAATATATAGCCTAAAGCATGACGTAAGTGTAAGGCTTTTCATTAAAAAAAGATTTATTCAAAAATATGCTGTGATTGTTGACATCCTACACAACTAAGAAGTGTGGGTTTACGCTTTATAATATTAGTTTTTGATACGAAAAATGTTCATGGAATCTTTTTTTTTAGTTTCGTCAAAAATCAGCTCTCAAACAATAACTGTAGTAACGAAAACTTCAGAAGAGTCTCCATCGACAGATAAACAAAATGAATCTGATCAATTTGACAAATTAGTATTGGCCAATCGAGACAAATGGGAATGTGCTATGTGTCTTGTAAGAAACGAGCGCAGCACTGCTAAATGCGTATGTTGCGGTAGTCTTGCTCCAAACTCAAAGATTAGCCCCCAAACAACAACTGTAGTAACGAAAACTTCTCCATCGACAGATAAACAAAATGAATCTGATCAATTTAACAAATTAATATTAGCCAATCGTGACAAATGGGAATGTCCTATGTGTCTCGTAAGAAACGAGCGGATCTCTACTAAATGCGTATGTTGCGGTAGTCCTGCTCCAAACTCAAAGATTAGCTCCCAAACAATAACTGCAGTAACGAAAACTTCAGAAGATTCTCCATCGACAGATAAACAAAATGAATCTGATAAATTTGACAAATTAATATTGGCCAATCGTGATAAATGGGAATGTGCTATGTGTCTTGTACGAAACGAGCGCAGCACTGCTAAATGCGTATGTTGCGGTAGTCCTGCTCCAAACTCAAAGATTAGCTCCCAAACAACAACTGTAGTAACGAAAACTTCTCCATCGACAGATAAACAAAATGAATCTGATCAATTTAACAAATTAATATTGGCCAATCGTGACAAATGGGAATGTGCTATGTGTCTTGTACGAAACGAGCGCAGCACTGCTAAATGCGTATGTTGCGGTAGTCCTGCTCCAAACTCAAAGATTAGCTCCCAAACAACAACTGTAGTAACGAAAACTTCTCCATCGACAGATAAACAAAATGAATCTGATCAATTTAACAAATTAATATTGGCCAATCGTGACAAATGGGAATGTGCTATGTGTCTTGTAAGAAACGAGCACAGCATTGCTAAATGCGTCTGTTGCGGTAGTCTTGCTCCAAACTCAAAGATTAGCTCCCAAACAATAACTGCAATAACGAAAACTTCAAGAGAGACTCCGTCGACAAATAAACAAAATGAATCTGATAAATTTGACAAATTAATATTGGCCAATCGTGACAAATGGGAATGTGCTATGTGTCTTGTAAGAAACGAGCACAGCATTGCTAAATGCGTCTGTTGCGGTAGTCTTGCTCCAAACTCAAAGATTAGCTCCCAAACAATAACTGCAATAACGAAAACTTCAAGAGAGACTCCGTCGACAAATAAACAAAATGAATCTGATAAATTTGACAAATTAATATTGGCCAATCGAGACAAATGGGAATGTGCTATGTGTCTTGTACACAACGAGCGGATCTCTACTAAATGTGTATGTTGCGGTAGTATTGCTCCAAACTCGGGGACAAACAAAGAAAACTCTGTGCCAAGCTTTAATTTCGGCGTTATAAGTAGGTTCGATTTTCAGACAGATAAAAATAATTCTCCATTTTTAACGAAGACACTACAACAGAAATCAAGTACATCTACTCCTATTCCTGTCCACGTTGACCCCACTCCTGTCCACGTTGACCCCATTCCTGTCTACGTTGACCCCACTCCTGTCCACGTTGACCCCACTCCTGTCCACGTTGACCCCACTCCTGTCCACGTTGACCCCACTCCTGTCCACGTTGATCCCACTCCTGGCTTTAGTTTTGCCCCCCATAATGCCAACGCTAATATGCAAGTTAATCCTTCACCTCTCGACGGGGACAATCCTTCACCTCTCGACGTGGACAATCATTCACCACCTCTCGGCTTAAATACCGTACCCCCGATTAATTCTGTACCTCCTTCGGTCAACATTAAACCCGCTCCCACTCAGTTGCCCATTCCAACATCTCCATTATTAAAAAATCCAAGTACTTCTAGTTCTGCACTAACCAATATTGTTAATTCTAATTTAGTTTTCGGAGCAACAAATAATAATGTAGAGAATTTAGGCACAAATAGGGAGAGCAATATGAACACATTTGATATGCAAATACCAGTAAATGAAACACAATCCACTACATTATATTCATCAGCGGAATCGCATGTCAATGTTTTCAAAACGAATACGGCTCAAGGTAATAATTTATTCGAGCTCTTGAAAAAGAACAATGAAGCGAACAACGTGTTTGGTATAATACCTCAGCCAGGAACTCTCGGACACCCCGCTAAGAGAGTGCCCACAGTCGGACACATTTTCAACTTCGGCCAGGTGAGAATTATCAATTGTAATGACAAGCATATTTTTGTTAATGTTAGAACTGCAGAATTGGATAACGTTTTTTAAACCCATATGTTTGAATTCCATATAGATTCAGTCACTTTAAACTAAAATGATCTATTAAATTATTCTTTTAACCATTCCAACGTTAGACCATAGACATAGGGCTCATTGGTCATCTGTCAATTGTAGCTTCATAGTGAAGTGACCTCACTTCTAGTCAAATACATCTATCATAGCGACTGAATCGATACGGATTTCATTTGCTATGAAAAATAGATGTTTTTCATTCGTAGTTTTTAAAAAGGAAAAGGTTTCACTGATATTAAATATGTAATTTAAATTTAAAAAAGGTTAACAGATGTACTGTCCTAACTAACCGTTAAACAGTGTTTAAAACTTTAGATCTTAAACTCCAGAATACTACTAATAAAAGAATGAATAAAAACTTGAAATAATGTTGTAGGCATGTTATGATGAATCACATGTAACAAGAAGGACGTTAGTTATTAGTGTGGAGGTACACCAATAGAGGTAGACTTAAAAAGAGATGGATTGCGTGAAAGGTGACATGGTCAAGAAAGAAGTGATGACTGAGATGATGGATGATAGTTATTTTGTGGAGGAAAACCCGGTGCTCCGACCCTATTGAAGTGGGAAGATAGGGGAGATGTTACTTGAAATAATGTTGTAGGCATGTTATGATGAATCACATGTAACAAGAAGGACGTTAGTTATTAGTGTGGAGGTACACCAATAGAGGTAGACTTAAAAAGAGATGGATTGCGTGAAAGGTGACATGGTCAAGAAAGAAGTGATGACTGAGATGATGGATGATAGTTATTTTGTGGAGGAAAACCCGGTGCTCCGACCCTATTGAAGTGGGAAGATAGGGGAGATGTTACTTGAAATAATGTTGTAGGCATGTTATGATGAATCACATGTAACAAGAAGGACGTTAGTTATTAGTGTGGAGGTACACCAATAGAGGTAGACTTAAAAAGAGATGGATTGCGTGAAAGGTGACATGGTCAAGAAAGAAGTGATGACTGAGATGATGGATGATAGTTATTTTGTGGAGGAAAACCCGGTGCTCCGACCCTATTGAAGTGGGAAGATAGGGGAGATGTTACTTGAAATAATGTTGTAGGCATGTTATGAGAAAGGATGAATCATATGTAACAAGAAGGACGTTAGTTATTAGTGTGGAGGTACACCAATAGAGGTAGACTTAAAAAGAGATGGATTGCGTGAAAGGTGACATGGTCAAGAAAGAAGTGATGACTGAGATGATGGATGATAGTTATTTTGTGGAGGAAAACCCGGTGCTCCGACCCTATTGAAGTGGGAAGATAGGGGAGATGTTACTTGAAATAATGTTGTAGGCATGTTATGAGAAAGGATGAATCATATGTAACAAGAAGGACGTTAGTTATTAGTGTGGAGGTACACCAATAGAGGTAGACTTAAAAAGAGATGGATTGCGTGAAAGGTGACATGGTCAAGAAAGAAGTGATGACTGAGATGATGGATGATAGTTATTTTGTGGAGGAAAACCCGGTGCTCCGACCCTATTGAAGTGGGAAGATAGGGGAGATGTTACTTGAAATAATGTTGTAGGCATGTTATGAGAAAGGATGAATCATATGTAACAAGAAGGACGTTAGTTATTAGTGTGGAGGTACACCAATAGAGGTAGACTTAAAAAGAGATGGATTGCGTGAAAGGTGACATGGTCAAGAAAGAAGTGATGACTGAGATGATGGATGATAGTTATTTTGTGGAGGAAAACCCGGTGCTCCGACCCTATTGAAGTGGGAAGATAGGGGAGATGTTACTTGAAATAATGTTGTAGGCATGTTATGAGAAAGGATGAATCATATGTAACAAGAAGGACGTTAGTTATTAGTGTGGAGGTACACCAATAGAGGTAGACTTAAAAAGAGATGGATTGCGTGAAAGGTGACATGGTCAAGAAAGAAGTGATGACTGAGATGATGGATGATAGTTATTTTGTGGAGGAAAACCCGGTGCTCCGACCCTATTGAAGTGGGAAGATAGGGGAGATGTTACTTGAAATAATGTGTGAACGTTGCAGCCCCAGCCGCAGCCGCAGCCGCAGCCCATGCAGATTCAGCAACCGCAGAATACGGCTGCTATTCCAATTAGCCAACCGATAAGTGTCCAGGGAGTGATGCACCAGCCGATGGGCTCGCAGCCTATGGGGTTACAGCCGATGCAACCTAATGTTTACACATTCGGTGGCAATCAAAGTGTGCCACAATTTAACATGGGCAGTTCTCCTACAACTAATACCACCCACACAATCAATAGGAAAGTGAGAAGAGCGGTGCGGAGGAACAATATACGTTAAGAGCCATTTTTTTATCATCATCTATACCAATATTATAAAGAGGGAATATTTTTATTTGATTCACGCAAAAACTAGTTGGCCTATTTCAAAATTTCTTTTATTATTAACTAGCGTTTGCCCGTGACTCGGTCCGCGTGAAATTTAAAATATTATAAAGAGGGAATATTTTTATTTGATTCACGCAAAAACTAGTTGGCCTATTTCAAAATTTCTTTTATTATTAACTAGCGTTTGCCCGTGACTCGGTCCGCGTGAAATTTAAAAATAATTATAAAGAAATGAAAAAATATAGCCTATGTTACTCAAAGATAAATTACCTTTCTAATGGCGAAAGAATATTTAAGGGGCTGTGTTCGGAACAATTTGCGTTTTTTGGGGGGAAGAAGTAGGCGCGCGCAAACAATGAGCGGGGTTCACCGCACGGTTAGATCGCGTGAGTCGAGTCTCGTCGGTCTTAGCGGCCGTGTCCTTAACATCGAACGCCGCGAAGCGCCATCCCGACTCCGATTTAGATTTTTACATTAAGTTTATTTATAACTAGCTGTTGCCCCGACTTCGTCCACGTGGTATTAGAAAACCTACGAACTATATAAATAACAAAACGGCTGTAGTAGTGAAAGTAAATAAACATTTATTTACTTTCACTAATTGTTATGGTTATTATTAATTTGAGAAAACAGTGTTTTTTTATTTCATTAGTTATAACAATAAATCTGTCGATTCCAACTTCTATAAGAATAAAAATCGAAAATTGATAAGATTCATGACTGATTTTACACAACCCATCCCTACTAAATTTGAAATGAATTGTCAAACTAATCTAAATTATTTATACACACTATAGTATAGATAATACTGTTTTGTGACAAAATCGTCCGTTTTGGTCACATAAATGCGGGACGCGCAGGGGGTTTCGCCGGAGCGACGAGCACAGGTCCGCTTCCAACGACGCCCGCGGGCGGACTGACGCGAAATCCGAATGGTTTTGGGAGCTCATTTTAATTAAATTCGATTAAAAATTAACTAATCAATGTATTGCAAAAAGCTTCGGGTTAACCGAAGTAAGTACTCGTGTATCAAATAAACCACTTCGAGTTTTACTTTCGTTGTTGTATTGCAGATATATGGTGATCTTTACAGAATTAGACACATTTTCAAAAATAAATCTATCGAGAAAAGTTTGTCCAAATCGTGATTCTGTTCCACGAGGCTTTATTTAAAGGACTGAAGTTACACATACTAAAATATCACGAATCAAATCTTTGTAGAAATCCTGTTCTATGCTTCCAAAGATGCGCAATTTGCGATAACCCCGCCTTAAGATCGGCCCAGTAGTTTTTGAGCCTATTCATTACAATCAAACAAACAAAGATTTCCTATTTATAATATTAGTATAGAAAAGCAACATATTCACGCGGATAGTTCAATAAACTGCAGATTGTGTGGGTACCATTTGTTATCAATATTCTATAAAATTATATAAAAATTATATTTGTTATTAAAATTATATTATAATATTATATACGCATTTTTATTTATTTTTAATAAAATGTTATTACAAGCAAGCACACAATTATGTTATTATATTAAAATATATTCTTTCTGTGATGATAAATACATGTGATGTATCACTTAGAGTACGTTTCCACTGTTTATCAACTAAGATAATTTGGAACAGATTCTTGACAGTAGAAACCAAGTTATAAAACATTAATCATTTTTTAATTACATTAATAAAACGTTTATGTGTTATGGTCGAATATATATCAAATACATTATTCTTATAATAAAAATATATGAATTATAATTGGATTTTCCTTTAAATTAGTTTTTAATTTATTTTTAATAAAATTGTTAGTTTATTAGATAATCATTTTTTAATTACATTAATAAAACGTTTATGTGTTATGGTCGAATATATATCAAATACATTATTCTTATAATAAAAATATATGAATTATAATTGGATTTTCCTTTAAATTAGTTTTTAATTTATTTTTAATAAAATTGTTAGTTTATTAGATAATCATTTTTTAATTACATTAATAAAACGTTTATGTGTTATGGTCGAATATATATCAAATACATTATTCTTATAATAAAAATATATGAATTATAATTGGATTTTCCTTTAAATTAGTTTTTAATTTATTTTTAATAAAATTGTTAGTTTATTAGATAATCATTTTTTAATTACATTAATAAAACGTTTATGTGTTATGGTCGAATATATATCAAATACATTATTCTTATAATAAAAATATATGAATTATAATTGGATTTTCCTTTAAATTAGTTTTTAATTTATTTTTAATAAAATTGTTAGTTTATTAGATAATCATTTTTTAATTACATTAATAAAACGTTTATGTGTTATGGTCGAATATATATCAAATACATTATTCTTATAATAAAAATATATGAATTATAATTGGATTTTCCTTTAAATTAGTTTTTAATTTATTTTTAATAAAATTGTTAGTTTATTAGATAATCATTTTTTTAAGGTGCTGGTTAAGCCATGTTTTTATATTTAGTAAATAGATTGTAAAGAACACGAAGTGTTGATTTGAGGTCGAGATTCACGATATCTGAAATGAGAAAAAAATTACAATGATTATTAACAAACTAACTTTCAAAAACAAGAAGAATAAATTAATCTTACTAATATTATAGATGTGATAGTTTAGATGGATGTTTGTTAGAGTTTGTAGCCTAAACTGCTGAACGGATCTGGATGGAATTTGGCAAAGATGAAGAGGATAGTCTAGAAGAACACATAAGCTACTCGCTTTTGTTTTATTACACGCGGACGGAGCCGCGGGCGATAGTTAGTTTAAGAATGTTTATAATGGTCCATTGTATGATAAATTACCTTCAGGTCGGGCTTTCGGCTTAGCCAGTCCTACATCCTGCATCAGCTCAAAGGCAAATGATACATTGTGGACTTTTTGATCAAAGTCCTGCGGAGTCAAGTGGAAGTCATATAACGGCACAAAGAAACCTTCAAGTAGACCCATCAGCAGGCACAGGAATACACCATCATGGAACTGGGTGTCCAAATCGACCACTTCTAAATTCACTTTACTCAGATGTTTATTAACAAATGTTATCAAAGACTGAAAACAATTAACCAATTTAGGAAATGACACCAAAAGAACAAAAAATCCATCAGCTTCACTACTTTTATAGCAAAACAAAAAAAAATGCTGTTTTAACATTAGGCTCCGTAATCAAATGTCGTTACACTTGTATACATATAATCTCTTTAATTCAGAGGCAATGAGAAGGATAGCAATGACAGTGGAGATTTACAGAACTATTGACAAAAATCTACATTACCTTCTTAACAACTTGCAACTTGTCTGGGGCATGATCAAAGAGTGCATCAAATGCATCTCTTTCACACTTCATACCCAAATCATCATAAGTTGTGGTTATATCCTCTATATATGTCCTGGAAAAAAATACATTAACTTTAAAAGAAAGATATTTTTTGATAGGCTATATTTTTAAATTTCGGGCGTAGTCGCAAGCAAAAGCTAGTATTATATACTTTACCTGTGAGATAGTTGATTAGGTGCATCTTTCTTCACAACCACAACATTAACACTGACATTCTCTGGCAGCCGCACAGGCGCACGGAAATGACGCGCCAAAGCAACTAACAGATGCAAAATCGACACCACATTCTTTGAGTGAATTGAGTCTACACTCCATTTTTGGGCAGGCTTTGATGTTCCAAAGAGCACCTAAAATATATAGTTGTTACATTTTACATATGTCTATTGTAAACAAATAATCCATAGGCTTTATTTCAATTTTTTAATTTTCTTTTGGTGACTTCATTCTTCTATACTAATTTTATAAAGAGAAACAATTGTAGATTGTATGTATTGAAAAACTCAATAACTGGGCCAATTTAACATCCTTTACCATTAGAAAGCAATATTATCTCTGAGTAACAAAGGCTTTATTTATCGCTATTTATTTTAAGTCCGCACGCAAAGACGCGAGCAAAAGATAGTATCCAACAAGAAAGAGATGAATCATTTCCAATATGGAAGTGTGAAAATTAATGCAAATAGCAAATTAAAACAAAATAATTTACCCTATTCACAGCTCTCAAGACAATGGCCAACTTCTGACGTTGACCCTCTTCAGATTGTGTCACTTCGGGTACATCTAACTTTGTTTCCGTCAACTTTTCAAGTAGTTTTTGTAAAACTTGTCCATCATAAAGATCTTCACTTATATCCTTGACGATAATCCTTTGCATAGCAAGCTCATCGTTGATCCAATCTATTAGTACTTGTATCAATTCCTTGACCCTAGGATCTTCCAAAGATCTAGGTTCAATAATGGCTCTCTCTTCGTTATCAACTGAAATATCATTTATATCACTTGGTGCGCCTTCAGCCATTTTAAATTAAATATATACACAACCTCAGCCTACAAGCGTTCACTTTATAAAATGAACTTTGTTATCTCACTTTGACACAAGGATAAAGTAAACGCTATGTTAAAAATAGATTATCAATCATAACAATTATCCTGTTTCATTGTTCAGTACTGCCCTTGCTTTACATTTGAACAGTAATTCATTAACCTTTTAATTAGGTTTATAACCCTTGTTGTTGAAAAATGCTTGTGAATTTTGTAATTTTGGTGATAAATAATGATATACAACTATTTTAGTGAACAATGGATATATATAATTATCAATCTCTTGTCATGAAAGTAAGTGATTTCAATTTTCTAAATTAAGCAATTTTTAAAAGAAATCTACATATTAAAAATGCCCTAATTTTTGAAGAAATTATCTGTACAGATAAATGTGAAATGTGACATAGTTAATGTGAAGTGCAAACTATTTATTGAGAAATTTCTATATGAATATTTTAATTTTGACCAATGTGCATCCCGCATGGGTGATGATTGATTTGGCCTTCATCTACAGAGTTCAGTTTATTATCGTCTTATTCTAAATATTATTTTTATCTATTCTACATTTTCGAATTCTTGAGGGTAGAGGGGGAAGCAGCCACTCTGAAAAATCCTTGGCGAGCCTCATTAACTACTTGTTTAAAAATAATCCGACATACAATATTTTCTTTCTAGTGTTTATTGGTGTCAGTGTTATATTATAAGCATGTACTATTCCAAAATAAGATAATAACTTTTATATTAATGATTTTATATTTATATTCATGTATATGTCTGTGCTTTTTTGATTAAGATGACTAACAGAACATTACACAATTGTCATTAACAAATACATTGCTATTTAAAATGAAATGCCAACTCAATTGTTGCATACTGCTTTTAATCTGACAATTTAACCTTGGGAAGTATTACAACATACATATTCCATGAATGGGTACTTATACTTTATTGATTCATCACTTTAGTTGTTTTTACAACTTTCTGTATAATTTTGTCTTTTATAACTACTGTTTATTTATTATACTTTACAGCAATGTTAAGTGTAGGTGTACAAAGTAATATTGATAGACAATAAGCGAATGACTTATATAGAATATACACTTACGAAGGCTGTACTCTTCGGGAGGAATTTCCGGAGCTGTTGGGCTCCCTGGTGAATCAATTGCATACTTCCCTTCAGCTTGAACATCTTGTACTGTACATAAAAAAAATATTAATCACCATCGAAATTTAATTGATATAATTTTTTTTTTTACTGATGTCACTTTCTATATTTCTGTTTCTTTCTGTAAGCTGTAACATAACTATATTTTTTATTGTTTTTTTAAAAGCATTAGACCTCGTATGTCTCATAACCAAAAGTAATGTGAAGATACTGGTTTCATTAAAAGTTGAATTAGCGCAGCGTAGAATGAGGTAATCTATAATTATACACAACACCTGTTTTGTAAACTTGAAAATTAGAACGACTTACCTTCCTTTATGCGCTTCTTGCGGCCAATAGTGCCAATTTTGTCCCAAAAAGATTCTTCCTTATCTTCCTTTTTTGGTAAACTTGAAAATTAGAACGACTTACCTTCCTTTATGCGCTTCTTGCGGCCAATAGTGCCAATTTTGTCCCAAAAAGATTCTTCCTTATCTTCCTTTTTTGGTAAAACGGGAGTTCTGGGAGATTTTGGGCGTGGTGAAGACATCTTCAAGGAGGAAACTTTAACAAGAAAAATGAGTCATGAATGTGTATTCACGAGATTGTTTAAAGTAGCGCTCTGAGCCTGCAATGTTATAACTATTTAAGAACGATGATTTTTGTCCTTATTTATAAATAACATACAATATTTACCTTTAACTTGGGTAAGATATACTTATTTTTATGTCAAACCAAAGAGTATGGTACTGTACTGAACGTCAAGCGTTAAGTCAAGAAAAGAAACTTCAAAACTCAAAACCAGTTACCCCATTAACTAAACAACTCTAAACAACACTAAACATGGATAGAAATAATAACATGTTGTTGATGTTACAGTCAATATCTGTATTATTACCCACAGCGCTGAAATAGCGAAATTTCCGACGCAGAAATCAAATAGGCATAAAATGCAACACTTTATACCCTATTATGATTTATAGGTCACTGAGTAAACCTGTCAAAAAAATGTTATGTTTAACCAAATGCGTTACCAGTTGTTGCACCGTACGTTTGTCCGTTTTGCATTTTTCAACAAATAGATTTGTTTTAAGTGTTAAGAATACAGAGAACAAGTTTTATTCACAAAAACATAATTTAACATTTAGGTTTAGGCTTGATTTGGAACAAACGGTTTCCATAACATTTAAGAACCAAATGTGACAGTTAGGCGTCACTTGCTCTATGGAAGTGGTGCTGTCAAACCAATATCAAATAGTAACTGCATTTGGCCATGACTAAAATTGATGATCTGCAGATCAGCTCACTGTTCGCATGTACGAAGCAAATTAGTGTATCTCATTTGTACCTGCGTAGAGTTGAAACTTGGGTTTCGAGTGCGAAAGGCGATTAACCAGGTAGATATCAAAACAGTTTTATGCATATTTTTGCAACCTTTAGAGCCCGTTAGCGCTGAAACGAAGCTACTGTGGACAGAGGTAAGTTGAGTCAAATCGTCATATTTTCGATTAAGGAATCTGTGGTAGTCCATTGGATACTTCTTTTCCAAACACCATGAATATCGTATTAAGACGAGAGCTGCCAATTTAGTTGTTGAGCTATAGCTCAATAGTTCAAGCCTAAGTGACTAGAACTTTTGAGCCGATTAAGAGACGACACATGTCTAGTGGCATTTGACGAACGAGCTGAGATCGTGTCTGTATTGTGTGGTGATAAATGTTAAAAATGTGCATTTAAAACAAAACATTGTAAGGGGCGTGACTCGAAAACGAAATTTTACTGCTATTGATTTTCGAGCAAATATCCAAGGTATGACTTAATACATTTTAATAATCTGTATTGTGTAAAATTTTTGAGAAATTATAGTGGAGCATAATAATGGAATCATTCCTAAAAATAGCTTTAAGATTTTATTGCATCATATGTTAGGTTCGCCTTGGTGTAATAGTGATTGTGGTTGGTTTGTTTTTGTACGTGGGCACTCGCATTGCAGGGCTCGAATTGGACAAGATGGGCAACCCGCCGCCATATGGATGGGGAAATGGTACGAGGATGCAGCCACCGCCAGCTGCGCCGCCCAGTTATTCTCAAGCTGTGGGAGGTGTGGGGCCTTCTAGCCCCTATACACCGCAATATCCTGCAAGTAAGTATCTCATTTATAATATTATTCATAAGATGCCCTTCAAAATCTGTTAACATATGTTTGGATTACATGTGTTCGACCTTATAACAGTTTTGATTTTTAACTGCCAATACCGCCATATAGTTTTTATGAAATATTAGTCTCAGACTTGTTTCCATATGGTAGCCAAATATAAGCCATCCACAGATAATAAAGAGCTATATTTTAAAAGTATAACAGAAGTACAAATAGGATTATTAATGGTCACTATAAAATTTAATCTCAATATGTTTATGCATCAACCAACCAACGGTGGACGAGCGTGGTTGACTGAGTAGGCTCCGGGTCCTCTCAATGGATGTATAACAAGCTAGTGATATGTCTGGTGTGCATGTGTATGAAAAGAATAATTGTTTAACAAAGGAACCAATCCTTACATTATCCAATTTAACTAACTACAAAAAGGAGGAGATTCTCAATTTGATCGGTACATTTTTAATGCATGTACACCAAGTACTCGGAGGTTGAAAATTAAAAACTATCCAGTAGTTTTTGAGTTTTTCTCAAACTAACGAAAGTTGGAATTTTTGTTTTTTGTTAATAATTATATATTATTTAAGTACAGTTAGTTCACATCTAACAGTAGTGGTTTCCGTAACTCCATATATTTCGTAAATGCGTGAGAGCAGTCATTGATAATTGTAGCCAGCCCAACTTATAGAAAATTTCCACCATAAACTGTACATTAAGTATATTTTTGTTATATAAATGATAATGTTTGTTTAGCCGCGGGTCCGCCAATCGTGACTACGGTAGTTCCAGTGGGATCTCAGCCGACCCACATGATCTGTCCAAGTTGCCAGGCAGAGATCAACTCGGAGACTCAGACGAAGCCCGGCATCATTGCTTACATCTCAGGAGCCATCATTGCACTAGGCGGGTAAGTCTATACAAAACATTTTATCTATTGTATTTATGTATTTGATTCACATAGAACGACTGGGCCGATTTAAAAGATTCTTTCGCCATTAGAAAGAAAATTAAATGAGTAAAATAGGCTACGATTTTTATTATTCTTTAATTTCACGCGGACGAAGTTGCGAGCAACAGCTAGTATGTTAATACTTTAAATCAATCAAATGACTTTTAGTTAATAAAAGCCAATTTCAAATAATAGGAATAGGCTGTTTCAGTTTTTAAGTTATTTTCTGTATATTATGAGATAAAGTTATGTATAAAGATGGCTTATATCTCTAGGGAAAATAATTCTGGTTTGGATTTAAATAGCCATCATTTCCAATTAGCATTTTTATTTGATCACATGTGATAGGGCATTTCAATTATTTCCTGATGAAGAGGACAGGAGGGTTATGATTTATTGTACGATCCCAACCCTTTATTCTCGAAAGTACCTTAAGGGGTATCGCGCATTGATCCACTCCTCGCCCACCCGATATCGCTTCGCCTTGTATCACCGCGGCATTTACACTCTGCCGCCTCCACCTTGATAATCGATAAAAAAATGAAATAAGCCTTTATTGCTGTTCTTAAAGTAAAGTAATGTTTTAAATTTACAATTATATGCTATCTAATATTTAAGGAAAATGTAGGCGACAAATAAATTGATAAGCTAAAACAAACTAAAGCCTAAGTTAGAAAAAAAATTAAATATTAAAAGCAAAAAGTAAAAAAACTAATTAGTTATCATAAAAATAAAATAATCGTCCTAATTTTCTTATCTGATATTCTACTCATCGGCAAGCGGATACTCCCGAGAAACAGCTTGTCTTTCGACAAAGGCCTCCAGAACAGTTTCCATTTCTCTCTGTCTTTAGCGATGCGGGTCCACTCTGGGCCCGTTTCTTTTTTTATACCATCCTCCCATTTAAATTGTCTACCCCTGCCTCCTTTGTTCCCCCTTGGATATCACTCAGTGATGATTTTTGTCCATATTTTCTTTTTTTCTCGCAGCATATGGCCTGTACATTTCCATGATAATTGATAAAGATTTATAATTCCGGTACGTCATTCTCGCTTGTATGGGTAGACGGTTCGCGCAATGCCGGTGAGCCACTCCACGACAATTTGCTAGAAAAAAATATATCTATATCCCGATCAAACGACGAAATCGCGGTCTTAGCAAGGTAAGGCGGTGCCTGCTCGGCAAAGAATGGAACAATGCGCGATAACCCTTAAAAAATTTGCTATACAAGTCATATAACTTCAGTCACTCAGGCTATTTTATTAGTTTTAATGAGATTTTGCTATCATCATTCACCATGTGTCATGTGTGACAAATGGAAAATAAAACTATTCAAAAAAAATTTAACCAATGCAATTATTTAATCTGTTGTAAAAAAAATCTTTTCTAGATAAAATTACCTAGAATTACACTAATCCTACTTCTTACTAATGTTATAAATGCGAAAGTTTAGATGGATGGATGTTTGTTAGAGTTTGTAGCCTAAACTGCTGAACAGAACTCGATGAGATTTGGCATAAATGTAGAGGATAGTGTGGAAGAACACATAAGCTACTTTGTTTTGTTTTGTTTTTAAATTCCACTGGTTTGTAATAAATCTTTGTTGAAAGCGCGTTTTTCTTTGATTCGAATACGGCCCACGCAAGGTACCCCCTTCCCTATGTAATATCGGCTCTGCCAGTTTCCGATGTACATACATTATATACGAGAGGTCAGCTCGCCAGGTGCATCGCCGCGCGCATCACAAATATGGGGCATCAACAATCGATTGCTACCTGTATTGATTTATGCGTAGAACTGCGCAATGAAATTATTACGCTCCACCGAACTTTGAAAAATATGCAAGTTCTAGATATTTCGAGGTGGTTATAAGCAGAAAATATTAGATGACATGTATTATTTAGATTAAACTGAATATGTAATCTAAATTGACAACTTGATTTTTATGTACTGGTCATAAGAAAAGCCGACCGTCCGGAATATTCAAACGATGTCCTTTTTTTTTTAATAAATTATTGTATTCTAGCTGTCGCTTACGATGTCGTCCACTCGGAATAAGCCTATGTGTTCTTCCAGACTATGCCAAATTTCATCCAGATCCGTTCAGACGTTTAAGAAACACCTAACAAATAACAATCCATCTATTTATTTTTATATCACTAAGATAATGGTGAATTAAAAATATATGACTGCATTTGAAAATATGCGCCTATCTTGAGTTTACTACAAGAAAAAGATAAAGAAGTGTATTGTACAGTTTCAGTTTAAAAGATAAATCATTGTCTCGGCTGGTATTTTCAAAAATGTATTGTAGATGTTTTTATAGTTCCTACTAGTTTACTTAATGTGCAACACATGACAATGTTTAAGAGAAAGTTTGCATATTCTTGTATTTGGAAAGTCGCGAATTGCGACATGCTTAGTTATGTATAGTCATTTCACCGATAATGTTGTTCCTCTCATTCTCTTTATAAAGAACAGGGACATGTGTCATTACAAGTGTCACTCCAGTCGAAACTCAGTTGTTTTCAGAGACCAAATAACCTTTGACATGAAAATTGAGCTGACCTCAAGCGTTACTTAATTACGCGGTTTAAAGTAATACGTGATCACGAAATACACAATTTCAAAAATAAATAGGTTTCCTACAACTAGATTTGTTTGAAGTCAAAGGCAATTAGGATCGCCGCACACGGACCCCTTCAGTCTGCATTTAAGAGTGACTACGATATGTGGTCATATGTATCGCGAGTACTTGAAGCGGTCCGTGTATGGCAGTTCGTAGTTTCGCATTAATTAGACTTTTGGTCGATCCTCGAGACTTTGTTAGTAGTTTGCGCTGTGTTACGAGGGTACGTTTCTATTTACGCAGAAGTTCGTCGGCGTAGTTTTGCACCGACCTTTGATATATTCGACCGCTTTCAACGAGTTTCGTTACAAGCTTGTTAGCGTTGCAGTTCTCATTTCGGTAGCTCCACGTGCAATGTATCTTGTAATTAGCGAAGTCTAAATTAAATAAGCTTCGTAGCGTAGTTCCTCGTGCGCTATATAAATTTAAGATTTTTAATCTTTATAATAATCAATTTCTTTACGTCGTTTAAAATATTTGGTGGCGATAATTTTACTTGAATATCACCAGGCGAACGCTTAGTCCAATCAACGGCGGATCCAGGGGGGGGGTCATGACCCCCCCTGAGCTGGTTAGTCAAGGGCTTGACAGAATATATTTACAGATTTTGTCAAGCTCTTGACTTGACCACGACTATGTGACCCCCCCTGGCGCCAAAGCTGGATCCGCCCTTGAGTCCAATTGCGTCTCTATCACTCGTTCCGCGCTCTCGCTCGCACGCTTGTCTCAGGTGGAACGTGACAAAGAGTCATGCTTTTTCATAATTGTAACCAACGTCCATCGAATTGTTACCAGTTCAAAAACGGTCCCTTTAATGGTTCGAACGATTTGTCGAACATTTCCATGGTGTACTATAACCTTTAGTTTTTGGAACTTTTTGGCACCTGCCGATGTTTAACTTTTTTTTTTTTTGCAGTTGCTTCTGCGGCTGCTGCCTGATTCCGTGCTGCATCGACAGCTGCATGGACGTGCACCACCGCTGTCCCAATTGCGGTGCATATCTCGGCCGCTACCGCCGATAGACATCCCCCTCACCACCTCCCCCAAGCACAACTCCCACACATCGGACATAATCCGATGTGGAGCATTTAAATCTCAATGTTGTCTTTTGGTAAACGTAGAATTCCGCTGCAGTAAAATTGATATCCTTTTTATTCTCATTGACAAAAAAGAGACTACATGTATCATTAGTGCCCGATTTAGGGAAGGGCACGGTGGACCCGCCCAGGGCGCCACACGTCTGCGAATTACAATCTCACTTATCACTACTACTGGCTAGTAAAAGAGAGGCCACAAATATCGCCCAGGGCGTTGGCCCAATATTAACTGCAGTCGAATTCTACGATCAACCTATCCCAGTGTACTTCACAATGTATCCAAGTCGATGTTAGTATGTCCTAAGTCAAACCCTAGATCTAGTCTAGAACCGCATCACTAGTGTCTAGTTCCCCTGAATCTCATGCCCTTTAGATTTTTTGAAATATATTGATGTCTATTATACTATATACACTTTTTTATAATTTTAGATGCAAATTAATGTTTACAACTGCGAATAATTTACATTAGTATTAATTTTTCGCTTTTTATAACTTTTTAATATTTATATAATTAAGTAATTTAAGCGTTTGAATTAACGATGGGAGCAAAATGTTTGTATGGCAACATCGGGGTAACGTAGGAGAGAATATTTTGTATGTATATATCCAGCGGAAATGGATTTTTGAAGGAGGAACAATTTTTTTACAAATTTTTTTAGTCGTAAGATAATTTTATAATTTTATGGCATAATACGTAAGTACACTTTAATTTTTACTGATTATTATAATATTTTAAGCAATAATTTTTAATTTAATTATGTAAGCCAAACATATTTTTTGACAATAATGTTAATGTTTCCATAACAGTTATAATTTATACATACTTTATCCGTCGAACTATGATTATTTTCCCTCCATTTTGAATGTAATAACGCCTGTTGTATGTGAAATAAATGTTTTCCCTGTCATTGAAATAATTTTCATTTCACAAATCACTAAATACTGCGAAAACAAAATTTTTAATTTAATAGATTTTTATTAATTCCACGTAAGAAGCTTTAACATAACAGCTTTTTTTAATAAGCTATCATTTCAAGTTAACATTGATTTTAGTATTTTCTTTTAAAAGTATTTTTATACTTTACAATATATATAAAATTACAATTACTGCTCATACCACTTCCTAATGTGTTCATTTTTAAATAAATATAAATTTACAAACAACGAGTACATTTACGGTACTTTTATTAGCAAGCTTTTTTAATGTTTAGTATTACAAAAATAAACAATAAAAAGTACACAATATATGCACAACTAAACTAAATTAACGCTAACTGTATTTAAATATTTTGTTTCTCTAATATAATTTAGTGGAATTAAAAAATAAAAATATATCAACACCTAAAAGATGTTTCATTTTTAAATGTTCTATAGAAAAATGTCCCGTACCTATTCCTCATCTTTTTGTCTGATCTAACATGTAAAAAAACATGCATAATATACAATTAATAACTTAAAAGTTGTTTTATTTTCAATTTCCTTATAAAATCCTGTACTTCGGACTCCTATTAATACGTAGGCACTTCGAAAAATATGCATCGACTATTGATCAATAATGGTCATCCTAGTGTAGGTATTATTACATTTATCAGTACAGTAAACCCCCTACAAAGTGAATTCCGTACCTCCATATAACGCGGAAATTACCCCCTTTTAACGCGAGTATCCCCAACATTTTATAAGACTCATCTATAACGCGGAACCATCAACTTCGTTATAAGGTTTACTGTATTCTATTCTCTGTATCTTGTATAAGAAAGTATAATCTACCTACGATTAATAAGAGTATAACAGTAATAGTACAGTCAGTCACAAATCTATATTTACAAAACATTTGTGGAGCTGACTGTACATTCTTTAATATAGTATTATGGGTAAACAAAATACTTAGGGCCTTATATAGACATTGTAGTCTTTATTTTTTCCAAGGGAAAATGAGGGATGCAATATATCAAAGTTGAGGGAAATAAAAACATATTTTACTACTCGACATTATTTATTCTACTATAACAAATTGATAATTCACTATATAATGCAACATTTTATCCCAAATAAACAATTAAACTAAAACAATTCACCAAACACAATTCATATTTTTCGGAATACAATAAAAAATAGTTTGTCTTCAGTATAACAATGCTGCTTTTTGAATTGAATGGACAAACAATTGCAAAGAAAATGAAATTTCAACTACGTAATAATTTTAATTGATAATTTCACATTAAACAAGCACATCAAAATTATAACATGCAATTACATTAAAACATTCTTAAAACTTACAAATATTAGGAATATTCTCGATTAGAAAGACAGGAAAAGTTCACAGTTAGTTTTCTTTGTATAAATGCTTGAAATTGAGCGATATTCTTTTTATTATTTCCATTTGTTCATCGCTTAAATATATATATTTGATTTTCTGGTATGTTTTTGTGGCAGTTGGTTTTGTATCACAGGTTATGTTTGTGTTGGTATTTGGTGTACTTATAATTGCCTCGTGTCACTTATCTAAATCAGTTGTTTTGTTTAACACCTTCGAGACAGTTTTCCCTTTTGGTGTGGATTCTTTTTTATCTTTATCATCCACAATTTCCTTGATAGTGACTTTCTCAGTTTTATGTAGAGGCGGGAGTTCAAGTAGGTAGGGCATCATAGTCCGCGATTTTTCCTCCTCCGACAGCCATTCCATCTGTAAACAATTTGAACATTTATTTAAACACCTGTTCCCAAGCGGCATCATCCACATGATATAAAAACTTTATTGTTTACATTCCGTAAGATTTTCTATTGCAAATATCAAAATAAAAAGTACTACAAAGGCTTTAGTCATTGGCTAACAATTACCATTACCATGGCAATCTTCCTTTGCAACCATTGGCTTGTAGTTTTTGTTCCTTTCCTGTGAAATGTATAGCCTATAGTGTAAGTGTAAGGATATTTAACAAATAAATAAATAAAAAATGAAGATGGGATTACAAATCCTGCACAATAAATGTGTGTATATAGTTCTAGCTGTTCCCGTGCGGCTTCATTCGCATGAGATTATAAAAACTTTATTTTATTGTTACCCTTAATGTTGGCAACTTGTAGTTTGTCTGACATGAGGGTTTTTTCCAATTTTTTTTACCCCTAACTTTAATAACGTGAAAATATAGCCTAAAGCATGTCGTAAGTTTAGGGATTTTTATTACAGAAAGTATAGTTCAAAATGATGCTGTGATTGCTGACATCCTACGCCACGAAGTGTGTTAACGCTTTATTATATTAGTATAGATGTTACCTTCTGTCGATGATCATTGACAGCATCATCGCATATTTCAATGCACATTTGTTGCGTGAGACGACCATCGTGTGAGGCGTAAGCTGCAGCTTGCCAAGCCACACCCAGCTTGGAGAGAGCACGACCAGACATGCCCGCGGTGCGCTCAGCCAGCTGGCCACACAGCACGCCGTAGTCGAACTGCTCCACGCTCAACCGTCTACATACCCCAAATGTATTAGTTTGAAAAAGGTCCATTAGTTTGATAATTCACGCATATAATGTATCGGAAAAAAATTGTATAAAGGTAAATGCCGTACTTAGGTCAAGTGACGAACATAAGCGTATAACGAACAATTATTAACTATCGATATTCGATTTAATCATAAAAAATTAACGAATTAAAATTATTATTTTCAAGTAACTCAGTAAAAAAACAAGACACTAACCTCTTCCCTTCCGAAGCTGGTTGTAGTACAAACTTGTCAAAGTAGAGACGAATCAGTCTCTCCCTTTCCTCATACCCTGGCAGACCGAATTCAATCATTTTGTCCAATCTGTCATTTATAGCAGAGTCAAATTGCTGCGGAGTATTGGAAGCCAGTACGAGCATAATTCTACTGCTCTGGTCTGATGTACGGTAAAGGAAGGCATTTAAAGCCGCCCTTAGGTCTTCACTGATACGTTCCGAGGAACGCTTACGAAGAAACGCGTCCGCCTCATCAATAAACAATAGGACACCTATAAATATTGTTATTCTTTAAAAATAGCTTTCGCCCGCGACTCCGTCTGCGTGGAATTAACAAAGCAAAAGTAAATAGCCTATGTATTCTTCCAGACAAAATGGAAAAATTTACTCTAGCAAACATCTATCCATTTGAACTTTCGCTTTTAGTAAGATATAACAATGTTTTTCTAAAGTGGTAATCTTACCTTTTCTACTAGTATTAGCCCAGTCGAATACTTTATGTATGGCAGCGACTGCACCCTTGCCCATTGGTGCAACGTCACCGCCCGTCAGAATAGCATAGTCCATTTCTGAATGTTTCGCTAATTTCTAAAAAACAATCAAGCAATTATTTACACATATCACTTGTACTCTAGTGTTCATTCCTATTTAATAAAAAAATAAGAACCCGATTGAGTAATTCTAATAGATGAATATACTAGAAATCATCGAATCAAGTAATTAAAAAAGGTAATTAAGGCAAGTGAGATTTGAAGTTGGTTTTACAACTATATATTTTTTTGCTTATTGTGACACTCCAGGATAGAAGACAAATTGAGTTACACCTCACTCGTCATTTAAACATACAGTCTGTGTCACAAATGGATTTATATTAATACAAACCCATATAAATAAAAACAAACTTTAAAAACACTTTGTCAGACAGGTAAAAAACATATCAAGGTCAACTTTACCTTTGAGAATAATGTTTTTCCCGTTCCTGGTGGCCCATACATGAGTAGATTTCTATAATATCCTTTGTTTAATCGGGTATTTTTAGTTGCAATCGCTATATCTCTCAGTCTACGTTCCAAACTAGGTTCTAACACAACTCCGGCTAAAGCATCTGTTGGTTTCCTGAATCTGTTCACCGCTTTAGACATCGTCAGTATTGGATGCTTTATAGCTTCGAGCAGTGAAAATCTAGATGTTTCGTTAATCAACGATGGTTTACCTGAAAGGGAAAAAACATTTTAAAGTAACATAATTTAAAACTTATGCTGTCCAAGTGAAGTAACCAAGCTATAGCTAGAACAGGTTATATTGTTAATATTGTAAGATATCTCACCTATCCTTGCTTCAATGAACCTAGCGGTGACAGAGGTTGCACCTTTCGCTGTGTATACTCCAAGTGCAAGCAGTGATAATCCTCCAGCTGCTGCTAAAGTTTTATCCCAATCCGTCACCAGAGCATTCAGACCTGTGCCAATCACAGACCCTGCAGTCCTGTGTAAAGACAATTTCAATTATATCACAACAAAAGGCAGGTTCATATCATCTGCAGCTCATAAAACATCCCCACTAAGGGGCTCGGAGCCTAGCCCAAGTTAGGGTGACTAGGCCTTACTCAACCATGCTGGCGAACTGCGGGTTGACTTTACACATGTCTTTGAATCTCCTGACTGATATGTGCAGGCATCACAATGTTGTCCTTCACCGTAAGTAAATTATGCACAAAACGTCGGGTAAATTATGTACATATGAAATTAGAAAAATAGAAAATCACATTGGTACAAGTGAGAACCTAGGACCTGTGGATTACAAGCCAAGTGCTCAAATCTCTGAGCCACCGACATTCACGTTCATATAAAAGTAGACAATCCATAGACAATCTTCACTTACTTGATACTCTCCAAAATGGTTGCTCTATTCTCCGCAGCCTTGAGACGTATTTGTTCGAGAGTGATGTCTCTATTCTCGCGGTCGGCCTTCGCCCTTGCGTGGGCCTCCGCCTCGATCGCCTTCAGCTTGTTCTTCTCCCGGAGCTCCATCTCATGCTCGATGGTGGCACGACGTAACGCCTCCTGTTTCGCTACACTCTCTTCTTGTCTGAAAAACACAATTTGTATGTTTCTTACAGCCTTTTGTCAAAGCTAGACTCTCAAAAGGGTATATGTCATGTTTAATTTAATCAAATATTACATAAAAAAATAATAAGTTGATTATTACTCATTTGAGATATAAAGATCTCCCAGAACTGGAAATTGGTCATTCCTCCCTACATCTTTAGGTTTTGGTTGAGTTATGTTTCTTTCTATACTTTGGATAACTAGATGTAAACCACTCACTTTTTTAATATCTCTTCTTGTGATTTCTGTTGCTGCACCAGTTGCTCTTCATATCTCTTCTTTGCCAGCTGGTCTTGGTACTGGGCCCTCATTTGGTGCTGTTTAGTCTCTTCCTGATGAATAAAACAAGAAAATAGACAATAGTTGGGCATCAAACCATTCATACTATGTATTTTGTGTTAAAAAGTCAAAAGTAATTAGATTGTGTAGGAGACCAAAGAAACTATGCAAACACTATATGGATTAATGTGGATTTTTACTATCAAAGGACTTTTATCGAATAATTTTTTCATCATTCAAGGATAACTAATTTTTTTTAATGTTTGTTCTTTACTCTTTGCAACTGTTTTATTTTAGAGCCGAATTATAATATAGATGTCAAGGTGAGAGATGCATTTATTAAAATTCAAAGTTAAACTCTGCTTATCTTATTTTCTGTTAATGAAAATGACAATGATAAAGTAATCCTTTACCGTTCAAACAACGTAATATCTCCTTGGGTTTTGTATACATTTTAAAAAGTTAATCAAGTTATTTTAGCGGTTTATGTGCATGGAGGTGTTCACCAGAGGTAGAGAACAATGGATATATTAAAAGGTGACATGATCAAGAAGGTTGAGAACTAAGAAGACGGTAGATTAACCTGAAGGATGAAAACAAGGAGTTGTTTTAGTGGTTTTTGGTGATATGTCATCTTAATATGTTAAGATAATATGGTACATATGTTTTGAACATTAAAGAGTTAAGATTCTTTGTGATGGTCTGTCTGGAGCGATTTCGTGTCCTCCTACCGCAGAATGTTTCCTAGCCGTGGGGTTGTGGAAAATCAAGTCTTTACAGCTATGGGAATGCCATAGAGATTTTTGGAATATAAATGTGTGCATTTACAAAACATCTAAAAATATGAAATACTGCAATATCCATCAAGTATGGAAATTGCTGTTCCTCGGTACACTTAATAGTTAATGGATCGAAATGAAGTTTATTTTAAAATCCTTTTTTTCTGTGTAACACAAAGAATATTTAGTTTAACATAAAAGTTATTATACCTGAAGTGTTTTCCGCCTTTCCTCATGATCAATTTTCTTCTGCTGCACTTTGGATTGTTCAATGGATACTTCATACTCCTTGATTTTTGCCATCTGTTCCTGCTGGCGTGTGATCTCCTGCATCTTGCTGATTTCCAACGCCTCTTTGGCATGTTCTGTTAAATAATGTGATATTAAATATTCTTTTCATTTTATTCCTCTAGTACCCTCAATTTAAATTATTAATAAAACTTCTGATTACACAAAATTAACTGACAAAGAATTGTAATTTTAGCTTTCCAGTCTTTATAATAGACAAGAGGGTAGAAACAAAAAAGACTTATTAGACACTTCATCCTTGTTGAAATAAAAAAAGCATACTAAAGAAAAGCACAATCATATGTATTTAATAATGTAAAGCAAGTTAAGTTCTTAATAAGTCTTATGTTTATAATTGTTTGTTTATTCAAATATTCATTACTGAAAGTGATGCTAATCACCCAAGTAATATTTAAGTTCCTTTCAATCACTTATAATGAGCAAAATCTTTACAACATACAGATTTTGTTATGGAAATGACGTCGATTTTTCGTAAATATATGATTTATCTAATTTTATAAAAAAAGGGGTACATTCGTGTTCAAAATTATTTTAAATGTAACTTACTTTTATAAGAGCAATTTTAAACAAATATTAATTTAAAAGAAACTATGCTTTTAAGGTATTGGCTATCGATATTTTTTATGTCCCGCTATATATTTTGTTAATGTAATGCATATTTTATATGTATAACCTAAATTGCTAGCTGAAGTCATGTGCGCGAGGTTGCATTATGCAATAGTACTAAATGTGTGTTAAACTTACTTGATCGTTCAAGTTCCTTCGCAGCTTGAGCGGCGCGTTCAAGAGCGCTGGAGTCAAATCTGTATGCTTCCATGGCTCTTTTCTCAGCTTTTGTAAGATTAGCACCAGCAGGTGGTGCGGTACCGGAGTCACCATCATTTGACGGTGGATCTTCTGAAGGGGGCATCTGTGGCCTGCTATACCCGAATAGCCACGACATGTTTATTTTATTTGAAACGCAACAATACAATTGAATAAATAAGGAAACACGGAATGGTAAAATAAGGGAGAATTCAAGCACTCCTATCCGCTGCCGCCACAAATGTCATACTAAAATCATAGAGTACATCAAAGAGTATGTAATATGTAACTGCCTAAAACCATAGACCACATAGGTATCTTTTTATATTGCTATTTAAGATTTGAGTAAACATAGCGATAACGATTTTATTTCAATAGTTATTGTGAATGGACTATAATAATATGGATTGTCATATAATATACAACATCCTTGTGTGAAATATATTTTTAATACACAAAACCATAATCTCACCTGTTGTAATGTGGTCGAAAGATGTTAAAACGCTGGGGCAGTAAATATCTATTAATGCTTGGTTTACATTTAGCCAGTAGCTAATATCAACGCTGGTATACAACTGGCATATTGCAAACACAAACTGATGCCTGCGAACTTGCCCTTGAACTGGAGGATATGAAGTGAATATTTGTTCCTATATGAGATTTGGACTTAGGAAACAATAAAATATGTAATATTTATCATGACAACAAATTTATTTATACATTTTATTTATTAATAATGAATATATAGAATTGTTTAGGAGCAATCGAAAAACACGAATATACTTATTGAAAGTGTACAATCACCTTCTCAGTGTTTCATTTACAGAAAAATTGCCTTGAAACTTGTATCTTTAAGCATTTTTGAAAATAATAAAAGTGGTATTGATATTTTATTAAAATAGTGTATAGTGTAAATGCTTTCTTATCATATTTACCGACCTTTATTATTTCATAGTGTACAACACTTTCAGATGTTTGCCAATTTTAAGATGGAACATCTCAAACATCGGAGACTACATAATAAATTTAAATGATAACATTTTCTTCAATGAAAATTAATAAAATCTCTACAAAACAATATACAACATGCAAGAAACTTGCTCTTGTCCTAAATAATAACTTAGTAAAACCCCTCTTTGTCAGTTGGGTAACATTAGAATATCAATAGAGAAATATTACAAAAACAATCAAATACAAATGGAATGAAAATACACAGTACTACATGAACAATGTCTTATAGATATTGATTATTCTAAATTTAGCATTTGACCATGACAATGGTATTATAATAAGCACATTATATAATCATGTTTAATGCAATAAGCATACTAAATAGATGACCATAAATATATGTATGTGATCAAATCTATGAAGATGATAAAACATGAATTTGTTTACATCATGGATCTCCAAACCACAATATTTAAAACCTCTGCTTCACAATGATTAACAATTTTAATTCCCTATTTAGATAAAAGTGTAATTGCAGAAAACATTACTTATAATCTCATTAAAATATTGAAAAGCAGGGATATTACTTTTCTAACAATAAATCTTAAAAATAACAATATACATATAAAATAACTATTCATATGCTAAAAATGACTTTCAAAAGTGTAATACAACATTGACATATTTTACAATACTCTAAATATATTTGCATTTCTATTAGTTTAGATGCGGCTCGAGTTGAAGCAGCATGACCTGTGAACTGGTTCCTCATCATCCACAATCAGGACTTGGGATGCCCGAGATGCCTCTTGGTTATTTTGAGAGTCTTGCTCAAACTTCTGGATCATCAGTTGCGCTAGCACAATGAACAATTCTTCTATTCCAAAGTTAACCTTCGCAGATGTGTAGTAATGTTGAGCGCCAACCGATTTTGAAAAGCTGAAAATGAAATATCATTAGTAAAATGCTTATCAATTATATTTATAACTGAATTCTATTAAGATATATCTATTAACATGTGAAGCTATTAGCCAGAATAAGCCCAAATAGTGGATGCAAAACTGTAAATGTGCATATGCACATAAGAGGATATTTCCCCTACCTATACATCCCAGCCCACACCATAGAAAATTTACCACCCCTTCCGTGTATAAAAAGGGAGGGAATGGGACGAGGGCTGAAATAAGGCCACCGCCATGCACACTCATCTTCACACCCGACTTCTGCTTGTTTGTGGTATTGCAAGATGTGAGCCAGCACAACAGTGAGAAGATGTTAAAATAATAATAACTGTACCTTTCAGCTTCCTCTGTAGGCACAGCTTGCTCATGCTCCAGGTCAATTTTATTCCCAGCTATTACTAAAACAATATCAGATCCGAGCATCCTCCTCAGTTCCTTCACCCAGTTCTTCACCTGAAGCAAATATATTAATATTATTAAGAGTTTATAAAACTAAGTTAATAAAGAGTTAAGTTGTGAAGAGAGCGGATTCAGATATGACGGCTGTATGTATGTAGAAATGTATGGAAGAGCAGCACATACTGTGCTGACCCTCCATAGGGATAAGGGCAAGTTGATTAAGAGTTTATTAAACCTACAAACAATTATTAACTTAATGAATCAGTTGTCACACAAAAATAACCAATATTTTTATGGAGTCCTAAAAAATCATAGACAATTCTTTTCAATAGTAAAGGAATAAAACATCGTTTTATTTTAAACAATCAATAAAGAAAGCTACTCCGGGATGTTGTGTATGTTATGCAATAGAAGCCATTTTCAACACAGAGTAGCTGTGGAAGTATTATCACCTGTTGATTATGTTTACCAAAGTATTTTTATTTTCATACTCTTTTTTTTATAAATATCATATGTAACATATCTAAATGTCAATTAAAACATACTTTAGGTTGTTATAATCAAGGTTTGCTAGTCATGTTAATTGGTGAACATTAATATTTATTAATTTAGAATGTTCATCATAATTGCTTACGTTATTTTAGAATACAATTTATTGCCAGAATAACATTAGTGCTTTATTTGAAGTAAGTATTAGTAGAACTTTACTATTTTTTACATTAGGCTCTTATTTTATTTTCAACCCGCAAAGTAATTTTATTTGCATAATGACAATTTTATTTTAAGTAATTTTGCTTTATATCAAGATTGGGCTTTTTGTCAAGTGATTTAGTCTTATAATAACCCTAATAATTAAGGTATATGTTACATGAGTGCGAAGGAGCCAGCTGAAAATCAGCGCAGGAACGGCCTAGTCTCTCCTGCATATGCTGCGCTAGCTACCTTTTGCCACTATTGTATGTTTTCTTTAGAATAAGTGCATTTATGTAATTCCTTTTTTGTGGCAATAAATACATATTCATTCATTCATTTATCCCCAACAAGTCAAGTGATGAACTTTGCCACTAGTGATCGACAACACAACAATACAACAACGCTATTTTACTGTTTGAATACAAAGTGGACAAGAAAGACTCAAAGAGTTGGTAATTGTTCCACTTGCCTTCACAAAAGAATCTGCCTCAGTGATGTCATACACCAATATGGCTCCGTTGGAATTCCTGTAGTAGATTGGGCCCAGAGCATGGAACTTTTCTTGACCAGCGGTATCCCAAATCGCTAGATTAATTCTCTTGTCATTCAAGTTTATTTTCTTGTTGAGAAATGTAGCCTATAATGTAAAGTATTGTTATAAGGATTGTCTTGAATATATGATGTCGTTTGATAGACGTTAATTTGTTTCAAAGTAACCAACAATTTTATTATGCTATAAAATACATTAATAAAATTTCACAATACCTGCAGCGTACTAGTATGTCTTTCATTAAATTTGTCTTCGACGTATCGCAACAACAGCGAAGTTTTTCCCACACTTCCTTCTCCCAGCAACACCACTTTAAAATTATGAGTTCCATTACGGGCGGTAGACATTGTTGCAAATTATCCTATACTTGTCTTTAATGAACGACTACAGTTGGAAATATATTTATTTTATTTGCGGAAACCTAAGCTCTCACATTTATCTTAAATCCAATCCAGATAAATCCAATAGGCAAAATGATGTTGACAATCGATCAAGATGAAAAGAAGGTCGGTACCATAGATAAATAATGTTTAGAGTTTACCACAGAGTAGAAATTGAACATAAGCATAGAGCACATCAAAAAATCGTATAGATAAAATATAAATCGATTTTGTATTACATTATTTTATTATTATAAAAGTGAAGGTTTGGATAGATGGATGGATGTTAGCGCTTACCTCCTAAATGGCTGAATGGATCTCAATGAAATCTGCCATAGATGTGGAGTGGAGTTTGGAAGAACTATATACATTCAAGTTTTTCATTGAATGGATTCATTGAATTTCAATATGGTCACCATGGCCAGAGAGGGAAAAATGTTACAGTTATGGAGGTCTCGCTCGGCTTCAATTTTTCGACAAGAGCTCTATCCTGTTCTAGTAGTACATCCATGAGTTGGACATACAAACTTAGGTACATTACGTCCAAAAAAAAACCTTTGTGTTACTCTAAAAAACAACTCGTGCAATTTTTTAGAATCTTATATCGTATTTTAAGTAACTGCATGAATATTGTAATATAATTTGGCGCCTTGTTGTTTCTGAATTTATTCAATAGGATTATTTTATATAAATTGGCAGCGACGGCTCTTATAAATATTAATTGCTGATGAAGTAAATTTTCTTAACGCCTTGGTGCATTCTTGACATCTAAATCCACAGTGACTGCATATATAATGTTACTAGAAATTGCAAATCAGTAAACCTGTTACTGTAAAAGTACGAAATCCGGTAAGTACTAAAATTCATCGGTGAAACCTTAGTTTTACCGATTCATTACGGTAAAAGTTTAAATAGTTTATTTCGATAATTTCGCACTTTTGGTGGGACCTTTAATGACAAGAACTCACCGACACCCCATGGTCATAGACAAGAATTTTTTTACCCGGCCGTGCACTTCATGTAGAAAAGCCGTGTTTATATAGAATGTGATCAACGGTGGGCCGTAGCACCAGTAAAAAAAGGAAAACCAACATTAGCTAAATGTCGCTATTTTAATGTTTTTAATATCAATAATTTGAGTTAAAATTGACCCTCCTTTGTTGTTTTATGAAATCGTAAATAATTTATTTGAATTCAATTATTCGGTGTAAATCATTGTTAAGCAATGAAACATTTTTTTAGTTTTCATTCAAGGGCTATTAAAAGAAGCTAGTTATAGAGAATTGTTGTAGATTTTTGAAAAGCCGTAGTCTCCGCTACGGCTTTAGCAATGCGCAGATTTTGCGACTTGAAGGGCCGAAAGCCGTAGCATTTACAATACTAATAGCCATCCGCAACACTAAAGGAAACGCTGATGAGTTTCCGGTCTTTAAGAAGAAAAAAGAAAACATGTTTTTAAGAAGTTACCTTCTTTGAATTTTCCAATAATAACATAAATTTAAATATCTTATTAAAAACAATCATAATTGTCTGTTTGTCGACATTTACCATGTAATTCAAGTACCTTACTTTAATTATACTCGTAAGTTCCGTAATAATCGTGTGTAATCGTCTATCGTCTTTAGGCTTTTTTAAGGTCTTGAGAATTAACACTCGAAATAAACATAATATTTCGGACTTTCAAGTTTTTACGTTCTCCCGATAAATCTTAAAATGCCCGGAGTTGATGATTTTACAGTAACGTAGCGTATGACGCACAGAATATTTTAAATTCATGACGCAAAAAGCAATATGTGAGGTTAACCTTTAACCTTTTTAAATCAAATACACATTACTCTCTCAAATATCATAACGTGGCAAGCGGCCACCTGATTTCGTCGAAATAGCGAAGCGATATTTGACCATAGACTTTCAGGACTACTTTTATTCGCCAGAGGAAGGGACGCAAAGAAAAAGGATATTTCAACATTCTAAGCGTCCTCTCCTCTGTCAAATCCACTATCCCTTCCCATCCGTTCTTTATAAAAAAGGTTAGGAAGGGATAGGGGATTAAAATTACGTCTCCGGCACACACACTCATCAAAGTTTCCGTGGAATTACTTTCACTTCACGCTTGTCTTCTGAGCCGTCCAACTCGTGCAACAGATGTTATTGCTGGCGTCTACCTTAGTGTAGATTTATTATACTAAGTATACATTCAGGACCACTTTAGGTCTCTGTGTGTGACAATTGGCCCGCTTGTTTTAAATCCTTATATTCAAAGCTTTTTAAAGTTTAAATGACTACATAACTCCAGGTAGGATCGTGGTCTAGCGCTAATTTAAACATCATAAAAAAATGAGCTAGAGGCTTATATTGATATTTTTATCGCCGATTTTACATTAACATCCATAGCAATGAGAAGTGTGGCGTAGAAAAATGAAGAATCTGAGAAAAGGGGCGGAGTTTACGCTGCTTTATTCTTTTTTTGATATCGGAAAGGAAATCATTGGCCATCCTCAAGTATAATACGACTGTGTGGGTTTCGGGACCTTGAAAGGAAAGCGTCGCGCCGGGACCACCCTTGAATTATTTTACATAAATTCTCAGTTCTTATATAAATCTGTGCATAAACGTATTGCCACTCTTGTCGTTGTTTAAAAACAATCAGAGGACTACAATGGACTTTCCGCCATTTTAATTTTCGTGATATTTTCCCGCGCTTCTAAACTTTTTTCGCGAATCTGAGTTTTTCTTTAATTAAAACTTTTGCCCGTGCTGTTGGAACTAATACTTTTCTAAAAGTTAGCATGGAAAAATCTCTCGTTCCAGGTACCAAATAAAAATCTAAAAATACATTTCCAGAAACTACGCAGTTCCATTTATGTATGTGCGTGTGACAACATAGTTGTGTGCGTAAAGTTCACAATGCACACTTTTGCAGTTGCATCGTATGGATAGGTACGAGAAAGCTCACGTTGCGATAGTGTGCTGAATGCGTTTGTGTGAAAGTCTGTGTTCTTAGCACTCTCTCACACACACACATGCAGTTGCACTATTCGATACGCTAGAATTATACTATACATCTTTATGCAAGTTGCAGTTGTACGTGTGCACAGAGAAAATCAATACAGTACGCGCAAGTGCAGTTGGTGTGTCCTTTATGCTGTGAACTTTAGCCTTGTCCATATTAATGAATCTCCATCATTCGATTATGATTCAAATGTTGGACATATTTTGATGAAGCCCCGAAATTAAAAACGGTAATAGACGTCAATTTCGTCATAATACATATTCGTTCATCAGCTCACACATGTCCTCAACGAGGGGCTCGGGGCCTACCCAAGTTAAGGGTGATTGATGCCGAAGTCAACCACGGTTGCATCACGACGTTTTCCATCATCGTAAGAACGTGGGAAAAATGTAAAAGGAAAATTCGAAAATTAAAAAACGCTCTTGTACATGCCGGGGATCGAACCCGGACCTTTAGATTACCTGTCTAAAGCTTAACTTCTGAGCCAACGCTGCTTTCGACACATCGAAATAAAAAATACGATATTGGCTAAATGAGGTTATACACTTTGAACCTTTTAAATGTGTTTATAAAAACGCAGAACTTAATGCATTCTATCTTTCAGAGCGTTCTAGTCGCTCAGAAGAAAAAGGGTCTATCTTTACAGCCAACCCTTCGATGCATTTTGAGATTGTGGCGAACTTGATCTGTGACCTAAGAGGGCCCTCATGATTTTCATTGGCACTATACTCGTAATTAAAGAAGTTATATATAGGTACTCCTGTTGTGTGGTTTTTTACAATTTAAAATAATAACCATTTTTAATTCTTATAAAAAAAAAGTTTTGTAGGTATTAATGTTAATCATTTTATGGCGATTGCTGCTTTGAAGTGTCAGTAGCCCAATGGTTAAGGGTACGGCCATCCGTCGCGTAGTCTTGAGTTCGAATCCCGGAATTATAATCGTATTATATCGTCGTAAACGGTATTATAGTAAAAGCCCAGAGCTTTGTTACGATTGTTAGAAGTATTGGTACATTTCATATAATCCTAATGTTATTTTTTTTTTTTGGTAACCATATAAAGACTTGTCCGGTGCAAAGTAACTAAAATAGGATTCATACAATCAACTGATTTAACAGATTATATGGGTACTAAATATAAACAAATCACTATATTTAGTTAAGCTTTTTAATTAAAATGTGACATTTCATTGAAATAACATTTCAGTTGAGAATTCAATAACCGCATTTTGCAAAGTGGGCGGATTGTGGAGGCGGGTGGATGCGGGTGCTTTCAGATTTCCCCCCACAGGGAGGCAAAACCTCCCCGCTTTCAGGGACAATTTTGCAGTTGAAATTTACGCTGTTGATATTATTTGCCTGCGAATATTGGATGTATCGCTTTGATATAAAAATTCTACGATACACGGAATGGAAATATGCTTTTAAAATATTTCATTTATAACAGATTACCGTCGTGAAAGCTAAATCCGATTTTTAAAATATGTCTTTTTGAAAATAAAACTGCATTCGAGCACAAATCTTTGAATATAGAGGTACCGACTAGGTAAACAGAGACAAAGATGACAACCAGAAATATGCATAATGATGCTGAGACATACATACATATACATATTGCGTCTTTACGAACGCATACCAACTCAAAATCTTGAACAGTATTGTACACAATCGCCATTAAATTAGTTTATGTCGACAGTTCAGATAAAACAGTGACCGTGGTGAAGCCCGCTTTAACATCTTCGCACGAATGGGTCGGCCCGCCCGGTGTAATACCACGACCACACAGAAGACAAGCGTGAGTTTGAAACAATTCCTCGTACAGACTAATGACTGAGTGTCAGAGGCCGAATTTTAGTGCCTTTCTCTTACCACCCTTTTCTTAAGGAAAGGACGGGAAAGGAAAGTCTATTTGACGGTGGAAGATACGTATAGGAAGGGGAAGTATCTTCTTTATGTGCGTCTCCTCCTCCGTCGATTAAGGGTAATCAACACATCTGCAATTGCGGATGTCTATGGGCAACAGTCGCATTACTTTTTCGGCGAATTTATGTGGCCAGTCGCTGGTTTGCCACCTTATCATATAAAAAAAGCTTTAGTAGAAATGACGAAAAACAAAACAAAATGTGTTGAAAATTTTTCAAAAGTTCACGTTGATATAAATTTAATATTCGAGAGCAGCGTGACCTCTGATCTTTCCGATCAGGACACGTGTAAACACCCTCCGCCTGTTTGCACCCCGCTTTCGCGTGCAACGAAGCCTAGGGAGGCACCCCTACTCTTCCACCCAAGCCATACTGAATAATAGACTAAGATCCAAAGCGTTTTTCCTTCACTCATCAAATTTCCTGATAAAACCTACATTATATGAAAGAACACATATTTTTAAACATGTTGTAACCGGGTTGCCTAATACTAGCCTGGCAAGGCTATGATTAATTAAGTTCTGAAGTGGTCAATTTTTGGAGGAAAAACCCCTCTTCTCAATTCAAAATTTTGTCACCAATCGATAGTACGTAACGTAGATATATTACTCTAAGGTGGGGCCCTTATCTTGCCTATCTTGCCTATCTTTTTCCAAGCAAGAGTGGGGGTTGCCAGCTATTAAATGGTGACAAAATAGAGGCTAATTATAAGTAATAAAGTAAAATAAAGTATAATTTCATAAGGAAAGTAAGGAAACAGAAGCGAGCACGGCCAAACACTATTTTCTTGAAGCGCTTCGGGGCACTTTTTACACCCCTGTACTTTCGTTGTGGGTAAAGAAAGAAGCTTGTAATTTTGAACATCAATAGATATACCGGCCTGGATGCGCGGCAGTGCACCCGCCGCGCTGAGGCGAGCACGGCCAAACACTATTTTCTCGAAGCGCTTCGGGGCACTTTTGACACCCCTGTACTTTCGTTGTGGGTAAAGAAAGAAGCTTGTAATTTTGAACATCAATAGATATACCGGTCTGGGTGCGCGGCAGTGCACCCGCCGCGCTGAGGCGAGAACGGCCAAACACTATTTTCTCGAAGCGCTTCGGGGCACTTTTGACACCCCTGTACTTTCGTTGTGGGTAAAGAAAGAAGCTTGTAATTTTGAACATCAATAGATATACCGGTATGGGTGCGCGGCAGTGCACCCGCCGCGCTGAGGCGAGAACGGCCAAACACTATTTTCTCGAAGCGCTTCGGGGCACTTTTGACACCCCTGTACTTTCGTTGTGGGTAAAGAATGAAGCTTGAAATTTTGAACATCAATAGATATACCGGTCTGGGTGCGCGGCAGTGCACCCGCCGCGCTGAGGCGAGCACGGCCAAACACTATTTTCTCGAAGCGCTTCGGGGCACTTTTGACACCCCTGTACTTTCGTTGTGGGTAAAGAAAGAAGCTTGTAATTTTGAACATCAATAGATATACCGGTCTGGGTGCGCGGCAGTGCACCCGCCGCGCTGAGGCGAGAACGGCCAAACACTATTTTCTCGAAGCGCTTCGGGGCACTTTTGACACCCCTGTACTTCGTTGTGGGTAAAGAATGAAGCTTGAAATTTTGAACATCAATAGATATACCGGTCTGGGTGCGCGGCAGTGCACCCGCCGCGCTGAAGCGAGCACGGCCAAACACTATTTTCTTGAAGCGCTTCGGGGCACTTTTGACACCCCTTTACTTTCGATGTGGGTAAAGAATGAAGCTTGAAATTTTGAATATCAATAGATATACCGGTCTGGGTGCGCGGCAGTGCACCCGCCGCGCTGAGGCGAGCACGGCCAAACACTATTTTCTCGAAGCGCTTCGGGGCACTTTTGACACCCCTGTACTTTCGTTGTGGGTAAAGAAAGAAGCTTGTAATTTTGAACATCAATAGATATACCGGTATGGGTGCGCGGCAGTGCACCCGCCGCGCTGAGGCGAGAACGGCCAAACACTATTTTCTCGAAGCGCTTCGGGGCACTTTTGACACCCCTGTACTTTCGTTCTGGGTAAAGAAAGAAGCTTGTAATTTTGAACATCAATAGATATACCGGTCTGGGTGCGCGGCAGTGCACCCGCCGCGCTGAGGCGAGAACGGCCAAACACTATTTTCTCGAAGCGCTTCGGGGCACTTTTTACACCCCTGTACTTTCGTTGTGGGTAAAGAAAGAAGCTTGTAATTTTGAACATCAATAGATATACCGGTCTGGGTGCGCGGCAGTGCACCCGCCGCGCTGAGGCGAGAACGGCCAAACACTATTTTCTCGAAGCGCTTCGGGGCACTTTTGACACCCCTGTACTTTCGTTGTGGGTAAAGAAAGAAGTTTGAAATTTTGAACATCAATAGATATACCAGTCTGAGTGCGCGGCAGTGCACCCGCCGCGCTGAGGCGAGCACGGCCAAACACTATTTTCTCGAAGCGCTTCGGAGCACTTTTGACACCCCTTTACTTTCGATGTGGGTAAAGAATGAAGCTTGAAATTTTGAATATCAATAGATATACCGGAATTCATTATATTGCCAAAATATCTTTTAATTATACCTAGTAGTTTACAAATTATAGTTAGTTGAATTCTTCACTTTTTTACGCAATTCCATGTTCAATCATAATTTTAAGGTACTTGCAATGGTGCCACAAAGTTGAAATTAGGAATTTATGCAGCGATTTATCTATAGATGTAGGGCAAAATGAAGAATTTACAGATTCGTTAATTTTAAAAATCCAACTTTTTCATAGAAAATACATCAAAACCCGTGTAACTTCCTTATAGATGAAGCTAGAAGTTTGACATTTTTAACATAAATAGATATCATATACCTTGTTATAAAGACAAAATATCATAAAACTATAGTTTGTAGTTTACGAAATATCGTTAATTGAAATCTTCACATTTTACTGAAACGCACATGTAATCATAATTCCAAGGTACTTGTAGCAGTCTCATAAACTTGTAATTTTGAATATAGGTAGAAGTCAGTGTATAATTAAAGGAAAAAATCAAAAATTCTGAAATTAATTACTTTTTAATACAGAATATACAACCATTTTAACTTGACCTCTAGTATGAAGTATTTTCAGGTAGAGTAGGGTTCAAACTAATTTGGTTTTATTACGAAAAGCTACAAAAAGAAGTAAGATCCCACAAATAATATAAAAAACAGCCGGGTCTCGCTTTTCCTACAAAAGTGTGTTAGATGTCATGTGAAACCTAGTAATTTTAGTTAATGTCTAAATTTATTATGAAGCCTTGGCATTACATTCTATTAATTATTCTTCTCCAGAATGCGGCAAGAGTATTTTTAGTGATGATAGTTAGTTTTTTATCAATATAATCGATCTTTATTAGATATATTTGAGAAGCTTTAAACTGTTGCAACCCTATACCATTTTGTTAGGAACATTAAAATCTTCATTTTGAGTATAATTTCATGAGGAAATTCGACAAGGGTAATTAGCCTCTATTTTGTCACCATTTAATAGCTGGCAACCCCCACTCTTGCTAGAAAAAAGATAGGCAAGATAAGTACGTAACGTAGATATTACTCTAATCTGGGCCTTAGAGTAATATCGATTGGTGACAACATTTTCAGGAAACTCGAAGAAGGGTTTTTCCTCCAAAAATTGATCACTTCAGAGCTCAATTAAACATAGCCTTGCCAAGTTGCCATGTTTAATAATATGTGATCTGTCATAAATTGTAGGTTTTATCAGGAAATCTAATGAGGGAAGGTCATTAAAATTAAGCTTTTAAATTTGAGTGTCGTCATCCTGGTCTGGGATCTCAATCTATAGTGTTGTTTCCCTCCCTATAACCCCCCTCGATGCATATTAGACTAATGCCACACGGACGGCGCGATTGCGGGCAGCGCGCTGCGATGACAGTATATTACGCGATTAAATAAGTCTTTAAAGCACCGCACAACGACGCCACAAGTTTGATGCTGTGATGAAATATTTCTTTGCGTTGCACTACTGAAAGCATACTATTTTTGATGCATCTTTTGCAGCTGTTTCATGTCGCTTTTGTAACAAAATTATATAACGGCGACATTTATGTGGCACCTCCCTTATGTTGTCGATCTCCGTCGATGGATGCTTTAAGCTGTTGAAAGCTTACGTCTGCTTCACAGGGTTGCAATAACTATTTTGCTTATAACTAAATAAACATTTCTCAAAGGAACTCTGGAACAAGATTTAATATTCGTATACCTACTTATAAATAAATTGAATAGCATTTAATAACTAAGTAATATTTTTAAAGGAATTAATTGTAATTTAAAAGTGTAGTTAATTGTTAAAAGTAGTTAATGAAACAAATGCATACATCTCTGGCTAAGACAATCTACAAGTAGTAACTTAAGTAGTGCCTTGCTCGAATCCCCTTTGTACCATGTTTGGAGGGGAGGAGTAACAGGCTCATATGAGGCTGTGTAAATCGCTGACTTTGGCGCCCCATGCTGTACTGCGCCCTCGACGGTCGCCGAAACGCGGTCAACCCTAACACTGGCACACACCAGAGAGTAACACTAAAGACATCATTCCATTGTACGGAAAATGTAGTTAAAATTAGGCCGTGGTACTTTTCGTTTTACATAGTCCATTTTCACAGTTGCTTGTAATATCGAAATCATCATTTTTTTCGAATGTAGCATTTAATTTAACGACGATTACCTACCTATAAGTAGTACCTAGAAAATAAAACTCGAAGTCTGTCCTTTTGTATATAGAGGGTCGGCAGAGTATGTGCTGCTCTTCCATACATCTCTGTCAGGCGTCATAACTTCTTTCACTCTCCTCTTACTCATATCCTCTTTTACAAAATCGATGCATACTTTCTTTGTTCCACCTCTGCCTTTGTCTGGCATCGACAAAAATAATAAATAATATTCCTGCATCAGTGTAAAAGGGAATAAAGCAACTCTCACAAGCCGCTTACGTAGTTCGAGCTCCATCCCGTCAAAGTGAATTCTCGACTATTGATTTTCCAATCCTCTTAATTAGCGCTCGGATGCTCGGCATATTGAAGTTCGTTAGCAACAAATATCAGTCGGTATTAATTTTAGTAAGCTTTGACGTTACTCAGTCTTTGAGTAACGTCAAAGCTTATTTCTTTACATATTTTTTGATTTTGTTATTAAATGAAAAACACACACGTTCTAGTAATTAATTGAAACGAAGATCTACTGACTAGGAACCTACTTTTTTTAAATGCAATACATATTTTTTTTCTGGGTATTGTTACAAATAAATATCGAAATCGCACAAATGATGGACATGAATCCATGAATATCTATAAGGCTTTAGTTCACATGGAAATAATCGTAAGAACGTTATTAAATTTAATGTAACTATGACATTTGATAATCGAAAAAGTATTGCTAGATTGCGGGAATCGAACCTGGCTTCACGTCTCGGGCCGATCAGACGCTCAACAACTGCGCCACTGACGCTCACTACATTTGATATAGTTAGGCATATCAATGGAATTGTACGTTAAAAACAATATGCCACATACCAAAATATCAAGACGCCACAAAGACGCTCCACTTGGGATGTATATTCAATTTCAATGTTACCGTGTCATGTTTTTCTCAATAAATAATGCATTTCATAGATAACCGTTCCAGAATATATTCGTCCAATTATAAATAGAATATTGTGCGATTTGATTTCAAGAGTGAAGGGCAATAGATAGTGCTCGCGTATCCCGGCGCCTAAGTAGGGCTACCATAATGTCAAAAGTATTTGGGATTATTTTTGTTGGACATTAAAAAAAAAACTTTTTTGTAAAACGTACTAAGTTGGGGTCACTTGTGTTGAAAGTGATTGCTCCAATGAAAGGTTTTAAAACTAATTGCTTTGGTAGTTATATACGAAATATAATTAGTTAGGTAAAGAAAAAACTTTATTGCGTCGATGGCTGATTGTTGATTTGTCTACTTATTAATGGTTACACTAGTCACTCGGCTTTCGATTCCCGTTGGGCGAATGATCGGAACGGAACAATCAAGATGGCGCCGGCGCCGGCATTCCGCGGGCCTCCGACAAAAGTGCATGTGAATACCGCGGCACCGCTCAATGGAGCCAGCAGCGCCAGGCTAGCCGTCATTAGGACGTCACGCGCCATCGCCTTGAAATAGACCCGCCATTCATAAATAACGCCCATTCATAATATCAGCCTGCCATTACCATCCACCCGGGTAGTGAGATTGAATCGAAATGAACCAAATGAATACGCGATAACGCCGCGAAGTTATGCGGATGGACCGACTATTAAAATACCAATAATTTGCCAACTTCAATTACAATCACCTGATAGCGAAGAAGCCTGGATATAAAGCTATGACGTAGTTGTTACGTAGACGAAGCGAAGGTGCCCGCCGCCCACGGCCAGGAATATCGGCGCCGCATAATTAAGATCCCATTTACATCGAGTAACGTTTTCAATGAACATTGAAAGCTTTCAGCGCGTTGCTCGCCCTGAATTAAAGTCGCATAAATTTAGAATAAACGGCTTTCTATTTTGTGTTATTTCTCTCCTGTCTGGACGTGGGCTTTAATTTTCTTCTTGAAATAAGAAAATTAAAACCCACGTCGCATTCGGTGAACCGTTTGCGACCTTTTCTTTATATGGAACTAGCTTTCGCCCGCGACTCCGTCCGCGTGGAATAAAAAAAACAAAAGTGAGTAGCCTATGTGTTCTTCCAGATTATCCTCTACATATAGATGTAGATGTAGTATTTGGTATAGACCAAATTTCATCGAAAACCGTTCAGCCGTTTAGCTACAAACTCTAACATCCGTCCATCCTAAAACATAGTATAAGATTAATATTGTATGAAAAAAAAAAGAGTAAATGTAAGAAAATTTAAAAAAGATAAAAAAGAACTCAGACTCCGTGTCCGAGGAAAGCAAGTGGACGGCGCATAGCCGTTCAATTAAAAAAAAAAAAACAGTACACTAAAAAGTAACGAAATAATTTCTTGAAAATAGTAAACCTCCCTTATTGTAGCTGTTATGTCTATATTGTACAATTATTATTACTTTGATGTCGGTGTCAGCGAGGTATATGCAGTGATATTTCTACGTAAGGTTTTCTACATTTTTACCATAACAATTGACAATTGAAAGTATAGTAACGTTTTTAGTAATGACTGACACCGACTTCAAAGTAATAATAATTGTACAATATAGACATAACAGCTACAATAAGGGAGGTTTACTATTTTCAAGAAATTATTTCGTTACTTTTTAGTGTACTGTTTTTTTGAGAAGATTTTGTTTTTAGTGTATTTTGTTTGGAAGTCGGTTTTGTTTTTTATTAAAAAGTTTATTTATTTCTCGATTTTTAGTGAATCTAGACATCGCAGTATGATAATCACTAGCTTTCAAACAAATAATGAGTTATCTAAATCGATTATCTAAGAAATTAAGTAAACAACTAATACATCGTTGCGATCATTCACTCATAATTCGGTGCGGCCGCGCGCCGTTGTTGCCCGTGAGTTTTAATATTTTGATAACTTCTATAATCTTCCACAGAATTACATACTGTAAAAGGCAATTATGATCTACATATAATACTCTATCGTGAAAACATATTTATTTGGATAAGGATTCATACCAAATAAGAATAAAAGCGTTTTAAATAAAGTCGATTGCACTTATTTGACGGTTTTCTCGAAACAAACGGTTATTGTGCGACAACCTTAATAGATAGATATATGCTATCGCAGACTTTAATTCAGCTAATTGAATGACCTACAATTCTTTCATACATCATTTTTATGTAGGTCTTATAGTTTAGGCTACGTAAGCCAAGAAAGCAAACTTTGTTACAAGTTGGTATTTTTTTCTGCGACTCGTAATTTGCTATTTATGATATCTCCTAAACTATTTATCGGAATTACACAGTCCCAAGGGTATTTATAATCTACATTAAATTCTCTTGATGATGGACACATTTATTTTGATAAGGATTCATACCGAACACGAGTAATAGCGTTGAAAGTGGGGTATAGATTTTGATCGAAATTTTAATGAAAAAAGTGGTTATTGTGCGACAACCTTAATAGATAGATATATGCTATCGCTGACTTTTATTTAGAAAATTTAAAGGGCTACAATTCTTTCATACATCATTTTTATGTAGGTCTTATAGTTTAGGCTACGTAAGCATAGAAAGCAAAAAAGACACCAAATTTCGTCACGCAATTTTGAGCTAAACTATTTAACTACGCCGTAGTCTTTGACTCCAAAAATCAAACAAAAAAATGGGACCCACCTGCAAGCACTACCTCTCGGATAAAAAAAGAATTTTCAAAATCGGTCTACCAGGGGCGGAGTTATGCCGTAACACACATAAAAAAAAAAAAAAAAAAAAAAAAAAAAACATATGGACGAATTGAGTACCTCCTTCTTTTGGGAAGTCGGTCAAAAAAAAAACATCCGTCCATCCATCCATCCGTCTAAACTTTCACATTTATAATATTAGTATAGTATGATTATATCGTTATGAAATTAATAAAAAGATCCCCAAAACAACATAAGTGATCGATCTTGTACATGTTCCATGAAAATTTTTGTCTTTATTTTTTTTAATATTGCAGTTTACTCGTATTTGCTTACCTTTACTATGGTGCGAGCGGAAACAATTTATTAACAACTAATCTTTCTTATGAGCTTACAATATCAAATAATGGTGGCTACTTAAGATAATAATTTGTTATGGTGTAAAAGACAAATTATTAGTTAGGTTAGAGTGGGATCGAATCCATAACCTGCGTCTAAATATGTATCTTTTCTTTACCAACTTTCTCCAAACTGTTGAAAAAAATTAGTAACTATTTATAAATTAATCTATTTTTAATTACAAATTTAAAAAGGTATATGGTTATTTATAAACTTGTCTAAAGGTAAGCAAGTGGGCGACGCGACGCGACGCTACGGCGCGGCTGTGACGGGTGGAATCTATTTCCAACTTTAACAACAATAGGGTATTGTGAAAGAACTAATCCATTAGTAATGTGATAGTTGAACGCGACGACAGCTTTATCTATGCCTAGCTTTTGCCCACGACTACGTCCGCGGAGAATAACCAAAATCCAGTATTAAAAGTAACCAATGGTACTAAATGATAATTTAGTTTTCTGATGGCAAGAGTTTTTGAAATCGGTCCACTAGTTTTAATTATAGTGCGCTACATACAAAAAAACCAAATCATTCTTGTATATAATATAATGAGATTAAAAATAACTTTGTATAAGATGGAAAAGTTAATGAAAGGTTAGGAATTTTCCTATATTATTTTGAGACTGGTAAGGATGGTAAAGATAATAAAATATAATAAAAATGTGAATTGTTTTCCTTTTTATTATTCAAAAATACTTAAAATTAGAGAGTCGATTTAGTTATGTTAAGATTAAAATCTACAGAGTTTTGAACTTTGGTGGTCCGTAAGTCTCATGGGGTACACCTTGGCTTGTTGAAATTGCGTTTGCGTCGTAATTTATGAGGGTGCTGGCGGTTGAGGAAACATTGGATCCGGATAACGTATCGTATGCACTAGAATCGGACGAGGTCTCGTATCCGCTAGATCCTGAGGAGCTGTCGTATTCATTTTGGGAGGATCCAGTGTCTGCAGACGCGATACTAAGACCTTCGCCTTTAGCACCCTCATAAACGGATCCGAAATTATTCGAAGATGAACCGAATGTTGATCCGAATGTCGAACCATAGTTGGCACCGCCGGTTAGACCTGATCCAAAAGTACCTGTGGATGCAGTCGAACTTGCATCGAATGAACCAACGGTACTCGGGACAGTACCAAACGAGCTAGAAACACCAGATCCTGATGATCCAGAACCGAATACTGTTGAGCCAAGTGATGAAGAATCAAAACCTGAACTTGAACCCTGGTTCTGTGACAGGCCTTGTCCGACTTGAGATGTTGATACTATTCCTTGATTTATTCCAGACACTGCACCAGCTTCGTCTGAAAGTGCAGCATATCCTGCATCAGAGCCTCCCTTGTTTAAGTCGCTAACGATGTCATTAATCACCTGAGAATCTTGTTTATTGTTGTACTTGATGAAGTAAACTTCTGGTTTAGTTGGGGGTTTCTGTTCTACTTTTGGTATGACAATGTTTTTCGCTTCTTCTGGATTCTTGACAAGCACGTAGACAATAGTCTTTTCTTCATTCTGCGGTTGAACTGGAATGATTTGAGGAGCTTGAGCGGGCGCCGCTGGTGCTTTGATAAATATTACTTTGTAGTGTTTTTGCGCTGGTGGTAGAACAATGGGTTGGCGAATTTTGGGAACTTCGGGTTCCTCCGGCGCTGCATGAACGTAGTAATGTTTGAACACTTGGGCTGGTTGCTGTTGGATTACGTTATAGTATTGTTGGTATTTATCAGCAGCCGATGTTTGATATTGACTGGAAGTTTGGTACTGGTTGAAAGCGGAGTAATCGCCTCCCGTTTGGTAAGTGGGTCTTACTACACCGGAACTTGAGGTTTGGTAATAGTTCGAATTTGATCCAGTATTGTATGCACCTCCGGTTGTCTGGACTCCAGGTTGATAACCGGTCTGGTAGCCAGTGTTGTATCCGACAGTTGAACTTTGTACATTTTGACTGGCACCTTGACCGGTGTAATAGTTGGAACCAGCACCGACGGCGCCAGTGTACTGACTTTTGTAGTTACTGCCGCTGGTGCTTCCACTCAGACCAGTGTTATAAACGCCGCTGCCGCTGGTGCTTCCACTTAGACCAGTGTTATAAACGCCGCTGCCGCTGGTGCTTCCACTCAAACCAGTGTTATAAACGCCGCTGCCGCTGGTGCTTCCACTCAAACCAGTGTTATAAACGCCGCTGCCACTGGTGCTTCCACTCAGACCAGTGTTATAAACGCCGCTGCCACTGCCGGCTTGATACGTGGGAATGCCATACGACGTCTGCGGTACCTTGTAGTGGTAACCGAGGCCGACGTCTCCCGCCACCACTCCGATAACAGCTAAAGCCTATAACAAAAACATTTATGTCAGCTTCAATATTTTTGTTACTCAAATTCACAGGCAACGCGTCTTATTCATGACAACCACTGGACTATTATCTCGAAAAAAAAAAACATTTAATTGTAATGTACAAAATTTTAAGCGTGAAGAATTAAAAACAAATGCGTGTAACACTGCGAGCTACACCGCTAGTAACTTATAATTAGTGATAGGCGTGTGACGACACAATCCGTGCACTGGCAAGTTTTGTCAGTTACATAAGAGGTTGAGATGCCTCTCGTTGACCGTATTGCGCAAGCAGTGACCGTGACTCTAGGGGCGACGACCTCTAACCACTTTCTTACAAGGCCGTTTGCATTTACCAATTTAATTCTATGGGATCGTAAATAAACTAAAAACGTGCAACGGCTATCGATTTGTCTGAATAGAGTTAGTGATATTTAATTATTCATCTATATAATAGAAGACACTGCTGTGATAGAGACTTTTTAACACATTATTTTAAAAAAGTTAAGCAGTTATTTTTTTAGTTACTTTTTTTATACGACTAGCATTAAAAAAGGCAGCTATATAGAGTCTACTGATTCTGTGCATCCATATCGAATGTAGATAGTAATAAAAACTAGAATCCATTTTCTATTTCACTAGACACGGCTGTGGGAGTTTCATGGATATTTATAAATAGATTCTCAGCAGATCCTATTTTGCCTTTAATCAATTAAATTCTGAGAACCGGCTCCGTCGATATTCTACATTTAAAACTAAAATATCATTCAGGAGTAATAATACTAGAATCGATAGAGTTGATACTGGTAATATTTCCAACGATAAATGTGTCCATTAAAACTTTATTTATTGCTTTCTCGAGTGCATAAAATTTGTTGATGTATGAATGTTGAATTGTAAATTGAACAATCTTTTTTAGCGCTGCGATTCGATTTTTTTATATTTACTTTTTTAATTTAATTTAAATTAGGGTTAGCCGTTGTTGGATAGTTAATTACGTTGTGCAAATTGATACTATATGATTATTACCACGTAGTTTGTATAGTTTTCTGTATTATTTATAACGATTAATTACTGACAGAATCGTAATAACAGCGCCTGGCTCCCCGGGCCAGAAAACTTGCACGGACTTTAATATGTCGTATATAATAAGCAAAGAAAGCAAAAAAGACCCCAAATATCGTCACGCGATTTTGAGCTAAACTATTTAACTACGTCGTAGTCTTTGACTCTAAAAATCCAACAAAAATGTGACCCACCTGTAAGCACTACCTTTCGGATAAAAAAAGAATTATCAAAATCGGTCAACTAGCGGCGGTGTTATGCCGTAATACAAATAAAAAAAAATAAAAAACATACAAACGAATTGAGTACCTCCTTCTTTTGAGGAGTCGGTCAAAAAGGGATAAGAAGTATGTGTCAGTTTTATTATTTTTTGTAAACCAACTAACGCGCATACACTAGTTTTATAAGTTGTGTTGTAATGGGCAACTGGTTTAAATACAGTTATATGGACAAAGGTCAATGCTTAGACGATTAACTCTTGTTAAAGTATGGCTAATAGGTTAGGTTGATTTGGTGTCTATATAAAAAATTCATACTATCTTGAATGAAAACTATGAAAATTACGTTACTATTGCATTCTCAGTCAAAATATTTATTAGTACGTACTAATGTTATAAACATTTTTGGATTGATGGTTTCTTAATACGTGTTTCCAAAACGGCTTAACGAATCTCGATGAAATTTGGCACAGACGTAGAACATACCGAAGACGGAGTCGCAGGTAAAAGCTAGTTTAATTTTAATTTTCAGAATCATACACCAATTATGACGTGGGTGCCTTCAAGAGAAGGGTGAATGGACACCTATTAAATCAGCGCGTAACATCCTTCGACCACGTTACCACTTAACTATAGGTGGAATCGTGGTCAAGCGCTGTTTTTAAAAATCATAAAAAAAAAATTCGCAGGAATAAACTCATGGATTATTTGAAAATGCAGTGAAAAAGTGTTAATTTAAATAATAGAAGTAGAAGTGTCTGGTGACAATTGATGTAAAACTAGCTGTTGCTCGCGACTTCGCCCGCATGAAATTAAAAAATATAGCCTATGTTACTCACAGATAAATTACCTTTCCAACGGTGAAAGAATTTTTAAAATCGGCTCAGTAGTTTTTGAGTTATTCCAATATATACAAAAATACAAATCTTTCCTCTTTATAATATTAGTATAAGTATATGTAGATATAGATGAAAGTTCTTGAAAATCAGTTCTTAAAATTTGATTGTTTATCTAACACAGTCTTGACTAAGGCCTAGTCACCCTAACTTAGGGGAGGCAGCCCCCTCAGTGGGGACATACAGAGAGCCGTTGATAACTATTTTACACAGCCGAATTAATATGTAAACATAATTTTTGTATTTTTGTATTTTTGTATTTTTGTATTTTTGTATTTTTGTATTTTTGTATTTTTGTATTTTTGTATTTTTGTATTTTTGTATTTTTGTATTTTTGTATTTTTGTATTTTTGTATTTTTGTATTTTTGTATTTTTGTATTTTTGTATTTTTGTATTTTTGTATTTTTGTATTTTTGTATTTTTGTATTTTTGTATTTTTGTATTTTTGTATTTTTGTATTTTTGTATTTTTGTATTTTTGTATTTTTGTATTTTTGTATTTTTGTATTTTTGTATTTTTGTATTTTTGTATTTTTGTATTTTTGTATTTTTGTATTTTTGTATTTTTGTATTTTTGTATTTTTGTATTTTTGTATTTTTGTATTTTTGTATTTTTGTATTTTTGTATTTTTGTATTTTTGTATTTTTGTATTTTTGTATTTTTGTATTTTTGTATTTTTGTATTTTTGTATTTTTGTATTTTTGTATTTTTGTATTTTTGTATTTTTGTATTTTTGTATTTTTGTATTTTTGTATTTTTGTATTTTTGTATTTTTGTATTTTTGTATTTTTGTATTTTTGTATTTTTGTATTTTTGTATTTTTGTATTTTTGTATTTTTGTATTTTTGTATTTTTGTATTTTTGTATTTTTGTATTTTTGTATTTTTGTATTTTTGTATTTTTGTATTTTTGTATTTTTGTATTTTTGTATTTTTGTATTTTTGTATTTTTGTATTTTTGTATTTTTGTATTTTTGTATTTTTGTATTTTTGTATTTTTGTATTTTTGTATTTTTGTATTTTTGTATTTTTGTATTTTTGTATTTTTGTATTTTTGTATTTTTGTATTTTTGTATTTTTGTATTTTTGTATTTTTGTATTTTTGTATTTTTGTATTTTTGTATTTTTGTATTTTTGTATTTTTGTATTTTTGTATTTTTGTATTTTTGTATTTTTGTATTTTTGTATTTTTGTATTTTTGTATTTTTGTATTTTTGTATTTTTGTATTTTTGTATTTTTGTATTTTTGTATTTTTGTATTTTTGTATTTTTGTATTTTTGTATTTTTGTATTTTTGTATTTTTGTATTTTTGTATTTTTGTATTTTTGTATTTTTGTATTTTTGTATTTTTGTATTTTTGTATTTTTGTATTTTTGTATTTTTGTATTTTTGTATTTTTGTATTTTTGTATTTTTGTATTTTTGTATTTTTGTATTTTTGTATTTTTGTATTTTTGTATTTTTGTATTTTTGTATTTTTGTATGTATTGAAATAACTCAAAACCACTGGGCCGATTTTAAAAATTCTTTCACCATCAGAAAGGTAATTTATCTGTGAGTAACATAGGCTATATTTTATTATTACTAATATTCAGGAACTATTAATAAACAGCGTATTTCTGGAAGCCGGCGTTAGAAATTCACTAAACTTTAACTTTTCCCGGCTTACGCTGCCTAAACCGTTAGAGGTATATAAAAATGATGTATGAATGAATTGTAGATCTTAAAAAGTTCTACAGAAAAGTCCGCGATAGCATATATCTATCTTTAACGGTTTTCTTACAATAACCACTTTTTTGTTTACAAAATGAATTAAAAACCTTACGCTATTTACAGCGTTATTTTATTGGTTTCAATATTAATCCTTATCCAAAAAAATGCGTTTGTTATCAGGAGAATTTAATGTAGAATAAAAATTGTCATTTACAGTATTAAAATTGCACTAATAGTTTAGAAGATATCGCGAACACAAACAATAAGGGTAACCGAAAAATGAGCTTACAAGCTACCGGACTTAGAAATTTGGAATCTTGCATCGGTAGATTTCTGTTATTACGTAGATTACTACTAAGTTAATACTTTTGGTAATAGGTTGAAAAAAAGGGCGAATGTAATAGGTTATATTTGTAATTTCACGCGGCGAAGTCGCGAGCAACGGCTCGTTATAGATAATTGAGTTTACAAATTTATCCACATGTTTAAACATCAGTAGTATGCTCAAAATATAAATAAAGAAAAATATTATATTAAAGTATATTAATTATGTAGTTTTAGACAACTTATTTAATTGATACGAGTACTGTAGCTTTAAACTCAGAGCAACACTTCTCGTCAGGACTCAGGATGCGCGCGAATATCCATCCTTCTAGTGACATTGACAGCTGTCAGCTAGGGACGTGACGTTTATGCCGATAATCTAGAGTTGCGCCATTTCTATAGCACGGTACTAATTTTGTTCTTATCAGTTGATAACAGTTACATTAGAAGTACATTCCGAAATAGTGCATTGAAAAATCCAGTAAAATCTTGACTAATTTGTTATAACCAAAAATGTTATTCAAACAATCATGAGATGAATGTAGGGACCAACTAGTTTAAGACTAGTTGGGGTGGATATTCTCGTCGTTTTCATCCATTCATCCTATAGAAGGACCCTCGACGGGTCTAAAACTATTCGGTATCTACACCGACACGTTAGTTAAGCCGTGATTTCTAATTGATATATCAATAATGTTTTATGATATTATGCGTTTCCACTACTGAAACACCCTTATACCAAAACCTAACATAACTTTTATAGAGGGATTACAAATGCTTTTATGCGTGTTTGGCAGTTGAACCATAATAAACGTTTAACGAGTAGAGAGTTATCTATACTAATAATATAAAGAGGAAAGATTTGTATTTTTGTATTTATTGAAATAACTCAAAAACCACTGGGCCGATTTCAAAAATTCCTTCACTTTTAAAAAGCTACGTTATCAGTGAATAACATAGGCTTTATTTTCATTATTTATGTCACGGGGACGAATTCACGAGGAACAGCTAATATAACATAATTTTATAGTTGGAATTGTTAGTCTTTATAAGGAGCGTGGGTGTTCAGTCTCATATGAAATGACGTGGTTACATCTATTATGCATGCACCTTGTTTACCCTAACTGACATTAATGTTCACTGAAGAGAATAAAAGCTTGCTATACTAGCTTTTGCGTGATGCTTCGTCTGCTTAGAATTAAAAAAACTGTTATTTTATTCGAATTATCTAATCATGTATGTACCACTTTTAAGTTAAAAATAACCGGTTTCTCAGCTACGTTTAACTATTCGATAGTATTTTGGTTCGATTAATTCATGAAATGCGTTTCCGAACTACGTAACTTGAGTTTTATTCCGATGAAATAGGTCAACCAAATAGATAATGACTAAATAAGTGGACACTTCAGCATATATAAGGTTTTCAGACACCTTGACTATTGGATGCATTAATTTGGTCACCGTTTACACACCTTGACATATAAGAGAGGAATTCTGTGTCGCCGCAAGCATTAATACTTTGTTTCTGTTATCATAATTATATTATCAAAATTTATCTCATCAAGGTCTGAGGTTCTATCACGAATATTACTGTGACAGTGGCAAGAACGTATTCGTAACGTAGACAAAGTATGAGATTTGTTGGTGTACTTTTCGGTCGGTAGGGGCGCTATACAATTCTAATACACATTTTGTTGACGACGTTACGAAAACGGCCACGCAAATATTCGTGATAGCCACTCTGATTGGGATGTATTTTCAAGACAAATTGAGATTTTTTCGCACCAATCGAAGCGTCCGAGTCGAATTCACATAGGAATGTGAAAAAAAATAAGAATAAAAAAATTTAATCTTTTGACTAATAAGCTTTATTAAACTAAATTACTTTAATCTGATTTGCTGAGTATTAGTTTAATGCAAAATAATTGAAAAACGAAATAAAAAATTGGCAAAAAACGGGGATTTACAAAAACGACTGATAATTCACATAAAGCACGCTCAGTTTTAACTGACAGTTACAACTGAACAGCGCAGTTTAAACTGTGGATGTGTTTGAAAAAATTAACTGCACAGTTAAAAGTCATACCATTACGTAGCTAAATTATGACTGAGAAACATAAGCTATATATTTATTACTTGTTCTTTTTTAATTCCGTGCGGACGATTTTTTTTATTTAGAAAAATATAATGCCACATTTAATCGTTGCATTTTAATGATTTTTAATATTTTTAAGTAAAAAAAAAAAAATGCAAGATTCCTCTTTTGTACAGATTATTTGCATAAGATAGTTAATAAAAATCTTATTGAAGCCTTCATAGTTATATCCTCCTCATGATGTAATTATTAAGTCAAAGCTTAAATTGCTACTAACATCAAGGTGTGTGGTTACTTAGTGTCGAGTATTGTTTGTTTAAATAAAAAAAAAACTTGTGAATTGGGATTTTCTTGAACTGTTTGTGGATTAGGTAATTCTGAATATCCAAGGCTATCATCAACATATGTTAATATATTTAGCGGTTGAGTGACATTTGTTTTTTTTTGTGATTCAATGAATTAGAAAATTTGGTGAATTATTTTTTTTTAATAAATAAAATATTTTTTAAACTGTTCTAGTCCAATTAACTTTTGTTAAAGCTAACAAGGAATATTAGTCACACATGATATTTACTATTGATATAACTATATTTCTAATATTGTATTTTCGAATTCAAGCTAATTATAACTACTTTAATATGGTTTGAAATCGACAATTTGTTCATAGTTTGATATCGTTTAGATAACCACTTATGTATCCGTCTCAAATAGTTATTAAAAATACAAATTCTACAATAAATACATCTCACATTACCATCCGTATAAACAACTTGTATTAAAACTTAAAAAAAAATCCCGAAAAATGTAAATCACTTTCAAAAAGATATAAACATAAAAAAATCACATTATACTATAACTATTTGAGAGGTTGTCAAATAACATAAATATATTCCAATTAATATAAAGTAAGTTATAAATTGAAAAACGAAGTAATACAAAACTAACGAAAAAAGGTAACATTATTAGGAATTCGCAGAGCAAACCAATCGCGGACGCGTCTCTCGAGTACAAATCTAACAACGAACATTGAAACAAAGTTATCGAAATGTCGTAAAACACAATAATTCGATACGTAAAAACACAATACGCACCCAAAGCGCGATCATACTGCTATGTCGGCAACTGTCTACACGATTGTCGCAATCTCGGCAAGACCTGTCTTATATACCTGACACGGAGATGCCTTGCCGGATAACCGATGCCCAATAACAAGGTTATGTCACGCACAAGACGGTACCCGAAAACCGGTAACAAGAAATTTCTCGCCCATTTCTCAATACGTTTGAGAACCAACGCACTTGCACTTTGCGGAATGAAACTAAAATTAAAACTAGGCATTTGTAACAAAGGGTTTCACTAAATGTATCATTTATTAGCTTTTGCCTGCGACTCCGTCCGCGTAGAATTAGAAAAAATAATAAGTAGCCTATGTGTTTTTCCAGACTGCTCTACATCTAAGCCAAATTTCATCGAGATCAGTTCAGCTTTTTAAGCAGTAAACCCTGACTAATATTCCATTCATCCATCCATCTAAACTTTCGCGTTTATAATAGACTAGCTGTTGCTCACGACTTCGCCCGCATGAAATTAAAAAAAATGTCTATTTTACTCACAGATAAATTACCTTTCTGACGGTGAAAGAATTAAATATTTATAAATAATAATAATTTTTAAAATCGGCCCATTAGTTTTTGAGTTATTTCAATACATACAAAAATACAAATCTTTCCTCTTTATAATATTAGTATAGATTAAATTCAAGTAAATTCAATTGTCGGAACTGATTAATAAAATTAATGCGACCGTTCAAACAAAAAGTTACAAAGTGTATTAAAATCTAAGGTCCCTAAAATAACCTTCTTATTAAAATCAATAGTTTGGGAAAGCCTACGGACAATTATTAACAAAGTAATATTAAAATAAAATAGATTTTTGTATCATTTATAAGTTAATATAGAACTAAGTTGTGTGGGTTTATATTGTCTTGATACAAACCGGATACAAAGCATCCTTAACTCGTCTTTTATGATGATTTACTACTCTTTTACTACGACTCCTTAGAACATGTTATAAAAACAGAAAAAATATATAATAACGCACTTTCTCACTTATAAGTGTTAAGAGATACTATTATTTTCTTCAAATAGATAAAAAACGGCGGTCTGTGAGCATTACTCACTTCTTACTGATATTAATACAAATGGGTGGATGGATGGTTGTTTGTTAGAAGATGAATTTCCAAAACGGCTCAGCGGATCACGATGAAATTTTTCATAGATGTAGAATATAGTTGGAATGGAACAAGTTGCCGGCCTCAGTGTTCCCGTCCAGCTATAACGTGGGTGCCTTCAAGAGTAGGGTGAATCGGCACTTATTGAGCTAGCGCGCTCTATCGGCCGCGTCTTCACTTAACTTAGGTGGAGTCGTGGTCAAGCGCTGGTTTATTTATGTTTTAAAAAAAAACTGGCAGAATACATAATCTACTTTGACTCATTTTTTTTTCCACGCGGACGGAGTTGCGAGTAAAAGCTTGTTAACTATAATTAAGTGTTTTTTTTCGTGAATGTAACTTGGTTGAATATTTGCGTGCAGAGTAATCGTGTTTCTTATAGTTCAACATCCTTATTCGTAGCCTTTTCTGATATAAATGTCTCGAAATGAACAGTTCTTTTATGACCTTTGACTTATTAAGCGAGTTTTCAATGCAACTACTTACGTCTACAAAATAAAGTCAGTGTCATTAACAAAATTTGTATGTTGTTAAGTTTTTACTTTTTTTGTATCGAGACGGACTTTTATGGCATGTATCGATCCCTTAAATCGAATAATTTTCAACTATGCATGTAGTTTAATCCGTTTAGATAATAGCCTAAAAGAGTACGGAAATCCGATTTGGTCGTGGGTTCGAATCCCGCGATTCAACTATTCGTGAGCTCAGTTGGAATGCAAGTAACTATGTATCAGTTACATTTAATAATAATTATGCTAAATGTAATCGGTTTTCTACAAATTATCTCCCACATCTTTTGTCTTTACCTTGGTTAAGCGATTTTTTTAAATCAATAAAAATTTCCACTGATTAACGCATACGATTTTTAAAGTTTTAATTAAGTAAATTATTAGCTAGCCAGACTGACAAAATTGTTCTGTATTCATAAAATGAGCGATAATTTAAAAAACTAGAAATCCCTCTAGACTATAATTCCAACCATAGAGCAAACGTCTAGCTTCTATTCGTACATAAGGCGTGGTATACACTAAAGTTGATTGGTGCAGCGTTTTCACGTTAGAAGGCTTCAGTTCACATTACGTCCCCGCAAGTATCAAGTCTTATTTAATTTATTTTTAAAGTGGTAACAATATATTATACATATAGTCTTTAAATTATAAAAGAGTTTGAGATAGACATTTTTTTAACTTGTTGAACGTAGAATTTAAAGATTTTAATATCCGGTTTATTGTATACATACCCTTATGTTGGAAATGATTCATCTTGTATAGTTGTTTCGTCTTATATCAGAGGTCAAAATCAAAATGAAGTTCGATATGTAATATGTTGAAAATGAACTAAGTTTACATCTTTGTATCAAGTGTTAAAATCAAACTAACAACATTAAAGTTCAAAGACCAGAACTCTTTTGTTTTATTTCTATACTTAGAGCGTGCGCACACCTGAAACTAAACTATCGCACAACTATTTAGTCTCGCTTTGATTCCTATGAGCTTGTATGGAGGTGCGCACACTAGTCGATTTTTAGTTGGACAACTAACAGTTAAATGGGCTGCGAAACAATCGACAATCGCACAACAGTTGTGCGATAGTTTAGTCAAAGGTGTGCGCCCGCTCTTATGTATAATATGTCTAACGAAAGACAACTTAATCCCTAAATGCATTTAGTTGTTCAAAGGTATTAAGTTGTCTAAACCATTAATTGGAATAAAAAAAGTTATAGATCAATGAGTACCGACAAACGAGAAAAACTAAAGTTAATCAAGGGTATATGTAAGTCATTTTGTCAACTAGATTTCCTCATATGATTCATATGTCTTATTATTTAAATTGAAATGTCAATTGGTCAATTTAGGATGTCAATAAAAACTGTAAAAAGCAACATGCTACATACATTTATAGCTATTTAGTGTCGCCAAAAGAAGAAGTGTAAAGAAAGAATTAAGAACTAGCTGTTGCTCGCGACTTCGCCCGCGTGAAATTACAAATATAACCTATTACGTTCGCCCGTTTTTCAACCTATTGCCAAAAGTATTATCTTAGTAGCAATCTACGTAATAACAGAAATCTACCGATGCAAGATTCCAAATTTCTTAGACCTGTAGCTTGTAAGCTGATTTTTCGGTTACCCTTATTGTTTGTGTTCGCGATATCTTCTAAACTATTAGTCCAATTTAAATACTGTAAAGAACAATTTTATTCTACATTAAATTCTCCTGGTAACAAACGCATTTATTTGGATAAGGATTAATATTGAAACCAATAAAAGAACGCTGCAAATAGCGTAAGGTTTTTAATTCAATTTGTAAACAAAAAAGTGGTTATTGTAAGAAAACCGTTAAAGATAGATATATGCTATCGCGGACTTTTCTGTAGAACTTTTTGAGATCTACAATTCTTTCATACATCATTTTTATATACCTCTAACGGTTTAGGCAGCGTAAGCCGAGAAAAGTTAAAGTTTAGTGAATTTTTAACGCCGGCGTCCAGAAACACGCTGTTTACTAATAGTACCTCAACACTAGTCATAATAAAATATAGCCTATGTTACTCACAGATAAATTACCTTTCTGATGGTGAAAGAATTTTTAAAATTTAGTAGTTTTTGAGTTATTTCAATACATACAAAAATACAAAAATACAAAAATACAAAGTTTTCCTCTTTATAATATTAGTATAGATATAGATTACTGCTACAAGGGTAGGAAAGGCTAAAGGATGTATGGATGCAATGTGTGAAGTGTTATCGAAATCATTTCCGGTGTACCAAAAATGCATGGGTATTTCCGAAAAACCAATGGATACGGTTGTTGTATTGACTTTTATTATAAAAGTGCAATGTGATATATTTGCATATTTGACAAGTATAGTGGCAACATCTCTCTTGCTGACCGTTGTTTTGAATATCATTATAATTATCTTCTAGTCCAGTGAGCACAGTACAGTTTAAAGCCAAAGTATTCGCCGTGGTCGTAGATTACAGAAGGAGGATATGCTTAAGATATGCAGATATGTCGGCTGATAGAGCCGATCCTGTGTAGACAAAGGAAGTATGATGATCTCCAACAGCATCGAACTAGAATAAAAGAAACTAATGGAAGGGGAAGGGAATTTGACGGGGAAGACGATACACAGGATTTTTTTTCTGATTGTCTTCTCTCTCGTTGTTCTTAATCTTACTTCTTACTATCTTACTAATATTATAAATGCGAAAGTTTAGATGGATGGGTGGATGTTTGTGAGAGTTTGTAGCCTAAACGGCTGGACGGATCTCGATGAAATTTGGTATAGATATAGAGGATATTCTGGATTAACACATAGCCTACTCACATTTTTTTTTTAATCCCACGAAAGGCGAAAGCCAGTAACCTATACTTTAGACAGTCGCTCGACATTAAATGGCTCTGGAACAGTGATATGGTACAGGTATTCTGTCAGTAAATGTGACTAAAATGACGTCCATTGTCGAAGTTCAATGTCTTATGGTCAATGTCTACATGTATGATATTAACTGAGCCTTCGATTACCATTTTGAGCAATAAAACGATGACCTTTTGGTATAAACAAGGAATGACTTTCACTGATGTTTAAAATATGTTGAAAACAATAACAGTCATGAATACGTCAGAAATTGTGAATTTAGTTATGAATTCCTGTGAAACAGTTTGAATTATATTAATAAAAAAAATCCTTGTCTAAACCACATAACCATGATTTTTTAATATATACCTGAGAATTAAAACGACCTTAATCCTAAAACTTTGAATGAACATTCTTTATATTTAGTTAAATACTAGCTTTCGCCCGCGACTCCGTCCGCGTGGAATTAAAAAAAAAAACTGAGTAGCCTATGTGTTCTTCCAGACTATCCTCTACATCTATGCCAAATTTCATCGAAATCCATTCAGCCGTTTAGGCTACAAACTCTAACAAACATCCATCCATCCATCCATCTATCTAAACTTTCGCATTTATAATATTAGTATGATTATTTTTTAAGCTTAATTATATTTTGTGGCTCACATAAGGTTATGATTTTTTATGTCGTGGATACGGCAGTAAAATAATTTCTATATGACATTTTTATGGATATCATTAATTTTTAAATGGTTTTGGTAAATCCAAATGGATTGTGGTTTATTGTGAAGAAATATTATGTAACTAACTATAACTAGTATTTAACAAATTGTATTCTACTTTGGATCGAAATTAAAAGAAAATCTTAACTATAATTAAAAAATATGATTATCGGTGACTCTTTTGTTGAAATGTTTTTCCATTAAAAATGTTGTTATCCATTATTTTTATTTAGCATTCTTAGTTATACAAATTCTTAATAGTTAAAAAAATTAAAGCGTAAACACACACTTCTTTGTTGCCTAAGATGTCAGCAATTACAGCATATTTTTGAATAATCCTTTTTTTTAATAAAAAGCCCTACACTTACGTCTTGCTTTAGGCTATATATTTTCACGTCATTAAACTTAGGGGTAAATATTTTGGACAAAAACCCTAATGTGGGAAAGAGACCATAAGTTGCTGCCAACATCAAGAAAGCAAGATTGCTAAGATTTGTCATGTCATGTCGACATTTGCTATTGATAATTTGACAAATGTAAAAGTTAAAATAAAGTTTTTATAATTTCATGCGGATAAATCCGCACGCAAACAGCTAGTAAATAAGTAAATTGCAAAAATCATTAAGTGGTATTAGAATATTATTGTTCAACGAAATATACGCAATTTTTAGAATAATAAGTACATTTTATACGAATATATCCAAGGACAGTTTGAAGATATGCATTGACATAAAATCCGCTTTAGTTTATCTAACGCATTAACACTGCCTTCAAGAGAACCTTGACATCGATTCATTTGGCGGCGAATTTTATAAATATACGAAATCAATTATAATGCTAAGAAAACAAATAGTTTTTCTCTGATTTATGCTAGGTTACTAGAAAATTTTAATTAACTTAGACTATTATACAGCGTCCGTGTTTGTAACAATTCCTCACAAACAACTAGGATATCGAAGATGTTTTGTCTGACTTTTAAGAGTTCATTCGAAGAATCAATATTCATTTTGGTAATACGTCCGCCTTGAGATGCGGTAACTAACCGGTTTTCGCACACATATTTATAGATTAAGGTGTTTTCATATCGTTTAATAACATTCTTGTAAAGTTTACTAATTAAACGAGTTATATATCTTTAGTTGATACATAAAAGTGGTATAAATGTATATTTCTTTCAATTATTATCGCCATCTCTTTCATACTCTAAGAAATTGAGACATGTACTCATACAAGTATCACTGCAGTGAAAACGACAGAGTTCTAAATACGAGCACATCACTAATGAGCTGATGAAGCAATTATAGAGAATCATGTCTGTCCATATCATTCTCTTTGAAAAAACAGAGACAATTTTTTTATATAAATGTATCGACAGTGGAAGTAAGGTTCTGTGACCCACAGTCCACCTTATCTCATATATCTTCAGATCCAGCCCCAGATCTTTATTAGTCTCGGTACACTTTACATTTTTCTAAGCAACTATTTCCTATAGAAGGATGGGACAAACGAGCTGAAGATCGGCTAAAATTATTAGATCCGACGCCCATACGCATCAGCAACGCCAGAGGAACCTGAGACGCGTTGCCGGCCTTTAAATTTGTGCGTTCTTGTCTTGAAGGCCCCTAACTACCATCGTTTTATTAATTTAAAATAAAAATAATAAAAACATACTCGAGGCTTTTATCCTATATTGTTATTTATATTTGCCTCTTTCTGATTTATTGTTACGTTAAAGGCTGTAGACGTTAAAAATGTATTTAAGTTTATCACATGATAAAATGTTGGCACGCATTTTGGTCGTTTTCTGTTTTCTCTTCCGTTTCCACTGCTGCAACAAGATACAGAATCATATTGTTATCTCTACAATTTTAAATAAAACGACAGGGATAACAAACATTTTTTTTTCATGTAGACTCACGGTAATGTCTCGTTGAGTATTTTGCTCGTTTTTTGTGTAATGTTTTTTCTGGTTGATTTATCAAATGTTGAAAATCATTTATAATATTTAAAAGAGTGATTATGTCAAAGTGAATTTTAATATATTCTATGGATTGTGTCGTCGCTATTTTTTTAATGTGAGAGATAAATGATAGCAAGTTGTTTAAATAATATTTATTGATCATCGCTACCTTAAATGTCATCAATAGACAAAGAATATCCGACGGACGCCTGGATGGTCCTCACCATATTGGGCCACCTGATGTTAATATCATTCCTACGTCTAAAAGTGTCACTTTTGTGGCTGGTGGTCTATGGCCTAGCGCACTATAGCCCCACATCCCTTACAACTCTGGGTTAAACCTCCCAGTCCGATTTAAGCTCAATTCACGTATTTAAAACAAAATTGAATTAAATCAATAAATTTCACTTAAATCTGTCCACTAATTTAGAAAGGAATAGGTGTTACAAAGACACAATCATACTACTATTATAAATGTGAAAGTTTAGATGGATGGATGGATGTTTGTTAGAGTTTGTAGCCTAAACTGCTGAACGGATCCTAATGAAATTTGGCATACATGTAGAGGATGGTCTGGAAGAAGACATAGGCTACTCGGTTTTGTTTTTTTTAATACCACGCGGACGGAGTCGCAGGCGAAAGCTAGTATATATATATATTTTAGGTACCTTAAATAATTTTATTTTATTTTAATCTCGTTATTTTTTCTGCCATTGATAACTATTTATTGGAATGAAAAGTCCATATCATGAGTTTTTTAATTAATTCGGACAGATGAAAGGTTTTTTTTTTATTTTCCATATGAATACAATCTTTCCGTCTACTACCAGTCCTATCAATTTTAAATTATTTTTATTAGGTGAGCCGTGTTGTTACGACCCAGGTCGTTAACCTGTGACAAAATTATTAATGTTTCTTGATTTTTTTTTACGAAAAAACATGTTTCAGTTTATACAAATTCACTGCTTAACCGACGATTTTATACAAATTACTAATATGAAAAAATGGTTATTTATGAAGTGAAGAAAAAATAAAACAGCCTTAGTTAGGAAAAGTGGATTTGACGGTAGAGGGGACGCATAGGAAGGGGAAATATCCCCTTTATGTGCGTCTCCTCCTCCGTCGATTAAGGGTAGGCTACGCATCTGCAATTGCGGATGTTTCAGTCCAGTTCGCTTACGTTTGCTTGAGAATTTTATTATTATCTTGAAAAAGCTACCCGCGATGGTTTTTAAAATTTTCAATCTATACTGATTTTATAAAGAGAAAAGATTTCTATTTTTGTATGTATTAAAATAACTCAAAAACTACTGAGACGATTTCAAAAATTCTTCCGCCATTAAAAAGCTATGTTATCATATAAATTATAACACGGCTAAACTCACGTGATAACATTCGGTGTAGGCACCGACAGTTTCGAACCCGTTGGGGGTCCTTCTTCAGGGTGAGTGATTAATCGGGTATACTCGCTATCGCGTCGCGCCGGTCACTGCGTGCCCTCGCCCGCATCGCGCGTTTCGAGAAGTTCGCGGAGCTATGTTATCACTGAGTATCATAGGTTATATTTATTAAATTCACGCGGGCGAAGTCGCAAGCAACAGCTAGTATGAAATGTTAACTGTAGCTTGAAAGGTTTCCTAAATGTGGTTATAATAATTTATAATATAAAATTAGTGTACTACTTATTTTTGGCAACGAGTGTATTATTTGTAGTATGAATCCAATTACAGAATACCTGGTAGCAGTAATATTCAATCGGTAGAGAACTGAAACTGTTATTGACATCTAATATCTGGGAACGACATTATTATTATAGATATGGTCCTTTGATTAATATTACTAGTAAACCTAATATATATACTAGCTGTTGCTCACGACTTCGTCCATGTGAAATTAAAAAATAATAAAAAAAAACATAGCCTATATTACGCACTGATAAGGTAGCTTTTTAATGGTGAAAAAACTTTTGTGATTGGCCCTGTAATTTTTAAGTTATTTCAATACATAGAAAAATACAAATCTTTCCTCTTGACTTGATTGACTATGGGTGATATAAAAAAAATCGCGAATATAAGGGATGGCGGCGGTGCAGCAAAATAAAACACAGAGTTTTCACAAATGGGTGCGCACAGTTCGTTCGCCGGTCGACGTACAAGTAATATGCCGACCACCCTCAAATTTCACTTTATTTTTTTCACTTAAAAACTACCAACTGTTTTTACATGTACCTCGGTAGAAATTAGTAGTTTATTTTTAACAAAAATAATAAAACAAAAATAACACAATAAAGATAATAAAAAAAAGGCATTTTAAATCCTATCATCACACCGCCCCCTAGTGCTGACTCTCAGCACTCTAAACCTATACCTCAAGCAAAGCTACGTGAGGGACTGGACGCTTTAACACGCCCGTGTGCATCTGCACATCTACACAGCGCACCCTGCCGTCCTCACCGGCATGGGTCGCACTCACTACTCCTTGTCTCCACAAACCGCGCTCTAACTGTGAATCAACTATTAATACATAATCACCTACTGATAATGCTTTTGCCTCTTTAAACCATTTTAGCCTAGCTAACAAAGTTATAAGATATTCTTTTAACCAAAAACACCAAAACAAATCGCCGAACTTCTGAGCTATTCTCCAACGCTTCTTATACTTACCGAATGTAACTCGATTCGCGAAACTGCCGATTAACAATGAGCTAAAGGTTAATTTAAGTAAGCGATTATTCTTAGATATATTTTTCTTTTGCTTGAAAGAATCAATTTTCAAAGAAAAACTATCATGTTGAATTGTTTTTAATAATAGTTCTTCTGCCCTAGACATAAGATCTATATTAAATGTTACCTTTCTTTTGCGGCATCTATCTATAAACATAAGCACCCTGGCTGTCGAGCGGAGCAATCGCAACCAGGAAGAAAACCTTTCTTCATCTGGTAAACACAAGGAGAGGTCAGCTGGAGGTGTACTAGTTACGATAGTATTTATACTACGCTGCTCGCAAGCTACCTCTTCGGAAATTTTCTCAGAACTACTTAAGTCTGCGGGCCAACTTACCTCTGGAAGTCGGAGGTACGCAGGTCCCTGGAACCACTGGCTCTCAATCGTGAGCGGTAGGGAATCTTCACGTGTGGCTACATCAGCTACATTTAAGGCCGTGGGTACATACCTCCACTCAGTGACGCGCGTTAGCTCGTCGATTTCGCCCAACCTATGAGCGACATATGGCTTAAATGTACGAGGATCGCTTCGGATCCATTGTAAAACAGTTTTAGAATCTGTCCAAAAATACCGTTTAGTCGGCGTGATGTCGATGTGCTCCGTCCGAACCGTGTCCGCCAAACGTGCAGCTAGCAGTGCTGCTTGAAGTTCCAACCGGGGTACGGACACCGGTCGTAGCGGGCTCACTCGACTTTTGCTACTAACAAAACAAACAAATACTTTACCATCCGTGCGAATAAATCGCCAATAAACAACAGCTGCATATGCCTTTAAGGAGGCATCGCAAAATACATGCATCTCAGTGTTAACAATTCGTTCAGGATCACTTGCTCCTGTCTGGGGATAACAATCAGTCCACGTACCTGTGTTGCTGTACCAACGCGGGATACGTAGTTGTGCTAATAATTTTAAATCATTAAGCCACCTTAAAAAACATTCGTAATCTTTATCGTGGATAGGGCAATTCCAACCTACTCCACTTCTATGTACATTTTGTAAAATTATTTTACCCTTTATTGTTATAGGCGTTATAAAACCTTGCATATCATATATCGACATAATTAAACTTAACATCTTTGCTTTAGTTGGTGCTTCACTACCTTTTAGTACATTATCGGATAATCGATTAAATGAAATATTAAATAAAAATGTGTCATCTGAAGGATGCCACATCAAACCAAGTGTGCGCTCGACTACATCTGTGGCGCCGTCTTTAAGTTGTATCGCGCTGCTAGCTAATGACTCATCAGGTAAACAATCTATTACCTGTTTACTGTTGCTCGTCCAACTTCGCATGTTGAAGCCGGCGTGTCCGTGAATTTCAGTAATATTTTTAATCAATTCAATCGCCTCACCTACAGAAGTCGTCGAATGTAAACAATCGTCCATGTAATGATTATTCAAATAACTTTAACCGCCTCCGGATACAAATCTTCGTACATGCATGCATTTTTATTTTTGACATATTGCGCTATAAAAGGTGAACACGTCGCGCCAAATATTAAACATTGCATTACACATACCTTGATCGGAGCATCGTCGCCAGCAGAGGGATCCTTCCATAAAAATCGAAAGACATGTTGGTTATCAGCGCGTATTTTAATACGTAGAAACATATCTTTTATGTCGCCGATGATAACAACTGGATGCGTGCGGAACCGTAACATTATGCCAAACAAAGAATTGTATAAATCGGGACCTGTCAACAGAAAATCATTAAGACATAAACCACTAACCTTAGCCGCTGCGTCGAACACTAGTCGCAATTTCCCTGGCTTATTAGGGTTCTGTACTCCGAAGTGTGGCAAATACCATACGTGACCCGATGTCTGGTCGTCGTTCGTAATCTCCCGCGCATAACCTTCATCGAACAATTTTTTAATTTCCCTGCTGTACCTGTTAGCATATTCCCTATTGTTATTAAATTTTCGACTCAACGACATCATTCGAGACAAAGCATTATCGTAGGAATCAGGCATAATAAAATCATCACATTTAAATGGTAAACTAACTTCATATTGTTCATTTACTTTACAAAAAGATTTATCTAAAATATCCACCGCACGAATGTGAGCTTTATTCTCACGGCGCAACGGCGATATTCCAATGGAGTCTATAGCGAAAGAATTTGTTATCAATTCCTGTAAGTCATTAAGCTGCTCGCTGTAGGAGTGAGCGAGATGCAAGATACTACGCGCGCCTGGAGTGTGAGTGCGACCGCAATAGCCGTGAATACACCAACCTAAACTGCAATGAGTTGCATAAGGTTCATTTTTGCTCCCACAAATTATTTGCAAAGGTACAATTAAATCATAATTATCTTCGCCTATCAATAATTTCGGAATTACATTTTCTTTACAAACATAGCCCTTTATACATGTTAAATGTTTACAATTAATGTTATTTACAACAGACAAATTTTGCATAGGTAAATTAAGCTTTGAAACTTTACGAAATTGAATTTTACAATCATAACAATTATTAATATCTGTACTGCTAATATCCGCCGTAACTTTAGGCGCGTCCGCCTGAAATACTTCGATACCGAACGCGTCGACGAATCTAACCGCACTAGATTCGCTAGCTACTAGGCCTAACTGGTCGGCTAAGTTCGCGTCTATCACTGACACCGATGCGCCATCGTCCAGTAAGGCATGCGTTATAAGTTCAACACCGGACGGACCGCGTAATTTTACTCTCACCACTTTTAACAACACTTCGTCGCGCGCTGCACTGGAACCCGAAGCTAGGTGTGCCACGGTGTCCACCGCGGTGGGCGGCGGCGACGGCTGAGCGGGCGTCGGCAACGGCTGGGCGAGCGGCGCGCTAGCGCTAGGCGGCGCGAGCGGCGCAAGCGAGCCCGGGCGAGCGGCGGCTCGCTCGTCGGCCGGCGCGTACACAGCTGCGTTATTAAAATGCAATAAGCGATGATGTTGTCGTCCGCAGTTATCGACGTCGCATGGCGGGGCGTTGCATTGTATGCCGGCAGTATGCCGCGCATGTAAACAAACGAAGCAGAGGCCTTGCGTTTTTACAAAATTCCATCTGTCCCGCCGTAATGTACGCCGAAATATTCGACAATCAGTCAATTTGTGTACAGATTTATTACAAAACTTGCATATCTTATTTTCTCTGTAGTCTGTAGTGCTCAAATTAAATATATTGTGTCGTTTTCGTGACTTATTTTCTGTCTGTTGACTATTATAATTTTCAAATGGAATAGCTCCCACACTTAATAATATCTGTGATTCTTGTTTTAAGAATTGAGCTAATAATGTAAGCTTAGGTATATTTTCTAAGCGCTTACTATAAGCGTAATCTGTCCATTTACTGAGCAATGTGCTGGGCAATTTAAATGTAACTGCATTTATTAATTCTGGGCTTCGGAGATATTCTTCTTTATTTAGTGCTCCTAATGTTGCCACAGAATTTATTATTTTAGTGGAAAAATCTACTAAATTGCTCTGATAAAATAAGGGTAATGGTGGTAGCTTCTTGAGCTGTGTTGTGATTGTGTGAACAATAAAATCAGAACGTCCAAACCTCAGTTCCAGCGAGTCCATCACCTGCGAAGGCGCCGTGTTGCCGATGAGCAGGTCGGCCACCGCCTCCTTGGCTGCGCCGCGAAGCGCTCTTCTCACCCGCCACAAATTTTCACTGTCACTGAAGTTACATATCTTCGTAGACTCCTCGTAAGCATTTTTAAAGTGGAGCCACTCAATATAATCACCGTTAAATTCGGGTAGATCTCGTGGGGTGGCGAGGCGGCTCAGTAGTCTGTCTTCTCGCTGTGAACAGGTTTGGGTCATCATCTCCTTGAGTATATGTGCCAGTTGTTGGACGTCAGATGTTGCCTCCTGCGGAAGCTGGTCGGTGGTCAGGGGCGTCGGATGTGTCCGAGCACGTGGCTCGGCAGCTGCACAAGGCTCACCTTGACTATGTTCCAACCATACCCTTACACTTTCCTTCGTATGTTCGTCTGCAACGAACCGGCTTTCGGTGACGTCATCAGCCACGTCCTCCTCTTCCAATTGTGCTAGATCTGCTCCAGCTTCTTTTCTATCAACTGTATTTGAATTTCGGCCTTCGCCTGTTCGGCTTCAGCTCCAAATGTTTTTCGTCTAGCATGAGACGAAGATGAACACGATCTCCTCGCTGTCGCCGACCGGAATGTGGTCGCGCTGGGTGGTCTCCTCGGTGTTACCTCTTCGGCAGCGTGGTCTCCTCGCGAAATAAGAACAGCAGGTCCACGAGGAGAAGGCAGTGCTACCTCCGGGGCAGGGTCCGAGGCCGACGCTTGGTGCTGCCGCCGCGTCGTTGGCATCATTTGCCGTTTGTATTCCCGCGAAATAATAAAACAGCTAGGTCCACGGGAAGCAACCGGTTCCAGATGCGGCTCGAAGTGACCAAAATTATAAGGGATGGCGGCGGTGCAGCAAAATAAAACACAGAGTTTTCACAAATGGGTGCGCACAGTTCGTTCGCCGGTCGACGTACAAGTAATATGCCGACCACCCTCAAATTTCACTTTATTTTTTTCACTTAAAAACTACCAACTGTTTTTACATGTACCTCGGTAGAAATTAGTAGTTTATTTTTAACAAAAATAATAAAATAAAAATAACACAATAAAGATAATAAAAAAAGGCATTTTAAATCCTATCATCAACAATGATGTAACTAGTTAAGTTGCATAAACGAAAAAAAAATGTTTGGTCTGTCCGTCCGCAAATCGTTTGTTTTGTGTAATCGCCAAAACGGTTGAACCGATTTTGACGGGACTTTTATTAGTGGGTAGTTGAAGTATACAGAAGTAATAGGATATTTTTAGTAAAGTAAAAATGTTTTATTTTGTTGGCAAACTAGTATCAAATTAGAATAGGCCGGCAACGCATCTGTAGTTCCTCTGGTGTTGCGGATGTTCATGGGCGTCGTTGACCACCTTGGTGTTCTCGCCGCTCGTTTGCCCCTTCTCTCATATATAAAAAAAAGAATATATTTTTGGGACTACCTACTATTTAGGCTAAAAGTCTTGTGTCTTGTCCTGTACAAGGTTTCTACAAATTTAAAGTCTTAATTAATAATTCTTAAAGTCAACCACAACGAAGAAGTCGACGTTTCAACTATTATAATTAAAAATACTAACCTTGCCATACTTACATAATATTGGTGTAGCGTTATTTGTTTAAAATAAAAATAAAACTAGTAAAATGATATTCAAATAAACCAGAAAGATTCAAATATATGAGATACTAACTGTTCCACGCGACTTCGCCCTCGTGAAATTTAAAAAAAAATAGTAAAAATATAACCTATGTTACTGATATCATAGCTTTTTAATGGTGCAAGAATTTTTGAAATCGGTCCAGTAGTTTTTGAGTTATTTACATTAACAATCGGCTGAGTCTAGGCTACACTTGTTACCAAAGTTGTATGCTATCCTCAACTCTAATGCAACATTTAAAAATAACATACTAAAGCGAGTTTATGACCATTTTAAAATGATAAAACAAGTTATTTTACTAATTATTAAACTTTTTAGCATGATTTATTTGACATTGGGAGTCGTTTTAATCTTATTTTATAACCGACCAGTTACGACCAAGTTCTTTTTATTCCTTCCTATTTAGTTCCTCGCTTATTAAAACCATGATCCTCATTTTTATCACCATCCTCGTCATCTTGCCTGTTTGCCGACGGAGTATCGAAACAGTAAAGAACAGAACAACGATCTTGTCGTCCTATAACGATACGCGCGATTAAAATTCAATACTCTGTGCTGCAAATATACGGCAAATTATCCAACAAATGGTCATCTCAACGCCGACAATGGCCGTGAACTGGAAAAAAGAATAAATTAATGTTTTAATTTTACATTATAATTCAAATGTGTTTTGTCTAATTCACTATACTAGCATATATCACCGTAGAGTTCGACTGCTGTGACACTTGTATTGTCATCCCTCTCTATGAGAAAATAGAGACTACAATCTATACTAATATAATAAAGCGTAAAAACACACAACATCGTGGCGTAGGATGTCAGCAATCATAGTTTATTTTTTAATAAATCTTTCTTTAATTAAAAGCTCTACACTTACAACACGCTTTAGGCTATATATTTTCACGCTATTAAAATTAGGGGGTAAATAAATTGAAAAAAAAGCCGCACGGGAACACCTAGCATGTAATAATATAAGTGCAACGTCAGTGGAATCCTACGCTATAGATTCATAAAAGATTGTCATGATAATAATGTTGTTTCGTTATTTACAACTTTAACCTTACTATTTGAATTGTAACGTATACGAGTATTTAGTATTAATTGAAATATTGATATATATAATAGAACTTTTAACAGTGGTAGAGCCCGCTTTAACATCTTCGCACGAATGGGTCGGCTCGCCCGGTGAAATACCACGACCACACAGAAGACAGGCGTGAAGTGGGAGCAATTCCGCGTTTCGTCTGATGGGTGTGGTGCCGGAGGCCCAACTTTAGTCCCTTTTCCTTCCCACCCTTTTCTTAAGAGGAAAGGATGGGAAGGAAAAGTGGATTTGACGGTGGAAGAGACGCAAAGGAAGGGGAACTGTCCTCTTTATGTGCGTCTCCTCCTCCGTCGATCAAGGATAGGCAACGCATCCGCTATTGCGAATGTCTATGGGCAGCGGCCGCTTCGCCATTTTGGCGGATTTGGGTGGCCGCTTGCTCGTTTGCCACCTTATGATATAAAAAAAAACTCTTTTCTATGTAGATATATTTTATACATGCTTTTGCTTGAGACTTCGTTAGCGCATAGTTTAAAAACAATCTAGTATTAAATATAGCTTATGTTATTTAATGATAATGTAGGTTTCTAATTATACAAGAATTGTTAATATCGGTCCGGTAGTTTTTGAGTGTATTCGTTACATACAAAACATAAATCAATCCTCTTAATATAGATTTACTTAAGGTAAACGAAACGAAATTTTTTAAATAGTCATTTTATGAGCTTACGGTCATTATCTATTTGCTTATTAATATTTTGTTAAGTAATCATATTCTTGGTATTTTTGACAAACTAGTTTGAGGTCCGGGTGAACGAGACCCATCTCTTCATTTACTGAAATTAGTAAACAAAACTATACACACATAGAAAATTAACTAAATAATATCGGAAGTATAGAACAAAAGTTACTATAATATGTATGAAATATTGATTTAATTATTATTAGCTTTCGCTCAGGACTACGTCCGCGCTGAATTAAAAAAAAAAACAAAAGTAAGTGCTTAAGTGCTACCGACTATACTCTACATCTATGCCAAATTTCATCGTAATCCATTCAGTAGCTTAGGTTACAAACTCTAACAAACATCTATCCATTTAAACTTTCACATTTACAATATTACTAGCTTTCGCCCGCGACTCCGTCCGCGTGAAATTAAAAAAAAAAACAAAAATGAATAGCCTATGTGTTCTTCCAGACTATCCTCTACATTTATGAAAAATTTCATAGAAATCCGTTCAGCCGTTTAGACTACAAACTCTAACAAACATCCATCCATCTAAACTTTCGCATTTATAATATTAAGCAAGATTTGACTTAACTACATTTAATTTTCATTATAACTTAGATACTCTTAAGCTGGTAAATAAAACCCGAAGGTCAAAACACTTCGAGAGCTTTTTTTTTCCATTTGAATGTGATACATAAGTTTTTAATGACAAGTATATAATAGTAAATTAAACATAATTTGATGGATCTCAATAACCAGGATACGGATATAGCGGTCAATAATAAATACCTTTAGAATTTCGATTGGCGTCTCGTAATGATTTATTATACAAGCTTTTGCCCGCGACACTGTACGCGCGTAATTTAAAAAAAAAACAGTAAGTAATTTGTGTTATTCCCGACTATGTTCTATATCGGTGCAAAATTACCTCATTTATAATATCAGTAAGAAATGAGATTTAGTGAAATGTGGTAAAAAATATTCATTCATAGCTTTCGCCCGCGACTCCGTCCGCGTTGAATTAAAAAACAAACAAAAGTAAGTAGCCTATGTCTTCTTCCAGACTATTCTCTACATCTATACGAAATTTCATAGAAATCCGTTCAGCCGTTTACACTACAAACTCTAACAAACATGCATCCATCCATCTAAACTTTCGGATTTATAATATTAGTAAGATTATTCGGTATAAGTAAGCTTTGTTATTGTTTTCTTGAAGTTATTATTTAAACTAGGATTCCAGACTTTCCTTAACTTCTAGATTCACTGTTGCAAAAGATGCCTGAGGCTCAAGCCCAAGATAGCTGTGAGCAGTTAGCCCCACATCTATCTTAGGCTACACAGGTAAACAAAATAAATAGCAAAAACTCCTCTCAGGTGTTGTATTAACGCACTGCTCCTTGTCAAAAATTTTGTCAGGCGCTTAGACATTTGGTGAAGGTTCAATCAATCCGTTTTCGGTTTCTTTATACAATAATCTAATAATTTTTAATTTAGGCAAATAATATAATTATAACTAGAAATAAATTTAATGAAGTAAATTAGATAGATGACCTACATTTATTAAAGAGAAAAACGTCAGTTTTTTTGTTTTTGTTCTGTGATGCTTTAATTCCATTTTAAAACACGAGATGTCGCTACTAAGATCTTATTGGAATTAATCGAACTTGTCATCGAGCATTGTTAGCACTTAAGTACTTTAGTTTAGGCAGTTGCCGCTAGATGTCGCATGTTTAATTTTTTTCTAATAAGAATGGATAAGGCAGTGAAAGATAAGTACTTGATTTACTTCAATTGTAACACTTTTATCTTAATGCAAAATCCAGAAAAACATACAAAATAAAATTAATTTAAAGAATCAATGTAAAATGATTAACAAATAAGATTGTTAAAGTTAATTAATTTTTATAGTTAAACTTTCACAAATACAGATGCATATGTGCATAGCATATATGGGCATATCAGCTGTATGAATTTGTATGGGTTCATATAGTGGTCTCTAAACATTCGTGTACATCTTCGGTATCAATACGTATGAACGTATCCGTCAATGACTTGTATTCATGGTCAGAAGCATACGAACGGTCTGTTATTTGGGTACGAATTAAAAATAGTCAGTGGTATTAGAAATTGCAAGGTGTGCAAGGGAGACAGAGATATTAGAAAAGTGTTAGTGAGACGCTAAGCCCAGTGGGCAGTGATCAACAATAGGTGCGCTTGCTATCAGAGTGGAGAGCGTAGACCGGGAGTCGGATGCGGGACTGGGGAGTGGTTCTAGTGGTTGGTGGTGGGGTGGGACCAGAGGGCGAGCGGCCAGTGCTCAGTATAGCTGGCGGTCGTATCGGACTATCGGTACATTAGTGTTAGCCGCTGGAGTCGGCAGTCGCGCGTGCAACCTCGGTAAGCACGCACGATGCTCGCGCACCCGCACGCGCTAGCCGCCGCGCTACTCTGCGTCCTCGCCGGCCAGATCGGCGCCGGCGCCAGCCTGCACTGCGCTCTGCGCCGGGAGATTTCCCCATGCACCTGCCGCCGCGAGGACACCGGCACTGGCGCAGTCGTCGTCCTCTGCCAGCGTATCGCCACCTATCAGGACATCGCCCGCGCCCTCGCCAACAAGTTCAGCCCCGAGATCAAGATCGGCCTCGACATCTCCTACTCGGAGATGATCGACATCGAGCACCACAGCTTCCGAGAGCTCGGCCTCTCCATCACCAGGCTCAAACTTAACTTCGACAATCTGAGGCAAGTCCTACAACTTTCGCGAATATTATCCTAATGAAAGCAAAAGAACGTTTTTATCCAAGTCTGCTCGCGAACATCGAGCAGTCGTGAACAGAAACAAACTGTTGATACAATATACCCGCTATCATTAACCTAGCGACTTTGCTCTTAAAAAAACAAATATTAAAATCCGCATCGGGGTGAGATTACAATCACCGCCCAGTAAATTTCCTTTGAGAATAGCTTTATTATTGAAACGGTATTTGCTTATCAGCTCCGCAACTTTGAGTTTTAACGTGGACGCAAACGCGAGGGTAACGGACACGGTGCTATCACGAGATTTCGCGATAAACATGTCCTTTGCAATTTTGATATCGAGAAGTTCACGGGCCGACCACCGACTTTTATTTACAGATATTTTGAAGAAATCAGTAATACACTTACAGCCACTATGTCGTCTCCAATAAACGACAAATTAACCTTTTTTGGTTGACCGCCAGTTATTTAATTAGTTAAATTATGACTCATCTAAAACAGTGTGATATGTGATCGTACACGTTTTGGTTAGATGTCTACATATATGTTGTTATTCTCTCATTATCAAGGGTCAAAGTCGCAGCGAAGGCGAGATTTTCAATGTGACAAATATCCAAATATGTTGGTATTATTACGAAATTGTATATAAATTCCTTCATTATTGTATAATATAGGTATACATATAGGTGATTGTTATCCATTTACATACATACTGGGATAACACCATCGAGTAGCGATATTTTGCAGGGTTATCTAAGGTCACCTCTAAAGCAGTAAAATTGAAAGATATCTTAGTCTGTCGATTCACTGTATTTACCCATTAATGCACTAACAAATTATAATAAACGCGTCTTGTTTGCCGTAATTAGCGATTTAACGATCATAGAATATCAAACAAAATATATTAATAGGCATACATTTGTTCGTAACAAAAAGGTGTACGATAGTGAAAATCAAACCGTGATTTTGTATGTCTTTTCCCGCGAAACTACAAAAACGTTAAACTGATCTAGATGAAATTTGGCTAATAATAGATAGTACGTAGTCTGGACTCTGAAGCATAGGCTGTTTTGATTTTATTTATTTACTAGCTATTCCCCGCGACTCGCCGCGCCAAATTAAAAAACAAAAGTAAGTAACCCATGTGTTCATCCGGACTATGTTCTACATCTGTGCCAAATTTCATTACGATTCATTAAGCCGTTCCGGCGATACCTTCTAACAAACATACATCCATCCATGTAAACTTTCGTATTCACAATATTATCGCACGAAAGTCCGTCGCCGCAAAATAAAAATAAAATAGCCTATGTTCTTCCAGATGTTCTATATCTATGCCAAAATTCATTGAGATTCGTTTAGCCGTTTAGGCTGTAAACTCTAACAAACATCCATCCATCCATCCATCTAATATTAACTAAGATAAGAAATATGATAAATCATATTAGAGAAAGGAGAAGATTTTTTTGGGTCCCTGTCCCTGTCCCAGGAAAAAAATATGTTTTATAAAAAAATACAAAATTCATAATTTTTTCACAAATTGCATTTAAATTTAGATCAAAACGCCCACTTTGGTTAGATTTGATCAGACGCGTGATTTTTAGGTTGTATAACATTTAATTTTTGTTCAATCTTATACTTCTCCTCGTATATCTACGAGTATATCTATACTAATATTATAAAGAGGAAAGATTTGTATTTTTGGATTTTTTATGTATTGGATTCACGCAAAAACTACTGGGGCTATTTAAAAATTCTTTCACCATTAGATAGGTAATTTATCTGTGAGTAACATAGGCTAGATTTTATTATTACTAATATTGAGAAAGTATTAATAAACAGCGTATTTCTGGACCCCGGCATTAAAATATTTCTATATTTTAACTTTTCTCGGCTTACGCTGCCTAAACCGTAAAAGGTATATAATAATGATGTATGAAGGAATTGTAGATCTCTAAAAGTTCTATAGAAAAGTCCGCGATGGCATATATCTATCTTTAACGGTTTTCTTACATTAACCACTTTTTTGGTTACAAAATGAAGTAAAAGCCGCATGCTTTTGTATTTGCGTCGTTGTTTTATTGCTTTCAATATTAATCCTTATCCAAATAAATGCATTTGTTGTCAGGAGAATTTAATGTAGAATAAAGTTCTCCTTAACAGTATTTAAATTGGACTAATAGTTTAGAAGATATCGCGAACACAAGCAATAAGGGTAACCGAAAAATTAGCTCGCAAACTACTGGGCTTAGAAATATGGAATCTTGCATAGAGATTTCTGTTACTATATAGAGTAAGTATTACTAAGTAAATACGTACTATGATAGGATTTTACAAAATTCATCCACTAAGGTTGTGAAAAGGGGCGAACGTAAGTTTTGAACTTCTACATTCCACGCGGACGAAGTCGCGGGCAACAGCTAGTTTTCAATACATTTACGCGTCAGAAACCTTAAATTATATTAGAGACTAGCTTTCGCCCGCGACTCCGTCCGCGTGGAATAAAAAAAAACTAAGTAGCGTATGTGTTCTTCCAGACCATACTCTACACCTATGCCAAATTTCATCGAGATCCGTTCAGCCGTTTAGGCTGCAAAGTCTAACAAACATCCATCCATCCATCTAAACTTTCGCATTTATAATATTAGTAAGATGTCACCTCGAGTTTATAAGGTACACATATATATAATAAACTTATTGAACAACGACAAACAACATATTTATGCGTGCTTGAACCCTATAAAAAAGTAATGATCTCCTTTATGTTATTCAGACATTTTTATCTCATACAACACCCCTATTTCACCTTCATTAAATACTGATATTCCTTGTGTTTGTTACATTTGAGTAAATATTTTTCTGTAAATCGGCGTATGCAAGTCATTAAACTACATCTTTATTTATAACAAACAGGTTGCTAATTAAAGAATTTTCTTTTATCAACGTTTGAGAAATAAATAATATGTTTACATTATAACTTCGTTTTATATCTTCCAGATGAATAAACTTCATGTTTATCTTAAATGGATTTCCAAACCTATAACTATATAATTATTATTGTCTGCCCACTGATGATACGCATGCTTCAATTCTATTCTTGCGTACTCCGAAAGCATTGATTGAAAATAAGATTTTTTTTTATTGTACACTACAATTGTGTAGCCCCAGTGGTTGAGAAAATAAGGAGTAAAAGGTTGGCGTGGTATGGGCATGTTATGAGAAGGGATTAATCGCATGTAACAAGAAGGACGTTAGTTATGAATGTGGAGGTACACCGGTAGAGGTAGACCTAGAAAGAGATGGATGGATTGCGTGAAAGGTGACATGATCAAGAAGGGAGTGATGACTGAGATGACGGATGATAGAGTGATTTGGAGGACGAAAACCCGGTGCGCCGACCCTACGGGAGTAGGATAAGACAGGGGAGATGATGATGACTACAGTTTTACAATTTTTTTGCCTTGCCTTCTGAACTAGGAGACCTGTAGTTATTGTGATTTAATTTCTTAAATTTATCATCTTTTTTTCTGAAGGACTAGGGTATTAAAGAGAGTTGAAACGTAGAATAAAAATCTGAAAATATTCTTACTTTATCTGACTTCCATAAGAAGGTTGTTAATTTTACTCGGTCGGTCTGTAAGTTTTTATGTTTGAACAGATTATGATGATACTTTGGTATTGTTTAAACAATTTCTATATAGTTAAACAATTGTTTACCGTCTCTGAAATCAATTTTTAAGATGGACGGAAGAATCTAAATGGCGTCTCTGCCTGCCTGCCTGCCTGTTGGGATATGGATTTGTGTTGTGTTGTTGGTGACATTTAAGGTTCACATTTATAATATTAAATATTTATATGATACTAGTTTTCGCCCGCGACTCCATCCGCGTGGAATTAAGAAAAACAAAAGTGAGTAGCCTATTTGTTCTTTCAGACTATCCTCTACATCTATACGAAATTTCATCGAAATCCGTTCAGCCGTTTAGACTACAAACTCTAACAAACATCCATCCATCCATCCATCTAAACTTTCGCATTTATAATTTATAATATTAGTATGAAGTATGATTATAAATTATAATAATTATAATTATAATTATAACTATTATATATTATAATATAAGTAATAAGTAATGATTGCTATATATTCTTTGCAATTGCATTATAAAAAGAGAAAAAAACAAACCAATAATTTATGATCGATTGATCCAAAGATTATCGGGCGCGGAAGGTTACCTTATGATTTAGATAACCTAATGATTGTTTAGAAAATTATTTTATTATGTTTACGTGATACGTTTATATGTTCCTATAAATGCACTGATTCCTTTCAATATTGATATGTACCGATAACATTTTCAATTACCAACTAGGTATGCCAGAACGATATAACAAAATGTCATGTTTTAAGTTTTAGACTTCTTCTTCCTTAGCTCTACAGTCCATTGTGGGCCTTGGCTTGGTCAATATGGGAAATTTTTTCCACTTCGGTCTATTCGAGGCTATCGATTTCCAATTTATTATGCCAACATTCTTTGCGTCATGATGTACAGTTTCATCATTGTCAGCCATAGGTCGTCCACTGCTGAACGTAGGCCTCCCCCATTGATTGCCACAATGCCTGGTCCTTTGCCGCCCGCAACCTTGACCAGGTCATCGGTCCATCTTGCCGGAGGCCTACCTACGCTGCAACGACCTATCTGTGGCCGCCACTCTAGGACTCTTCGACCTCATCGGCTGTCCGTTCTGCGGGCAAATGGCCGGCCGATTGCCCTTGAGGTTTGCATTTCTTTGGGCAATGTCGGTTACTTTGGTTCTGCTGCGGATCGCATCGTTCCAGACGCGATCTCGCAGAGAGACTCCGAGCATTGCCCTCTCCATTGCCCTTTGAGTGACTTTGAGCCGCTAATGTTGCCCGCAGTGAGTAGTCTCTGTCCCGTACGTCATCGCTGGCAACACACACTGGTCAAAGACTTTTGTCTTGAGACACTGCGGTATGAATTGGGACATGATTTACAGTTTAGAACGAAGGTATTTCAAAAGGCTGAAATATCGTTTATTAGCCGCCAATATTCGCCTCTTGATTTCTGCCGATATGTCGTTCTCCCTTGTTACTAGGGACCCCAATTAAACAAAATTGTCCACTACCGCGAAGGTGTCATCTTCTATGGTTACAATATTTTCACTGGTTAGGTGTTGATTTTAAGGCATACGTGTATTTTGTTTTAGTCGCATTAACAGAGAAACCAGCTTAATGTGAGATTTTTGAGAGTTCAAAGATGTTCACTTGGCATAGACAACGATTTGCTGCGATTTTATTTTCGCAAAGCAAATCTTTGGGAAGCGAGACGGTCAAAGACAATATTGTTGAGTCGAACGATCCGTAATTGTCGTTCTGACATGGGCCAAAGGGTAATTAAATTAAAAAACGAGTCCAATTAAACGAAGAGCGCTCGCCTGACCGAACGTGATTGTTCGCCCGTCTTATGTTACGCCGGGATATTTGCAAAAAATGACAAATTGAGCGTGCGTTTCTACTGCCGTGACATTTGTTGAAACATAGTACCATCTCTTTCGTTACTCTTTGACAAAACAGAGACTACAATACGTTTTAAAAGTGTCACGAGAGTCGAAACGCACAGAAAGAACTCATCAAACGGTCCGAGATTTTAGTTAGGCATATTTCAGTACATATGTTAGACAATTTTGAGTCTTTTATATACCCGACTATCAAAAGAGTAATGTTTGTCTCATGTACGTAAGTTGTTATGTATGCGAGTTTGTATGCACCATTATAACCGCCCATAGCTAAAACGCGTACACCTTCATTTGCACGGGCGCTTTTTTAACGCTCTCGGCCACACGAACGCTTTAAAATCACTCTTGTTTTATACGCATAGCGCTCAAAATGCAACACTGATCAATAAAAAATTATCTCGCTTTAAAAGCGCTGCAGAATGATACATGGTAATGCATTACTTCTATTTACCGCACGTTAATAAACCTCACGTGCGAATAGGACAAAATTTTGACAATGAAGTATCATTAGATAAGTATTCTTTTGTTGAGCGTAAAGCGTATAGTAGAGCGAGTTGGGTGTATGGTTCTGGGAAAAATATTTTTAACTTTCCGTTCGGCTAGTAGCGTATAAATAAAAAGTCGGATGTTTAGGCTAAAGTGGCTCGAGCCTACAAAAATTGGAGTCTAGCGCTTGGTCAACCACACTGGCCAAATGTGGATTGGTCGACTTCGCACATCGTTGAATTTCTAACACATGTGTAGATTGCATCACTATGTTTTCCTTCACCGTAAGAACATTTATCATGTAAAAATTAAAAAACGAGTCCAATTAAACGAAGAGCGCTCGCCTGACCGAACGTGATTGTTCGCCCGTCTTATGTACGCCGGGATATTTGCAAAAAATGACAAATTGAGCGTGCGTTTCTACTGCCGTGACATTTGTTGAAACATAGTACCATCTCTTTCGTTACTCTTTGACAAAACAGAGACTACAATACGTTTTAAAAGTGTCACGAGAGTCGAAACGCACAGAAAGAACTCATCAAACGGTCCGAGATTTTAGTTAGGCATATTTCAGTACATATGTTAGACAATTTTGAGTCTTTTATATACCCGACTATCAAAAGAGTAATGTTTGTCTCATGTACGTAAGTTGTTATGTATGCGAGTTTGTATGCACCATTATAACCGCCCATAGCTAAAACGCGTACACCTTCATTTGCACGGGCGCTTTTTTAACGCTCTCGGCCACACGAACGCTTTAAAATCACTCTTGTTTTATACGCATAGCGCTCAAAATGCAACACTGATCAATAAAAAATTATCTCGCTTTAAAAGCGCTGCAGAATGATACATGGTAATGCATTACTTCTATTTACCGCACGTTAATAAACCTCACGTGCGAATAGGACAACATTTTGACAATGAAGTATCATTAGATAAGTATTCTTTTGTTGAGCGTAAAGCGTATAGTAGAGCGAGTTGGGTGTATGGTTCTGGGAAAAATATTTTTAACTTTCCGTTCGGCTAGTAGCGTATAAATAAAAAGTCGGATGTTTAGGCTAAAGTGGCTCGAGCCTACAAAAATTGGAGTCTAGCGCTTGGTCAGCCACACTGGCCAAATGTGGATTGGTCGACTTTGCACATCGTTGAATTTCTAACACATGTGTAGATTGCATCACTATGTTTTCCTTCACCGTAAGAACATTTATCATGTAAAAATTAAAAACTTGAAAAACACATTGATACATATCGGGGATCGAACCTGGATATGTAAATTACAAGTCCAACCATAATGTCACAGTGCCCGCTTTAACATCTTCGCACGAATGGGCTCGCCCGGTGTAATACCACGACCACACAGAAAATAGGCGTGAAGTGGAAGCAATTCCGCGTTTCGTCTGTGGTGCCGGAGGCCTAATTTAGTCCCTTTCCACCCTTTTCTTAAGAGGAAAGGATGGGAAGGAAAAGTGGATTTGACGGTGGAGGAGACGCATAGGAAGGGGAAATGTCCTCTTTATGTGCGCCTCCTCCTCCGTCAATATAGGGTAGGCAACACATCTGCAATTGCGGATGTTTATGGGCAGCGGTCGCTTTCCATTTCGGTAGATTCAGGTGGCCGCTTGCTCGTTTGCCACCTTATATAATAAAAATATATATAACTATATATTATAGAAATCCCGTAGCGTCGTTGACCTTCCTTATAATCAGTACGTAATTCCAATAAATTTATGTTACATATCGCACTTACATAATTATGGCAGACGAGTCGTCAGTGCAATGTATCGTGCGATATCCACTTACTCAATGACGCATCCAGTATAATAACCCATTTATTACTTTTCTTATTTATCACATTCAATACAACAATAATACATGCAAGACAGGAATTTACTGTGAAATTTGAGAATAACATATTTGTTTATAGTAACGTTCACGATATAATTACCTAATTTAAGAAGATTTTTTTTGGCTCTAAAAACTCTATGCGTCAATTTTGTATGGAAATTATATAAAAATACAGAAAAACGATGATAAAATAAGCGATCTATTTACCAGTGGTAGAGTCTGCGGTATTAACATGTTTACTGCGACAAATAAAATCATAATTCTTCATCTAGTGCGGCGGCGGGCCAAAATACGCCCCCAATGATATTTCCGCCAGTGCGTGGCAGGTCTTTCTAGACCCACCAGCACTAGGATAGATTAAATTGCTATAACTTTTTGGGAACATAATGTACAGCTACATTTTATGTAGTATAATGTATACACCTGAAATAATAGTTTCGCACTAGCGAGAGGGTACATAGTTTTCTTCGTCCGCACCAGCTTAGTACCGCGTCAGACCGATATCGGTCTGTTTTTTTTTTTTTTTGTTTTTTTTTTTTTTTAATTATCTTTATTTCCTGCTGCTGTAGTTCTTGCAGCAACCTTGTTGTCTTTGTTTATTTTTTTTTTTTTTTTTTTTTTTTTTGTTTTTTTTTTTTTTTTTTTTTTTTTTTTTTTTTTTTTTTTTTTTTTATATATATATCTAATGATAAATATTTATGTTTCTACTTAATACTAGTTTTTTTTTTTTTTTTTTTTTTTATTTTTTTTTTTTGTTTTTTTTTTTTTTTTTTTTTTTTTTTTAATTTTTTTTTTTTTTAATTTTTTTTTTTTTCTTTTTTTTTTTTTAATTTTTTTTTTTTTTTTTTTTTAATTTTTTTTTTTTGCTCGTTTGTTAGAATTTAGGGATTCTATGAGCTCATGCAGCCGTGGAGCCATTAGCTTTGGCTGCCAAGCGCATTATAGCTAACCCGTACTCTAGAAACATAATTCTTAGTTTATCATTTTCCATAATTGTGACTATGTTGTTTTTTGTTATAGCGTGATCCATCATTCTTTCATAGTCATATCGTTGTTTGGCATATCTGGGACAGCTTAGTATAATGTGTTCTATTGTTTCAGCAGTAATGTTGTCACATACACAAGCTGGATCAGTTGCCAGCTTAAACCTATATAAGTATGACCTTATGCCACCATGGCCTGTGAGAAGCTGAGTACGTATGTTGGCATGATTGTCATTTTTGAAAATTCGATAAGCTACTTGAACATCGTTGAAAAACATTTTTAGGGAACTATTGGGATTATATTCCTCGTAACGTTTCTGCCATACTCGCGTGGTGGAATCCCTTATTGCGCGCTTTGCATATGAGATGGGGAATTTATCGTATGCTGGCGACTTTTTAGATGTTAATGCAGCGTTTTTAGCTAACTCATCTGCTCGCTCATTACCGCAGAGGCCATGATGAGCTTTGATCCAGGCAATTTCTATTCTTATACCTTTGTGTTCCACGGCGGCTAACAACTCGCGTATTTCTGCAGCTAGGGGATGCAAAGAACTGGGGTCACTTATGGTTTGTAACGCAGAACGAGAATCACTCAGTAATGTCACTGCTTCATAACTTTTTTGTTTTTGGGAAATGATTTGCAGGGCCTGTCTAATAGCTGCGAGCTCTGCTTGGAAAACACTGCAAAAGTTAGATAGCCTTATTTTAGAATAATGTTTCTCCATACCCTCCTTCCAAAATGAAACCGCAGCTCCGACCCTCCCGTCCAATTTACTTCCGTCAGTAAAGACGTGCCATCTAGTTTCAGTTAACTGAGCTAGGTCATCTGCTGTAGATATAATCTTAAATTCTCTGTGGCGTCGCAATGCGGGATGCGGAAGTCGAGATGGGTCGATGTCTCTTTCCACTTCACACCCTGGCAGTTCATGGAGCTCATTCCCTCTTTTGATTTCGTACAAGGTGGCACGTTCTTCTGCTCTGAGATCTAGCGGAAGAATTCCAGCCAAGATTAACGAAGCAACAGTGGAAATCGTGCGATGTCCCTTACAAATTCTTATAGCAAAATTTCTTGCCAGGGAGTCAAGTCGTTTACGATTAGTTTTATTTTGTGAAGCCTGAGCCCAAACATTTGCGGCATAAAGAATAATCGGCTCCACCACAGAACAGTAGATAATTCTTAAAACGTTGCTATTTAAACCCCAATATGCGCTTGCTGCCCTTGATATTGATTTATATAATCTAATTGCTTTTTGCTGACGTGACAAAACATGTTTATTAAAATTTAAATTTCGATCTATCGTAAGGCCCAATATATTGATACTGTCGGAAAATTCAATGTCTGTTCCTTGAAAGATTAGCTGTGGGGCCCGGAACTTTAACTTTTTAGTGACTATCATGACTTGAGTTTTATGGGCAGCAAAGCGCATCTTGAAAGATTTACCCCATTTAGATATCTCATTTAAGGCCTCAGTTGTGATTTCTTCTACTCTCTCTGTGGTGGATGCCGTGGCCACAATGACGATGTCGTCGGCAAACGCTTGAATATGAGCCTCAAGTTTATCAGCAGCCTGCAGCAAGGGGTCGAGCTGTATGTTCCAAAAGAGAGGCCCACAGGTCGATCCCTGTATACAGCCTCTGCTCGTACGTCTGAGGTTTTGGGCTCCAGCATACCTTACCTCGACAGCGCGATCTGACAGGTAGCTTCCCACCAGTCGTATAGTGGCCTCGTCTATGTTTTTGGCAGCAAGCTCTGTTATTACTGCTGGCCACCAAGCGTTATCAAACGCGCCTTCAATGTCTAGGGCGGCTACTATTATAATCTTGTGCTGTCGGAGACCATCTTTAATTTTGGACACAATATCGTACAAGGCATCTTCCGTACTTTTTTGCTGCGTGAAACCATATTGCCTCTTGCTTACTGCACCGGTCGAGCCTAGCGTCCAGGTTATACGGCGAGTAAACAGTTTCTCCAGAACTTTTCCTAAAACGGGAAGTAATCCAATGGTCTGTAAGATTTCGGAACACTGTAATTACCTTTTCCAGGTTTGGGAATAACTTTAATTATAGCTTTTTTCCAGATAGTTGGGAAGTGTTCGACTCTAAGACAGGCATTATACAAGGCAATAAAAGTGTCGGAATTAGATAGAAAAGCATTTGTGCATATGTCGGACGTAAATCCGTCATAGCCTGGTGCCTTTTTTGGGCTCATTTCATTGAGTATGGAAAGGATCTCTTCTTTCGTACAGTTCTCAACTATGTAATCAGACTCAGTATTGGATCTGGAGATCAAGGCTTGCGCCCTTTCACGGACAATTCGGTGCTCAGTAGTGTCGGTCGTAGGTTGATCCGTAGGAAAAAAAGTCTGACCTAGCAGTGCTGCCGATTCTTCAGCACTAAGCCTTATTCCAGCAGCTGGATTTTCCAGTAATTCGTCATCTCTTTTGGGTTCACAGACCTTTAACACTCGATAAATTCCTTGCCATACTGTCTCCCTGTCCTGTTTTGCACAAAATCCTTTCCAGCTTTCCGTTATAGCCAACTGTATTTCATTTTTATAAATTTCTTTAGCTTTTAGGTATTCTTCTATTACATAAGGTCTCCTTAGATCATTAGCTTTATTAATCTTCTTTCTTAGTCTTTTAGTTTCTTGCTTAAGATCTCCTAATTTCCGTGTCCACCAGTATACTGACTTAGCAGTACGGTCTTCCTTGATTCTGGGTATTGCTTCTTCGCAAGCTGACTTAATGATTTCTGTTATCTGGTTGCAAGTTTGATCTAGAGCCTGTTTATTCGCTATTTCCTTAATAAAGTCACTATTTATATCTTCTTCATTCATTTTCTCTTCTAGGATGCTTCTGAACTTGATCCAATCGGCTTTCTTGGTGTTAAATATTCGCGTTGTTGGTTTGGGTCTGATTGAAGGTGATTTAGTGAGCGATAAAACAAAAGTGATAGGTCTGTGATCAGAGAGATGACTAAAATCAGGATCAACAGTCCATTCTTTGGCTGCATACAGTAAGTTTCCTGATACTGCTGTAACATCAATGTGACTGGCAAATGTCCGGCCACCTCTTACTGTGTGGAAGGTTGGTTCTGATCCGCAATTTAGAACTGTAAAACCTTTTTCGGCGACAAAATCAGAGATGGTGCTGCCTCGTTGATCCTCAGTGCTAGATCCCCACCATGGACTTTTGGCGTTGAAGTCTCCTGCTAAAACTATATTTTTAGTCCCTAGTTTATCTATGTTTCGGGCTATAATATCAATGTCATCGTCAATGGGTCTATCCCCTTCGAGGTAGACACCAATAAGTCCTACATCAATACTACCGATATGTATTTTAATGGCAACTATGTTGTTAGTTATAAGGTCTCGATTTAGGGTTATAGAGATAGATTTATCTAATATCACCAGCGCAGATTTGACAACGCCCTGACCATCAGTATTCTGGAACACACTTGAAATGCCCGACATTTGACCTCTGTTTCCGACATAAGGTTCCTGAAGCATCAGTATAGAATATTTTCTTTGGATAGCTGTGCTGATAATGTCTTTTGTAGCCGCATATCCTCGTCCTAAGTTAGCTTGAACTATTTTAATTCTAGTATGTGTATTCTCCGTGCCCTTTACTTTAACAATAATTTACTCTAGACCTCGCGATTCTATCCCATTTCTGCCATAGGGGACACTCCGAGCTGTATGCAGGATGTGATGGTGTTAGGTCCTTGCCATCTTTGCAACAGTTTATACACTGTGGCGGTACTTCCCTTCTGGGACAGTCTCGTGTGTCGTGGAGGTCTGCACAGTATCCGCAAGTCACTGTCTCAGTGCATACTCTTGCCATGTGTCCGAAACCTAAGCACTTGTAACACTGCACAATTGGCGATTGGTCATAGGCTACTAGTACCTGGTACCCAACTCGTATCCTCTGGTCCACTAAAGCCCTCCATATTTTAGGATCTACTTCCATAATTGCATTGGTGAGAACGTCATTTCTGCCTCTGGTGCGTCTTATTATCTTGATGCATTGTTGTTCGGCCGGGATATCCTCGATGAGAGATTTATTCTGCTTAAGTATGGCTTCTGTAACTTGTGCATCATTGAGGTCTTTTGCCAAACCCGCAAGTTTTAGAAGTGGTGGCTTATTTGGCAGCTGCTTGGCCGACAAGCTTTGATCGGCTTGCCTAAGTGCTTCACTGAAGCTCTTCTGGTCACGTTCAGATTCACAGCTGACAATGACCCGTTGGTTTTTTGACCTTCTGATTGCAGATACGCCGATTCCTCGATCTACAATGTTGACGCTGCTTTTTAGTTTCTGGACAACGTCGTCGGACGTGTGGCGTGGGTCCAATGATTCGACCAAAACGTTATATCTCGGGACAGAAGGCAGTCTGCGAGCAACTTGGGCATAAGAGCGACCATACTCAATTCGAGGCCCTGCATTTGATTGGTTAACTCGGTCCATGTCCTGACTTAGATTCGTTACAGTGGATACTTCCTGAACGGGTCGTGACAAGAGGTTTGACAACTGCTGTTTAATTTCTGTAAGCGTCGTCTCAGGGCCAAGAACATTGGACTCTTCGCGAGTGCGTGAATTATCCTGCAAGATGTCCCTCAACTCTGCCCTCTCCTTTTTGGCTTCCCCTAAATAACAGAGTACTGGGGCGAGCAATTCTTGAACATTTTGGTGAGTACACAGTGATTTGGGATCTGGGCATTCAGTTACAGAGGCCATTGACTGTTTTGTATGTAAAATCTGAGTTAAGCCAGAAACTTCATTCTTTAACGTGGTAATGACCTCTTCCATGTTAGCCATCAGGGATATGTGTGGCTGAAGTTCCAATGCACGAAGTTGAGGAATACTATCTTTGGGTTGATGCCATCGATCAATATCGGCTCGAGTACATTGTAGCTGCTCAAGAACTGTTTCCATCTTGCTAGCTAATTCAGCGAGCTGTATATTGATGGGTTGAGGTCCTACCCCCCCTGACGCGTGATAGATTCTTTCCTTGACTATTGTTGTGGGTAGTGGTCTCGATGACAGTTCCTTTAGCTCGCTGTAAGTGTTGGCTATGGTTTTTAAGGGGCCGTCCAATTCGAGATTGATCCAATTCTTGATCTGTTCAGCTGTCTTGAGAGCACCAGCTGTATTTTCTTCAAGTATTTTAAGTTTATCGGCATGATCCTGTTGCATTGCTGCAAGCTCTTTGGCATGGGCCCTCTCGCAACGTACTAGCTCTTTTGCGGCTCTTCCTTTTTCTTGCTCTAAAGCAACCATTTGCTTTTCTCGCGAATAGTATAGCGAAAGGACAATTTCGTATAATCCTTGGAGACTTCCATTTACCTCTGTTTTACACTCTTTTTTCATGTTACCCGCTTTCTCGAGAGCATTTTTGCCTTGCTGTAATATTTCGTTTGCTCGTTGTGTTGTTAGGTCCATGATTATGCTCGGTTCCTTCCCTGTCGCAGGCAGCGTACTTGCTCGTGCACTAGCTACGCTATCAGCATCTGACCACTCCTCATCAGAGCCCAAAAGCTCTTGTGATGGAATGGGGAGTCCCAAATGCAGTAGTTCCTTGCTAGGCTCATCACCTTCAGGAGCTGAACTCCTAGGAAGAGCCGTACAAGATTGCGCTCCTATCAGAGTTGTCTCTTTGCGTAAGGAAGGACCCGGTATTGACGAGGGTGCTTTACTTGACTTTAGAAGCGGCTCGCCTTTAAGCGAAGATGATTTTTGTGGCATTTTCTTATCTGCTAATTTTTTATCTAACAGTTTTTTATCTGTAAATTTTTTATCTGACATTTTTATTGAGCGTTTGGCGGTTTTTGTTTATTTTAGTTTTCTATCTTCAATCTGTTTATAGTCTTCTCCTTCTCTCACCACGTGCTCACTAACTTTGGATCGATTCCAAGCCACACGAGTCTTAATAGGAAAAATCTTAGCACCTTAATGTACAAAACTCAATAAATAGCTGCTTTTGTTGCAATGAAATTTGTTCCTCCTAGATGTACTTTCGATTTTATTGGCTGTTTTACATAAAAATTAATGTGTAAATTTTTTAATGGCGCCTAACTTTTAGACCCGTTGTGGCAGTTTAAAGTTCTTAGTATTCTCAGACTCGCGACCGCAAGGGCTATCCGGTGGTACTAATAAATCGGCCCTATCACAACGAGATCAGTGACCACGTGCCCACGTGGTATATAGAAAAATCACTGTAACTTCACGAAACAACACTGGAAAAATTTAGTTTAACCACTATTCAGGACAGGTCGCCAAGGCGCATTAAACGACCTATTGGAAAGTACGCCTCACAGATCGCTTTCAAGCAGCGTTTCACTTTGAATGTCTAAAACTTCGTCATTTTTAAGTTATTTTACTTGTAACTTTTAAACACTTTTAGTTATACATTTATGCTTTCTCGTACTTCTGCAACGTCAAATCGCGCACCGTTTGATATATCACTCGATGAGTTTGGATCACTTTTAACCACTTTTATAATTTATGCAACGCGGAGCGTCCCGGAATCGCTGCGCTCGGAACGGCTTCTGGCACACGACTCGATATCGGTCTGTTAGCAGTGAATGTGTTAACTGCTGCACCAATGACCCGCCCGCCCGGTGCAATGCCACGACCACAGAGTAAACACGCGTCGGGTTGATGTAGTTCCGTGTTTTGTCTGATGAGTCTGTGCGTCAGAGACCTCCCTTACCACTGTTTTCAATTATCAAAGGAGTAGATAATAATTATGATTCACGATATTCAAATGTAAAAGAGAGATGATGATATATAATGTAAGGAAGTTTTACTATCGATATGTAACGCTTACGGATTACTGAAACGATATTTATATATGTAACAGCGTTTTGAATTTCAATTACCATTAGAATTTTGTGGTCTGTTAGATTGTAGAAGTGTTTAAGTAGTTTCAGTATGCGGCTGTAAAAGTATCAAAAATGATATTACTTATGACAATATTTTGATGAGATGACACCAATGACACTTAGGGGAAAAAATTAAACTCTCGACACTGGCCAAATCCGCTGAGGGAGAGCCATATAACTATAATAAGAAATAGAATAGGAAAAAAAACGAATCAAATAATACCTCATTCGTCAATAACCGTTTAGGCTGCGCGCTAAAAACGTTATCCTCTTTAGTAATTCGGGTGAAAACTAGTTTGGTTTTTACTTAAAATTGGGTCAAACGATATTTATAAAGTTCGTCTGATGTTAATTAATTTAACCTTGGTTGTGAATCAATGCATAAGTGTGTCAAATGCACTTGTCCTGAGATCTAAGGTAGGCCTTTGCCAATAATTAGACATGATTTTGTCAATCACTATGCGAAATTGACAATTGTAACTATCAAGTAGGTCCATGATTGCTCTATCAGTCCATACAATTATCTGTACATGTCGTTATTTTTCAACAAATATAATCTGATTAATTATCTTCTATCTGCGTTAAAAAAAATAATGCTTGTTTGTTTCCTAAGCATTATTAAATTACGACACCGATTTTGATGGAACGTTGGTACTTAGGCTTGAGGACATCGGACAAGTTTTTTTTGTCCTAATCTTACCAATATTATAAATGCGAAAGATTAGATGGAAGGATGGACGTTTGTTAGAGTTCGCTTAAACGGGCGAACGGATCGCAATGAAAGGTATATAGAGCATAGTCTAGAACACATTGACTACTTACTTTTGTTTTTATTTTAAATACACGCATCTGGAATTGCGGATGTCTGTGGGTAGCGGTCGCTTCGCCATTTTGGCGGATTCGGGTGGCCGCTTGCTCGCTTAATACCTCATGATATAAAAAAAATATACAGACGAATTGAGTACCTCCTTCTTTTGGAAAGTCGGTCAAAAAATGGAGTCACGAAATCTAGTAATTACACAAAACAGATATCTACATAGATACATATATAAGTAGGGTAGATGAGGAGGTTCGTGGTGTTTTAGATGTGGTAACTTGCCGGCGTTTGTTTAAAGTTACTTTTTTATTTATTCGCTTAACCCGGATGGAAACAGGACACCGCTAGAAAGAAGATAACGCTGAACTTATCAAATAAATTAAACAGAACATACGAGTAATTAAACAAGACAAATCTAATATTTATTATATTGGCATACATACAAGTTTCATCTAAGTTTATTTTTAGCTGATAGTAAACTGCTGTTTTTATTTTACGTATTTGTTTAAGTAAATATAAAATATTAGGGTAATGTGATAGTATGAGCGTCATACGACCACGAAAAATCAGTTGGTCTCCTACTTACCAAGGTGTGTTAAATCATTTATCGCCGGTTTCCTAGCTACTTTTAACTATTCGTTAGTGTTTTTCTTTAGATAACTTCATGGAAAGCGTTTCTAATGAATCAATAGGTAATCTATATACATAAAATAAAATTGGAGTATCTGTTTGTTAAAAGAAAAAGATTTCGGGAAGATGATTTAAAAACGTTTTGTTTGTTTGTCGGCAAGCCGTGTTTGTTCCGGGTAATCACCGAAACGCCTGGGCCGATTCGACCGGACTTTCACTGAAGGGTAGCTGACATAGACGGGCATATTATAGGCTACTTTTTATCTTAATATCATCATATCCTAGTAGGTGGCATCAACCTGGAGTAGCGTAGCTGGAGCCCGTGACGAGATGATTCTATCTCAGCTGAAGATAACGCATTAATTGCAGTAACTTCAATACAATGTTACATGACAGTGACATCGTGAACATAGAGGTGAAATTATAAAGTTTAGTCACTGAAATACAGATGAGTACGACTACAACTTCTAATTACTAAAATCATCATCAACATCATCATCTCCTTATCCTACGCCCGTAAGGACGGCGCAACAGGATTTTGTCCTCCAAATAACTCTATCATACATCATCTCAGTCATCACTCCCTTTTTGATCATGTCACCTTTTACATCCATCTCTTTCTAGGTCTACCTCTACCGATGTACCCTTCCACAAAATCATGTGACTATGTTAACCGCAATCTTCAAATAATTAGGATCCTACAATTACGTTTCTTTAGAAATTAAAATTAAAAAAAAGCTCTAAACAACATATTAATTTATAAATTTGAATTGTTGGGGAGGGTATGGATAGCAAAAAAATATACGTTTACTTAAATTTGTCTCCTTTTCCGTTCTTTAAAAGTAAGCAAATAAATGTTGCAGATGACTCTGGGTAGCGGTAACTTCGCTAGCATTGCTAATAATGCTCGATACCGACCGTCTTTCATAAATTAGTCACACAAGATATTATCAATGATTCGTGCGGTACACGATTTTCTAACAATTCATAATAATTAACGTCTAGTCTGATTATTTTACGAAGTTCACAAGTCGGTGGCGTTATCATCTTTGAGACAAACACCACAATTCTACCCACAGACAACAAAGTAAACGATGTGTCAAATGGGTCGACGATCTAACACTTAATGTCAAGGTTACCAAGTCCTTTGGGTGATTTTTTTAACTAATCTCTACAATACGATATAGAATAAGAGCAAAAAAACTTCTCTCTTTAGTTCTACTAAAAAAAAAAATTAAATTCTATTTTGTAATCTGGAATTTTTCTTTTGATATTACAGACACTCCAATTTTATCATATGTATAGATAGAAGATAAAACAACAAAATTTTGGCAATGGGCAACGTACTCGTAACTTAGCGCGTATGCAAGGATGTGCTAAATCACTGATGCGTTGTTTATTATTTTTTACCAGTGTTCGAGTCGTACGATAATGTAGCAGTCGTATAAAGCATTAATTGCACTATTGAACATGCATCAAATGCCTTATGATGCATGAGTGTTGAGTTTAGTAAACACTAAGGCGGGTCAACGTTCCGAGGTTATCAAAGCTGGGGCGGCGCCAAACGGTCGCCGACGGTGGCGTGCATCTCGCGAATCTCACTAAACTCGCCGCACAAGGCTTCAACCTTAAGCTCTACTAAGCATTAAACAAAACTTTCAACATCCATTAGGATTAAAATTTGCTTAAAATACGCTACATCAAAATTCTCACCCATTTACAACTTATAGTTTCAGAGTACTTTGCTAATACACCCTAAGCTGTTATGAACGTAGAGTACCTTTTAGATTTTAGATTTAGGTTTTAAATGAAGATTATAACAGAATTCTACGGTAAGTATAATAAAATAATAATGCAGTTACTGAATATATGCAAAGGAGCGCATACTATTCAGTACATTGGCGAAGGCCTGCGTATAACATTAGTCTATATAAAATGGCGATGTCGTTATAAATACTATTTTGCTAATTTAATGCATCTTTGAATTAAGCATTTATACAAAAACAAATTGAGGTAGCGAAAAACAAAGAACTCGTTCAACTGAGGAAAGGAAAACTTCTTTTTCAATAATAAAATAAACATTTATTTTCTTACTTTCTCTGAACTTTTTTTATATTTCTAGTAAATCCACGAAGACATTAATAATTTGCTTGAATTTCTAATTTGATTCCCAACTTGAAGAAACTTAATTGAGCTTACAGCCTTTTAAAGAAGGCTCTACCACTGTTGAATGCTACACATATTTTGATCTACTCTAAATTAATGTAAAGGAGGGCGTAATGTTTTTATTTTAAAAAAACTTTAATAAATTATGGGCGATTTTAGTGCTAGTAGAATATAAAATTGTACAATAACCATTTGTGTGGGTTTTTTGATGAGAACATCTGTTGCAAAATGTAGCTTGAGTTTAATTGTTTACAGCTGTTCAATAATTCTGAACGGTGGCAATAACATTTGTAAAGATCAACGCCAGTTTTATCTTTATAATTACTTACTGTTGACCTCGTTTTAATCAAGGGCTTGGTTTGTCGCCAATCATAGAACCCGAAAAACTCTGATGTTCTAATAACTTTTGAGGTAAATCATACTATCATTACTAATATTATAAATGCGAAAGTTTAGATAGATGGATGGAAGGATGTTTGTTGAAGTTTGTAGCCTAAACGGCTGAACGGATTTCGATGAAATTTGGCATAGATGTAGAGGATAGCCTGGAAGAACATATAGGCTACTTGCATTTGTATTTTTAAATTCCGCGCGGACGGAGTCGTGTGCGAAAGCTATTAACTCAAATAAATTCTACTCGTATGTTGCTTTCTCTATCTCGCACTCTGTACTTTTCCCGTGTGGTTTTTTCTCCTTTTTCTTGTCTAGATGGCCAGCATTATAAAACATTCGGCTACTAAAAAGGTCGAATGTAAATCTTAATTAAACTATTGTCAATCAAACACGACGAAAAATTAATTTAAGAATTGTATTATAAATGACACCGCTTTCAATGAGGCTTCGTTATCAAACGTGAACAAAACACTCTTAGAAAAGTTATAAATAACGTTTCTTCTTCGCATGTCACAAAGGGCAAGATAAAACTTATATTTGTCAGCTTGTTATTATTTTTTTGACCGGTGTTGATAGATAGGTGTATACTTAAAATAACAATACTAGTGGTAGAGTTCGCTTTAACATTTTTGCACTGTAGGACCGGCTCGCCCGATGCAATACCACGATCACACAGAAGACAGGCGTGAAGTAGGATCAATTCCGCTTGCCCGTTTGCCACAAAAAAAGAAACACCAGTTTTACTTAGTCTACTGAACAATTTCATCGAAGTTTACATTTGCATACTAAAATGCTATTCGTGTCTTTGAATAAATTAATACCAGAGAGGAAAAATCGATAACTGTTCGCATCAGGGTTCTATTCGGAACTCAAATAAAATTTATGTTCAGAATTGAATTCTGTAAAGAAAAATCGAGTTTGAATTATATGTAGGGTTATTTATCTGAAATATTAACTGCTCAAAGCTTGGCGCCGTTTCTTGTTTAGCTAAATACAAGTACGTTTTAGGTCACTAGGTCGTTGTAAATAAAAGATAACTTTACAAAACATGTTAATCATCTAATTTAATACTAACTGTCGCCCGCGACAACGCATTTAATTGAAAAAAAGGTAAGCAGTATCTACTTCTTCTAGATTCTATCAGCCATTCAGCGATGCCACACTTAAACTGCAAATTCCTTATATGTTTTGACGATTATCAGATTGTAAGCGGCGCGCTTACGAAGCAAAGTATTTATGTTTCAGTATTTGGCCGTAAGTAAGATAAAGAATGAATCGAATATTATTAGACTTATTTGAGAGGCAGGTCGAGTTTGTAATTGATTATGATCACTGTCCCTAAGTGGACTTAAATGAAGATTCAACATGGAGCAATGTGCGCATAATGTAGCAGTAATTGCCGAATGAATATGAGGTCTAAGGTTACAATTCTTTAGAAAGTTACTTTCCTGTGGAACCACAATTATCGTACTATCAAAACACAAATGACAAAAGATTCTTGCAGTTTAATTTAATTTAATCTGTGTGGTTATCTACGTGTATAAAATCATATTGAAACATTTAGAAATTCTGCAACTAATAGTACTTGGTTACTCGAATTCTGCTGTAATTTGACATCTCGTTTTATTGTTAAAAGCAAACGAGCGACCGATGGCTTGAATTCGCTCCGACATTTCCTCCTCCTCTGCCAATACACTTCCCCATTCCATCCTTTCCTTATAAGGGCGGGATGGGGTGGACGAGTAAAATGATATAACAGTTCAAAAAGATTTGATATTCATATATATTATATTAAAAGTATTTCTTTACTTAATTTCAGTGAACTGAAGGAGAGCGTGTTTGCGAAGATGGACCTTGTGGATTACTTCAGTTTGGCAGACAATGTACTGACGGAGATGCCGCGACACGTCTTGAGGCATCTACCACATGTCAAGACATTCGATCTTTGCAGGAATAAGATTACAAAATTAGCCGAAGAAGATTTCAAAGTAAGTTCTATGTAGAAAATGGGGAATCCTTAAAGTGTTCAGATTTAGATTAAACTGGTCTTTTCACCATGTTGTACAAACAAACATGCAGTATTGATTTTGCAATTTTAATCCATATAATTTTAAAAAAACTTAGTAAATTTAACGTTATTTTGTTGTAAATTACTATGCTTTTATATTACAGGATATACAAGAAGTAGAGCATCTTGTTGTAGCTGATAATCAGATCTCGAAGATAGAAAGACATGCGTTACCCAAAGCGTTGAAACACGTTCACTTAGGCATCAACAAACTTAGTACATTGAATGGAGCATTGAGGGAATTGGAAGATTTAGAATGGATTTTTATCAACGCAAATAACTTGAAGTCTATTGATAATGAACTACCCCTGGTAAGTAAAGAAACACTTACTATAAAGTAACTTGAACTGACAGATACAAGATGAGGTATATTAACATGTGCGTTGCTGGACGGAGGCTGGGAGAGGCTGCTCCCCTCCTAGAGAATAGAATAATGTAAAAAAAAAACAGAATAACTACTTCAAAATAAAACCATATTAAAAGTAATAGCTCCCCTAGACCTAGCCTAGATGTATGGCTGGCGACGCCTCTGTATTTTAGGTAGAGTTTGATAAGTCCCAACTCTCTTCACTTTTTTAAAACCAAATCTTTTGTCTCCGTCTATTCATCTTTCTCTTACCGCTGCCAACCTTTCCGATTCTGCATCCTTTATAACATCTTTTTTCTTTGTAGTAATTTTGAATTACTATTGTAACACCAAAAGAACTTTCTCGATTACTACTATTTTATAAGAAAAAAATTATAACTTATGTACTTTCCATGAAAAATATGATAATTCTAAATTTCTAGAAAGCCAAGAAACTGGTATTGATTCACGCTGCACACAACGAACTACAAAACTTACCGAAGGAAATGAAGTTTATGCCATCATTGGAGTCTTTATATTTCTACGACAACAATATTAAATATCTCGACCGCGCTTTGCAAAAGGCACGGAAACTAGAAAGAGTTGGTTTGTCGTTTAATAAAATTGAATATGTAAGTACTTTACCATATTGAATTTTAAACAATACATTTAACTGTTTAACAATAGATATCATATTCAATTTACAGTTGGCGAGCGATGAATTTGCAGAAGCGGAGGTTTTAGCTGATCTAGATATTGCTTACAACCAACTGAAATCATTAAATGGTTCTCTGCGACCTCTCAAGTCTTTGCGTTATTTAAATCTCACGCACAATATGCTGACGGAATTCTCTTTGCTAGAAATTAAAGGACTGAAACGTCTGTCAGTCATCGACTTGTCGCATAATAAAATTGCTCATATCATTGGAAATATGGATGTAAGTTCAATAAGATTCAAAAACTATTTCGTACTGTTCGTGTACATATTTATATTATGTCCTTTAAATTTTCAGAATCTAGTAGATGTTGAAATAATGGTGTTAGAACTACGCCTAGACCACAATCATCTTACCAGTCTGGATGGAGCATTAATAGGCGTGCACGGTCTTCTAAGACTTAATATAAGTAATAATCAAATAACGCAGATAACAGCAGACGATCTACTCGGCTTGGAAGATTTAAAACTCCTAGATATATCAAACAACCAAATAACATCTCTTGATGAAACATCAAAGGTTTGTTTAATTAGGGTGCAGTAAATATAATTGTAGCTAGCGAGCTATTGCGAAATTCATTTTAATAAACTCAGTGTCGTGTTATTGAAGCGTAATATTTTTATGAAACATAAAAATTTGATGGCGCCGTGTACTATTTTCAGACGTACTTACCAGCATTGGAGGAATTGTTCGCACACCACAACAATATTACTGGACTAGATAATGGTTTCCATGGGCTACCGTCGATTTGTATGGCCGACTTCTCCTACAATCAAATTCGTTCGTTAAACTATAAGCTTGCAACGAAATCACGATGTACGATTAACGGTATACCCAGCTATCTGAAGATTTTTCTTCAAGGTTAGTCTCATCACTAATTAATGCTCAGCGTTGAAATAAACCAATGCATTAAATTACCTTTTCCTTTTTAATCGGGGAAATTAAACAAAACAAAATCGTAGCGCAAACTCAATCCAAAGGCGTGTATTTGTTTCTAGGATCTATATTACGTTTTAATATCCACTTTGCCAAGCGAAATAGTTGTAAACCTAACCATTTTTCTCTATTGCGCATAGCGATTGTTGCTACGATCTTTGTACTTACTATTTTTCGTTTCATGTTAATTCCGAAGGTTGATTCCTTACTAAAATTGAAAATATAGTCTGATTCGATCTGAGTTTATGTGTGCCAGATAAATTAATAAAAAAAACTATATGTCCTTAGTTATCATCATCATCAACGTCCTTGTTCCTATGGAGTGTCGGTACAGTGTGTGCTGCTCTCCCATACATCTATATCTATATGTCGTGTAGTAATTGCACGAATGCCTCGTTACAGAAAACCCAGTAATATGCGACGATCGTTACTACGAGTTATTGTCAGTGCTGGAGAACCTGAACGCGCGCGTCACCGGCACCACGAGCTGCCTCACCTCGCAGACTTCGGAGCCGCTATTAATGAGGGCGCTCAATGACATAGTCCCCGAAACACCCGTCATTCTCGTAACGCGTCTGGGCGCAGGCGTCAGAGTCCTGCAAGATAGTAAAGAGAACACGGCGCCGCAGCTCGAATACCGTCGCGTCGGTCCAGTCATCGGACAACTTCTACCTGACCGCGAAGGAGGTCTTCCTGTCCTTGTGGAGCCGCCGGTTACCCTGCCGCCTTCCCCTACCGATGTGGTGGTCAAGTGGACGAACCAAAAACCTCTGCGAGAAACCTCCCACCCACTCGCCGACCATCTCAGCCTCCGCGATCTGAATGCAACACACTGAACGTCACATCTTCAAGCCAACAGCGTCCTCACGGCGCCCCCTACCGGAGTGCTTAGGAATTATACTGCCACACCTCAAAACGGCAGAACTTTACTATCTGTCTAATTAAATATTCAATAGTTACCAATGGAGGTGTAAATAATATAGGTATATAATAATTAATATTGACCCTGGAAAAATTTATACATAGAATGCTTTTCGATATTCTAGTAATTGTGTATCTGTAGTTTCATTAATAAAATTAATGACTTACTATTCAACCTTTCGGATTAAAAAATGTGGCTTACTAATCTTTGTAATTAAAAAATGTTTAGCTTAAATGTAACTCGGCTCTCTTTGATTGTTTAATACTTGTGCTAATTAATGAAACTGTAGGTACCTAAAATTATTTATGTTACGTAATTTTATCTTAAATTTTAGCTGTTAGAGCTATTTATAATATTGTCCATTAACACGGCATTAGACCATTGATTTTTTGCTTCCATTGAAAATATATTTTCCTCTAACTACAAATTATATCGCTACTGCCGTTTTTCTGCTGTAACTCTTATTAATTTACTAATTTTATCAAATTGAATAATATGCGAAAACATAATCTCCACTTTTCGAAAATCGGCTGTCTGTAATCTCCTTATTCTTTTTTAATTAAATAATAAATGTGCAAATAAGTAATACAATAAATAATACATAATATAAATTATGTTTCTATTATTTCACGACCAGTAAAACTACTTGCAAAAAAAAAATATTCTGTATATTAATTATATTTAGGTTAATTATTATCAATCATTTTCTGCAATAATAAATAAGTTTTGAAGTAACAATTTTTTTAATTATATGTTTATTAAATTAAAAACACAGAATGATGTTGTGCCTAAGCTTATTCGGACTCAAAAACTAAAAGTTTGTAAGCAAACAAACATCGTTTACACAAAAGTGGAAAAGAGATCGCCGTATTTATTTTCATCGGAAATATCTAAGAAATGATAAACATTAGAAAAAGATGAGCACAGTAATTAAAAAATGACGTGTACCTTTTGTAAACAAACATTTGGTTTTCTATAAATGATGTAAACAACTCTTTTGAATTTATACGAATGTTCAAGAACGATGGTCAATATATCCACATAACAACCTCTTTTAAATTCCAAACCATCACTACAATACATAACACTAAAGGAGTGTGTCCTACGAAGTACGGAGTACAGGGACTATAAACAACTACTACTAAAAAAACATGACACTCAGAAGAAAAATAAGAATAAATGACACATGACGCAAATTATCCTTAAAAATGTTATCTTCTCTAAACTCTAAATAAAATGTAACTATCAAGGAATACAAATTGTGTTAAGTATCCAGCTCACCATCAGCTGTACATCCACACCGAGGAGTCCGGAGCCTACCCTAAGTTAGGACTAATTAGCCTTAAGCCATTTTAGCTTTACGCACATATTTAAATTTCTTGGTTTATCCAGGTTGCACCACAATGTTTTCTTTCAATCTAAGAACGACATATAAATGCATTTATCATCATCATCAGCTCACTATGTGTATTTACTGAGGGGCTCGGAGCCTTCACTGAGGGGTAATTAGGCCATTGGGAACCACGCTGGTCCACTGCGGGTTGGTTAAATTTACACATATCTGTGAATTTCATCGCAGATATGTGCAGGTTGCATCACGATGCCGTCACCGTAAGAGCGTCGGATAAACTTTGATTACATTATATTTGAAAATCGAAAAACATTGGTACGTGGTATGATTCGAACCTAGGACCAGCAGATAAGTTGAGTGCTTAACCTCGGAGCCACCAATGGCTCATCAATGGCACATTTTTTTATAACATAAGGTGGCAAACGAGCAAGCGGCCACCTGAATCCGCCAAAATGGCGAAGTGACTTAATCGACGCAGGAGAAAACGTACATAAAGAGGATATTTCCCCTTCCTATGCGGCTCCTCTAGCGTCAAGTCCACGTGGACTGAAGGGAAGGTTCCCTTCCCATCCCTTTCTTATAAAAAAAAGGGCGGGACGGAAAAAAGGACTTAAGTTGAGCCTCCGGCACCACACTCATCAGAGTCTTCACTTCACACCTGTCTTCTGTGTGGTCGTGGTAAATCACCGGGCGAGCCGACCCATTCGTGCGAAGATGTTAAAGCGGGCACTACCACTGTCAAACTCACAACTTTTTTTTTTAAATAAAATATTAGTAGATTTTTATTAATTTTCTAATATTTCCTTTAACCACTCCAACTAAGCTCTAGACTTGTGCTAGGATATGGTTCACGACAATAGTCGAATGGCGGGATTTGAACCCTCGACCTCAAGATCGGTAGTCCGTACCCCAAACCATTAGGCTATTGGCGCTTAATATAATATAATTTAATTTACATTGGTAAATGACCGGAATCAAACTAGGACCAGTAGATAGTACCTCTGCGCCACCGACGCTCAACGTTGAATTAGCTAAATGCAATTATTAACTTCTCAGACGAGTTATCTCAAGAAAATATTTGATGGATGAATTTGAACCCACTACCTTAAATAGTGTACAGTGTGACGAACAACTACTTAATTTTAAAAAATCTACTGGACTAATTAGTTTATTTCATATCCAAAAATTTGTCTTTACTAAAAAAACAGTTTTTTTTCTACAAAAATACTCAGTCGAATTAAGGGTTAAACGTTTAAATTATGTTTATTTTCAGATAAAAGGTTTATGAATAAGAACTACGTGTTAATATTCATAGGAAATTATCAGAAAATAGACAATAACTGCCATACTTAATTAAGGTGACATTGGGGTAGGGGGATGCAAGGATCATCTTTGTATGTAGTCGCTGCACCACTACATAGAAATTTCCTATCGGAACATGCCGCCCACTCAGTTTTCAAGTATGAAGAGTTTGCATGTGTGCATCGTATAGTTGCTTCTAAGCTTCTTGATAAAACATAATATTTAATATGGTTTAACTACTCTGATTATGATTTCACTACTGCGTTCGAACAGTTCTCAAGCTCTATTGTACTAAAGTGTGTTCTTGATCGCTTCCTCTCCTTGAAAAACATTGACAATCTTCAGTACTATCTAATCTATGCTTCTTTATTCTTATACTTATACTAATATTATAAAGAGGAAAGATTTGTGTTTTTGGATTTTGGTATGTATTTGATTCACGCAAAAACTTCTGGGGCTATTTAAAAAATCTTTCAAGATTAGATAGGTAATTTATCTGTGAGTAACATAGGCTAAATTTTATTATTACTAATATTGAGGAACCATTAATAAACAACGTAATTTAACTTTTCTCGGCTTTCGCTGCATAAACCATCAGAGGTATATAAAATGATGTATTAAGGAATTGTAAATATCAAAAAGTTTCAATACTAATCCTTATCCAAATAAATGCATTTGTTTTAAGGAGGATTTAATATAGAATAAAATTGTCCTTTACGGTATTTAAATCGGACTAATAGTTTAGAAGATATCGCGAATACAAACAATAAGGGTAGCCGAAAAATCAACTCACAAACTACCGGGCTTAGAAATATGGAATCTTGCATATAGATTTTTGTTACTGGTTGGTATATAGAGTTTTGTTAGGTTGAAATAAGGGGCGAACGTAAATTTTGTTGTTTTTAAATTCCACGCGGACGAAGTCATGGGCAACAGCTAGTCTTCAATATAGATATAATAATCGTTTATTGGGACTACATGCTAACATTGAATTAAAAAATAAAACTAAATCATAGTAATAAAAATTATTTGTCCGAGTATCAAAACGTATAAGCCGAACTTGAATTTAAATAGGTATTGATTTCGCCTACGCAGGTAGACAGGCAGTAGTGTGCTTTTTGCTTGTGTGTTGCCAGTGCAAAATGGCCGATTCTCAATATAAAGGGACGACAGGGAACGAAAATCGTCAGTTTCCAATTTGGCGCCAACATTGTATGTTCCTTGCGACATAGTCTTCTTCGATATTTAAAACATCCCCAGTGTTTTTAAGTAAGCTGTGATTTTGTTTGAGAGTTATTTTAATAAATTTGTTTTTCTGAAAAAAAAAACTTATTGATTTTTATCAACATAAATTTTCCTTAAATATTATATTAGAATTTCGATGAGTTCAAAAAAAGAGTGTTTAGACATTATAAGAAGAATAAATCGTGCTATTTTAAGATTCCGGTTTTCAAGATATCTTAGAGCCATTCAACGGGTGGAGGATTTCAACGGATATCAAAGGTTGCTGTGGTAAGGAATTATAATTAAAATGTTTAATATCAAATAACAATTTTCCTTATCATTAAATCGTAATATTGGTCACAATTAAATAAAATTTTGAATACAATTTATGTACACAATAAAATTCTCATTTTTGTTAGTTAAAATTCGAATTATGTGAAGTTGTTAACTTTGAACTCGCATATTAATTTTACGTGTGATAAAAATAATTTAACAATAAAAGTCCAATTATTTTGAATTCTCTGTTTCGGGTTGTAATTGATATGAATTAAATGGAAATTTTTACATTTACGACTTTCAATAGTTAGTGGTGATTCAATTGTCATTGTAACCCAAGTAGGTAAATGTTTACAAAATACTTAGCAAAAGGATAAGGGATTTTGTATTGTTTTTAATTTGGTGAAATGTATATATTTGTATTGCCATATGAATGAAAAAAAAATATTACTCACAAAATAAATTGAGTATAGCAACATTTGTATTTATCTGTGACAGAACAGAAATTAATAGAACTTTCCAATCGGTCGATTCTTTGTTCATTTTGGTTGAATTGTGCGAAAATTGATCACGTCCATTGCATTGCATCGTTCCATATTTGTTTAGCAGTGTATTACTCAAGTTTATAATGTTTCAGAAGAACGTAATGTAAATTTATAAAGTGAACAGTCTCGTAAAACTGTTGACACGACGTAAGCTGAAGTAAAAAAAAGAAATGAGCAAAATGGTGCCATAGAACGTGTAATTTTTCTACACCTGAAAGAAATTTATCCAATCAAAATGGCGCAGAACGCAGAGGAAATTGAAATTTCTGAAACTAATCCGAAGTCCCTCGTAGAAACATGTATAGACACCATTGCGCGTAATCTCGACGCAATTTCGATAAGAGATCCTGACACCCTGGTACGCAGCCTTAGAGATGATATAATTCTACCGGCAGAAGTCTGCGAAAAATTTATTGAAGTATTTCAAGAGAAACATGTTATTGATGATAAAATCGCGAATATATTTCGCGATACCGAAAGCACAAAAATCATCAACTTAAAGCTGCAGAACTCGACAGTGACCGTGGAAGGTCTCCTCTGCTTTATGCTTCATAAACCAAAAACGGTGGAGTTAATTCACTGTGTTGACTTGACACAGGAGGCCATCGATGTGATCAATGATCATAGCGATAATCTGGTTTCTCTTAAATTTGGACCGCTGTGTTACACCGGTTCACAGAACAGACTATTTCAGAGGGAGTACATCCTGTCCATACCACAACTAAGGATGCTATCCATTCAATGCCGCAGGGCAACTACCTTCCCATTATTACTCACCGTGCCACTGTACTGCTTGAGGCACTTGGAACTATCGGACTTGAGTCAATCCAATTACCTGCCCGCTTTGCAAGGCCTTGAGACTCTGGAGTCATTGGTCCTTTACAATGTACGGATTGAGACTGGACTTGTAGAATGGATTTCTACCCTGCATTCATTGAAACATCTAGATTTGTCTCAATCAAATGAGAGGTTGGGGATATTCACAAATCCAAATGTTATGCTAGCAAGGATGATGCATTGCCTCCCACATCTTATGTCTTTAGACATTTCGGGTACCAATTTAGCTGGGACGGGATCTACACCACCCCCGGAAGCAGAAGGCGAGGAACCACCTGAAATACCCCCGGTCCCTGTGAGGTGTGATATCCCTGGCCTTGTTAGTCGAGTGGACAGGCCTCTCCACTTCCTTGGGCTTTATGGGACACATAATGGGGCCTGCAGGTGGCATGATATTCCAGCCAAAGTGGTAATTTTTTAACTATTTTCATCAACTTTTCTTGTGACCTTTTCTATAGCTTTCTTAATTTTTTCCATTAAAACTAATATTCTTTTAATTAAATTCATGTGCTTTTTTAAATCTAATATGAAGTAGAGACAAATTTTATGAGATTTAATTGATCATTTGCACATTACATTTTTATTGATACAGATTACAGGTGATGCCAGCGAGGAACAAGTCCTGACCTCTGCAACAGTTTACATGGGTCGACCTGCGATGCTTGCTCATGTGCTCAACGATCTTTACTACCTGTTCCGTTATGATCAATGTGAATCAGTACATCAATCTCTTGCTGTAGTACTGGACGCAATGGCACGACATATCCCAGAGAAACATATACAAATATCTGGAAGGTAGTTTAATTTGTTTTGCATTAAAATATCTTATATACATCATATATATTTCTTAGTATATATGAAGACATTAAATATATGTTTATTTTTGTAGTGCCACCCTGTTTTATATTGTGAAAGGGAAAGAAAAAGATAAGTTGGGGAAGAAATCAAAGCATGATATCCTGAAAGCTTTGCTGGACGCAATGGAGGAACATAGGAAGGATGAAACTGTAATGAGGAATGGTTGCATAACCATCTGCCAGTTCAAAATACCAGCTGATGTGGTAAGTTTAATTAAGGGTGGGAATACACATGCCAGTGAAATGGCGTAGTTGGCAAGCGAATACAGGCACAAGGCAGCTACTGACGCAATTAATATAGTTCGTACTATTAACTTGAGACTCGGCTGGAATGCGACTCCCGCGCTGGTATTTTATTTTGTACCCATACATAGAAAATGACGTCGTCGACCCAGCTGTCAAGTTATTTGTTCGGGTTATAAAAATTGCCTATAGTATTGGAAGCTTCATGCAGTTGGGTGATCACCAGTTAACTTGACATTGTTGCCAAACATTGCTTTGGGCATAAGACATCTTGAAGCCGTCTATAGAGGCTGCTTGATACAATCCGTGTATGGCCCTTGATAGGTTTTTTTTTTATATTCAACAGCTGTGCGAGTATGAACGTTTAGTTCAAATGCTGCTGAGTTGCGTGCCCTACCAGAGCCAAGAGGGATTCGTTCAGCGCGTGTCTATCTATCTGCTTAACTCTCTGGCCTGCCAGGTTGATGGGAACCGGAAATTATTCTTGGGGAAAAGTGGCCTAATTGAGGTGAGAATAATTTACAACACATCCATACAATAAATACACTTCACAATAAATAATTAACTACTACGTGGTTTAGATTTTAAATCTTAATTTGGAGAGCTTTAAACAAGCTTAGAATTATTAAATTCCAAGCGGATAAAGTCGTATCAGTTTATATACCATTGCCAATGTAATTTCTATACTTTTCGATAATTTTGCTACACTTTTGCATAGCATCTTGTAGTCGCGAGATTTCGATATAGACGCGTTACAAACTATACAGACTATATTATTACAGTATAGTACTATTCAAACGTTTAAGCGACTTGCGGTTTCATACAAACGATTTTAGATATCACAGAGTCGTATTATACGGGAGCGTGGCACTCTTGCGCGCATTTTCCTTCACCTTTAGTGAGCCTAAGCTGAGCAAACATGCACTCGCGATTTAACATGGAAACGCTATAAAAGTCTGAATCGTGTTATACTAAAGGAGCTATACAGCTTCTGCTATACGATAGTGAAGCGATCTTTGATACAATTGTATTTCTATGCAGCGTTGGTCTACAAGCTAAAAGCGACTGTTCTCATCGCGAACACACCATAATACATTACTTGAAATAAAACTATATGGCGACAAACCTCGGCGTGCGATAATATCTAAAAATTTTAGTCTTCGTAATAAGACAAATTAATATATTTTTTGCTGGCAGATAGCTACTTTTGTATTGTTAACCTATGACCTACGTTGGCGCATTTTTTTAATCACTTATAGATTTGAACATGGCGGAGTGCGAATCAATCTTCTATCTATTTTATTCTTAGCTGCGCCAAAATGACGGTTTATGGTTTCTTTTTGTACCAAGTTGCTAGTTTTTTACCAACTAGTAACTTGATATTTATTGATTTTCTTACATTTATTTCGTTGTAAATCTACGTACAACACACAAAAAATAGTTATCTATTTTCGTCAAAATTAAAACGCAATATAACCGTCATTTACCATATTGAACTTTATTAACTATTCTCGCAAATCCGAACAATTTGACATTTAAGATTTAATCTTTGAACTTATTAATAAGATTTCCAAGAAGCGAACTATTTGCAAACTTAATTAACGTCTTAAAGAAAAGTTTGTTAATTAACTTGAAAAGTTTCTATTAAGTTGACAAATACGCTACGTAACTAACAAGGTTATTTCTATACAGCTTTGTGTTTGTGTGAGCCTGCGAATTGCTAACAGCTATACGAGTACATTAGTGATATTACTATGGAGTGCGCTAGAAGCGACGTTTGATGCGACCAAAGCTATCAATCGTCTGATATGTAAGATCGATATCTGAGCGAAACACAGAATTCATATATTAATGGATCATATATTAGTAATTAATATTTATTTACTGCAAAGAAAATTTTTCCCATACATTAATATAAAAGATTATTGGGTATCCATTAAATCATAGAATTACACGCCCAACTATCAACAAGGTTAACTCTAACTTATATCCAATACGATTTACTGATTTTGAAGAGTCAACCTTATTTGATTCATAGTTTTTGACCACATGAGTTAGCGGAGTTACTTCTTAAATGCGAGTCTTGTAGCAAACGTGTTGTACTTAATATTGATAATTTTGTATTATGCGAATTTGCACTGGTGATTACTAAACTTATGAAGCGTGCCGCCAGTTTCTATTCTAATTTGTTTTAAATAACAAAAATCGTCATATAGTAGAAGCGCTTTTTCTTTAATAAAATTCATTAAAAACTCTTCATTAGCGATTTCTAAGGAGATGGTTTTAAATCTTTATGTTTGTATCTTACCATTTGCCCAAACGAAATATGTTATTGTTTGAAGCGAAAATTTTACTTTTGTGTGATTTGTGTCTTAAAGTTGGTTTACACTGTCGAAACGCTTGTATCTAAACATTATTATTATCGCTTATCTCACGATATGTTTCAATACAATTGTTACGCACAGTGGAAACGAACTTACATGAAGCGAAACAGCGTAGAATTTTCAAATGTATATTATATAAGCCAAAGAAAACGAGGCGAAAATTGCAACCATTCCACTAACCGCTCGCGATGGTTTCTCACTTTACGCTTTACACAAATGCAATCCATCCTCATTCATATAAAAATAACCTCTTATTCCCTACAGCATTGCCATAGTAACTTGACATAAATTTCATCCTGTAATTTTCATCGTATTTAAAACATATTCAATAATTCCATCTTTGATGTTGTTCCAGAAAATGGTGCAGCTGATAACTTCACGTCACGAAAGTGTTCTGTGTGATGATGTGCTCGAGGTCGCCTGGTCCACGCTGTGGAATGTGACTGACGAAACGCCGGCCAACAGCAGTCGCTTCCTCGAATGCCACGGAATGGAGTTATTCATCGCGTGTCTTGAGGTAAATGGAGAATATAAAATCTTAATTATAAGTGCATAAACCTCATAAACGATTGAGTTTTCTATGTTTTATCTTCATATGTCATAGTTTACTCAATGTCGATGGCGTTTTATAGACAACTAGGTGTTGCTCGTGACTTCGTCCTCTTGTAATCAAAAAATTATAAAAAATCTCGTCTATGTTACTCACTGATAACGTAGCTTTTTAAAGATGAAAGAATTTTTTAAGTCAGCCTGTTAGTTCTTGAGTTATTTCAATAGATACAAAAATACAAATCTTTCCTCTTTGTAATATTAGTCTATGTGAATTGAAAATTAAAATCGTTTAAAACAAAGGCGAAGTTTGGGTGGCAGTGAGGCAGGTCAGTCGTCGAATGGCAGCCATAGTTCGACACAGCTTAGGTAGTACGTCCAGCAGACTGGAATTGTGCTGTAAATTTTAAATCAGTAGCTAATATTCTTATTAAAATAGAATTATCTCTTTAAAGTATATTCCTCTTACATGAATAGTACCAACTCTTAAAATCTATTGACATTTCATAGATTTGTATCTACTCGAACGATTATTAAATCAAATATATGTACAACCAAAAATTTCCCATGTTCACAGACTTTCCCTCAGAAAGAGGAGTTACTCCGCAACATGATGGGCTTGCTGGGCAATGTGGCAGAGGTGGCTGAACTGAGACCTCAGCTGATGGACACTGAGTTCCTTGATGTCTTCTACGATCTTCTAGATTCATCCAGCGATGGAATCGAGGTATGTTTAAACTTAAACTAGTGATAGGTGCAAGGTATTTGCTCTTTTTCGGCAATGGAGATGTATAGGAATCGTTTTTCTATTTCAAATTGCTAAAGAATTTCAACCTTATTGCCAACTTTCAGGAGATGTCTATGGTATAAATTATTAGGTGGCAATTCGCTCATTTACCTTATACTATACAAAACTGACATACTTAGAAAAATGCTTGTATAGATGTGTTTATATGTTCTATACATAACAGGTAAGCTACAATGCGGCTGGCGTGCTGGCCCACATAGCTTCTGATGGGGAAAAAGCCTGGGTGGTAGCCAACCCGTCAAGGAACGCTGTCCTCTCGCGCCTGGCCATGGCAATACAGACCTGGAACCTGCATGATGAAAGAAACATCAATTATCGCTCATTCAAGCCCATCCTGGGTCTTCTGAGTGTTTTCCACACTCCGCCATGCCAGCATTGGGCAGTGTGGGCCCTTGCTAACCTAACTACAGTATACCGTAAGTATTCAATTATAATTTGAATGTGATCTAATCAGTCATTAAATGGTCACCTGCTTGTTTAAAGCATGTTTTGAACAATTGCTCATTCCACTAAATCAAGCATATTTCTTTAATTATTGCTATAAATATCAGTTACTTCTATTTTGCTCATAGTTATATAACTGTTTTGTAAATTGCATAAATAAATAAATTACTCAATGCTTTTGTGATTGACTCGCTACACCATTAAAAAAATACTGTATTTGTTGTAATATTGGAGAAACCAAATATTTTGTAAAATGTTTTATCTACTTGTAACTGTCTCATCTCTGCCTTTTATTTAATAGCTCCTGTATTCAACCCATTTGAAACAATCAAAGATTTTATTAGTTTGTACGTCTTTCAGCACAAAAATACTGCAGCTTGGTGATTGCCGAAGATGGTATTTCACTCCTGAAAAAGATCATAAAAGACAAGAGGCCATACCCAGTGATTAAAGACCTGGCAAGCATGGTGATCAACAACTGCTCCCGCTACTCCGCTCAGGATAACGAGAACCCGGCTCCGGATCCTGTGTCTTATGACAATTAGCTATTGGAGTTCTTTGGAGAGGTTGACCCAGAGATAAGGGAATAGCAAAGGATTTTATTCCTCAGATGCGTAGCAATCTGGGCAGGAAGCGTCATGGTGGGCTTCATATCTATTATTAGTTATGCAGTAACCCACTAAATACATAACACGGCCAGTTTGAACTATACTTCAATGTGGAACAATGAAAATTGAGATTGCAGTTTGTAGAAATAGTGTAGTGTTTTAATGGTGATTGTGCTTACCGATGCCGTGTTATTGACGACGCTTTCAATCTCTCCGGACTCTTATGAGTGAGTAATATAAACAGTTTTAGTGTTAGAGTATAAATTTAAATGTATATCGGTTTCACAAACCGATTTTCACAACTTAGATATAGTGTTTGAACTTTAACTCATACCATGAGTTTGCGGAAACCTCACGTATAAACATGTTATGATCTCATAGAAATAGCATGTTTTTATGTGAAACAGCTAGTTAATCCACAGTTATTTGTCATATAGTTTGTTCAGTATTCTGGATAAGTGTATGTTTAAAACCAATTTGATTTAAAAGTATTTCACTCTTACTATATTTTATTGTTCAAATAGCATAGAATTTGATGATCGTATTATTTTATTACTCTATACTTTATAAGATCTGTATTTCAAATATTTGTATTGATAGTTTAAGATTGAATAGTGCACAAACACTAAGGAGTTTGGAATGCTTCAATTTTGATGTTGAAGACCTTAGTGAGTGCACCTCTATTTACTATAATTAGCGTATAAACATACATCACTGTACTAGTCTCAACATTACAATTTCATAAAATTAAAATCCATTTTAGTATTCTAGGTAAATTGAACATAGAATTAAAAATCCAGGATGTAAATTTAATTATACTAATATGAATAAAATATAAGCATGACAATGACAAAAAAAAATAATATTTAAGATAAATTTATTAACAAAAAATATTTGATCGTAAATTTTAGCGTTATATCTTTATAGTACATAAAAGTGGTTTTAGAGGTTATCTTAATAACCTATTTATTACCTATTTATTATTATCTTAATAACCTCCTTCAGATACATATAACTTATTCTCATTAATATTGAAGACTTAGAAAACAGAACATGTTTAAAACGAGATCCCAATGTTGACAAACAACTCATTTCAGCATAGCGGGTTACTACTGATCTTAAAAATTCTAATATCTATCTTAAAGATAATATATCGTAATTGTAGTTTTAAAGGTATGGGTGATTGCTTAGTAAAAAACCCTTTTAAACATTTTAAATATAATAGTATTGATGTTAAAGAATTAATTGAAAAAAATATAAAAGGCCAAAAAATATGTAGATTTTGCTAAAAAAATCTTAAAACTTCAAAAACATTAGTTACATTGTTCGTATGTAGATTAGATTTCATTGTCTTTAATCTTAAGTCATGAAAATTAATCAATCTCAAGTACCCAAAATGTCTTTCATTATATAACTGTCAAGTCAACTTTGCTTATGATTGTCGTCATACATTAGTAGGATCTCCCCCCACCCCTTTCTAGTTGACTTCTGTCAAGTTTATTTAATATAAGACAAATATATTAAGATTAATATTTAATATAATGAACGATGTAAATGAGATGGCTGCGTTCGGGTTTGGGAATTAACATGCAAATGTTGTACGAGGGATTTAGTATAAGCTCTGTGTAAATGTCTATATTATATTATATTATCTATGTTATATTATCTAGTTCAAATCCTACTCATAACTGTTATGTTAGAGCGCAACTCAGAAACCTTTTCATAGTCTATTTATCCTAATATGGCACCATTCTGTAAATATTTAGCTATACTATAACTTAAAAATTAATCAAATGTTATGATACCTAAATGTATCTTGTAGTGTTAGCCTAACCTTAAATTATTTGGTTTCTATTTTTATTAAGCGTCTGGTAAATAGATTGTTTTGTCAGATTTTACGTTTTTGTCAAATTATTTGATAGATGCAGCTTTGTTTGACGATTTTATCCATATTTGAGATATTGAAAGATTATAGAATTAGATTGATGATAAATTTGACAAAAGCTTTGACATTTACCAGAATGTATCTGACTAAATTGCAATGTTAAAATTTGATGCAATTAAAAATTATTGAACTATGTTTTTTGCTTACAACAAATTGCATTGGATGTTGTAAAAGAGAGTGTACCTAAGTAGACATAGCTTTTAGAGGTAGTAAATTATTATATTGATGTATTTCTATTATACACTTTTCTTGTTCTAAATGTTCCTTGCATTGATGGCTATTAGATGTTTGAATAGTGCTATTAGATAAATTCTGATGCTATCGCGATGTCTGCAGCTAATCTATTTAAAATATATATCTATTAAACAAAAATTAAATGATTTCTCAATTTGTTACACATAATTTTATCTATAGAAATTGATTGATGTGTTATAAAATTGTTTATCAATGACGAAGGAACCAGGAACTTTCAAGAGATATTTTATATCAAGTTGTTTTTGTTAGTTGAGTCAAACTTGTTTACTTCAAATATTTTTATTCTATAAGTCTTACTGCTTTAATATGCTATGTGATTTTAGAGTTGAAATGTTATTAATAAATTTAACCTATTTAGAATTCGTCTTTTATTTTGAATCAACGGTATCATATCCTATTCCTATCTAAATCATAAAAAAACTTAATAATGACGAAATGGTTGTGGGTTTGTGTAATGTAGAATATAATCTCAAAGAACACAAAGGCTAATAATTCTTTTTGTTTCCACACGGACGTAGTCGCAGGCGAAAGCTAGTTCTATAAAACATTGTCTATGATCTGGAGTAGAATATGAATTCAATGACACCTCAATTGTCAAAATCCATTCAGTTGTTTAGGCTAGAGGTCACTAAAAAGCTTAAAGACCCACATACATATCTTTCACCTCTGTGTGAACAACATTATCCTCTTATAGCTCGAGTTTAAGCGTGCGCACGCCTTTGACTAAACTTTCGCACAACTGTTGTGCGATTGTCGATTGCTTCGCAGCCATTTCGACTGTTTAGTTGCACAACTAAACATCGAGTAGTGTGGGCACCTCCATATAAGCTCATAGGAATCAAAGCGAGACAATACAGTTGTGGTATAGTTTAGTCAAAGGTGTGCGCTCTTAAAAGTAACCATTCATATGATTATGAAAGTAAATAAAACATTTCAAAATTTAAAAAGTAAAGTTTATTCATAAAAGGGTACATAAAAAAACTTAATAATGACGAAATGGTTGTGGGTTTGTGTAATGTAGAATATAATCTCAAAGAACACAAAGGCTAATAATTCTTTTTGTTTCCACACGGACGTAGTCGCAGGCGAAAGCTAGTTCTATAAAACATTGTCTATGATCTGGAGTAGAATATGAATTCAATGACACCTCAATTGTCAAAATCCATTCAGTTGTTTAGGCTAGAGGTCACTAAAGAGCTTAAAGACCCACATACATATCTTTCACCTCTGTGTGAAGAACATTATCCTCTTATAGCTCGAGTTTAAGCGTGCGCACTCCTTTGACTAAACTTTCGCACAACTGTTGTGCGATTGTCGATTGCTTCGCAGCCATTTCGACTGTTTAGTTGCACAACTAAACATCGAGTAGTGTGGGCACCTCCATATAAGCTCATAGGAATCAAAGCGAGACAATACAGTTGTGGTATAGTTTAGTCAAAGGTGTGCGCTCTTAAAAGTAACCATTCATATGATTATGAAAGTAAATAAAACATTTTTTTAATTTTTTTATTTCTTTTTTTATGTCATTATAAAACATTTTTTTTTTTTTTTTTTTTTTTTTTTTTTTGCTTACAACAAATTGCATTGGATGTTGTAAAAGAGAGTGTACCTAAGTAGACATAGCTTTTAGAGGTAGTAAATTATTATATTGATGTATTTCTATTATACACTTTTCTTGTTCTAAATGTTCCTTGCATTGATGGCTATTAGATGTTTGAATAGTGCTATTAGATAAATTCTGATGCTATCGCGATGTCTGCAGCTAATCTATTTTAAATATATATCTATTAAACAAAAATTAAATGATTTCTCAATTTGTTACACATAATTTTATCTATAGAAATTGATTGATGTGTTATAAAATTGTTTATCAATGACGAAGGAACCAGGAACTTTCAAGAGATATTTTATATCAAGTTGTTTTTGTTAGTTGAGTCAAACTTGTTTACTTCAAATATTTTTATTCTATAAGTCTTACTGCTTTAATATGCTATGTGATTTTAGAGTTGAAATGTTATTAATAAATTTAACCTATTTAGAATTCGTCTTTTATTTTGAATCAACGGTATCATATCCTATTCCTATCTAAATCATAAAAAAACTTAAAAGTACAAATAGTACACTGGTTTGTATGTAGCGTAAAAAAACATTAGATATTTTAGTAAAACAAACAATAGATTTACCTAAACTAGATAGGGTAGATTAGACAGTTTCCGACCAGAGGGGAGTTACGGTCCACTTAAGACAAAAACGCACGTTTTGGAGCTCTTACGGAAATTAATTGAAAGTAGAAAGTTAAGAAATATATTTAAAACACCTGAAAGTTAAGAAATATATTTAAAACAGCTATCCAAATTATTATTGAAAAAGGTGTATGATTGAAGCAATTAAATTTCAGCAATTGACTCGAATATTTCGATTTGCATTATATTCTAGAGACCCGTAAAATTAATATCCTTGATAATACTAATAGGACTTTTTTGGGTGTTCTTTACATTAAAATGGTAATTCAAATGATTTTGATTAGTTTCTGATATAATGTATATAAATATAAATAAATTTTACTGTTCAAAAAGGCAAGACAAATCACAAATAATAATTATTTTATAACTGTTATAGTCATATAAGGTGGACCGTAACTGTACCCCAGAGGTGGTCCATAACTATCTCGGGTGGACCGAAACTGTGCTTTTAGGGGTTTAATTTTAATTGACTAATATTTTTATATTTCATAAAATACCCAGTCTAAAATGTTTATGTTCGTGTAAATAAAATATTTACGTATAATAAAAACATGCTTTCATCTATTTTACTCTTCAATAAAGATAATTACAAAGAATTTTGTGACTCAATCTACAAAGTGGACCGTAACTATCTGATCTCCCCTATCTAGTTTAGCATTACCATATTACTACAGATTTAGTTATAGAATTAAAAAAATACAAGTTTTGGGTTCACCATAATTTTTGGAAAAGATTAAGAAATACTGACCTATTTCTAGTTTTTTTTTATATTTTTTTATGTCATTATAAAACATTTTTTTATAATTTTTTTTATTTCTTTTTTTATGTCATTATAAAACATTTTTTTTAATTTTTTTTATTTCTTTTTTTATGTCATTATAAAACATTTTTTTTTAAATTTCTTTGTCATTATAAAACATTTTTTTAATTTTTTTTTATTTCTTTTTTTTGTCATTATAAAACATTTTTTTTAATTTTTTTTATTTCTTTTTTTTGTCATTATAAAACATTTTTTTTATTTTTTTTATTTCTTTTTTTTTATGTCATTATAAAACATTTTTTTTTATTTCTTTTTTTTATGTCATTATAAAACATTTTTTTTTTAATTTTTTTTATTTCTCTTTTTCATCATCATCCTTCTTATCCTACTCCCGTAGGGTCGGCGCAACAGGTTTTTGTCCTCCAAATAATACGTCTATCATACGTCATCTCAGTCATCACTCCCTTTTTGATCATATCACCTTTTACGCAATCCATCCATCTCTTTCTAGGTCTACCTCTACCGGTGTACCTCCACATTCATAACTAACGTCCTTCTTGTTACATGCGATTCATCCCTCCTCATAACATGCCCATACCATGCTAACCTCTTACTCCTTACCTTCTCTACCACTGGGCTATTCTCAAACTTCCTCTAATATACTCATTTCGTATCTTATCCGTTCGTGTTACCCCACACATCCATCTCAACATTCTCATTTCTGCCACATGTAGTCTTCTTTCATCCGTCCCTTTTACTGCCCAACATTCAGATCCATACATCATGACAGGTCTTACGACGGCCTTGTAAATTTTCCCCTTTATTTTAAGGGGAATTTGAGGGTCGCATATTACTCCAATGACCTGTCGCCATTTCATCCATCCCGCTTTTATTCTATTTGTCACGTAACATTTTTTTTTATTTATTTTTTATTTTTTTTATTTTTTTTAGTAAAACACACATTATATCATAAAGTTTTTAACATGCATAGAGATTTGTTTTAACTGTATCAAAGTAAATGTTTGCATATTTAAAATTCTCAACATATTTATCTCAAAAAAAGTAACTCAATTTAAAACAATAAAAAGTAATTAAAACCAGATCAGTTAATAAATGCAAACTCTCAAAATACTACAACTTATCTCTTAAAAAGTAATAAACTACTAAAAAATTTTGCATTTAACATCTGTTAAAATTTATCAAAGTACAAAAATACAAAAATACCAAATATCACTGGTAAGATTTCATTTAGAAAAAAATAATTATCTTCTCTGAATAAATTTCCAGAAGTAAAGTTAACAGAGATGTTTGAATTAGAATTTAAAAAAAAATTAAAATGTTTTGCTCATCATGTCTTAAATATATACTAACATGCAAGAAATGTATAGAAAAACAAATCAAGCAGTTCTCTGTATGATGTGAAAACCAGTAATTGTTTCAACTGGATCACTCATTTCTCCAACTTCTAAAGAGAATGCTACGTCCTTCAAAATTCTGTTTGTATAAACTTTGAAAAAATTAGTATCCATTTTGCCTCCCCTTAAAGCTGTCGAGCATTCTGAATATTCCAATGCGGCTTCTTCAAATGTATATTTATTCGACAATATTTCAAGGCGTATCACTAGAAATATAAAAAAATCTTTTATAATAAACTGTTATAAAAACTGCGAAAATAAATCATATCATACTAACATTATAAATGCGAAAGTTTAGATGGATGGACGAATATTTGTTAGAGTATAGCCTAATCTGCCGAACGGATCTCGATGAAATACGTAGAGGACAAAAATAAAAATAATCCAGTTGTCTTATGAATTAAACCCGTTCGTGCACAAGGTAACGAAAATCTGCAATTTCGGTCCGATAAGTTGTTTACGCATTACAATGTCAGGTATCGACGTCACGTCACGATCGATACGAGTAAGATCGTCAATGAGATTGTATTAAGTCGCTTCGAAACTAAAATCGCAGATTTACATTGCCTTATAAATGAAGGGGATTACAGTTGTCACGATATTTGTATTTCAAACATAAAGTATAAGAAAAAAATAAAAACCTTTAGCGAGATTACAAGCATCAATTTGAGAGCGACTTTGACAATCCTCATTCGTTACTCTACATTGTGGAGTATGGCTGCTCTGCGAATACTTTATAAGGATATGACGAGATTTAATCCTTTTAGATCTTTTTTTTCTCCGTGGTCTTTTATTGTGTAGCCAAGACCCTTCATTTGTCTCTGGCGAGGCCGAATTATAGGGTTTTTTCAATTGAAAAGCGCCAGTTTTCAAATTACAATAGAAAAGTTGCCCTGAAACAAAATTTGTTTTCATTATTTTTATCATCCATGAAACATCCGTAAAAACATTAAATTGAACAATCTATGGGTTTTATTTTATTCAAATGCCTGCCTTTAAATCAACATATAAGTAACAAAAAAAACTACGTGCGCAACGTCAACCCTAATTTTGTCCACTGTGCTGTTTTGTGCTGTGTCGGCACAACCGATTTTTTCCACAATCCCCGCGTCCGCGAAATTCAGTCAGTGGACACGAATAAGTAATAGGATGTCCGATAAATTTGTGTCGAATTTCGATAGGTGGCGAAACGAATTTAATCTAATTATTAAAATTTATTTTAGATAAATCTTTCGCCGTAAAAGGTTACGAGTTTATGGTAAGAACCGTAGTAATGTAGTTGAATAAATGTATACAAAAATTGAAATAAGTTGTTTTTCAAATGTATTGACAACCCTATATTATTTGGTACTATGTTCATTATCACATGATTAATATTAAACAACAGCGTAGAAGATATTAAATACTGTAGCGAATCGTAATCAAAACATGCAACGAAGTAAACAACGAAAGAAGGTAAATATAAAATGCACATATCATAAATGTCAAATGTATTTGTTATGAATACAAAACTATGATAATGTAATGTAATCGATACAGATTTCGTTTCGTCCGCAAATGTTTCGCGTAAAGTCCAAAATGAGTGAACATTTAATTTCGAGTGGACGAAGTCGCGAGCAACAGCTAGTATACCAAAAGGAATCCAAAATAACATTTGACAAAATTGTTTCGGTTTCCCTATTACGCACCAGAAAAGTTTGTGTCCTTGAAACTCTGACAAACATCACGTACTTACTTTTCAAATTATTCGCATAATTCCGATACGCGATTTTGTAAGTGTTTTTATCGAATTTTCACCAAAATGACGACGCTTTTTTATGTTAGTGTTATCACTAAATCAATATTATGTTCCCGATTTCATGCATTATTTTACTGTTTTTGTTAAATTAATAAGAGCAAGTACCACAATACTCAAAGTTCTTATCAGAAAAATCGGTAAAACATGAAATGAACATTATGTTATGATTAAAATCATCTTATGTTAAAAAACACAAATAATTACCACTATTGTCGTTTGCTCGAAGAATCCATCCAAAAGGCACAGCTAGTTTTGGCGCCATTTATACTCTTCATAAAAAGGGTCAACTGGACTGTGCGCAATACTTGATGCAAATGTAAATGTCCACCAGACTTCACACAGAAAGACCAAACTGCATCCTTTTTTATCCCCACCCTTTATCGACATTATAGCATAGACAAAAAATGCAATTATATTAAGAAAATTTTATCAACTCACTTGTTTAATTATATTGTACAAATTATATTATTTTTCAATTAAAAATTTTAAGGAAAAAAAATTTTTTTTTTCAAAAACAGTGCCATAAATGTTAAATCAATTGACCATTACAATGTCAAACTTAATCAGAATTTTAAAAGATAAATCAACAAGTGTGGATTATACTATCGTGATTTAGTATTGACTTGTATGTTAGTAGATATAGGAAGTTGTCTAGAATTTTTCCTCCGGCGCACATCGTTTAGACGAAACGCGTAAAAATTGCTATTTATCTTTTTACTATGTTGTCGTATTGCATTTGACGGCGAGATATTCATGCAGCAACTCATACTGTTTGTTTTTAACTAAGGTCATCCTATTTTACTTCTAACTAAAATGGAAAGTTTAGATGGATGGGTGTTTGTTAGAGTTTACCGCCTAAATGGCTCAACACATCTCGATGAAATTTGGCATACATGTAAAACTAAGTCTGGAAAAACATATAGGCTACTTACTTTTGTTTTTTTTTGTTTTTTTTTTATTTCCGCGCGGACGGAGTCGCGGGTGATAGTGTTGTAATAAATACCAATTTGGTGTACAATGAATAAAACCATTAAATATTTTCGACTTGTTAATATTTCATCGCCCTTGTAACCCTCTGGCGGTCAAATTTGGATATTGTGGTAATTAAATATAAAAAAATTACATTAAAAAATATTATATTAAAAAAATTCCTGTTTTTGTCCTAGTTTATTAGCAAAAGCATATTGTTACTAGTGAGATTATTTATGTATGTTGCAATTAAAGACCCGGAGATTGTAAACAAAAGTTAAATGCGACATTGGCGCGCAGTGTTTTTATCAATTTCTCATTTCATTTATGTAAACAATTATCTGACAGCACTGACCTATGTACATACGTATATATATATAGCTATCTATAATACATGATATGCACATTTAATTTTCGAGATATACGCGTTGAACTTTGCGCGTAGTAGCGGCGGTGAGGATTCAAACTAGTAAAAGAGATTAAAATTAAAGGCGTGGATAGCCGATAATCTAGGCTAGGTTTAGGGGGGCATTGATCTAATTCTTAATAGTTTTAGACAATTTATTTAATTGATACTATCGTTTAAAACTCAGAGCAAGCCTTCTCGTCAGGACTTAGGATCGCGCGCGAATATCAAACCTTCTAATCACATTGACAGCTGTCAGTTAGAGATGTGACATTTATGCCAATAATCTAGTGTTGCGCCAATTCTACAGCGCGGTACTAATTTTATTTTTAACAGTAGTTACTATATCTAATTTATATTTAGAATATAACAGAATTGGCACTTAAGAACAGACGTGTTTAATGAGATTAAAGCATGAGCTGTCATCCAAGCGATTACCTATCCATTTATACAGATCTAGGTACTATTGATCAATCTACTATTATAGTATCATGGATGTTTTGTGCTTTACGTTAACACAATAAAAGATTTATATAAGAAATTTAATAGAAACGTGTTAAATTTAATATCTAATTCACTGTTACGGTTTATAACTGTAAATTGTTAATTGCAACTTGACCAAAAAATATAAGAATTTTCAAAATCGGACTACCAGGGAGTTATGCCGTAACACACATAAAAATCATACAGACGAATTGAGTACCTCCTTCTTTTGGGAAGTCGGTCAAAAATAGACAAAGGCAGTTAAATAAAAGATGTTTGTAATGCAACAAGGTATTGTTTATTAACTTTTCACGATACAATGTTTCATACACAACATGTTTTATATACAACATGTTCATAAACTTGTTCCAATACATGTATAATTTTAAACACATGCAATAGGTTACAATTATTTTTTTTAACAAACATGATTATTAACTCTATTTTGTGCTCAATACGTTGTTACCGTCACATTTGTTTTATATCTGCTAATATTACTTCAGGTAACATATAACGTTAGAAACGATGATATGTGTTTATCTCTAGTACTCATAAACTATTTAAATATCAAAAAGTAACAATTAATTTTTAAATATCACATAATATTCGTAAAAGTATTAATCTATAATAATAATTGTTTTTTTTTTATAATATCTTATGTGGTCCATTTTAACAATTTAGTGCTAAAAGCTAGTCACTGTGAAGTGACTTTATTTGGTGTTATTTTTTGTTATTTATCGATAAATCGTAGAACTTTAATATTTTATAATAAACTTTATATAGACTATACAATAATTCTATACTGAAATTATTGATGCCTAAACTAATTCTTGATTATAATAGAGTTTTAAATTTTAGATATTAAATAAATGAATAGTGCAGCTAGGTGCTAACGTTTCTATAAATTTTATGTATATTTTAATTATCAAAACTACTGTCGGAAACTAATTTTTATATAAGGCAATCTGAGGCAAATGTCTATAGCGATCATAATATTGCTATATCCAGTAACAATTGTACATAACATTTCATATCACATTATTACGGGTGACGAACTCTTATTTCTGATAATCGGAATGTTTTCATTCTCAAGCCGATCTATTACAAACTATAAAGCGATTAACCACAGCCGCGACAAAACCCCGATTTTTTAAAAAATAGTTTTCGAAAAAAAAGTTTCTAAAAATGTTTTATGTAAAATGTATGGGTAGAATTCACTGACTTCTATATACCATTGAAGAGGCCGTGCCGTTTATATTTGATTTTCGCCATTTTGGCGACTCGAAACTTGAATACATAGGCACATATATAGTCAAACAAAGATAAGAGACACTATTATCGCGGTTAATTTTAAGATAATATGGTAAACATATTTAAACAGAAAAAAATTATCTTGTAAGTTTTTTAACAATTACAGAGGGCGCTGGTGAGCGTTATAATTTAACTTTACTTATGCCCACCGAGTTACTATTCTCTAATATTCGTAATAACGTTTTCGTAACGTCATCGACAAAAAATACATTAGATTCATACAACGCCATGCAATACAACGCCATATCTCATACAAATTTTATCGATGACATTATCCACAAACATTAGTGATAGACCCTCTAAGCAGAAGAATAAGCAGTGCACTGTCCAACGGACATTTAGAAGTCAATGGTATAGTTGTTCAATTGATGTGCGTACACTAGCTGCTATCGCAGTGTGTCGCGCGCCGTCAAGCGGCACGGACGTGTTATTCGTTCAGTATGCAGGTGCGCATCAGAGCGTCCACCACCGCGTATGGGTCGCAGTTGGAGGCGGGGCGCCTGTCCTCCAAATATCCCTTCTTCTCTTCAGCGACCGCTCGCGGTATCCTGATGCTGCTAGCACGGTTAGCGACACCTACAGAAACATTTTAACACAAAATTAATACCAAAATTGGCAGTACTTGTGCAATTACGAATAATATTAGTCTCTCATTTTCATCATGACATTCTCATTCTGAAGTGGGGAGAGGATTGTCGAAGGGGACGCAGAAGGGGAAATGTTCTCCGTGCGTCCCCTCTCCCTATTTAAGGTAGACAAATCTGCAATTGCTAATTTCTGTGAGATATAGTTTTTTTTATTTTTATTTTAGTGAATAAAGATGTCCGCTTGCTCCTTTGCTCATAATATAAAAAATAGTGTGCGTAGATAAAGAAATTGACCAAATTTCATTGAAAAAGTTGCTCTTATTGAATTTAGGAAGTGATAATGAATGTAATGCAAGTTCTCTTTCTAAGTACCCACTAAGGGAGACTCATAGTGACCACTTACCGGCGCTGAAATCATTAATACTGGCGGTTTCGTGAAGGCCTGTCAGGCGACGCTCGTTGTCTTTGCCACCACGGGGGTCATACACCTTGATATGCTTCATGTGAACCTTCGACAACTTGTCTATGGCCTTCTCAATCTCACTGGAAATAAAAAAACTGTTATACTATTGAACATTTACTTGGAGGCATCATCATCTCCTTATCCTACTCTTGAGGGTCGATGCAACAGGTTTTTGTCCTCCACATAACTCTATCATCCGTCATCTCAGTCATCACTCCCTTTTTGATCATGTCACCTTTCACGCAATCCATCCATTTCTTAACATTTACTCAGACTAAAAATTCAAATGTGAATTTTTTCTCCAAGCAGAAACAACCTAGGTCATTTCCAATTCATAGTAACATTAGAAAGAAATACCAACCATATATAATTAAATTTTTAGTAATTAATTTGTGTCATATATTTAAAAGTAGGCTATAAGAAACCAGTCTTATACATCTTTATCCTTAATACAACTAACCTCAAAAGACAATCTTAATGTATGTCAAACACCTTCCGTTTACCTCAACCTTATTAAAAACAAGGTGAAACAAGATAGGTACATGTAATTACTGATATTTGCATTAATTTTACAATTTACTTCTTGATTATACAATTATTTGCAATGTTAATAAAAGTTTGAAGTTTAAGATTAGATATATGAAAAAGTGGAATTAATATAAACTGATACAACTAACTTTTTGCAACTGATTTTAAATTTCTACAATAATATTGTCATCCTTACTATTCATTTTGAAAAAGGAAGTACAAAAAAATAAAAAAAAATACTCACATAATACCATTCTCTTCTCGCATCTTCTTAGTAGAGAAGTTGGTGTGTGCACCAGATCCGTTCCAGTCCTGCACAGGCTTGGGATCAAAGGTCACAATCACACCATACTCCTCAGCCAGTCTGTGTAGGATGTAGCGTGCCATCCACAGATCATCGCCAGCTGTCACTCCAACTGATGGCCCAACTTGGAATTCCCACTGCGACGGCATCACTTCAGCATTAGTACCAGTGATTGGCACACCAGCATACAAGCAACATCTGAAAATAATAAATTGCATTGTTAAGAAAAAAACAACAAAATATCAGTCCATCATACTAAGTTAAGTTGACTATGGACCAAAAGTTTCGCTATTGTTTAATTAATCTATATAACTAATTGACATATTAATACTCATAATATAAAATGACTTGTTTATGCCAGTGGCTACAACTGCAGAATTAAAAAAATTAACATATAATAGTAAGTAGTGCATGTGTTCTACCAGACTATGTGCTACATAAGTGCCAAATTTATGTGAGCCCTTGGACCATTCCACAGATACCTAGTAACAAACATCCAGCCATCCATCTAAACAGATTTATAATATTAGTAAGATGAAAATACCATTTAGTATTTCCTTAAGGGATATCTATTAACTTTAATGTTGATCTCTAATGAACTTGTATCAAAAAGGTTTTAAGACAAACTTACTTATAATGGGCTTCAACTAAATCCCTTGCAAAGACTTTGTTGGCACCAACACCACAGTAGTAAGGTCCCTGGGGTGGTGGAAAACCGCCCGGGGGCCAACCGAAGGGCCTAAGGTCTGAATCTAACAAGATGTACTCCTGTTCAATACCAAACCAAGGCTCATCATCTTTGCACTTTTCATACGCTTCCTGACATTTCACACGGTGATTGCTTTCTGTTGGAATTAAAACAAAAATCATGTAAAACAAACATTTTTAATTGACAAATAAATATTTCAATATACTTTTATAAACAAATAAGATTTTGTTAAGTAATATTAGGAGTTTAAATACAGTTAGTGATATTTTAACCAAGACAACCACTTTAAACTGCCATTAATTATATACAATTTATAGAAGCATATTTTTGTGTCTATGGAATATGGTCTTACCTGTTGGCTCCATATTGTACTTGTAGGTGTCACACATGACAAGAAGATGGTTACCACGACGGAAAGGATCCCTATAGAGGGCGCGGGGCACGAGGTAAGTATCCGAGTTGTGGCCATCTGCCTGACCCGTTGAACTGCCATCGAAGTTCCAAACTGGCAGATCTGTGGATATACATTTTCATATTTAATACTATAAAAATATCGTTATGGTTTTGGTATAATAAAAGTCGTTCTCTAACAAATATTAGATTTTACTGAAACGAGTAACTATTAATGGTAATGATAAAAAATGTGTGTAATACATATTAAAACTTATTAATACCTCATTGTATACGATGTTGGGCACCTGCAGAGCTTTCAATGCCATTTTAAAATAAATATTTGTCTTGCTGAGTGAAAAAGATAACAAAATTCATAAAGGTAACAAAAAGTTTGTTCTGACTTTTGACACATTTGTCAGTTTGACGTTTGACACTGACGTATAGAGAGCGCGGGCGGGAAAAGTTGTACCCATAGATTAAAAAATCAATTACTTTTGATGATATAAAAATCTTTTGACTATTGTCTTTTTGTAGAAAGAAAAACACCTTTTTTAAGGGGCCACATACTACATGCATCCTGGTCGCCCTATGGGCATAATATGTAGTGTATGTGTAGCAATATAAAAGTCGATTATGGCGCCCCCAAGCGTGGTTTTTTACCTTCGTAATATTTTTACTAGTTGTTTTTAATTTAATACTAAGGTACTTTAACATTTTAATATTACAACTATTATGAAGTATAATTTTATAATGCGTTGTTAAATGAAGCAAAGAATCTACATACGTATACAAAATGGTATGGAACTATTAAACTATTACGGAACAAAAAATATCGCAAGGTTTGAATGTATTGTAATCTACACTTCTATGATTGCTGGGAGCTTATTAGGGAAACCTTTGAAGTTTTCATCAAAACTGTCCCTGTTAAGTTTCTGCTCGCAGGGGATGGATGCTTCGCGGCCATCCTGAGGGAAAAAGTACGGTGACGAATATTGGTCCACATACGACCACTTCAAGTCTTCGAGAACTGATAGTTTATACTTCGTGTACATGTTTTCGAGGATTCGTGTTAGATTGTCTACAAATTAAGCAAAATTTATCTGTATTTACACATAAAATAGAACCCAATAAAAAGACTTTTCCTACTGGGTGTTTATTTAAAATTTACAATTCAATTACAAAACATGTATTGCGCATAATTAAATTATTCTTAACAATTCTTAGACGAACGTCATTATTTCCCAAGAGCAGTGTTAGAATGATATATTTTTAGAGCCACTTGCGCAACCTTTATTTGTGAAGAACCGTCAGTTTATTAGCTCATAGTACGCGTTACAAATCACCGTTAAGCAACCCTGTTTTAATGAACGTAGGCGTCAGATCACATTCTACAACATAGAGGGAAAAGCAGTTCTTTATCAAGCGATTCAAGCCACTTATTTTTATCTTAAAAGGCACCAACCGCATGCATTTCATCTCCATTAGAAATTAAATCAGCCGCAACCAAAACCGAACCGATAAGAAAAAAAGTCAGGGTTGCCACAACGATAAATTGCAATTTAAAGTATCAATAGTACTAAAGGCTCACCATAAACGAAATAATAGATCATTGATTTTTTAATGAATAATATCAAAAAATCCTGATATTTTGCTGAGAAAAATACTGATACAATCTTAGTAATATACAAGTAATAGTAACTAAAAGATTTGAATTTGTCATATGAAGTGCACTTATCGAAAACGTGTAAATATATTCGACAACCCTGACAAGGCACGTGAAAGTTTCGTTTCGATACATTGCTCCATAGTTTTAAAAGCACGTGGATTTTGACGAACGTATCGGCATCGTTAATTCCATAATTACTGAAGTCTTAGTTAACCCATAATCGTACTGTAGGTTGATTCCGACATAAGTCGATTTTATATATTTCCCAGAATATAAATAAATATAAATATACATTGAGTTGGTATCAATAGTATCCAGCCAGGGGGATCTGCTTTTTCTCTACAAAATTGAGGTCCGCCATACACGGGCCACAGTTAACAGTTGCCTCGAACAAAGAAAAATAAAATAAACAAATGAAAAATAACTACGCTTTTATCGTTCTTAATTCAATTATTAATTATGTTTTGTTTTATTGGTAGTAATTTTAAAGTGGATTGAATTCCTTCAATTTCTAAACATTAATAAGGGAATTTTAAATGTCACTTGTATACCGCTAATCTCTATTAAATAGACAGGTTATAAGGTGCGGTAGTTTGTGTCTACTTAATTTTCGCCATTTTGGCGGTGACGGTTGCGGTTTTGTAGCGGTGATGAGATAGATTAAACAGTATTCACAACAGATGCGTTTAAGTCGAAAGGACGCAAAAGCCGTCGTTTCTAAGCAACCGACTATTTATTTGAGAGACTAGAGTTCGGTGTTGTAAACAAACACTATTTCGTACTGTTTTCGTTTTTTTGATATAGAACAAGAGGGACGGCAATATTGTTGTTATGTGTTACAGCAGTGGAGACTGTTAGGTATTTCTAATTTATATACTGATACCTAGGTTCTTTATTCGAATCGCTTGAAATAGTGAAATTGGCATTGCGCCGTCATTTAACTGCAATAAATTAAAAGGAAGCGTGTATTTGAAATTGCTTCACCTAACCTTTGTTTATTTACGGTGCTCGTTAAATATTAATAAACATGTTTATTGCCGGACGTTAATTTTGCAACGTAATTACAAATGGCGTCGTTGTCAGAGGATCCCTGCATGTACCTAATGCAAATGTAAACATTCTATATGTCTAGTTAAAAACTTTTTGTGGCGACATAATATAAGTCTAAAATATGTTTCAATTTGAAATAATTACGATTTATCTCCTACCTATTTGTCACTGCTTATTTTACAAACGTAACGACAGGTGGCGCTTCCAATCTTGTTTAATTGTTTTACGTTTTTCTTTATTATTTTTTTTATAATATGATGTGGCAAACGAGGAAGCGGCCACCTGAATCCACTGAAATGGAAAGCGACCGCTGCCCATAAACATCCGCTATTGCAGATGCGTTGCCTACCCTTAATTGGCGAAGGAGGAGACGCACATAAAGAGGACATTTCCCCTTCCTAAGCGTCTCATCCACCGTCAATTCCACTTTTCCTTCACATCCTTTCCTCATAAGAAAAGGGTGGAAAGGGAAACGGACTAAAAATTAGGCCTCCGGCACCACACACATCAGACGAAACGCGGAATTGCTTCCACTTCACGCTTGTTTTCTATGTGGTCGTCGTATTTACCTGATTGATTAATAACGACTTTAAGAGCTTAAATAGGTATAATATACTATTATATACGTCAACGAAATCTGATAATATACACAATGGAAATGTCGGTTTATCGGCACTTTATGTTCATTTCCAATTGTATCAAGCAAAAAGTAATATAGGAAGAAAACGGAATCATCTAAAAATCTTTAGAAGCTGTTGTGTTTATTTGCTTCAGTAACCTTGAGTTGTTTATGTAAATGTAAATTAGTCATGTACGCCATCATTACTTAAATTTAAAAGTAATTGTGTACGAAAATTTTCATAACGTGTAATTGTCCATCAATTGTATAGCGATTTGCATTAGCATATTTTAAAAAGGCAAACATTACTATACCTACAGACCATTTAAACCAAATTAGTGACACTTTATTTAATATTATCATGTAAAAGGTTTAAGACTAATTTTAAAACATTGTTTTCGATTACAAAAGAGAACCATCGTCAAAAGTCTTTAGGATGCTAATTACATACGTAACAACATTAAGCGTAGGCAGACCCGTACACAGATAATACATGTTTAGTTTAATTTTAAAGAAATAAAGAGAATATTTAAGAATAATTGCGGAGTAAATGTAAGTGTAGGAAGTTTAAGGGCCTGTCCCACCAAATTGTAAACTGTCCAACAACAATCCAACGTGTAAAATATGTACCTTATCTGACAGTGACGTTTTTAAGCTATCTGAGCCTCTATCAGCCAGTGGTGGGACTGGCCCTAAAAGTTTTAAAATTCGCAGCACCAATATCTGCTGCCCTTATTTCACACGAGAGACAGGCGTGACGAGTGATTCCCCGTTTCGTCTGATCAGTATGGTGCAAGTCACTTTGCTGTTTTAGACTTTCTTCGCCACTTTCTACTATGAAAATTTGTACTCACCTTTGGGTCGTTTAGGGATGAAGCTTAGAGTGCGGTCTTTGCACCGCAAGTGCTCCCCGGTGCCGTCTATCCAGATGTAGGTGGCGAGCACCTTGTCTCCAGGGAGGGGGAGGTCATTGTACCTGCCAAGCAGGGACTTTGACAGGACCGCATTCGGTGAGTTGGTCAAAACAGGGCCCGAGAGGATTTTCGGATTATCTGAAATAGATATATTTCGCTGAAATTTTTATAATAAACATTTAAGTTTATAAACGTAGTGATGTTGATGTGATAACAATCTATTGAAACGATAATTATTAACATTTTGTGATATATTAAATATTCAAGTACAAATTACGAAGACTTTTATTAAACTGAGTGCATGATAAAGCTTTTTACTAATAAGAACTACCGTTGTTTTGATTAAGAATTTGAGAAGCTATGTAATTTTATTTTAAGACATTCGTAATGCAAGTAAGCGACTAAACCTTCCACTTGCTACTGAAACTACAATTATAGATTTGTTAACATTGTCACGTTTTCAGTGCTGACTTTGTGATCTAGAAAGAAAATACATGGAACAGTTCTAACGACCAGTCTTTTGAAATGCGATGACACACACACACCACACACACACACACCACACACACACACCACACACACACACACCACACACACACACACACACACACCACACACACACACACACACACACACACCACACACACACACCACACACACACACACCACACACACACACACACCACACACACACACACACACACACACACACACCACACACACACACACACACACACCACACACACACACCACACACACACACACACCACACACACACACACACACACCACACACACACACACACACACACACACACACACACACCACACACACACACCACACACACACACACACACACACACACACACACACACACACCACACACACACACACACACACACACCACACACACACACCACACACACACACACACACCACACACACACACACACACCACACACACACACCACACACACACACACCACACACACACACCACACACACACACCACACACACACACACACCACACACACACACCACACACACACACCACACACACACACACCACACACACACACACACACACACACCACACACACACACCACACACACACACACACCACACACACACACCACACACACACACACACCACACACACACACACCACACACACACACCACACACACACACACCACACACACACACACACACACACACCACACACACACACACACACACACACCACACACACACACACACACACACACACCACACACACACACACACACACACACACACACACACCACACACACACACACCACACACACACACACCACACACACACACACCACACACACACACCACACACACACACCACACACACACACACACACACCACACACACACACACCACACACACACACACACACACACACACCACACACACACACCACACACACACACACACCACACACACACACCACACACACACACACACACACACACCACACACACACACACACCACACACACACACACACACACACACACACACACCACACACACACACCACACACACACACACCACACACACACACCACACACACACACCACACACACACACACACACACACCACACACACACACACACACCACACACACACACACACCACACACACACACACACCACACACACACACACACACACCACACACACACACACCACACACACACACACCACACACACACACACACACACACACACACACACACACACACACACACACACACACACACACACACACACACACACACACACACACACATAACACTCAAAAACGCTAACGCACATAAAAAAAAATGTATGTAATTTTTCTTTTTCCTTTGTTTTTTATTTGTCAATTTTATGTTTTTCTTTGTATTTTTTATTTAGACACGTATGAATATGTATTGCTCTTCATTCAAGGTTCTTCGTTCAAGGGATTGGCTCCTGCAGCAGGGGAACCTAGTGCAGGAGCCACGGCTCTCATGAAATATATATTTACAAAAGTGAAATAATAAAGGATTTTTTTTTTAATGTATTATTTCTTGTTAGGTACATAAGGTCAACGAAATTTATTTATTTATTTCCACTATAGAAGTTTTAAATTAATATATGTGTTTTATAATAGCAAACCTTTAAAACGAACACCGCCTTTGTCTTTCATTGAAAGTTAACTATACACATGAATTCAACCAATAATCATATTATATATTCACATAAAAAGTTCTGGTATATCCAAACATAAATACTGCATTTTATCTCACAACATGATTCATATTTGAAACAAACGAAAGATTTCGATAGGCGTAAATGCAATGAAATATCGAGGCAAAATTGATTGTTCAAATGTCATTGACATATTGACATTATGTTTTTTTTAATGAAACAATTTAACAAAAGGTTTGTGTCTTAAGTCCAATGGATTTCAAAACAAGTCATTTGATTAGAGTAACTTTTTAATTCAAATGATTAACAACGTACCTTCAATTTTTCCGTGGCCCGCGTCAGACATTTTTACAGCTATCCTTAGGTCCTGAAACAAATCAAAAATTCCAAATTTATTATTCATAAAACTTTCTTTTCATAGAAGAGGCAATAAAATACATTTATTTGCTGGTATAATAGAATATTTCATTATTGCATCAATAAATCATTATTGTAAATCAAGTCAAGTACATATCTGTAAAACGTAATAAAAAAAATAAATCTGAGTAGCCTATGTGTTCTTCCAGACTATCCTCTACGTCTATGCCAAATTTCATCGAAATCCGTTCAGCCGTTTAGGCTACAAACTCTAACAAACATCCATCCATCCATCTAAACTTTCGCATTTATAATATTAGTATGATAATGTAATAATTACAGTAGATACAGTACTTGAATCATTGGCAATAAATTGCTTAATTTGACTTCTTTAATACGGGACATTTGTAAATTATTTTTGTTTATAACCATGCTGTATGTAACTTAAATATTCTAGGAATGTTCTCACCACAAACGTCACAGCACAATTTTTTTTAATGTATTATTTCTTGTTAGGTACATAAGGTCAACGAAATTTATTTATTTATTTCCACTATAGAAGTTTTAAATTAATATATGTGTTTTATAATAGCAAACCTTTAAAACGAACACCGCCTTTGTCTTTCATTGAAAGTTAACTATACACATGAATTCAACCAATAATCATATTATATATTCACATAAAAAGTTCTGGTATATCCAAACATAAATACTGCATTTTATCTCACAACATGATTCATATTTGAAACAAACGAAAGATTTCGATAGGCGTAAATGCAATGAAATATCGAGGCAAAATTGATTGTTCAAATGTCATTGACATATTGACATTATGTTTTTTTTTAATGAAACAATTTAACAAAAGGCTTGTGTCTTAAGTCCAATGGATTTCAAAACAAGTCATTTGATTAGAATATCTTCTTAATTCAAATTATTAACAACGTACCTTCAATTTTTCCGTGGCCCGCGTCAGACATTTTTACAGCTATCCTTAGGTCCTGAAACAAATCAAAAATTCCAAATTTATTATTCATAAAACTTTCTTTTCATAGAAAAGGCAATAAAATACATTTATTTGCTGGTATAATAGAATATTTCATTATTGCATCAATAAATCATTATTGTAAATCAAGTCAAGTACATATCTGTAAAACGTAATAAAAAAAAATACTCGTTAAATGTAAAACCAGGCGTTAACCGTCCGACATAAAATTTCCGAAAGCTCGTAGCCTCAAGCAAACCGGACTTCGATAAATGTTTCGAGGACGACACGTTTTATGCATCAAATTAATGAACCAAACAGAGAATTATATTTTATACAAACTATGAATGAACCTTAAACATAACGGCATTTGGTTGTTTGTGTTATTTATTTTCGTTTGTCGCGTGATTTAAAAGTTATCGTATAATCGTAAAAATGAAGAAAAAAATATGACAATGACCTAAAATCCCTTGTTTGTAACCGACTAATGCTGGGTTTCTGAAGTTTCCAATTATTTTGTTTTTAACTAGCTAGTGTTAGGTTAAACTAAGTTTCAACGTAGTAAAACTCGAGTTACAAAGTTCAGAAACGCATTTCATAAAGTTATCGAACCAAAAACACTAACGAATGGTTAAATGTAGCTGGGAAACCGGCCAGTATACACGAGAATATATTATTAATAAGTGCAATGTTAAAAAAAATTAAATACAGCCCCTTCGATGAGACAAGCCAAAGTCTTATGATCTCAGGAGAGGTTCTTGACGAGTCTACCAATTTTTAATAAATAACATCTGTAAAAGATCAATATTGCCCTCCTATTTTATTTAAAATAAAAAAAGAAAACAATTCTGTTCTTCTGTAACTAGCTAAAATTTTCAGTCACTGACTCATTTTTATATTACAAATTAAAATATGTGTACTCTGATAGTAAATATCTTAAATATTTTATATATCACATATTTTATGATATTATCGCAAAAAGATATATATTTTTTTTCTCAAACTTTTGTATTTTATTTAATTAACAATTTTACTATCCGATCCTTTTATTCGAGACAGGTAAATATTTGAAAAAATGTCTTATATACTAGTTCTGCGTTTATTTATATAATTATCCTTGACATTTTAATAAATATTTATTGTAAGAATGTATTATCGCTTTATATGGTTTAGGTAAGAATAATAAACTTGCTGTTGATCGCGACTTCGTCCACAGAAATTAAAAAAATATAGCCTTTTTTTATATTATAACATGGCAAACGAGCAAACGGCCACCTGAGTCCGCCGAAATGGCGAAGCGACCGCTGCCCATAGACACCTGCAATAGCAGATGCGTTGCCTAACCCTAATCGACGGAGGAGACGCACAACAAGACGATATTTCCCCTTCCTATGCATCTCCTCCACCGCCAAATCCATTTTTCCTTCCCATCCTTTCCTCTTAAGAAAAGGGGTGGAAAGGAAAAGGGACCAAAATTGGGCCTGCGGCACCAAAAACCTATATTACTATATTACTTGGCAATAACTTAGCTTTTTAATGGCGAAAGAATTTTTGAAATCGACCGAGAAGTTTTCCGTATTTCGCAACGCATTATGAATCCTAAAAACATATTTCACTCTTATTGGAATATATTCAGCCAGACCTAACTATTAAAAACATGATGAATAACATTTTTTAATCATGAAAATGTACTGAAACTATGTTGTCTAAAATGTTAGTGAAAGCTTTTATCTTTAATGCCTCATTTTGATATTCACTTAGTATCGGCATCGTCCCACCCCTTCTTATAAGTCACCCCGAACAAGCTTTTCCACTCTAATTAACTAAGGCAATTTATGTAGAACAAGCTAGTGTAGTAGCAACTTCGATTGTAAACATTATAATTAGACTTGAAGGGAAAATGTATCTCGTAAGGAAATTGTGCGAACTCATGAAGATAAAAAACACAGTTAAATTTAGCATAAGTGGGTTAAACAATTGACAATCAACAACAACAATCTTACTAACATTATAAACAGTTTTTACAGTGAGATTTGAACTAGTCAGACTGAAAGTATCATATTTATTTAAATAAAAAAACTAGCATAGAACATTTTCGTATTGTAGGTATAGTTTTCATACTTATTGTCTTTTGTGTTATCTATTTTGTATGTTAGTAACGCAGACAAATGATAACAGTTGTATATTTATTAATCTTGATAAATATGTAAATCACATGAGATAAACTGTAGTTGTTGACTGATAACGAAAGTCTTTCGGAAACAAAAATAGACGATGACATGTTTAAATTATAGATAATGTTATTATTTTCTAGTGTCGTTGCTATGGAAACTTATTATATGAAATAGATACAATCACTCGATTTTTTTAAGAAATTAATAATAAAAAATTACAAAGAAAATATAATTTAAACTTAGAACCCACGCCATAAAAGCTATGTACATGTATCTATGGTCAAAATTCACAGAGCTGGTGTTTTGATAAATTAGAAAAAATATTTCTTCGTACTCTATGCTTTATAGAGCGGCATTACAAACAGGAAGAGGCCTCGGAGCGGTCGCGTGTTGAGAATCAATTCACTATACTACTTTGGGCAAAGTGCCAATCGATCTCAACCATACGTCGACCGCGTTTCGTGTCAAGAGCAATTTCACAATTCACAATTTTCCGCAGAACTATATTGCAGTAAATGCAGACGGTCGAAAAATTCTTTGCAAAATCTTTACGGTTTGTACACTTGCCTACAAAATTGTAATAAACTATATGTATTTGTGACAACAGATTTATTACGCTTCAGTCAAGGTCACCTTCAGTAATCGTACACTGCCGCGGAAAAGTAGCTATACATGGAATCTATTGCAATGGAATGTATTGGCGAATGTGTTTTATGGAAGACTAGCTGTTGCCCGCGACTTCGTCTACGCAATATTAAGATAAAAAGTAGCCTATAATATGCCAGTCTATGTCAGCTATCCTTCAGTGAAAGTCCGCACGAAATCCGTTCAGCCGTTTCGGTGATTACCCGGAACAAACGCTGCTTGCCGACAGATAGGCAGACAAAAATTTGTTAAATGCGATTTTCGTTATCAGCAACGCAAATACATCATCTTCTCGAAATTTGGAATTTTTCTTTTGATATCACAAACAGACACTCCAATTTTATTATAGTATATATAGATACAATTTCAGCACCAGACTGCAACGAAGTTGAATCCCGAAAGGTATCCCGGCGCAGTCGCCGTTGCAAGTAAATCAAACTTATATCAACTTTCGAATATAGAGGCAAGTCAAATATGGATTGTCTGAACTCAAATAGATTGGTTAAATAACTTAAGATTTCACTTGAAAACGTTTCACCAAGATTTTATCGGAAGGAAGTAATAACCATTTTTAGTTTATTTATTTTACTTTCTATATATACAAAAAAACTGTATAAAAAACATTAACAATTGTTTTAATTAGATGGTTATGTCTTCAAGTGATTAAAATTTCACAAGTTCTGATTACATTCTATTTGGGTCACGAGGTTAATACTACGAGGAGTATAATTACTTTAAAACACGATGAAAACAACGCTATTATTAAGACTGTAATTACAACAATAAGAAACTATTTCTATAATAAAGTGGTATTGCTGTAAAATTTACGAACAAAATACTCCGGAGAAAAACTTTTCTTCACATAATTAGAATGGAAGAAGTTCGTTTATTTAAAAAACAAAAAAGGCATTCATTCGGCATGTGCGGTGTTCACCGCCGGTTTTCAATGAACCCTAAAACCGAACGGGGAGTTTTACAGAAGACAAGAAGAAAAAAAACATGTACTTAATATTACACTTGGTCACAATTAGAAAACTTTATCTAAATCTATATCTATACTCTATCTATATCTATACTATTAAAATACTTATATACTTATTATACTTATATATACTTATTTATACATATTTATACTTATTAAAATAAAGCGTAAACACACACTTCTTTGTTGCCTAAGATGTCAGCAATTACAGCATATTTTTGAATAATTCTTTTTTTAATAACAAGCCCTACACTTACGTCATGCTTTAGGCTATATATTTTCACGCCATTAAACTTAGGGGGTAAATATTTTGGATAAAAATCCTAATGTGGGAAAGAGACCATAAGTTGCTGCCAACATCCAGAAAGAAAAGAAAAAAGATTGCTAAGGTTTGTCATGTCATGTCATGTCATTTTGACATTTGCAATTGATAATTTGACAAATGTAAACAATAAAATAAAGTTTTTATAATTTTACGCGGATGAATCCGCACGCGAACAGCTAGTGTATTATATAACCTATAGGACGTAATATTACTACAATTTATCTAACAATTTTCACAGAATATAAAAAATATAAATAGCGTAATTGCCGTGTAAGTATTTAGCGAAACTATAGTTAAAGTATTAGTTTTCGTCGTACATTTAGAGATATAACTGCGTATTATTTGTCACCAGATAAACGGATAATCCTATGTAAATAACAAACAACTGCGACAAAGTCAATTAAAAAGGCGTTTATTATGGAAACATAGCTGAGAAGTATAATGGACGGGGAACGTTATGTTTGTTTTCATAACAACTTCAATTCAGTCATAAGTAGATTTTCGGACACACGTTAGTTGTTCAAAATGTTATGTGGGAATTGCGATTAGTCACATAGACACACACAATTGAGTACCCACGAATTTGTATGATAAATAATGAAGATGTTTATAAACATTTATGAAATACTAGCTTTCGCACGCGACTCCGTCTGGTATTAAAAAAACAAAAGCGAAGTCGCGAACAACAGCTAGTAAATAAAGTACTTATAAAGAAAGCAATGTGGTGAAGATAATATTTAAAGTAAAACATAGTCATAACAACACAATCATACTTCATACTAATATGCGAAAATTTAGATAGATGGATGGATGGATGGATGTTTGTTAGAGTTTGTAGTCCAAACGGCTGAACGGATCTGGATGAAATTTGGCATAGATTTAGAGCTTAGTCTGGAAGAACACATAGGCTACTTTCTTTTGTTTTATTTACCACGCGGACGGAGTCGCGGGCGAAAGCTAGTCAGATATAAAACAAGTGTTTAACTAAACAGTGTCTATATTTTTTGTGCTAATACAGTTAGAAATTGTTATTAAGTGAATTAAAATGCAATTACTGCAATAACCTTAATTGCGTCATTGTATGTACGAGGAACGTTCTATCGCGGTGTTATGTAGTGAGCAAATTGGAAGCGCCTCGTGTCGTTGACCTACATATAAAAGTTCAAATAAACTCTGCAGTGTAAGCCATTTTTGTAGCAAACTAGCTTATTATTTATCATAATTCTAAGACTCTAGACTATATGTTTTACGCTATTTAATTTAGAGGGGGAATAAATTGGAAAAAATGGACATGCGCGAAAGACAAAAAGTAAACAGACCAGATTGCCATGGTAACGGTCATTGTTATCCAATGGCAAAGGCCTTCGTCAACATTTATGCATTTGAATTTCGATTTATGTAATTGAAAATTTTAAAAATGTAAACGATAAAATAATATTTTTTTTTGTAGATTAAGTCCCACGGAAACAGCTAATGGTAGGAACCTATATACTTAAAGTGTATTACCTATATACCTATATAATAAACCTATATTATAAAGAGGAGATTTGTATTTTTGTATGTATTGAAATAACTCAAAAACTACTTGGCCGATTTCAAAAATTCTTTCAACATTAAAAAGCTACGTTATCAGGGAATAATGTAGGCTGTATTTTTTAATTTCACACGGACAAAGTCGCGAGCAACAGCTAGTATAATAACATACATGTCATTTATGACTGTTATTGCATCGATTGCTGTTTGTATAAGTTTATCAGGAACAAATGTTCAATAATAATAGTTTTATCTATGTAGGTTAAGCACATATAGATTACATCATCTAATGTTACATTACAATAACAAAACCATTTAATTGATAGATCTATTAGGTTAGGATTCTAATTTTTATATTAATAATCAATAACTTTAATAGCTATTTATTTTACCGATTAATTTCGTGGAGTTATGTAAAAAACAAAACTAAATTTATTTCAAGGGCTCCGTAAATCTTTTTACAGGATACAAACATTTACGCTATTCTATACTGTTCTATGTTCCAAATATGATTAATAAAACATTATTTGTTTTGTTATTTTTACTCACTTTAAAGTTAATTCATTAAAGTGAACATATGTGAACCTACATACGAAAATATACAAACATTTTGGCAGCGTTATTCTCTCTATTCAGAATTTTGTACCGTGATACAAACGTGAAGGAATATTTTGTGAAAATCCACTGCAATGCCAGATTGTGCTGTTGTTTTTTAGTAAAGAATAACAAAAGCCATGACTACAATATCCTCCAAAACTCTACAAAAATTTGTCTTTCATTTCCACATATTACTTTTAGTTGTTGAATAACATTTTTTGTACAACCCAACACTATTTGTATACGTTTAACCTTAGATATTTAAGCAATAAGTTTATCTAAGTAGCTTATCCGAATCTTTGTGTTATCAATCTTGTTTAGGTCAAGAACGTTTTGTCGACATGTTGCGTAGTGAAGCCATCGAGTCTCGACCTCAATATGTTTACTACAGCTACGCACAAATCTCTACACAACTTTACGCACTTTCTATGCGCCTAGATGCATCTAGAACTAGTCCTGTCGAAATTAGTTGTAACATAGTAATCGCCACTCGATCTAGACTACGTCTAGGGTTTTCTATTTTACATTTTTAGATTATATAGAGGGGCACGCCAGCCTCATCTGCCCTCCCTATAGCGACGCACGTGGGTTGTATACAATTTGGGCGTAAGGAAAACGTGTGTACGTGTTTATGCGTGGTTTTAATAAAAAATAATACACATTTCTAAACGTGTAAACGCGCTTCAAATTGCCGTACATTTCGGATGTGCGATTGTTTGAAGCTGTCCGTGTACGGCGACCCTTAGAGATGCCAGGGTCTTGAAATGTAAAGGTCAACTTGGAAAACCATAAATTTTGTTTATCTGTTTCTTCAATATATCAACACACATTTTCGTACAATTCGGTAATAAAAATGTATTATTGATACAATAAAAACAATGTTATTCTTTGTATTTTTCCTTTAAGCACAAAGAGTATTTTTATCTCCACAATGGAATAATATATTCAGCTAACAGCTAAATGGTGTGTAGCATTTGATTAACAGTCAATTAACTCCGACCAGTAAGGAACATTAACTATGCAAATTGCATCACAAAACGTTTGTTTACAACAACAATGGCTGTGATACTGAGTACCCGCTTGTTCTAGATTATATATGAAGTTGATTCTTCTGTAAAGGTCACCCAAGGTCAGTTTATAGTCAAAGGCTTTAATATAGTATTTCAAATAAAATAATCATTTATTAGATGACTGGCTTTCGCCCGCGACTCCATCCGGTGTTAAAAAACAAAACAAAAGAAAGGCCTATGTGTTCTTTCAGACTATCCTCTACATCTATGCCAATTTTATTTATGACTAGCTGATGCTCGCAACTTAGTCTGCGTGAAATTAAATAATATACACTCACTGATAGCGTAGCTTTTTAATGGTTTTTCTGACAGAAATCGGCTGAGTAGTTTTTATGTTATTTCAATATATACAAAAATACAAATCTTTCCTCTTTATAATATTAGTGGATTTACCATATATAACAGACGTACGTAATGTGTAAATCATTATTTTTCCATTAATTACGAATGTTGTTTGTAATAGAATTGACATCGAGTAGGTATTATCGCTTATCATTAGCGTTTGAATAATAATCGTTTTCCGATAGCACGTTAAACAAGAATGCGTTAATGTATTCAGCTTATTATTGTTTACGATAAATATAACTACGCATTTGTTCTCTTAAATAATCTATGACCTTATCTGTTTCTTTATATTTAGCATTATATTAAAATTTCACAAAAAAAAATGATTATCTTCATTATTGTAGTTAGAGGACGAAAAGTGCTTTTACATATCAAAACTCTGCAATATTTTATGATAAAACAAAACAAGTCTTTCGAGAAAAATTTAAAATACCTTTATGATGACTAAGATGAATGAAATCAATTAAAAGTACGGTTAGGAAAAAAACAAGTATACCTAAGTCACTGACAATAAATACACAACATTGTGTATGTTTTAATTAAAAATCAGTAACCAATATCAGCTCGTCGCTGCCACAAAAATAAAGGAAAGATTACAAATCAGAGTTACATTTATTGAACGTTTTCATACGAAAGTTTTCAACAAAGAAAATTCTACAACACGAAACACGTTGCCCTTATTCCGCTCAGCTGTTCTATAAATATAGTTTGTAAACATACGTATATAGTCCTACCAGCTTCTCTGACCCGGTGGAAACATATCACCTAAATCATAGATTACACAAAAGACATGAATTGCTATAACGGAAAAAGGATTTTATGGCACTATTTTAACATTGACTGGGGCGTCTGTGTAATAGTTTAGTTTCTATTACCGGGCCAGATAAGAGTGTCTAACTAAGTATAATGTCGAGTGGCCGTACGTTAGGTGTGTGACCCCGTGACTCACGGCCATTTTTATTTTCGCAGCGGAACACTGCGTGCGGGCATTGCATCCGATCTTTCCGTAGTGACGCACTAACATCGTAATGAAGAGCCGTATCAACAGACTTTGACCTTTCTTTTGTTTGTTTCTAAACAAAGAAGCTAATAAACAAAGCTTCAGTTACGTTTGTGATTCTTATGTAACTGTGATTAAAGAAAGAATGATTCAAATATTCTAACTACCTACCTTCTTAAAGGCAGTCATTAATTGTAAGTAGGTCATACTAAAATAAAGCTAATGTTAGAATTTTATCTATTTTGGAAGGCTCTTTTAGCACATGACAGTCCAATTATTACGAAAATAGTTTTTTTTAATGTCTGTTAAAGGAGATGAAATGAGGTATACGAAATTCAGAGTAAAAAGTGACGAAACTATATTATTTTTTGTAATTGAGTCGTTTTTCCTTTTTAGTGGCTTGTTATACATATACAGCCTTACAAATAAACGCGGTATAAAGTTAAACTTAAGAATAAACTGAGTATAAGCAAAATTTGTACTAATATTTGCTTATATTTTAACTTTATACCGCGTTTATTTGTAAAGCTGATAAAGTCTAAATTATTTTTTCATATAAATTACATTTCTACATTCGAATTTAATGATAAGTACCCTCAATATTACAAAAATGGGCACAAGCTATATAAGCGACGAACTGACGATAAATTTAATTCCTTATTACATGTAAATAAAACTTGAATTCTGTTTTTCTCAGAATTGCATAATAACATCAATAATATTATCCTCAATGTAATAAATGTTATTTTACAACATAATACTAAATTAATGTATTTATTAAACTACCTTGTAACGAAAAATAACTATTAAATTCAAAATCTGAAATGACTCCATCAAAGTGAAGAGTTAAACATTATGCATAAACTGAAACAATATTTATGTACGCAAGCCACTGAAACGCTAGTGAAAAACCATTGAGGTTTATTTAGCGTTTTTTTTTATATAACTAGATTAAATTGTTTTGTATTGTTAAAAGAAAGTAAAAAAAAAAACTGAAAAACTACAACTCCACCCTCGTGGGGTTTTCCATGGACCCCAGGCGGGTGACTTGTATGATGGCGGAAAATAATGTAGAGGGGTTCACAAGTCGAAGGACAAATGTATCAGTAGGGGGTTCATAGAACCCCCCCCCCCTACTGAGACTGACGATATTTTGAAAAAAGGTCTACGAGCTGAAAGTTCGGGAATCTTTTGCCTAGACTAGATGTATTTATAGCGTACACATCGTGTAATTTTACTTTACTAATGGCCGGTTTCCCAGCTATATTTAACGTTAGTGTTTTTGGTTCGATAACTTCATGATATGCGTTTCCGAACTTCATAACTTGAGTTTTACTCTATTGAAACTTAGTTCAACCTATTAATAGGTAACGATAAATAAGTGGAAACTTCAGAAACCCAGCATAAATGTACTGAAAAACTTCGTAACTAATAAACAATTCTGTGCAAATAATAATCGTTACGTTATCGCGTAAAAAAGTTGAGACGCTATCTTAAAGGTAATTATTTATATTAATCCGTATCTATTATAACTAAAAATAAATTTTATTAGCGTTGAATGAGGCACGTGGATCGGGCAAGTCTTTGTTGTAAGAAACCCGGATTACATTATCTTATCGTTTATTTAAATAATATAATGGGATTTACAATCTTAGCCTACTTATACTGTATCTGAAGATACCAAAATGTCATAATGCGGATATTTTTATATTGTGAAAAAGTTTTTATTGATTCTACAGTTGTGCAATCAATGTCCTTTATAGCTCAATGGTTAAGGGAACAGAGTACGATTTTCAGCTAAGCTAAAAAATATAATATAATAATAAATACACAAAATATTATATCTGTCTACCCTATTACATATCACTTTGTGAAAAAAATGTCAGTTTATAAAGCCTAACCCAAAATACACGTATTATTATTATTTTTTTTTATAATATTATATAAGGTGGCAAACGAGCAAGCGGCCACCTGAATCCACCGGAATGGAAAGAGACCGCTGCCCATAAACATCCGCAATTGCAGATGCGTTGCCTACCCTTAATTGACGAAGGAGGAGACGCACATAAAGAGGACATTTTCCCTTCCTGTGCGTCTCATCCACCGTCAAATCCACTTTTCCTTTCCATCCTTTCCTCTTAAGAAAATGATGGAAAGGGAAAGGGACTAAAATTAAATTTTAGTGTTGAGTAACATTTTTTATTTTCTTGGTAAAGCGGGTATTCTCTAAAAATTATAAACAAAGTTATTTATATTGCCAGAGTAGCAATTTTTTATAAAGTTCCTACACGTATTTTAGACATTTTATGTGATATAAAAGGGTATAATGGAGTATTAAAAGAAATTAGATTTGTAAATGTAGAAAAGGCAAAGAATATTTTTTCAGAACCTAATTAGTTTTTAAACTCTACGATCGAATAACTACGATTATAAGATAATTACAGCGCTTTTCCGCGCCATAGAAGATTAGCCGAAAACTGTTGGATATTATATTCTTCGGAATTCGAAGCGGCATTAATTTATATTTTTATTTAACCACTTTAACTTCGTAAATGATACATTAAAAAAAACACTTAAAATATTATTTTAAGGAGATATAAACTTCAGCAAATAAACTAACAACACAAAAGTGTTCATAAAAATTAACGAGGGTAAGTAACATAAACTTTGTTTTTACGTTCACTTCAAAACGATATTACTAATTCATCGCGAACAAACCTCAGCGAATCCCTTTTTTCAATTATTCAATCCCCAGCAAATTAATTATTCAAGCTCTTGAAGCTTATTGTTAGTATATGAAGTTAATATTGAAATTCTTTTTATAACATTTAAAACACGGTTTTCTAACAATAACCGCACGCGTTTTAAAATTAAAAATGTTACTCACAGGTTACGAAAGAAGTTTTACGAATGCCTCGTTCGATGGTCGGAACTAGTGCTTAATAATACCGTCTCTAGTTTAATAATAATTAAAATGATTTGTAATACAAAAATAAATGAAAGTTCGCTAAGCAATGCAATACATAGCGAGCGCATTTTGATGCACCGGCCACCGGGAGATTTGGCCGGTGTTGTAATTCGCAATGCAACGCTGATGGTGGGCTAAAGGCGATCGCACTGCACGTTCTAAGACGATAAATTTCCACCGTCGTAGTGCGTGCCAGAACACGCTCGCGCACTCCCTTGTGTCCCTATATCGACCGAGGCATAACTTGAAATAAGAGTATACAGTACCTTGTTTAGTCCTTGAAAGTTGCGCGCGATGCGTAAGTAGTATTGCTAGGAGCAACAGGCAATAGTCGACACGACCAGCACGCGTGGCGCTGCGAAATTGACTGACGTTTGCTCAGTGTGCGGTCGTATTTATGCGCACGCAGAGACCACCGATTGCGGTGGGGGGTTCGGGGGGGGAGGCTGCTTCATTCACATCACTTACTGCGGAGTGTGGTATCACCCTACATCCCACGGCCCATTATCCCGATTAACCTAAACAGTCAGGAGTCCCCTTCGCTGAACGCGTAGAGATCTCCCGGTCGGAGCATCTCGAGGTCACAACGACGAGGGGTTAGTGGTACTCGGTGCTAAGGTGTCAACTGGTACCATAGCTCCAACTGGAAAATTACCTCTAAACTTTAACAAACACCATTCAACTGTATTACAAAGTTGGTTAAAACACACATGATGTTAATTGTTATCTATCGTTGTTTATTACGATAGATTACGGACTCAATTTCATAAATGGAATGTAAATAACTGCCACATTAATCTTGTCAATATAACAAACTGTATTTTCCGTCGTTAGATCACGTTTGTTATTAAAAAAAAATGTTGAAAAAAAAACAGATAAATCATAAAGATAACCTAAAAACCTTCCAGGGTTTTCATACAAAAAATCAAGGACTTCCGCGTCTACCCTTTGTACTAACATTTACTAGGAAGGGAAATCAGCTTGTCTTATGAATAAGCAAAGATAACTTAAAATAAACCCTATTTTGAGAATTTTATTTAACCTTTTCAGACCTACTTGTTAAACATTCACTGCGTATCTTAGTTCCGCTTTATAACTTAACAACCTAAACTGGTTTTAAATAATTATTAACTGTGTCTTTTAATTTTGTAATACGATCTTTTTTTTCTAGCAATGGTGGATTATTCCACATTAACTCTTTTTTTTCATAATTTTTGCATATAATTTAAAGCTCGGCCTTGGCATGATGAAGTGAAATACAATAATTTTAAGGAACACCAAACTTCCATTTACTGTGTGATGAGTTCAGGTCCTTTGCCTTTCGATATCGCTTTTCTTATTCCTTACCCACATGTTAGGGTGTGCTTTTTAACCTAAAAAGCTTAACAAACGCTATTAAACAAAGTTATAATCGAAGTTTTAAGTGTTTTCCTTATTACACAGTTCTTTTAACCAAAGCCCTTTTTATTACAGACCAGCTGTTGCTCGCGATTTCGTCTGCGTGGGATTAAAAAATATTAAAAATATAGCCTATGTTACTTAGTAATCATATAACTTTTTAATGGTCAAAGAATTTTCGAAATCGACCTAACTGGTAGTTTTTAAGTTATTCCAATAACACAAAAATATAAAAATACAAATCTTTCCTCTTTATAATGTTAACTATAGATTCATTAATCTCGTGGTCATTGAAACTTGGGACTTTTAAAAAAAATCGACAGTTTTGCTTTTAAAATGACATTTAATGTTAGTCTATTGCTTAGTTCTAAAACGTATTATTTTTAATAGATTCTCCGTTTACACCTGTGATTGAAATACAAGCTGCAACCGCAGCTGCAGATTAAACAAGACTTTACAAATAACAGTCAGTTTCCACTGCCGAAACATTTATACAGAAACATATTGTATTTCCACTCATTGTCTTTGAAAAACAAAGACAACGATATGTTTTATATGCGTGTTTCTGCAGTGGGAACTCAGTGTAAACGGACAATCTATAATTGCATGTTGTGGTTATAAAAGCTTCCGCGTTTATATTAAGATCTTCAGTGGTTTAAACCCCTTTTTCACTAGGAGACCAAATGTTTTAAATAAACATTAATTTTTGTGATAAAATCACAATTTGTGTCCAACGGGCCTTTCAACTTTCGAAAAAAAAAACAAACAACAGAAGCGCCAATAGCCTAATGGTTTGGGGTACGGACTACCGATCTTGCGGTCGAGGGTTCGAATCCCGCCATTCGACTATTGTCGTGAACCATAACCTAGCACAAGTCTAGAGCTTAGTTGGAATGGTTAAAGGAAATATTAGTAAATTAACAAAAATCTACTAATATTTTATATAAAAAAAAATTCAGGGAATTAGAAATCATTTAGTATTAATATCTGATATTATCTCATTTGCACGAACAATAATACTTAATTAATCTATAATTAAGCAATGGTAACTCGTAAGTTAATGAAAATACGAGTAACACGATAATTCTTAATTAACTTTAGATTAGTTTCACTAATCTTTATAAGTTTTCTTAGAAAAATTTCACGATTGAATTAACGTGACTATTAATTAACGTGTGTGGTACTTAGGTAAGATTTCATTAAGCGTATTTTTAAACTAAATATCTTGTAATGCAACACATTATAATATGTAAAAAACAAAGTAATTCTCGTCTCCGATGACATAATCTTTGCTTTGAAGACGTATGAACCTATATCTATGTTATAAAGAGGAAAGATTTGTAGTTTTGTATGTATTGAAATAACTCGTAATCTACTGGGCCGATTTGAATCATTCTTTTACCAATAAATAGCTACGTTATCACTGAGATTTATTACAATTTTTATTTCCGCGCGGATGAAGCTAGCAACAGCTAGTTACTTATAAAGATTCTAGTTAAGTGAAAGATTCCAGTTGTTTTTCTCGCTTTTGTGTTTATTTTAACGAGTTTTTGCTTTATAAGGTCAACACGTTTCATAAACCGGTGCATAAGTACATTTGCAAAAAGACAGTCTGGTTGGTTCGAGTCCGGTTTAAAGGGCTCCGTAGACTACGTAAATGATTGCACTACTCCAGAGGTGCTCAAACTTTTTCCCTCGTGGACCCCTTCCAAAAAATTTCTGTTTCAGTAGATTTGAATTTTTACTGTAGGCTTAGAAACATGAATTAACATTAAGTGCAAAGAAGTCGTTGGAAAGGAAAACGGAGGACCGCATTTTGTCGAAGGTATTGGGGAAGACCTACATATGTCCGGCAGTGGGCAGATAAAGGTTAATGATGATGAAGTGTAAAATAATAAATTTTATAAATAATTTTGTTTTACCATTTATGTGGTCCAAACACGATCGCAACAGCGAGCCTCCATTGTTCGAAACCCCCATTTGTGTGTCCCAAATTTTATTACAAACGTTCGTGAAAACACACCGGTCTTAAAGTGGTCCAAACTGGACCGCTTTGGGAATCACTGCCTACCTTCACATACGATTCAAGGTAACTTTTGTGCACAGCGTTTGTGCAGTGATTTTGATAATACTTGGTGATGCATTTTCATCGCCTGTCTTATCTGTCTTCCCTAGGTTATCAGTATATTTAAACATCTTATATACTTAAGCGAAAGCCCTTTTTAAGCAAATTGCGAGAACGAATTAAATTTAGCACAATTAAAAAACTCTTTGATTATAAATGATATTAGTTCAATTTCGACGAATGGGTTACTTCTAGTATCGTATCGTGTTAAGGAGAGGAATTGTATATGGCAGCCCTTATTTTATACACCGCTGTACACGGGAACATAAATTATAGTTAAAAGAATTATAATAAAACTTTCAATATTGCCTTATGAATCTTGCCAATCATCACGAAGACAAGTTTTAGTCGTATTCGATTGTAAACGATCATAAAAGTTTTCGTTTTGTAATTCACAATAAGATATCTTGAGATAAACATGACTTAAAAAAATATGTTTGTTACACAGTTGAGACTTTCCGCTGTGACGCATCCGTGACAATTGATTCGTGTCACACTTATTATGTCTATGCTATTAAAAAATACAAATATCTTATTTGCTACTAGCTTTTGCTCGCGACTTGGTCCGCGTGGAATGACAATAGCGAAATCAGTGTCTCCCGCGGGAACCGTAGCTATTTCCGGGATAAAAAGTAGCACATAATATGCCCGTCAATGTCAGCTACCCTTCAGTGAAAGTCCGGTCGAAATCGGTCAAGCTGTTTCGGAGATCACCCGGAAAATACGCGGCTAGCGGACAGACAGACAGACAAAAAAAAATTAAATGCGATTTTCGTTATCAGCGACGCAAATACATCATCGTCCCGAAATCTGGAATTTTCTTTTGATATTACAAACAGACACTCCATTTTTACTATATGTATAGATACGTACAAAGTTAGCCGGTTACAATCTAATATATTTGTTGTAAAAATTATTTATGCATGCTCATAATAAATGATTTTATAGCTTGAAAATGATCTTACAACTTCACTATAATTAAATTTAAATCAGAAAATAGGAACTTTTAGCATAACAATGTTATTTTTTATTAAGAGTACGGGCCAATCCCATTTGAGGTCGTTTTATTATTATAGTCACTGAGTTGTTAATTAAAAATAATTTTAATTGCTTTGTTATTATTAAAATTAAAATGTTATCCTCAAATTTGAGATTGTATTTTACATGGCTGTCAGATTTTATAACATCTTGTGATTTTTTTTATTGTCTTTGTGAATTCTTCTGTCGTGTACGTAATGACTTTTAATTTTTAAATTAATATTATTAGCCCCAGTGGTTGAGAAAATAAGGAGTAAAAGGTTATCGTGGTATGGGCATGTTATGAGAAGGGATGAATCGCATGTAACAAGAAGGACGTTAGTTATGAATGTGGAGGGGTACACCGGTAGAGGTAGACCTAGAAAGAGATGGATGGATTGAGTGAAAGGTGACATGATCAAAAAGGGAGTGATGACTGAGATGACGGATGATAGAGTTATTTGGAGGTCGAAAACCTGGTGCGCCGACCCTACGGGAGTAGGAAGAGGCAGGGGGGCAGATGATGATGACCTACATATAAATATAGTAACTAATCTATATTTCGTAACGATTCGATGAATTGAATTCATAACCATACTATCTTACTGCCTTTAGTGAAGTCTGATACAAACTCTTTATTCTAAGAATAAAACTGACTAGGACTACCGAATAGATTTATCTATAGTCCAATCCCCGTAACTTTCCATTTACACTACATTAGTAGAAATTTTAAGTTTGCACATGATTTTGTATACCTGTTTCAGATTTTTGTCCGTATTTAAAACGTTTCATGAATAGTTTGATTAAAATCATACGTATTTGATCAGTTGTTAGAAGTCTTATACGAGGAGGAGCTTAAGGGCCTGTCCCACCAAATTGTAAATTGTCTGATAACAATCCAACGTGTAAAATATGTGATGGAAATATCGGATTGTTACCTTATCTGACAGTGACGTCATTTTTAAGCTATCTGAGCCTATATCAGCCAGTGGTGGGACAGCTAAGCCTCGTATATTAAAGGTACGTGATAGTTTAATATTAAGGGGTTCTAATTTATAATCTAAGCAGTTTTTGTGTATGGACTATGAATATATGACGATATCTAGTTACGAGATTATGATTCTTTGTATTTTATAGCTTAGGAATGAAACAACGACATAGAATACTTGAAATTATATCAGTACCAGCTAAAAGACCTACAGCAACTTCAAAACGAAGACACGGTGAATTTGTTATATTTTGTATGAATATGTTATATTAATTACAAAAACACGGCTTAGCTCACGTGAACAATTCGATATAGGCACCGTAGTATAAGTTATTATAGCTTTGGTTCAAGGTCACGTCGCGCCTCAGTGCGACTAATACTCGCCCTGAAGAAGAACCCCCGAAGGGTCTGAAACTAGTCGGTGCCATCACCGGATGATAAAAACGTGAGTTGAGCCGTTTTTAATTTTCGCTTAAAGTAATGTCTCACGATAGTTTAAACAATTTAATATAGAATAATGTCTCACGAAAGTTTAAATAAATTAACAATTTTTTATTAATTATACGTTTGGTCTAAGTTACCTATGTGTATTCAATACGATTGGGAAAAAATTCCGGCTTTGTTTCCGTTCTGGTGCGAATTTTGTCTTTAAGACGAGGTTGAATAGGCGCTGATTAAACAAGATCGTTCCACTTTTGGAAATCCTTGAATCTCCTCGCAGATTTGTGCAGACGAAGGTCCTTTCGTCGTAAACATCAGACAAATAGTGTGATAATATAAAATAAAACAGTGCACAGTGGAAAGAACTCAGGATCTGTACATGAGTCCAGTAATTAACCATTGCGCATCGCACAAAGGAATAATTTACTTAATAATTACTGTATGTTTGAAATTCCGTTAAATATCGGTTTGTTGCTTGAAAATTAGTGTGATTTGTAGTAAAAGGGGTGAAGTTGATCGGTGTACGTCGACGAGCGTTGACGTTTACTGAATAATATATGACACGGACCGGTGGGTTTCGTCTGCAGTTGTACTTGTAATATTACATATTGTAGTCTCTATTTTGTCAAAGAAACTGAAAGGGATGTCGATATATATTAATACAAGTGTAATAGCAGTGGAGTTCTGAGGTAATGCACACAAAGACGTTGTATTGCACAATTACCTTTACTAGGTTGACTGAGGTTTATAAGGGGACATTTCACATGTCGTATAGACATTTATGTACTCGGAATTCCCTATTCGAAGGGTGAAAAATATCATCCATTATTCAGTACATCGAAATTACACAATTTTTTTATTTAAATCGAGTTCAAACGAAGCGTTTTTCGTTTCGTTAAAGGATATAAATAAATTACTAGCGTCGGTTGTACTTGTCTGTTGTAAAAAAAGGTAAATAGAGAATGTAATAAATTAATAATGAATATGTATGTTATTAAATATTTAACAGAAAATCTTACAAGTCTGTAAAGATATAAATATTTTCAGTTTTAAGTATTTATATGATCCGTTTCACAATCTATTCTGTTTAAATACAACTATGAAAACTATATTTATAGAGTTAACACGCGTTAATGCTCTTTGACCTATTTTTTACTGTTAAAAACATAAGTAAGTAGTTAGTTACTGTTAATTTGCTTTTTTCTAAGAGAATAAGTGGGAATACACTTATTCTGGAAACATATTGCCAACAAATGGAAACCAATAATTTTAACCAACAACAATTTTTCCCCTTCATTACGACATTTTTGTTGAAAATCAAAATAATACGTTGTTTTTCAATTATGGAGAATCTATTTACCTAATTTCCAAATAACTACCTATAATTTTTTTATGTATTAAAGGTAAAAATAATTTAACAAGCATTAATTAGCAGGGTCGAAGTATAATTACTGGTTTCCGGTCGACCTTAATTAGCTTGTTGTGACAAATTAACAAACAAAAAACATAATATAAAGACACAATATAGCTTTTCGCACAACAAATAAACAAGAAATCGAAATATAAAGTTATATGTAAAACTAGCTTTCGCCCGCGACTCCGTCCGCGAGGAATTAAAAGAAAACAATAATAAGTAGCCTATGTGGTTTTCCAGACTATCCTCTACATCTATACCAAATTTCATTGAGATCCGTTTAGCCGTTTAGGCTACAAACTCTAACATCCATTCATCCATCCATCTAAACTTTGGCATTTATAATATTAGTATAAAGTATGATTAAATACTAAACAGATACGTTGCCCATGGTAGGCTCGTACTCATAAGGGAAGACAAATTAGACAATTTCAGTTTCTGGCTGACCTGACTCTCCTCTTCGAAATCTACATATAGATCTACATCTTTAGATAGATGGATGAATGTTTGTTAGAGTTTGTAGCCTAAACTGCTGAACGGATATCGATGAAATGTGGAATAAATGTAGAGGATAGTCTGGAAAACACATAGGCTGTTTGTTTTCATTTTTTTTAATTTGCGGACGGACTCGCGTACGAAAGCTAGTACGTATAAAATGCAACGTATAGAGTTACATCCTATAGAATATGTATCTCTTTACGTCGGATGTCATTTGTCAAAAACAAGAACGTTGCAGTGCAAAGTTGATACCTGTCCATTTTAATCGTAGTGAGCCGACAAATTTTGTCACTCTCAATTTGGCCAATTACTGCACGCCGACCACCGACATTTTGCATTCATTTGCTGGGCTGCAAACTTAATAATAGACGTTAAATGAATGTTTTATTTAAACGGATGTATGCGGTGCATTTTTAAATGCAAGTGTGCAAAATTAATTGACCTTTTGTTATTGTAAATTATAACGTACTAGCTTTCGCCCGCGACTCCATCCGTGTCATATTAAAGAAAAACAAAAGATAGCCTATGTATTCTTCCAGACTATCCTCTACATCTAAACCGAATTTCATCAAAATCCGTTCAACCGTTTAGGCTATAAACGCTAACAAACATCCATCCATCTGAATATTCGCATTTATAATATTAGTATGATTTACAAATTATTTGTTGTATGTTAGTTAAAGATGAATTTATTGCATTTCTACACCTAACTTCCAAATGATTATAAACGAATTGACCAAAATTTCTTCCCGTCATACTCAAAGTCATTTAATCATCACGATGATGACACTCAAAGCTATTTAATAGTTACGTAATCAGTGTAGTGTAGATTTCTTTCAATACTACAGGTGAAAAGGATTTACAAAATACTTCTAAAAATCTATATACATGAAGCGGCAACTTCGTAACCCTTTTAAAGAAATTGCGAAAACGGATGCACGAGTTTGATTCAGTTAAAGTTAATATAGTTAAGTAAAGTGAATAAAGCTATTTTATTTACTACTTTTTAATAAATGCGAAAGTCTAGATGGATGGATGGATGTTTGTTGAAGGTATCTCAAGAACGGATCAAGGGATCTCGATGAAATTTGGCACAGATGTAGAACATAGTCTGAAGGAATACATATTCCTATTGTACTTACAATTTTTTTTTAATTCCACGTCGACGGAGCCGCGGGCAACAGCTAGTTTTCATACCACATCTTTGATTACAGAAGTTCGACAAAAGAACGTTAATAATGTTCTAATTTAAATTAATTGTGTTCGAAATTATATTTCAAATTAAAAAAGCGATGTGAGTTTTTACAAAATGTTTCTTTTGTTTCTTCTTAAGGAAAAAAAAATATAATTATAATCAGTCAAAGTAAAGTCAACGTCTATTCCAAAAATATTTTCGTCTAATGACGCTCATAAATTATATGAAAACAGTTTGATAATCGCATGTCCTGGTATCTACACGCGCTAAACGCGTGCAACTAACAAATGACGCTTTTTGTACTCGCATATCATACGCATATTTTACCGCAGAACTCCACTGCCGATGCCGTGACATTCGTATTTTCTTTTTCTTATATTGTAGTCTCTCTTTTGCATACATCCATTCAAACTTTCTATCAAATTATATTAGTGTGGAGATTAGTATGACAATATGAATTACACTAAAAATTTGTATCACTAACTTTTTCTTGTCTTAATGGCCTTAGTGGGTAGTTTAAAAATTTTCAAAATCTATGACATATTCTAACCAGGAACCAGTCCCTTAAAAAAAACTTAAGACAGCATTTAACCTAACAGACCAAATTATTATTGTATAACTTAAAAGCATATAAAAAAAACAATTAAAGTCTAAAACATCATAAAAAGATGAAACTCCGTGACTATTTCTAAATTAAAAATTAGTATAAACTTGACAAAGTAAAGTATTTATTATTAGGTATCACGTTTCAGATGTATGTACAAAATTATATACTAAATGTACTAAATGAAATGTAACAATGTAAATTTCTCAAACCGGATCAGTCTAGCAAATATTTTTATGAGGCCGACGTCCAGTGTTAGTTAGCACAATTTAACATATGGTGTTAGCGAAGATGTATCATGCTCCCAGGACGTGGATATTCATTCTTTGACCTTCAAGAGACAAGACCTGTCAAATAAAAACAATAAGTTCTAAACTTGTCTAGCTCGTTTTCTGTAAATTAGTCATATCAGTATTCCGTTTAATAGGACGATTCAATTTTACGTAAATATAACACAAGCATTATTGTCATCTTTACTCTTCGCAAAAAGTGAATTTATTTTGTTCAAATAAGGCTCTTTGTCCAGTCTCTACATAGTCAATGTCATGCCATTTTGTTTAAATGAGATTTTTTTCACGATATTTATTGTTTGATTTATACTTTTATAATGTAAGGGTTTTTCGGAAAATTTATCATCTTGTTTCATGATAGTATGTTAGATTTTTATTTACTAATAATTAGCTGACGAATAAATTAACAACCCAAAAAAATATTACGTAAACATTTAACGTGTGTAAACAAACGGTGAGAGGACAAAAAATGTTTGACTAAAATACAATTAAAAAGGGGATATTGATAAACAAACAAACAATGATTATCAAGAATGTCAGCAACCTTGACTGATAAAACAAATGCCACACGTTTCCAGTGTGCTAAACTTTGATGATCTTCGACGGTAACGATAACTATAAACTTTGATAAGAAACAGAAATATTCGTTTATTATGTCTGAAGATCGTATGCACTTAAGCCCTGGGAAAAATCTTTCTATTATTATAAACATAACCACGGAAGGATGAATTGCTAATATTTTGCTAAAACACAATCCGATGTATGCAAACTATTCGGAAGTATTACTCGTATTTAGACTACGTTCTTTTTAAACTAGCTATTGCATGCAACTCCGCACGGAATTAAAATAAATCTTGCGTTCATTGAGTTGCCTGTGTTCTTCTAGACTATGTTCTAAATGCCTTTGATCAAGATCCATTGACTTGTTCGGGAGATACCTTCTGACAAACATCAATCAATTCGTGTAAACTTTTGTATTAATAATAAGTAATAGTAAAGCCCGTTACATACACTCAGATCCAATTGACAGTACTTGGTTTGCGAAGCCATTTAGACCATTAATAATTTGGTAGTGGTATCATTACAAAAATACTTGAAACATGAACTTTTTACCACCTTTTTAAAGAAATTACGGGAATAGATGAATTGATGTTGAATGTAGCATAACCGCGAGAGAAGCGAACGCTAAACGAAGGCGATTCGTCTTTGTTTTGCTACGAATACAATGGGAATATTTATCGAAATCTATTTGTTAAGTTAGTTTGTGTACTCTGTGTACTAAAACATTAAAAATTACTTAATTTCAACTGTAAAACCACACTCGATACTAAAAAGAAATTTAATTTAACATCTTCAAACTCACATATTTCTATATCAACAAAAATGCGGCTGGCAATATAAATATTATGATGATTAAAATTTAAAAACTTTATATTTACATTTTTATGAACGATACGGAAATACGGACAGGTTTTTATTGGTCTGTGGGTTAATCAGACGCATTTAATTCATTTACATATGTTGCGAAATAGCTTGTAATTATCAGACACTGGAATAAATTGAAGCCTTTTTAATGGTATTAATGCGAGCATACGAGTATATTTCATTTAAAATAGTAAAGTTAGTATAACATTAAGTATTATAACTTTTTATAATAATATTCAAAAGGCAGGTACAAAATTGTGGTTTGCAGTCCGTGACCTTTACCTTGATAGGCTTGACGCTGTTTTAACTGTTTTTTTTTTTTTTTTAATGTATACAATGACAGAAATGTTGTGTTTAGTTAAAAGGTTCACAAAGTTGATAATGTTCGCCGTTAATAATCCTCGACCTTGTACCATGACACGTTGTGGTGATCACGTGACCGTCAGCTTCCTCTGCAGATATACTAATATAAAAACATATCGTCATCTCTAACATTCGGTTTGAAAAGATGGAGATAGTAAGATGTATTTATAAAGCAGTTTAGGCTGTGGAAACTCATGGTAAAATAGACACATTGCTGACTCTTTTATGGCAAGTCACATTCTGAATGCAAATACTTACACACGTGTTTATATCATGGAACGCAATACGTAATGCCTCGGAATTTCAATCAATAAATCCACTCTTGCAGTTCAACGTAATCTTTATCAATCCAAATTTAGAACGAACATTCAATCCATGTAAAACCACCAATAAAATTATTATACGAGTAAGAAACTTCATAGATAATGCGATTTATGCGTTTCACATTTTGCTTCATTCCACAAACTAAGGGTAGCAAAGTTCCCATACCAAAGATTATTGTTTGAAATGGAAATGAATGCATTATCCCATTGAACAGAAATTAGGTCAGGTCGCACAATGATCGTGTAAGCACATTCACTGTAATCTGAACTTTAAAACCACTGTAACAAAAGTGTATTTAAAACGAAATTTCAAGATTCGGTAAAACTGGATGGTTTATAATTGATGAATACGCTGAATGAAGGCAAATGAAATGATTATACTTTGGTATTTAGTTGTATTTTATCAGTTCATAATTCACAAATATACACTGCTTTTATAAACAGCAAATGTTATACAATTTATTTTACAAAAGTGTGCGACTCACACTTAAGTTGAACTAAGGGAGATTTTGACCTACTTTGTTGTACTCGCCTATAGCCCTATTAACCGGATTTTTTTAATAAAGAGACTACATAGTATAAATACTTAGGGATGAATGCTTGGATCTTTCAAACTACGGAACGGATTTTGAAGTAACTAGTTCTTTTAAAAGTTAGATTCAAGGATTCTCTTTTTGTATATAATGCATATAGAGAAATCTGTCAATTTTATAGTTTTTCAATATAATTTCCTAATACTACACTTCTATACTAATAATATTGAGGAAATAATTATATTTTTGTATGTATTGAAATAACTCAAAAACTACTGGGCTGATTTCAAAAATTCATGCATCATTAATAGTTACACCACGCGGACGAAACCACGAGCAATAGCGAGTTAGTTATATTCTTTTCAGTAGATTGACAGATAAAATAAAAGATCGTTAAGTGCTTGTTCCGGCTTTTAAGATGACCTACCGAGGATTAATGAGACATGACCCCGACGAGTTGTAACCAGTTCACGACACGCGTCCATCATTTATTGAACTTCATTATCAAGAAGTGCGTCACATTTTATCGAACTAAATAACATTGTTAATTAATATTATCTTAGACTTACGTATCCGTGAATCCTGGTGTACGCACTCGATAATCTAACACCGCACGACAGCGTGCTACACTAGTAAATGTTTACGGAATATATCAGACTGTTCATAATTACAGAACTTTACTCACGATTCGAGCGTCGGTGAATCAGTGGTTAAGCAAGTGGTTAAGTTAAGCACTTGACTTATAATCTACAGGTCATAGGTTCGAATCCCGCCATATACCAATGTGGTTTTCGATTTTTCGAATTTTCATACATACATAATTTACCCGATGTTCTTACGGTGAAGGAAAACATCGTGATGCCTGCACATATCGGCGAAGAAATTCAAAGATGTGTGTGAAGTCAACCCGCAGTGGGCCAGCGTGGTTGACTATGGCCTTTTTTTTTTAATACCCCAACTTAGGGTAGGCTCCGAGCCCCCCAGTGGGGACGTATAGTGAGCTTCTGATGACTCAAGATTCGTTTACAATATCAAATTATATTAAAGGTAAGGCTTATGGTACAAGCCGATCAAATCCAACTTTTGTCTCGGTTCCTTCTCTGAAGTACCTTTAGTAATCCATGTTTGTATGGACTTATTTCTTCATCGTCTGTTAAATTGTAAAACTGGGTAATTGTAAAATAATGAGAGTTTTTCCTCGTATCATAACCGTGACAACAGCTAAAGGCGGTTTACCTTCAACTTGAAAACCTTGGTTCTTAGCTCGCTGGTACAATTTCTTAAAGTTATCTACACTTTTTACTTAATAGAGTTTTAACAGTAGTGATAGAAAAATGTTAGTGTTGTCTGATATGCGTTTTTTTTCTGTATCCTATTGACAAAATAAGGTCTCAAAATGTGGTGACATTACATAATTTTTACTGGAGGAACAGTTTCTAAAATAATGTTGATGGCTGTAGATGGTATAAAATTATTATTCACTAGCTGTTGCTCGCGACTTCGTCCGCGTGGCATTATAAAAAACCTAGGTTACTAACTGATAACGTAACTGTTTAATGGTGAAAGATTTTTTTATATCGGCCCATTAGTTTTTGAGTTATTTCAATACATAGAAAAATACAAATCTTTCCTCTTTATAATATTAGTATAGAAGTATACATTTAGTTTAGTGTTCAATTTCTTATTATTAACATTAAATTGAAATGCATTCGTTACCAGGCATTCGAACGCCCTTGTGAGGTCGTTGTAACGTTGATTCGGAGCAAACCGGTATTTGTGATACAAACATTTCTTACGTGGTCAGTACTGAATACAAATCTTATTATTATAACTAGTATCGTCAAAACTAACATTCGTTAAAACTAAGAATTCACTTTAATCCAGTAAGTATTGAACTTTTTTATACTGGTTTGTCATTACATACATATAATGTCCAATAATGAATGACGAGAAGTATAGAATTTGATTCCGAATTCAGAATACACACACTTAACCGCAAAATCTTCACGCTTATCTGTACTGTGTGTTAATTTAAATTGCTATTTAATTTTGAATTATCAAAATTATAAAAATAAATTTTATTGAATTTATTTGCAATGAAAAATATCTAAACATTTATTTTATGAAACGTTTTCCTTAACACGAAGAATAACAGCTGTGGCTATTATAATATCACAAACGTGACTTTAAGAATACGTAATTTTTTGAAAAGTTGTTTTAATTTATCACGTGTGTAATAATTATTCTAGGAAACAAATATAATGATATAAACTTTATTATTTCTTATCAATTAACATGATGGATACATTAAATAATCTCCCACGGCTCACTTAGACTATTCATAAAACGATTTGTGAATTCTCAGCTTTATATTAGGTTTTTCCGTGGATTCAAGTCCATCAGGAGAACCAGTGGTCGTTCACTTCCTCTTCGAAGAATGATGTAGCCAACTTTATATGGTTTAAAGCGTTTTATTTTTCAACTATCATGTGAATATAATGCCACATTGCGTGACATCTAACAATTGATCATTACACAGATTACTAAGCTACGGTACTTGAACAACTTGATACTTTACACAATAGACGAACACTGCACTATGCAACTATCTAACTACACGTATAACTACGACTAAATAATTTTGATACACAACATAATCTTTCTTAAGAAGGTAGTGATGACTGAGATGACGGATGATAGTTATTTGGAGGACGAAAACCCGGTGTGTCGACTCTACCTGATAAGGTAGCGGAGATGATGACACAACATATTCTTTAAACAGTAAATACCATAGGTTTCTAACTCATCTATAAACATAAATATATTTTCAAACGCACCAATAATCCACATGAAAGCTTGCTGTATGTTACAAAATTCAATTGAAGATTTCAAATCGTAACGGTCAAAAGCGATTCTTGAATATCAATAATTCAAATAAAATCGTTGCCAAAATGGAAACCAAAGTGTTTTACCTTCAACCAGTCTTACAGTTATACAATCAGGCCAAAGTACAATCTTTGAACTTTATATCGATTCTAAATGCTCATTGGAACGTGCGTAATTTATAATTCTTTTTACAATGATAAATACTTGATAATAGATACCTAGATTAAATACGTAATGTTATATTTGAACATTTAGTTCTTTTACTGTTAGTTTTACTATTTAAGCGCCAATAGCCTAATGGTTGAGGTACGGATTTCCGGTCACGTGGTCGAAGGTTCGATTCCCACCATTGTCGTAAACCATTTATGAATAGTACAAGAAATATTAATGAATTAACAAAAATCTACTAACTTATATTAAAAAAAATCTGTGATGCTTACCGGAGATTTAATAATTAAAAATTATGAGAAACTAATTAGCCATGAAACGGCTCGTAATGCGGCTAATTTATTGATAAAAGATTTTATTTAAAAATGGTATGTGTACTAGACGAAAACATTAATATTTTGTACATGTCGATATCTTTTTAGGTTTAGGACCCCCGTTACGGGCCACTAAGACCTCAGGTCAATCACATTTAAATATATCATTTTTATGTACTACATTATCTTTCAATCCAGTGTCTGCGCATTTGTATATTTTAACCGAATTACGAAGGTTATCTTTGTTTATCAAGGAGGTTAGAGGTTTAGAAACTAAATGCGTGAGTATTACTATAATACTTTTTTTTTTATTTCATTTTATTATATCTTGTTAAAGAACGATACCTTCCCTTTATCCCTTTGTCCTCCGCAAAATGCAGATTAACACACCTTAGGCAAAAATAAAGAAACCGGGCTAATATATTTTAGCACTCCACGGTGCCTGCCTAGAGTCGATGATTGTAAAATAAATATATAATATTATAAATTAATTAATATGAAATATAACTACTAAGCTGCTTACAATCTCTAGAGACCCACATAGATAACTTAAGAACGATTTGTCAGTTTTTCATTAAATAAATTTGACCACAATCTGATAAGCATTAAAAAATATTTTTGCTACTGCCACCTTTTACCATCGCCTCCCCGTCGTCGGCTACATAAAAAGATATTTAAAGACGCGCAAAAAACATTGCCCTCCAGAGTCAGGTAGAATTAAAAATAAAAGATTTTGAAGCGTTTATTCATACTCTAACACGTGTTCCGAGCGTGACCAGTCTTTTACTCTTTGCGCGAACTTTTCTTGTTGATAAAGCGATCCGCGGCCGATATACAACACTCTTGCTATTGACCCCTGCACGAATCCTGTCAGCTGTATCTCTTTACGATATCTCTGTGACGCAACAACTCCATTTGCCAAACATTATATTTATAACGGACAAACAAATGACATTTAATAAGAAACTTTTATATCGAGAAATCTGACTGCCGCGCTGCCGTTACTCTTGTATTGGTCGCTGTTGTTGTCTCTTTTTTATTAAAAGAGAATGAGAGTGATAGTAATATGATTTTATACAACTGTTTTGACAATATAAATACACGATATAATACATCTTTACCTTGTAAAGTATCGCTAGGCTATTGTCTGTTATTATATTATTTTATATTTATTTATAGGTTATTATATTATAATATCTGTGATAAAACATACAATTAAAAAGACAATTTTTAAACTCAAACTAAAATATCTTTAATTTAGACAAGCCAATGAACACATGAAACATCGTTGGCCATTTAAATTTTCCGATGTCTAAAATTACACATATCTTAAAATAAATCCGACTAAAACCAGATTTCTGGCAACCCTAACAATCACGCACTAAACACGTTTCGTGTAATTTTCCGCATCAAGTCTTCATTATCGTGCAAGTTTCGGTTGTCAACTGGAACATAATCTCAAAACATTTTCTCTATCGCTAGGCTAATAGTCCGCGAATAGACATGCAGTCTATTTCACTTACTCTTGTCTTTAAGACTGTACTAGACTCTATTGATAATACTCAACGCACACTAAACTAAACAAGTTTCCTTATAACAATCTGCTCTTAAATTAATGTTATCTCCGGGATATAAATAATATTTAGAATATGCGCAATTACGATACCAGTCATAAACGATATCATAGGAGACAAATTAAAAAATTAAAGACAGAAGGAAACGATGGATTGTATGTGAAAAAGGAGAGAATTCTTATTCGACGGCAGATATAATACGGCAGATATAGTGCTCTGAAGAATTGTTTGGAACAATTCCTGCCGCCGAGTTCCGTCATCGGACGACTCGACAGACCGCCAGGTACCATCCACACCATCTTGATGGCTGGCAATTCTCAACCGTGCGGTTCTCGCGGAACTTTTTGCCTCGCACCGCCGCGTTGTGGAATGGTCTGTCCTCGGCGGTATTTCCAAACCGCTACGACTTAGGGTCCTTCAAGAAGCGAGCTTATCACCTTCTCAAAGGCCGGCAACGCATCTGCGGTTCCTCTGGTATTGCGGATGTCCATGGGCGTCGATGAACATCTCGGTGTTCCCGCTGCTCGTTTGCCCCCTATCTTATAAAAAAAAATATATAAACGATAGACACAGTATGCTATACTGTTCCTTTTTTATCCGTAGCAGACCGTGCAGGGCGCTGGACTTAAAGGGATATAGTAGCCTATAAGAGTAGCAAGTAATGAGATACAATTATGATCATAAGATCACATCGATTAAATAATTCTCAAGCGATGCCTAAAATATCTTATCAAAGTTAGATAAAAATTGTTTTGCTGTTAAAAAAAGACAACTAGTTTATCTTAGTGTGCAATTAACAACAAAATTACAGAAGACTGTTTGGAAAAATTGCAAACGAAGTAATCGTCGCGGGGGTCATCAATACGATGATCGCTTCGTGCGTCACAAATTCAACCGTAAACAAGCTCGATAACCGAATGATTATAAACAACACTTTTTCTTTACCGTCTTTTGAAACATGTTGACCCTTGTGATAAATATAATAAATACAATCAATAAATCATTGTTATAAAAATATCTTCAAACAGTTCACGAGTTAATATTAAAACTAATTTTAGGCATTATTTCGTTCTTAACACGTTTACTGCGGCAAGTAAAATCATAATTCTTCATCTGGTGCGGCGGCGGGCCTAAATGCGCCCCCAATGATCCACCCCACTAGCCCACCATCACTAGGATAGATTAAATTCCTATAAATTTGTGGAAACATAATGTATACATTTTATGTAATGTAATGTATACACTTGAGATAATCCTTTCGCACTAGCGAGAGGGACATAGTTTTCTTCGTCCACACCAGCTTAAGTACCGCGTCAGGCCGATATCGGCCTGTTACGCAATGAGCGTGTTAATCTAAGCTAATATTATTAGTTCGCTCCCTTTTTAGTATACTGATTATGTAATTTTAGTTTAAAATCAATCATACTATTATAATATTATAAATGCGAAAGTTTAGATGGATTGGATGGATGGATGTTTGTTAAAGTTTGTAGCCTAAACGACTGAAAGGATTTGGATGAAATTTGGTATAGATGTAGAGGATAATCTGGAAGAACACATAGGCTACTCACTTTGGTTTTTTTAATTCCACGCGGTCGGAGTCGCGGGCGAAAGCTAATATGTAAATAAACATGCATCTTGCCTCGTGATTAAAAGAATATAGCAACTCTTGATAAAAACAAAAGAGAAAGAATGAAGAGGGTTTCAACTGTCATGTCAAAAAGACACATCATTTTCCCAAGTGATTTCAATCTTGTTTAATTCAGAAATATGTTTTTTTTATCAAATGCATCTTTCGATAGAACCATTTACCCTTTTTTGCTTTATAGTTCTCTCACGTAAAAACTAAATCATGTATTCACGTGGGAAAAATACAAATAAAACAAATTTTTATCTATTCAATTCTTCGCATGTAAGAAAGAGCTAATAAAAGTATTCAGATTTATTTCTTTACCACTAAGATACTTCTGGAGGGAAGCAAAAGTCACGATAAAAGGTCTTCTTCAAGTTACTTTCTAAAATGAAATATCCAGAAACTTTTATTTATATACATACTATGAAATTTTACTGGTTGCATACATTTCTGCTATATATCTTCTTCAATTAATGTATCCTCAACTTTATATATCGCTATCCTTCAACTAGACTAGATGCTAGAATAAATAAAATAAAATAAAATAAAACAGAAACACTTTAATGATAAAATCAGTTGTTCAATAAATCATTGGGCTTCCTAAGGTAGGTTCCCAACCTACCTGTGTTACATGAAGCAGTATCTTCTCTCAATCTAGGTGCCAACGTCCATACCACGTTGAATACACCGGTTCTCGTCCGATCACCGAAGTTAAGCAACGTCGGGCGCGGTCAGTACTTGGATGGGTGACCGCCTGGGAACACCGCGTGATGTTGGCTTTTTTTTCTAGGTGTTTAATTAATGTGTGTGATCATATATTTAGGTAATAAGTGAATAACTGAATTTTACCATCCATATTTTGCATTTTAGACACCATAGAAAAAGGTTTACACATTTTACCAAAAAATTCATATATGTTTTTTATTTTGTACAACTCTTTGTATATTTTTGGATGGCAATAAGAAGGATTTTATTTATTTATTATTATTTATTTAATTTAACTAATGTTATAGTGGCGATTTAGGTCGATTAAAATGAATTTCAAAATAATTTATATATTTGCTATCGTACAAAGTTACACAATTGCAAATGTATCGCTATCAATAGATAATCGTGTCAATCCAACACTTTATAGAAGACATAAGTATCATCAACTTCAATGTTGTGTTGATTCAACTACTTTAGTAGTGTTTCGAAAACCTACACATGATATGGAAAATAAGGTTGGGTGTACACTGTGGAAGTTAAGAATGTGTATATTAGAGGAAGTTTGAAAGTACCGCCAGTGGTGGAGAAATTGAGAAGCAAAAGGTTAGCGCGGTATGGACATGTTATGCGACGATGGAGACATAAACCAAAAAGTGTTAAGAATGAATGTGGATGGCTACAAAGGAAGAAGAAGACCGAAGAAAGTATAAATGGATTGTGTGAAAGATGCTTAAGAAAGGAGTGGATTCAGATGTGACGGCTGACAGTGATGTATGGAAGAGCAGCACATATTGTCATTATGTGCCGACCCTCCATAAGGGTTGCCTTGCAAGCCTTGGTTATAAACACATTCTCATCGCGCTTCACTTTCAAAAAGTAGACAATGCTTTTAAAACAAGTGTTAAATCAACCGAACACGATCAGAGTGTGGACTTTCAGGATTCCAATAAACAAGGTTCGCTTTTGCCTTTCAAAATATAAGATACATCACTAGTGATGACTTTCCCTCATCAGATTTTCTGATAAAACCTTCATATAATTATGAAAGATCACATGTTTTTAAGCATGTTGAAACCGGGTTGCCTAATCCTAGACTGGCAAGGTTATGTTTAATTGATCTCTGAAATGGTCAATTTTTGGAGGAAAAACCTATCTAGGTTGAGTACAATACAACTACACTACAATACACCTGTGGTAAATATGTATTAAAAAAAATTAATTAACCATCTTAATCGTTGCTTAATGTATGTATGGATGGAAACCATGTTGTGTTTATTTTTATATATTTACTTTGCTAAATAAATTACAATGAAAATGTGAGTTAAGAGAAGCCGGTTCGGCTATCTTTATCATACTAATATTATAAATGCGAAAGTTTAGATGGATGGATGGATGGATGGATAGATGGATGTTTGTTAGAGTTTGTCGCCTAAACGGCTGAACAGATTTTGTTGAAATTTGGTATAGATGTAGAGGATAGCCTGGAAGAACACATAGGCTACTCACTTTTGTTTTTTTTAATTCCACGCGGACGGTGTCGCGGGCGAAAGCTTGTATTAATATCATTTATTTCCAAGAATAGAACTCATCCAATTGCATAGCTATAATCTATATAGGATGTTTTATTTTTCGTAATTTATTTATTTACGCGCAAGAAAAACAAATAGTGATAACGTTCAAATCAAAGGGCGAGTGATCGAGGCCGGCAATGTTTGCTTATCGTAGGGCCTTGATTACACTCGCCGTTCTAATTAAGACCAGGGTTTTCCGAGTACGACGATAACTGTCGAATATTTCATTCATAATATACTCCCACATGCTACTTATAAAGGATGTTTTTATTATTATATCCTTACTACGTTATCCCGTTAAGAGCTGTTCATAGAATTACCGGCGTCTTGGGCCCATATAATACAAACACAAATGAAAAAAGGCGCCCGTGGTACCCCGTTTTGCCCTACCCTAACGCTGGTACTGATTCAACTTTGTGTGAGCTCAACGTACCAAATTATAATCCTCAAGATCTTTCCAATCATTCGTGGTTTCAATCGTCACTCCCTTTCCCTCACCTTGCGCTCAATTCATTTATCTCTTTCTAGTCCTACCTCTACCGGTGTACCCCTACATTCTCCTTGTCAAATGCAATTCTTCCCATCTCAAAACATACCCATCTTACTCTTATAATGCAAGTTTGAATTACAAAAAAAATCTATTTTTTTTGTCGCTTCTTTCACGTGCTGTGGATTATAACAATAAACCGGATAAAGGCGCACATAATAGATGCTTATTTACTTTGTTCGTAATGCCTATTCGTGTGTAATGCAAATGGTTAGTTTGTCCTAGATGATAATCGTATATTTATGACGTCACAATTGCGTATGACTAACGACTAACTGCGACTTTAATTTAAAATGTGTTTTTAAATTAATATATAATTGTAAAGGTAATTTATAAGGTGATTGTTATGCTTCTCTTGTGCATCTATACAAATATTATAAAGAGGAAAGATTTGTATTTTTGTATGTATTTAAATAACTCAAAAACTACAGGGCCGATTTTGAAAATTCTTTCACCGTTATAAAGGTAATTTATCTGTGAGTAACAGAGGCTATATTTTTTAATTTCACGCGGGCGAAGTCGCAAGCAACAGCTAGTTATTAATAAAAACACGGTCCTTGTTACTCAGTAATAACATAGCTTTTGATGGTGCAAAAACTTTTTATATTGTCCTAGTTGTTTTTGAGTTATTTCGATACATACAAAAATTCAAAAATACCAATCGTTCCTCTTTATAATATTAGTATACACTAGCTGTTCCCGGGCGACTTCATCCGCATAAAATTATAAAAATTTCATTTTATTGTTTACATTTGTCAAATTATCAATAGCAAATGTCAAAATGACGTGACATGACAAACCTTGGCAATCTTTCTTTCTTGATGTTGGCAGCAATTTATGGTCTCTTTCCCACATTCAAGATTTTTATCCAAAATATTTACCCCCTAAGTTAATGGTGTGAAAATATATAGCCTAAAGCATGACGTAAGTGTAGGGCTTGTTATTAAAAAAAGCTGTAATTGCTGACATCTTAGGCAACAAAGAAGTGTGTGTTTACGCTTTATTATAATAGTATAGAAAATAGAAATAGTATAGATATAGATATAGATAATAGTATAGATAGTATAGACAGATAGTGGAATTCGTCCGCGATTCCATCCGCGCGGAATTGTGCCAAATTTCATCGAGATCCGTTAAGCCGTCTTGGATATATATCGTAACAAACATCCATTGATCCATCCATCCATCCAAACTTGCGCATTAAACTAATATAATACTCGTATTAGTATAAGTATATGAAACATGATTACGACAGTTGAAATTCACGTTAGAAGGTTAGAACTGTTCATTTTCCCCGCATCCATCCACCACGACAACTGGCGACGCAGGTGTCACTGTGATGACAACACGTGCTTGGTGGAAGGAAGCCACTGTAGGAAGGCTTTTTAGAACCATGTGATTCATATCGGTTTCGAAATTTCGATAGCAAAAGATTCCACAAGACCGAGACAGGAAAAAGTTGTGCGGTACACGCTTTGTAGGACTAGTAGCGCCATCTGTTATACGAAGGTGTCACTACTTAAAATATTTAAATTTTTTTTCTCTGTTGACCTAATTCGGAATTGCCTTTTTTTAATTTACTATTACCTGTTTTACAAGTCGTAAGATAAAGCCTTGAATATAAAAATAAAACGTTTAAAACAACTCTTGCGAAGGTACACTACAAGGAAAACCAGAAAGTATGTCAAAGACAACAACTGTTCAGTGATAAATGAATAAAAGCCACAGAATGTCAGAGAATATTCGCTGACAAATAAATAGACTTTGATTATTAACTAAATATGCCTAAACGTAAAATACTTAAAACCTTACTTATATTATAAATGCGAAAGTGTAGATGGATGTTTGTTTGTTAGAGTTTGTAGCCTAAACTGCAGAACGGATCTCAATAAAATTTGGCATAGACGTAGAGGATAGTTTAAAAGGAAACATGGGCTCACTTTTTTTTAATTCCACGCTACGGCGTCGCGGGCGAAAGCTAGTTCTTTTATTTTATAAATTCCGTTTACTGACTATTAAGTCAGGAAATTTATTTTCTACATATTTATTTAAGCGAGTGCATTAATATATCAGTAAACATGATAACAACATGATATGCGGTAAATGGCGTAATTAGCAGATCAATTACATCAAATGAACCAGACGTATACAAAGCTATGTAAATATAACGATAACGACAATATTGTTGTTCTTTACCCCTCATTGTATTAGTAATTAGGTTAGTCCATAATGGTCATGGTCGAAAACTATTTATTTTCCTTTAAAAAGTCATGTAATAATCTTGGAAAGAAACAACTTTGAAATAGCAAAAGAAATATGATGATAGGAAATATTTTATTAATCTGATGCTATTTACGATGGGATTACCGAAAATGTACAAAAAACATACAGACATAGGTACCAGACGAAGTGAGAGTAATTTAATCAATCTAAACTTTTGCATTATAAATAAGATAAAAACAACCAAGATTATAAATGCGAAAGTTACGATGGATGGATGAATGGATGGATGTTTGTTAGAGTTTTTAGCCTAATCTGCTGAACGGATCTCGATGATACTGTCTGGAAGAACACATAGACTACTTACTTTTGTTTGTTTATAATTTCACGCGGACAGATTCGCGGGCGAAATCTAGTTTGAAATAAAACAAAGGTCAGTCTTCAATATAGATGTGCGTAGATAACTCTGCCGACCCTCCGTGTAATGATGTTGTGTCGTGAATTGGAACTACTAGTTGTAATTGAAAGACCGAATTGATAATTTAAGACTTTAAAGTCGTAGTACTCGTAGATTATGTAATTGTGTATCATCAGGAAATTGAACTCATCAAATATGTATACGGCTTGTATCGTGTTCTGGTACTGACGATCTCATAAACAATTGACGTTCCGGCACAGAGTTGCAGAATGGAATCGTGTATTGTTTAAGCTGATTTTACTTATTCATGTGCTCCCCTGTTACGTCATGACTGTCTAAGCGTACAACTCTACTGCCACCTTTTAATACCTTTGTTACATCTTGGATAAAACAAAATTACATGCATTAATTCTACACTTTTCGCTGGTTAACATTTCGATTTTAATACTATTAGTATGAAGAGTTCTTATTTAAGTTTATAGTTGTTGAAGAAGTCATTTATGTTTCTAAAAGTGTCGTATATATTTTTCTTTTTTGCATTATATGTTAAATTGTTACAGTAATTTGGTCTGACAAAATTGTACACGTTTCGAAGCACGAAACTACAAAGCTGCTAAACAATGTGTGATACAAATATTTCTGCGGTGGAGTTTCATGGTATATCTTACTAATATTATAAATGCGAAAGTTTAGATGGATGTATGGATGTTTGTTAGATTTAGCCTAAACTGCTCAACGGATCTCGATGAAATTTGGCATAGATGTAGAACATAGTCTGAAAGAAAACATAACCACCTTACTTTTTTCAATTCCACACGAACGGATTCGTGGGCGAAAGCTAGTTATATAATAAAAATTACGTTGACTGTATCTCTGTATTCGCTTACTGAATATTGTATGCATTTGTATGAGCGCATCGTTGCAAGAGATCGCTCGTTATTCAGTAACTGCCTAGAATCATAATTAATTTCATTCGTCATAACACATCCCAACATCCCGTGTTATACAACGGAATAACTATGATATGGAGCAGTAATGCGTCAAACGATGCGCATTTGTATACTCGTACATACGTTACCTACTATCATCTTAGGACATATATATTCTAACAGCAATCGCAATAGCAGTGTCGCTCGAGGGACCAGATAAAGTAGTTCTAATAAACTAGTTATGTCACCGAAATTAATCGATTCTTCAGTTCAAACCGAAGTTACTTCGTACCTATGAAACAAAGAGATTCTGCTCGCGTCTGTCAGCGTGGAAAAAAAATTAAGTATCCAAATAATCCTCTACATGTATACCAAATTCCATTGAAATCTGTTCAGAAGATAAGGCTAGAAAACTCTTACATCTATCCATCTAAACTTTCTCATTTATAATATTAGTATTGCTTGCGATCTTTAGTTCAATTTACTTAAACCTAATGGATTAAAAATGTTATTTTAAAACATCGCAAAATAAGTATAAAACGTTCGAGTGATTCGAGTAGATGGATTTCGGCTATCGAATAGCTTTTCATTGCGTATTTCACAAAATAAAATGTATTTACAGCAGCAAAGGATTATGGAAAATATAAATATGCTAGCTATTCCAAAGCATCGCAGTTTTTTTTTACTTTTTTCGCTGAATGTATTTATTCTATACTGGCGTACTGAATGTTTGTCCAACGTAATTTATCTAGTAAATCTCTTACTTCTTCAATTAATTATAATATTAATTATAAATGATAGTTCCTGGTATTGAAGAGAAATATACGAATTATTAAAACGTAATGAATATGGGTAATAAGCATATTTACTTTATACTTTACTAATATCATAAAATGTAAGTGTGATTACTTACCGTAGACTTTCTCTGAAACGCCTGTCAAAAATATAATGACTACTTTATTCTTTGACGAAAAAAACACAATGTTTTTTGTAGGTGTAAAACTCCACGGCAACCGTAATTTATGTTGGCAACAAAACAAAAAAAACCCATAACCTAATTACATTTAAAAATCAAACATTCAACATTTTGTACATACTTTGATGGTATTATATTTCGTAGCTACTTAGTTAGTGTTAAAAGAATATTTATCACTTAATAACCTTGATGCTTTGCATTTACAAGTAAATCTTACATCTTTGTTAACACATTGTTCTCTGTTAATGGCCATTACAGAAGAAACAATTGAAAAACGTAGTTAATGTTTGTAATAAAGTAGTATCTTTTATTTTACTCGTACATCGCTGATTTTTCATACAAGACACGTACGAGTGTTTATAATACTTATTATTAATGCTAAAGTTTGGATGAATGTTTGTTATTATGTACCTTCAAATATTCAATTAATTAGCACAGATGTGGGACAGTCTAAAAGACGTATATTTCCGTTTACGTATTATATATTTTTTTTATTCCGCACGGACGAAGTTGGGGGAAATTAGACTAATATATTTTATCCTTGTATTTATTTAGGATTGCATTAGAACTATCTAATCCTTCTTACTATAAAGTTACCAGATAATTTACCTTTAACTTCGGAGTCAAAGCTATCTGTAAATAGAAGTTAAATGTACGAAAAAGAGAATGAAACTGGACGTATCAAACGACTACAAAATAAATAGGAACAAATCTTTGTGGTAGTTCTGTGATGGTCCGCAATTCCCGACGGACGTCGTATCAAAGAGATTTGTTCAATCTCTGGGATTGGAAAAACCACTTTGATTTACTACAGAAAACTTCACGTTCCTTTCATTTCGTAAGTGCATTCGCGGACAGGGACCACAGCTTATAGCCTATCAATGAGAGAACAGTTATAAATACATCTTACTAATATTATAAATGTGAAAATTTGGATGGATGGATGGATGGATGTTAGAGTTTGTAGCTTAAAAGGATGAATGGATCTGGATGAAATTTGGCTTAGATGTAGAGGATAGTCTGGAAGAACACATAAGCTACTTTCTTTTGTTTTTATTAATACCATGCGGACGCAGTCGCGGGCGGAAGCTAGTCCTTTAATAAATACTTAATTAATAATTCCCCTATTCTAGGAGTTAAAAGTAAGATTTTTTTTTCCAATTCCATAAAACAGTTTAGGACGAAGTTATCTGTTATGATATGAGTTTTGGTTATTACCGAACGCAATTTTAATTATAATAGATATAATGGGAAAAATATCCCCATTGGGACTATTGAATCCAACGATCGACACAATGGGAAACACCCAAAAAGAGGAGGTACTCATTATAGTCAAGTGAGTGGTATATTGTTGTTAAAGAATTTTGCTGTGTATTAATTACAATTAAAATAGCGTTGCTCAAATGTTTACAAACAACACGCCACTACAAGATAGACGTTACGTTTTTTCTAATTATCATAGTGTATTTTGTCACGTACCTCGGAAGTCTGCTCAGCATATAAAGTACTAATCTAAGCTAATCTTGTATTCATTGGTATTTATAGAAGCACTCGCCTCATATATCAGTGGAATTCCTTGAAGACAAGCGATTAAGGAATAATATATGTGTAGTAATGAAATAAAGGTAAGGAGATAATACTAATCTGTTAGCCTTCCATATTGTCTTTGTAAACACCGAAATAACAATTTGTTTAATACAGTCGGCTGAGGAAACGGTAATTAATAACTTAAATATCCGACAAGTAAAGCCACGCGACAGAGTAATACAACATAGTTGTATAGATAGATAATACTATGCTAGTATCTAATTTTCTTCGTATTACAAAACCGATAGTTGCATTAGTACTTTTTAACCTTGTGGCGATTAACAAAAATATTAACAATTTCTGTTAGTACCTACTTATTTAGTAAACACTAAGCCTTACTACATTAGTTTTAGATATAAATATAACGAGATTGAGATATCACTAGCGGATATAATTTTGTAAAGAATCGCATCACGACCTTTATCAAAAAACAGTTCGAAAGACTGGAGGCATAACACAACCAGTTTCTTATAAATCCTTGAATCCTTAAATGCTTGGTCGACGCTATGTCGTTAGGTAGCCCTAGTCGTTTGACTTAAAAAGGATGAATAGAATGAGGTTATCTATCCCCGTTTATCCCTGTCAACGGATGCCGCCGCTCTTCACCACTTACCGACCTCACCGTCGAGGCCACCTGTCCCTCCTCGGCTTCAATTATCCATTTACTATGCGAATCTGACCCCAACATGCTCCCTGCCGGATATAGTGAACTACGTTTTCATTTAAACATTAAGATCGGTTTAATATTTATAGTAAATGCCACCAGGGCCGACAGTGGAGCCTAGAGAAATAAACTGAATACTTACCCATGATTGTTTTTATTTAACAGTTGGAAAAGGAGGAACTGGCCACTTTTCGTCGAAATAACGAAGCGACCACTGTCCAGAGATATGCGTTGCCTACCTTTAATCGACGGAGGTATGGATGGACAACAAAAGGATATTCTAGGAATTTTCATTTTCAGATCATGGCTGCCAACATCAGAATCATTATCTTAAATTAATAAAAAAAAACCGTCTGACATCTATAATGGATAAGGTAGCGCCATCTATTAGATGCATTTTAAAACAGAGTTACCATTTTATTTTTATTTTTTTTTTTCTTCTTATACTTATTATACTTCTTCTTATACATTAAAAAATTCGGGACAGGAGATAAATTAATTGATACCTCATTACTCAAAATTGGTTCAGTTGCTTAGATCTTAGCTTTAGACCACCAAGTTATCTTCCATACACAATATTCTCTAAAAACATTACAACCCTAATGTAAATCTAGTAATAAAAAAAAAGAAAAACAATAAATCTGTACAGATTTCTATGTACTCTGACTAATAATTAGTATGAACCAATCACATGGATCTTTTGGGGTGGGGGGGAGGGATGTAAGTGGGAATAAGTAATAAAAAAACTCGTTAATCAGTAATCACACTTTTTTTTCATCACAAATTTATTTATCAACAATCAACAAAATCAAAACATTTGAAAAAGTAACCAAGAACAATTTTAAAAACATTTCATTGCTCAACATTAAAATTGTTTAATCTTAGTATAAATAGATTATAAGTGTCCAATAACTAGTGTTAGTATTGAAATTTAATATTTAAAAATAGTAGTAGTAACTAGTAAGTAGTCTTTTTATAATTAAATAAATAAATAAATAAATAAATAAACTAGCGAGGCTCTGACTTACTTTGTTTCCTTTCTTCTTTTCTTTCTTTCTTTCTTTCCAAGTAAGTATTGGTTGTGGCTCTTTAGCTAATAAGCTAGCTGAACACTGGTCTAGAATAATTTAGAAAAACATGTATATTTTTGTGTTGAGTATATTTTAAATTACCAATATTTATTAATCATTTTAATCACAGTTTTATTACAATCATCTATTAATACATTTTTATATTACGAAAGTTACAACTTTTTCATGTGTGAAAATCTAATTGTATTATATTAAATGAATTTTTCTCTTCAAAATTGTATACAAAGTACTCTCTTTAAGTCAATATTAAAAGTCAGTATATTTCGAAAAATGTATAAGGAACTTTAAATATAAATCTAGTAACAGTTAGTTGTAAACTTCCCTTAGAAATATATCAACACTAATATGCAAAATAAATAATTCTTAGTCATTTAATATCACATTATAAAGTCTTTAAATAATTATACTTATTTATCATTTCATTTACTTAAAATCAAATTTCTTGGGTTTGTAGTATTTTTTTTATATAGTACTTTAAAAACAAAATCCAAGAACTCCGAAATGAACTACATTAAATACTAAATTGCCTCAAATGTTTCCTTACATTTTACATTTTAATTACAGAAGTATCCAAGAAGTATATTTTTATAACATAACAAGAGTATAAAGAATCATTTAAATACTAGACTAGATAATCAAATTGTAACATAACAATTCATACCGGAAAATGGTGATTGAAATGCTATAGTTGATCTGGAAGTATCCCTTACACCAACAGCCTTACAAATAAATGCTGTATATAGTTATAAATTTGTACTAATATATGCTTATAATCAGTTTATTCCTAAGTTTAACTTTATACCGCGTTTATTTGTAAGGCTGTAAATGTTTATAAACAGGTTTATAAACTAAAAAATCCTATTGTGTTCTTAAAAAAATTTCAAAACCATCTGGCGTTGCAACTGGCAAGGTCATTTCTCCTACTTTAAGGCGAAAAGGAAACTCTCTAATGTGTGGTCTCGACCTTTTATAGAGTACCCATCCATGGTCTCCACCATTCAAACACAAAGGGCAATCTGACCACCGTTGAGCCAGCTCTTCGAAAGTACCTTGCATCGTGACAATTAACGTATAACAGTTTATTATTAATGAAGCTGCTAGATATCTAGGGTATAGGAGATGTCTTTGGACGAAATTCGGATCCAAACAATCTTTGTGCCTTATTAAGATATGACTATATCTTATCATCTCCGGCCTCTCCGACCAAAAATAATATGAAGGTCCGACAGGCAGCATTCTGAAATTTACATTGAATTATTTTATTATACCTTAAGCAACTAAATATAAATAGATGAAACTTTTGTAATGTGTAATATTGTAATACACGAATAAAAGGAAAAAAAAAGCAAATTACTTTTTGTAGTTTCATTAGTTTCAGAACAAAAATAATAAAATCAAATAACAGTAGTATTGTCTAAGCCAATAGCTAGAGGGTGACTTAGTTAAAATAAATAACTAAAAAATCCTATTGTGTTCTTAAAAAAATTTCAAAACCATCTGGCGTTGCAACTGGCAAGGTCATTTCTCCTACTTTAAGGCGAAAAGGAAACTCTCTAATGTGTGGTCTCGACCTTTTATAGAGTACCCATCCATGGTCTCCACCATTCAAACACAAAGGGCAATCTGACCACCGTTGAGCCAGCTCTTCGAAAGTACCTTGCATCGTGACAATTAACGTATAACAGTTTATTATTAATGAAGCTGCTAGATATCTAGGGTATAGGAGATGTCTTTGGACGAAATTCGGATCCAAACAATCTTTGTGCCTTATTAAGATATGACTATATCTTATCATCTCCGGCCTCTCCGACCAAAAATAATATGAAGGTCCGACAGGCAGCATTCTGAAATTTACATTGAATTATTTTTTTTATATAGTACTTTAAAACAAAATCCAAGAACTCCGAAATGAACTACATTAAATACTAAATTGCCTCAAAGTTTCCTTACATTTTACATTTTAATTACAGAAGTATCCAAGAAGTATATTTTTATAACATAACAAGAGTATAAAGAATCATTTAAATACTAGACTAGATAATCAAATTGTAACATAACAATTCATACCGGAAAATGGTGATTGAAATGCTATAGTTGATCTGGAAGTATCCCTTACACCAACAGCCTTACAAATAAATGCTGTATATAGTTATAAATTTGTACTAATATATGCTTATAATCAGTTTATTCCTAAGTTTAACTTTATACCGCGTTTATTTGTAAGGCTGTAAATGTTTATAAACAGGTTTATAAACTAAAAAATCCTATTGTGTTCTTAAAAAAATTTCAAAACCATCTGGCGTTGCAACTGGCAAGGTCATTTCTCCTACTTTAAGGCGAAAAGGAAACTCTCTAATGTGTGGTCTCGACCTTTTATAGAGTACCCATCCATGGTCTCCACCATTCAAACACAAAGGGCAATCTGACCACCGTTGAGCCAGCTCTTCGAAAGTACCTTGCATCGTGACAATTAACGTATAACAGTTTATTATTAATGAAGCTGCTAGATATCTAGGGTATAGGAGATGTCTTTGGACGAAATTCGGATCCAAACAATCTTTGTGCCTTATTAAGATATGACTATATCTTATCATCTCCGGCCTCTCCGACCAAAAATAATATGAAGGTCCGACAGGCAGCATTCTGAAATTTACATTGAATTATTTTATTATACCTTAAGCAACTAAATATAAATAGATGAAACTTTTGTAATGTGTAATATTGTAATACACGAATAAAAGGAAAAAAAAAGCAAATTACTTTTTGTAGTTTCATTAGTTTCAGAACAAAAATAATAAAATCAAATAACAGTAGTATTGTCTAAGCCAATAGCTAGAGGGTGACTTAGATAAAATAAATAACGAAAGTTCGAACAAAAACAATTTGTATGCGCTTTGTTTTGGCGGGATCACAGCTGACAGACAACCGGACAGTGTTGCCAATAAAAATGTTTTCCCGCCCGTGTACATTGCGTAAAAAATGCCATGTTTGTTTAGAAGATCAATGGTGGACCGTAGAAGTACTAAAAAAAATCGAAAAACTTTTCAACATCACTAAGTCACTTTTTAAAAGTTTTTGACTTCAATGAAATGTGTTAAAATTGTTCCTCTTATTAGATAATTAAGATTATAAAATATTTTAAGTGTAAATAAATGATTTCAAGTCCGTGGAGCAAGTCCAGCAAGTCGTCAAAAATGTCTTGTCATTTGTCAACAATTACAGATTTTATGAAAATGCGACTAAAAAAAACAACCTGTACTAAGATATGTGGATTATATAGACGGTGAGAAAATGACTATTAAGTTTTTTTTTAATTAAATTGAATTTTCATTTATGTCAAGGGTTTAACAAATTGTCTGACAGATACAACCGATAGCCGCGCCTCTATAAAAGAGCTAGTCATCAAAAACAAAACTATGATCTATGGTTGCAGCCATTTTGTTATGGTTTTGTAGTTCTACAAGTTCCAATGGGTTCGATTTTCACATCTACGTCGTTTTAAATACCAGCACATAGTTTGCTGCCATTTTGTTTATGTGAAAAACCAGGCGTTCATTGCAGAATTGAAGAAAACATCATGGAGGCGAATCAACATCACATGTAATATTTTATTCTTCCTAAATAATTAGATGTGTATTTCGACGTAGATAGAAAAAAATCAATATGGAACGTTTTTGGGAAAAAAAATTTTACGTAACAAAATAGACTTTGCTTTTGCTTTAGTGATTAGGATTAAGTTATTTTGAGTTTTTGTTCACTTTCATGTATAAATTTTTACCATTTCAACAAATTTCAGACTGATGTTTCCTTTACCTGAGGGATGGTCGACAGGATATTGCATTGCCACCAAAAGATATTACTACATCAACACTTATACGGACAAAACTCAGTGGAACAGACCAACCGGTCCAGCACCCCACGGTTACCCCATGGCAATAAAGTGCAATCGCATCCTTGTGAAGCATAAAGACTCGGAGCGTGAGTCCTGGCGTCGCAATTTTATAACGCGCACGAAGAAAGAAGCGTCTCATTTGATCAGTAAATGCTATGTATTGATAACAACAAAGCAGTTCACATTTGAAGAGGTATCCTTCAAATATTCAGAATGCGCATTAGCACGTCGAGGTGGGGAAATTCAATGGTTGCACTTACACACAGCGAGCCCCTATATTAGGAACTTCATTTTCAACCTTCTAGTAGGTGAGACCACTTTACCGATGGAGACACCGGAAGGTTTTGAGATTTATATGAGGTTGGCTTAGGCATCTTAAATATGAGGTCCTTAGAAAATGTAAAGGAGACAAATATCTTTGAGCCCACACAGTATGGTATAAAATAAATGTAAACTTGTCGGATTATCTATAACTTGAACCTTGTTAAGGCAAAACCCTCTGTAACAAAAAAAAAGCAGTTCACTTCCACTGAACCCCCAAATACTTGTTTAGTACATATACTCCAAAACTCCAATTTTGAAAAATCAGTAAATCGGAGTTAGTAATTCATGGTGATGTATAACTCGGAATTTGTTAAAGTATACCATCAAATCCTTCACATTTCAAACTTTTCTTGAGATAGCAGTTTTTATCCATTTAATTTGACTTCTGAAATATTGAGATTCTTCTGTATTAACAAATCAAAATTAACATAATTGTAATCAAGCTCTTTTTCTAAAGTCTAAATGCAAATGTGAGATTTTAGACGATAATTTCTTAATTCAGCGGCCCCTGGCAACGCCCACAGATTGTTCCGCTTGAAAACTATTGAATTATTTTCACTAGTCTTAGGATCACTAACACAAAAATATACAATTATTTTCCGTTCACTTGTGGAGCCTAGGCCTAAACCCAAGCAAAGATATTGTCTCCTTTCAAGGACATATTAATTACATCCTGGTTTCATTCAATTTATTACATAATTACTTTAACTTTGATTACCTTTCATTGATAATTAAAAAATAATTGTTGCATTATAGTCAAGTAATTTGGACAAAAACATCTTAGGAAACATGTTATCGATGTTAGTAAGTTATTAGATTGGTGTATACAATTATTTGTGTTTAGTAAATATAACTTAAACTAGTCAATTTCAAATCACTGTAATCAGTAGTCATTTTGCGATTGTTACAACTTGGTGACACATAAGTACCAAAGCTTGAGAACAAGTATGCAGTATTAGAGATATGCAAATTTCCTTGCTTATCTACCCCTATGCATTCGAGAAGATACCCTTTGCTATAGTTATTAAGGATGTTTTTAAAAATCTTGATGTTTAGGCACTCTGCTTTCATTTGAAGTCATATGACATGTAGAATAAGATATAGATTAGTTGAAAGACAGATTGTCTGTCAGATATGATGAACCTTTACCTATTAAGATGCAAATCGATGTTTATTAAGGTCATAGATGTGCGACATTGTAATTTTGAATTTCTGATTATCCTCATATTATACCTACTATACAATTATTCGTAGTTCATAGTGAATTTTGTTGTTATTGACACACCCAAAATATTGTACCGCATGCTATTGGATTGCCATCCCTGTTCTATGTGCATTTAAAGACTTAGCTAATGTGATATATATAAAATAATTATTGTATTATTTATGTTATTTAATTTGGATAATGGGTATTTATGTTGATGTATTATTAACAAAAGTTTATAAATGTTCCTAGATTTAACTAATGTTCCATTTACTATTTGCTTTGTTGTACACAATCATCTCTAATTATTTATATTCTTTTTGTGTATGATCATGTTTATTTCATATTGGTATGTATTTGATACTTGTTTAGCTCTATTTCTAAGTATAACTTGTGAATCTAAGATTATTATCATAAAATATTTTTAAAACTCAAAAATGAAATTTCAAAGAAATAGTTAAGTTCCTTAAGACTGATTCAAAGTATTATTTGATTTTCCTTCAAAAGTTTCAAATTATTGTAAATAACTTTTTACTATCTGAATGTATTAATATTAAATATTATTACAGTAACTTATAGGAAGATATTTTGGTCTTTTTATCTATATTTGTAGATGTAGATGGCGTAGAAATATGTAGAAATCCACAGTACTTATTTAAATTGATTGAAATATGATTAAACCAATTGGTATTGAGCCATTCCATACTAGTCATTTATTGAACTCTGAAATTGATGTTAGTTATTAGAAAGTTTTGTCTTGGTGTATTTTTGATTACTAATTAATTGTGTCGTAATAAAAGATTACAATTTAAAGCTTATTTGTCTGCAAAAATATAGTTATCCTTTCAACATGCCCAAACATGAATATTTACATATCCCAAAACATCCTCTCACCTACTAAATCCCGCTGCCCTTATAAAAAGAAAGGGAAAAGGACTTCGGTTTCCAGCACACATATCAGGTCCCCGCTTATACTCTGACCGTGGCATTACACCGGTCAAGTGAGCATTTGTGCAGTAGCTAAAGATGATTTAGACTACCACTTAAAAAGTGTGATTAAGATTTACATTTAACTGTGAGTTCTCACAGTGTAATATAAAATAGATTTTTGGGATTCAAAAAAACAACTGAAATAAAGCTTAGTAAAGTAGGTATTGGCATTTCGTTTCTTCGTCAGTAGAGTATTTTTTTTAACATAAATAAACCAGCGCTTGACCACGATTTCACCTAAGCTAAGTGAAGACGCGGTCGAAGGATAGATGCGGGCTAGTTCAATAAGAGCCGATTCACTCTGTTCTTTAAGGCACCCACGTCATAACTGGACGGGAACGCTAAGGCCGCCAACTTGTTCCATTCCTTTTCCGTGCGCACGAGAAACGATGTCTCAAATTTACGCGAAGTGCTATCTGCGCCTGGTACATATTAAGACCTACTTTATACTTTTGGTTTTTTGGGTGTTTCCCCTGGGTCCGACCTGACGACGCAGCCAAAAATCTTGTTAGATTTGTTTTATCCAAGAAACAAAATTGTCAGAAATTGTAAGGACAAAACTATGATTGAAAATATCGTTTTGAAATTCGTCTTTTCATGCGTTTTATTTTTGTTGTAACAAATGTTTGTTATACAAAAAGTTGTAGATTAACAAAAACCATGGTTCCGTATGCATCAAATCTTTCTATTCCTCTAGCGCCTAAACTACTAACTACATTTCGTTTCAATCATTTCAATTGGTCATATTTCTGACCAATAAATCTGTACTGTAAAGAAAAATACAATATAGACAAGGATATGTTTGCATTATTTGTAGACCGTCCAGTCCATACAAGTACAGTACGATCAATAATGATACAATATCAAAATCCTCGTCCATGGCTTGTCCCTGTATTGATCGGGGCGATACCGTACGAAAACAAAGGGTTTGTTATAAGCAGTAAATTGAGATTATTTCTTTTGTTAGTAAAAATCGTGAATTATTATGGTGGGAATAATTTTAAAATGGCTTTAGCCTTCGATCTAAGATGATGATAGAACCGATGGATGGCTTAAATATCTTGTATCTAGGCCATTCATTTAAAAAAAAAAAAGAGGATACCGGAAGTGACGCTTTCATTTCCAACCTCCAGACAATATTGATTGCCAGGGTTGGAATAAGTATGGTTTATTTTCACGAGGATCTTTTGTCATCTTTATGATGTGGAATATGGAAATATGGATGTAGCGGGGCTCCTATGTAGGAGCCCCGCTACATCTAATAATTCATCATTACAAATACAATCATTACAAATACAATCATTACAAATACAATCATTACAAATACAATCATTACAAATACAATCATTACAAATACAATCATTACAAATACAATCATTACAAATACAATCATTACAAATACAATCATTACAAATACAATCATTACAAATACAATCATTACAAATACAATCATTACAAATACAATCATTACAAATACAATCATTACAAATACAATCATTACAAATATGGGTTATATGTATAACCCATATTTGTAATGTGTTTTATGCAACTGGAACCATCGCCTACATGACATTAAATAAACAAGGATTTTAATTATTAACATACATATTTACTTAAGTAATAAGTAAATCACTGTGTTCTCAGAAATAAAACAAGAAATTGGGTGTCTGATGATTTTACAACGCACAGTTCAAACCACCGGGCATGCCACATAGATTGCGCGTTGATTGTAAACGCCAACGATCAATCGTTAATATTTCTTAAGATAAACACTAAGAAAGACAATTTACTTCCTTTACAATTTGCGATTTTGTATTAAAAAGAGAAGAATTCCCCTTAAATGTGGAAATATTATCGTGCTGGTAACCCTTGATAGGTTTGTCAATGTCAAAAAGATGCCACAAGTTCCTTGTACACCCATACAAACGATTTTTAAGGGCCTGAGTCTAACCCTGTTTTACTGCACCCCTCCTCCCGACTGCTCCCGACCCGGCTCGCTCACTCGTAATCCTCCTTTACCAAGGGAGCTGCCGACGGTGATAGATGGTAGATAAATTACATTAAACTTAAATTATATATCTTAGTGATTTTTTCTTGGTTTTGTAAGATGTTGTTTTTAAAATCCTAATTATAGATAAAAATGTTATTTTCAAGTGTTTTTAAGCAGTTTAGTTTGTGATAAGTGTTTTATTTTGTTAAAGATGAGCTCTGGTAAAAAACTGAAAGTTCAAGTGAGGACCCTCGAAGCTCAAGATCATGATTTCGAAGTTAGCGATGAGGTAAGTAATTTTATGTTATAAATACATACATTTCATGTTTTTTTATTGATTTTCGTAAGTTCAACAATAGAACCCAAATTGTTACCATTAATATAAATATTAATCTTCAAAAATATTTGGGCGTGTACTGCTTTCTTTGTCATGAAGTTTACTTGTCTGATTTTTATTATATTACATTTCCATTTTAGGTTTTGTTATTCATACAAAAGTTACGCGCATTAGCCGCGATTTGTTACCCATGTAATTTTTTATGGTATTCCGGAGCCCAGACATTCACCCATAAATGGAAATTTCGCATTTACAAATTATCGTGATTGCGAACTTCGAGACATATCGATCCGCGCATGGCGCATGGGACCTTTCGAAGTCGCCAATGTATTTAAGTCCCTAATCGATAATGCCCGGGTCTAACGCGCATGCGCCGTAGGACACAATTTAACAAGGGCGTTACCTTTAAGAAACAACCATCTACAAATAAAAACATAGAAACGAATCGAGAACATACTCTTTTTTTAAGTCATCGCAAGGATTTCTTCATAATTCATATATTTTGTTCCTTACTATTCTTTGGGTCTTCCTTTGTTTAATGTGATGACCACACCCTATCAATAATTAGACAGTCAACTAGTTGAAAAAGACAATTTACTTCCTTAACAATTTGCGATTTTGTATTAAAAAGAGAAGAATTCCCCTTAAATGTGGAAATATTACCGTGCTGGTAACCCTTGATAGGTTTGTCAATGTCAAAAAGATGCCACAAGTTCCTTGTACACCCATACAAACGATTTTTAAGGGCCTGAGTCTAACCCTGTTTTACTGCACCCCTCCTCCCGACTGCTCCCGACCCGGCTCGCTCACTCGTAATCCTCCTTTACCAAGGGAGCTGCCGACGGTGATAGATGGTAGATAAATTACATTAAACTTAAATTATATATCTTAGTGATTTTTTCTTGGTTTTGTAAGATGTTGTTTTTAAAATCCTAATTATAGATAAAAATGTTATTTTCAAGTGTTTTTAAGCAGTTTAGTTTGTGATAAGTGTTTTATTTTGTTAAAGATGAGCTCTGGTAAAAAACTGAAAGTTCAAGTGAGGACCCTCGAAGCTCAAGATCATGATTTCGAAGTTAGCGATGAGGTAAGTAATTTTATGTTATAAATACATACATTTTATGTTTTTTTATTGATTTTCGTAAGTTCAACAATAGAACCCAAATTGTTACCATTAATATAAATATTATTCTTGAAAAATATTTGGGCGTGTACTGCTTTCTTTGTCATGAAGTTTACTTGTCTGATTTTTATTATATTACATTTCCATTTTAGGTTTTGTTATTCATACAAAAGTTACGCGCATTAGCCGCGATTTGTTACCCATGTAATTTTTTATGGTATTCCGGAGCCCAGACATTCACCCATAAATGGAAATTTCGCATTTACAAATTATCGTGATTGCGAACTTCGAGACATATCGATCCGCGCATGGCGCATGGGACCTTTCGAAGTCGCCAATGTATTTAGGTCCCTAATCGATAATGCCCGGGTCTAACGCGCATGCGCCGTAGGACACAATTTAACAAGGGCGTTACCTTTAAGAAACAACCATCTACAAATAAAAACATAGAAACGAATCGAGAACATACTCTTTTTTTAAGTCATCGCAAGGATTTCTTCATAATTCATATATTTTGTTCCTTACTATTCTTTGGGTCTTCCTTTGTTTAATGTGATGACCACACCCTATCAATAATTAGACAGTCAACTAGTTGAAAAAGACAAATTTACATTATATTTCATTGACAAAAAACCATCATCAACCTATCTCAATGTGCCTAGATATTAAAACTAAATCAAAATGGCATGGCTCTTTACAAAATCAATTATAACAAAATTGGTCAAATCTCAAGTAGGTTACTTAAACTAAGTAAACCACAACTTCAATTAGTTGTTGGAATAATAAGCGACCATGGTCACTACAACAAACACCTATACAACTTAGTTATAACAGACAGTCCTCTATGCAGAGTGTGCGTGCAAGAAGATACAGCATCACACATACAACTCTGCCGGCAATGCCTAGCTACCGGGTTAGGTATCTTAGGTTGCCGAGATCTCGCCCCGAGATCACCAGCAACATAAAAGGTTGGAATAGTCCACGACCTGTCCTAATGCAAAATACTCGCTAGCCATGGAGTTGCGGAAACCATAGTCCCTACGACTACTACTGCTAGTTCCAGATTTATCCGCAATATAAAAAGCTACATTCTTGTTAAGCTATACCACAAAATAATAAAGACCCATAGCTGGCCCTTACGTAACAGGCATGGAGCTCATTAAAAATTGTCAGTGTCTTTTCACTTTTGTTAGGGGCTCCTTTTTACAATTTCTGATGTTTTGTTACTTTTTAAAAATTCAGCTACTTGGTTATCAATGTCTAATAGAAGAGATGAATTGGTATATATATGTGGATGTTACAAGAATTATTATTTTTTTAAGATTTGCCACAATATTTTAACGGATTACAGTTATGGCCATAGCGCTTTATAAGGTTAGCGATTACAATCATGATCCAACTAAATCCATATTGTTAACTGCTTTGATTTAATGTTTTAGCTAAACATAGTAATTACTTAATGAATCCTATAGAATTAAAATAACTATAAAACTTTAAAAAGATCATTTCTTTCACTACTCAAATATGGTTAGTCTTTGATAGATAGACCAACACCTTTTTACTTGGAAGTTAATAATTGTTCTACAATTAGGTAGTTTCTGACTTTGAACTAATACATAATAGAGATGAAATTAACTTTTAAGTCTGAATGAAGCAAAAGCTGTTATTTCCAAGTAATGTTCTACCCATTTACACTAAATGTTTGTGAATCAGCTCTGAACCGGCTCAAAAGTTCAGGATCAGTTCTGACCTGAACCGCTGAGTTAGGACTCAACAACTAAATTGCCAACTCATGGCTCAACATGATCGATATCTATGCGAACCGAGTAGTCGCGAGTTGCGACTCACAGCTTGAAACGCAAATCATGTCTATGCAAGTAAAAATTAAGATTCATTGATCTGACGCATGCGAACCGAGGTGATCTGCAGATCATCGATTTTAGTTGAGTTACCTTTGTCTACACTGTACCTCCGCGCACACGTACGCAATGTACTGCGCAATCCATACGCGCATGCGCGCTTGCGTGCGCGTACCTGGGAGCTCCGATAACCAATAAATGTGAACTACGCCCTAATGGCTGTATTGATTTTATACCCGAACAACAGACGCTAACACGACGCCCGCCATTTCGTGTACCTTGCGCTATCACGCGATCGATTATCAAGGACCACACCCCAAGCCATAAATCTCTTAGACTAATTAGAAAAAATAATAGACTAATAAATAAAAAAATCATATTTTTCACTTGAGACCACTTTGAAAATCTAAATTTCCGAAACAGTTAATTTCAATTGACAACTTTTTTGTTATTGAAATAAAACAATTCACTAAAAATTTAAAAAACGATTATCTGAATTACTTAGGAAGACAGAAAAGCCCCTTCTTGTAACTGTTACGTCTATATTGTACTTGGAAATATGCACATGTTTTTTTTTACTTATTTTAAGATAACCAAAAAAAATATTGACATAAAAAACCAACTATTGAGCTAAAAGAATAGAATGAAATAACATTCATTTTCGTCATTTAAAAAATAACCGTATAAACCTACTTATGCAGCTGTACATATTGTACACAGTGACTACAGCCTTAAACATTTGTTCACAGATCACCGTCGAAGAATTTAAAATCCTTATTCGTGAGGAAATGGGCATAAACCTCGATGCCCAACGCCTTATCTTCTGTGGAAAAGTTCTACTGGATGATCATTTGTTGCGGGAATATAGTATGTATGAAGAATAATAATAATTGCAACCAGCTGAGCGTTAAATAAAATAATAAACAATAATACTTGAATAATATAACACTACCGGGGAATGATAAACTGAAATCGACACCTTCAAATTTATTCATTCTACATGAATGCAAACCTAGCATACTTCATACTTCATACTATATCGTACTAATATCGTACCTAAATTATAAATGCGACAGTTTAGATGGAGTCGCGGGAAAAAGCTAGTAACTAATATAATTAAAATATTATCTTATCTTACTAATCTTACTAATCTCACTAATATTATAAATGTGAAAGTTTAGATGGATGGATGGATGGATAGATGGATGTTTGTTAGAGTTTGTATCCTAAACGGCTGAACGAATTTCGATGAAATTTGGCATAGATGTAGAGGATAGTCTGGAAGAACGCATAGGCTACTTGCTTTGTTTTTTTTTTAAATTCCACGCGGACGGTGTCTCGGGCGAAAACTAGCTAGAAATAAATTCCATGCGGGACAGGAACCAAAACTACAAGCCACTAGCAGCAAAGAAGCAAGATTTCCATGGTACCAGTAATTGTTAGCCAATGGCAGAGGCCTTCGTTGTCATTTGAAGTTTGATATTTGCAGTTGAAAGTTTTCGAAATGTAAAAATAAAATAAGGTTTTATAATTTCATGCGGATGAATCAGCACGGGAACAGCTAGTATATAATGACTCCGTTAAAAACTCCGCAACACTAATTTTTTCTCACATGTAAAAACGCTTAGGTAATTTTGACGAATTTATTTGGTTTTTATGGGATGCAATATAATGCCAACCAAAAAAAACAAAAAATAGGCAATATGCATATGACGCCAAATTGGACCAAACATTTTTTAAGTATACTTTATTGCTATAAAAATATACCTGTAAAGATTTTTTTTAATATAATGTGATTTAGTGCCGATATTTAATCATTAAAAATTGTCTTTTTTAAAATTCCCTAGCTAAGTTCTAAAACGCAACGCTATTGGTTGAAGCAAGTGACTTATCTGTTATGGCGTCGCTGTGTTGTCAATACGCAGTTAATTTACGTTAGTTTATATAGAAATTCACTCTTAAAGTTTTTTACAGTAAACACGATATCTAAACTAACTTTAAAATAAAAAAATAAATGAAAAGAATCATTGAATACCACTTATGTGTACCAGGAATAATGAAAATGAATCGATTTTTGACTTTTAATAAGTCTGTGTGAAGTGACATCTGAACGAATGTGATGAATGAAATGTGACGATTGATGTCACGTGTCTCAAGCCAACTCCGGTCGCGTTTTAGTCGCACGAAAATGACCGTAATTTTTTTTGTTTTTAGCTCAATGGTTGAATTTTTCGAGTAAATACATTTTTCTGGTTATCTTATAACAAGTTCGAATATTTATAACAAATAGAATCGTTTAAAAAAATAAAAAAAATACATGCATGTTGCCTTACTCATGAGATTGGGGGCGTCGGTGGCTCAGTGGTTTAAGCACTTGACTTGTATTTTACAGGTCATAGGTTAGAATCCCGCCATGTACCAATGTGATTTTCGATTTTTCGATTTTTCATATGTACATAATTTACCCGACGTTCTTACGGTGAAGGAAAACATCGTGAGGAAACCTGCACATATCGGCGAAAAAATTCAAAGATATGTGTGAAGTCAGCCAACCCGCACTTGGCCAGCGTGGTTGACTATGGCCTAGTCACACTAACTTAGACTAGGCTCCGAGCCCCTCGGTGGGGATGTATAGTGAGCTGGTGATGATGACCCAAGACATTTATATTAAGCCCTGTAATATTATACTTGTATCAAAAATATGATGATGATAACAGTGGTCTAGCTCGCTTTAACGTCTTCGCACGAATGGGCTGGCTTGCCCAGTGCAATACCACAAGCACACAAGACAGGAGTAAAGTGGGAACAATCTCGCGTCTGCTGAGTGTTGCCGGAGGCCTAATTTTAGTCCTGAATACTGATTAACAATATGTGTTATTTATATGGGATACATGTGTATTAAAAAATCGTTGAAGCATCATTTTACCCATTGCCAAAACAGCTTCAGAATTGTATACTTCCCTAGGAATAGAATACAATTCCTATTTATCACACATTTCTTGTAACATTATGAAATTTTAGTTGTAGGGTATGAGCAATCTGTGCTGCATCTGGTCCCGAGACCGCCACCTGAAGCGGGATCAAGGCAGTTCAGGCACGTCGCCGAGCCCATTGAACCATACGAATTCTATTTTTCTTCTGGCTCCCAAAGCGCAGATGGCGTGGGCCCTCGCCAAGACAACCGCGGGTTAATGGTAAATATACTTAATCTATACATATAATAAAATTGGAGTGTCTGTTTGTAATGTCAAAGGAAAAATTCCAGATTTCGGGAAGATGATGTATTTGCGTTGATGATAACGAAAATCGCATTTAAAAATGTTTTGTCTGTCTGTCTGTCTGTAAGCCGCGTTTGCTCCGGGTAATCTCCGAAACGGCTTTGCCGATTTTGACCGGACTTTCACTGAATGGTAGTTGACATAGACAGCCATATTATAGGCTACATATTAATTCCGCGCTGTCAAAATGGCGACCGGACCCCTATCTCTGGAACGGGTATACCGATTTGGACGGGACTTTGACTGAAAGATAGCTGGTAGAAGGTAGATGCACGCGGGAATGTGATAAATGACCTTTTTTTAAATCCGCGCTAACGAAGTTTGCGGGTGACAGCAAAACAAAAAAAAACGACATTGATGAATGAGGTATCAAATTTACTTTGAGTTTTGCTCACTGAGTAAGATATCCTTGTAGGCCTATATTTTTGTATTGTGAAATAGTCAGTAGAAGTGGGAAATACATGTATTAATTTGTGGTGTTATTGCCAGGGGTCTTTAAACTCATCACCTACAATGGCCCGCCTGCAGAGTCTTCGGCGAATCATCGAGGAAATTCGAATGTCGCTGATGCTATTGAGATATCACATAGCAGAAAGGGTAAGGGAATTTTTGCAATAAAGTTGTTATAATTTTGTGCTACCTTTGTCTGGAAGATGTCGAAAATCGGTATTCAAAAATTTTTGTCTGTCTGTCTGTCCGCAAGCGTTTTTTACGCTTTTTGTTGGGGAATCAGAAATGGGTGTACCGATTTCGACGGATCTTCGGTGGGTAGGTATATGGTATGCGCGGGAAGATATAGAACATATACCTTTTTTAAATTCCGCACTGACGAAGTTTATAGGCGACAGTTTGTGATGTATTAAAAGTTTAATATAATTGAAATAACATTACTTTGAATTTGTAGCACGTTCGAATTTCTCGAGGCCTAAGACCGTCTACCTCTGGTGGCTTATCGGACATCCTAGGTGATCTAAGACGAGAGGAACAAGAAATCCACGATGCCATCGTAGCGATGGACCCGATACCCAGCTCTTTGCTCGAGGTGATTTAACATTTGGATTGTTTCCGAAGTGAACGAATACTTTGATATCCGAAACCCATATTTACATGATTTTCATATATCTTGGCGGTTTTTAACTTACGCGAATCATTGCTTAGAACACTATTTTAGGTGAAGCGGGGTGCGGAATACGCGCCTGTAACTAGGCTGTCAAGATATTAGAATAGCTTAAAAACAGGCATAATTCATTACTTTATCATGTTTCCCGTAATAAATGATAGATGAGGCTTGATAACTAAATTTTGTTAATTAAAGTTTATCCCCACTAACGTATTTTTGTTCATTGCGTCATCTGTACAAGTCTAAAATGGTCTTTCTTGTTTTTTTATTTTTTGTATATACTGTATTTAGTGAGTTTTTTGTAGGCTTCGCCGGCTTATCAAAGGCTTATCGACGAAGTAGAAGGGGTGATTGAGAGAGCGGACAATTTCCTCTATGGGTGAGTTTCTCTATAAAACGTACTTTCTTATAAATTCACTAATAGAATATCTAGACTTGTGTGGAACAAGTCTCTTTGAAAGGTACAAAAAATTTAAAAAAACATTTTTTTTTGTTAAATAGGACGCGACACGGGACGCAACCCCTTGCTGCCACCCCGACGGTGCTGGCTATCGTGATGGAGGAGCTGGAAGTACTCCATTTATTTTTCGCCAGGCACCGCTCCATGTACATTGATCTTCTGTTGGCTGCCGACAACTATCCTGTAAGCACCAAAAAAATTTTTTTTTTACACCAACTTAACCTAATTTACATTTTATTTTATCACAATAAATACAATCAAAAATTTACATAAACGGGAAAGTACAATGTATTAAAGGGCAGCTGTAGGCTAGTTTGCTTATTTGCATATTCATTGTAATTGTTATTGATAAAGAGGGTAGTTTGGAGAGGGTGATCTCAGGGTCATGGGTATTTTACATCGAGACAAAACATACAATGGATGTGAGAAGTTAAATTCTATAGACATGTTAAAAAATACATATTCAAATCGTTTTAAAACGCAGCAATTGACAGATGGCGCTATTGTATATATTACAGCCTCAGTCGGGTTTGTATTTTTAACAAGGGTACAAAAACTTCCAATAACAGGAAATAGCTAGGTTGCCATGGTTACTTAATTCTCCAATAACAAGGGCTTTAGTTGTCATTTGGGTGTTTGAATTTTGACAAGTTGCTTGCGTGAAATTAAAAAATGTAGCCTTTGTTACTCACTGATAACGTAGCTTTTTAATAGAGAAAGAATTTCGGAAGAAATCGGCCCAGTAGTTTTTGAGTTATTTCAATACATACAAAAATACACATCTTTCCTCTTTATAATATTTCTACCGATACCGAGGTTATAAATCGCATTGGGCACCTTAAAATTTTATTTTAATATTAGTCGGTTTAGATGTTACCTTTGATAATCTCCGAGTTAGAAAACAAAAAGGAGCCTATCATGCAATGTTGCTATCTTTAAAGGTAGATTCTCGGCGATAAGTTGGAAGGACAATATAAAATTATCTTTTTGTTTTTTTCACTATTTCTCCCTATTAGTAAACACAGTAAAGTACTTATATATTTATTAATTGATATAATAAAATGAGGCTTTTAAGGGCTACAGTTTAAACAGTAACTGTTGTGTTTGTCCAGCCCCCGAATCCCACCGATGAGGAGAGGGAATACCACAGGCGTGCGATTGAGCTTACCCGCTCTATAATGCATAGCTTCAGTCACGCTTATCACCTGATAAGCGATATCAGCTTCAACTTCGGCTCCACGGAGCCCAACCTCACCTCGGAGCCATACACCACACCAACTGTGTCCCAAGGATTACCGAATCAGGTAAGTAATACGTCTTACTAATACAATTGTTGTTAGTAATTTTTAGTCTTTTGACACAGTTTTAGTCATTTTATTTTACTTGGAGTTTTAATTTTTTTTATTTATCGAGGGTGGTATGTAGCCGCTAATAAAAACTAAAAGAAGAAAAATTCCAGATTTCGGGAAGATAACGTATTTGCGTTGCTGATAACGAAAATCGCATTTTTTTTGTCTGTCTGTCTGTTTATCTGTCTGTCTGTGCGTAGGCCGCGTTTTTTTTTAATTCCACGCTAACGAAGTTTGCGGGCGACAGCTCGTAACTAAATATGCAAGTCTTGGTGGCCAGCAAAATAGAATATGTATTTATTGCCATAAAAAGAATAAATAGACGCACTTATTCTAAAGACAACATATAAAGTTGTGGCAAAAGCCACCTCATCGTTTTCAGAAGGGACTAAGCTGCTAAGTAACTTATATATAAATTTGATGGGGTAACCGGGCAACTACTATCATACTAATATTATAAATGTGAAAGTTTGGATGGATGGATGGATGGATGGATGGATGGATGGATGTTTGTTAGAGCTTGTAGCCTAAATGGATTAACGGATCTCGATTAAATTTGGCATAGACTTAGAGGGTGGTCTGGAAGAACACATAAGCTACTCAGTTTCGTAATTTTTTTTATTTATCGAGGGTGGTATGTAGCCGCCAATAAAAACTAAAAGAAGAAAAATTCCAGATTTCGGGAAGATAACGTATTTGCGTTGCTGATAACGAAAATCGCATTTTTTTTGTCTGTCTGTCTGTTTATCTGTCTGTCTGTGCGTACGCCGCGTTTTTTTTAAAATTCCACGCTAACGAAGTTTGCGGGCGACAGCTCGTAACTAAATATGCAAATCTTGGTGGCCAGCAAAATAGAATATGTATTTATTGCCATAAAAAGAATAAATAGACGCACTTATTCTAAAGACAACATATAAAGTTGTGGCAAAAGCCAGCTCATCGTTTGCAGGAGGGACTAAGCCGCCTTAAGTAACTTATATACTTCATACTAATATTATAAATGTGAAAGTTTGGATGGATGGATGGATGGATGGATGGATGGATGGATGTTTGTTAGAGCTTGTAGCCTAAATGGATTAACGGATCTCGATTAAATTTGGCATAGACTTAGAGGGTGGTCTGGAAGAACACATAGGCTACTTTCTTTTGTTTTTATTAATACCACGCGGACGGAGTCGCGGGCGCAAGCTAGTTGTATTCATAGTTCATACTAATTGATTGTATTTTGCTCTGAACAATTGGCACGGGAATGACTGGTGTATTTTGCAGACGATGATCAACACGCCGGAACCCGAACGTTCCAACCTGGGTCCGGTGTACATCCCAGCTGACAGTGATGAGGCAATGGAGGAACTGCAGGCTTCGGCGGTAGCGGCAATCCAAGCCAGGAACAGGAACCAGGGTATTGTATCTTACTAACATTAAAAATGCGAATGTTTAGATGGGTGCATGGAAAGATGTTTGTTAGAGCTTGTAGCCTAAATGGATTAACGGATCTCGATTAAATTTGGCATAGACTTAGAGAGTGGTCTGGAAGAACACATAAGCTACTCAGTTTCGTTATTTTTTTAAATTATTTTAACGCGGACGGAGTCGCAGCCGAAAGCTAGTTTAATAATATTTTCCCATTACTGACAAATTAGTCATTTATTGGTAATAGAAAATTGGTAAAATCCTAAAACATGTATGTGGTGTACGAAATAATAGACGCATGTAAGCCCAAGATGTATAACCCGACCGAATCCAATATACAATAAATATTATAAAGAGGAAAGATTTGTATTTTTGTATGTATTGAAATAACTTAAAACTACTGAGCCAATTTTAAAAAATCATTCACCGTTAGAAAGGTGATTTATCTGTGAGTAACATAGGCTGTAGTTTTTATTTTTTTTTAATTACAAGCGGCGAAGTCGCGCCCAATAGCTTGTATACATTATACTGCGGTACTTACAAACTAATTATTTATATGTTACTACATTACAATGTATTTCGAATTTACAGCTCCAATACCACTTTTACATACACATTTTGTTGTCGCCATTTCCGGTGTATTAAAATTCATAGGTTATGACAAACTAATGGATACAGTTGTATTGATATCTATACATATAAAATTGGAGTATCTGTATGTAATATCAAATGAAAAAATCTAGATTGTGCAACGATGTCTTTGCGTTGCTGATAAAATCTCATTTAAAAAAAAATTGTCTGCCTGCAAGCTTGTGTGTATTCTGGGTAATCTACGAAACGGTTGAGCTGATTACGACGGGACCACTAGAGGATAGCGATCATATTATTAGGCTACTTTATATTAATTCCGCGCTGCCACAATAGAGACAGGACCGCTATTTATGGAACGGGTAAATCGATTTTGACGGAACTGACTTCAATGTTATAGACGACCATTTTCTTTAAATTCCGCGCTAACTAAGTTTGCGACAGCTCTGAGTATAATCTGGTAATAGAAAGTTTAATTGTTAGGCACGGAGAACGTTTACGTCCGCCTGGGTCAATCGAACGCCGCCGAGGTGGTGATGAGCATGGAGGAGGTGCCTCAGGAGGCGGTGGCAGCGGCTGCGGCGGCTGGACACCTCTTGCCACCGGGAGATGGCCAAGGTATCTACTTAACCATCTATCTTTACTTCTATACTAATATAATAAAGTGCAAACACACTTATTTGTTATGTAGGATGTCAGATATCATAGCATATTTAGGAATGATTCTTTTTTTAATAAAAAGCTCTGCACTTACGACACGACATAGACAATATATTTAAAGGTTATTGAATTTAGGAGTAAATAATTTGGAAAAAAACCGTCATGCGAGAAAGAGACAAAAACTACAAGCTAATAGCAACTAAGTACCAAGGTTGCCGAGGTAACGGTAATTGATAGCATATTGCAATTGAACATTTCACAAATGTGTAGAATAAAGTATAGTTTTAAAATTTACATGCGGATGAAGGCGCTCGAACAGCTAGGAGGAGATAAATTACATATACAGAACTTATCTGTTACGCAAAGTAAATGGTTCAGTTGTTTACAATAGATAAAACAATTGTCAGTTGAGTTTTTTTAGATTATTTTTTTTTCTGTTAGCAGTTTACGCCGCGCAGCTGCCCTGGGGTACCGAACCCACTGCAGATTTGATTCATTCGATCGTATCTGCAGTCGTGGAACACAGCATTGAAGAGGCCATGCCTCAGCTGCACCAAAGGCTGCAAGAGTATCTGCAACAGCAGGAGCAGCACCAGCAGCAGCAGCGACAGCAGCAGCAGCGACAGCAGCAGCAGCAGCAGCAGGCACAGCCGATGCAACAACAGCAGCAGTTGCAGATGTCTCCTCAGGCCCAGATGCCTCCTCAGGCCCAGATGCCTCCTCAGGCCCAGATGCCTCCTCAGGCCCCCATGCCTCCTCAGGTCCAGATGTCTCCTCAGGCCCAGATGCCTCCTCAGGCCCCGGTACCTCCTCAGGCCCCGATGCCTCCTCAGGCCCCGATGCCTCCTCAGGCCCCGATGCTCCTCAGGCCCCCATGCCTCCTCAGGCCCCGATGCCTCCTCAGGCCCCGATGCCTCCTCAGGCCCCGATGCCTCCTGAGGTCCAGATGTCTCCTCATGCCCAAAAGCCTCCTCAGGCCCCTATGCCTCCTCAGGCCCAGATGCTCCTCAGGCCCCCATGCCTCCTCAGGCCCCTATGCCTCCTCAGGTCCAGATGTCTCCTCAGGCCCAGATGCCTCCTCAGGCCCAGATGCCTCCTCAGGCCCCGGTACCTCCTCAGGCCCCTATGCCTCCTCAGGCCCCGGTACCTCCTCAGGCCCCGATGCCTCCTCAGGCCCCGATGCCTCCTCAGGCCCCGATGCCTCCTCAGGCCCCGATGCCTCCTGAGGTCCAGATGTCTCCTCATGCCCAAAAGCCTCCTCAGGCCCCTATGCCTCCTCAGGCCCCTATGCCTCCTCAGGCCCCTATGCCTCCTCAGGCCCCTATGCCTCCTCAGGTCCAGATGTCTCGTCTGGCCCAGATGCCTCCTCAGGCCCAGATGCCCCGACAGTCCGGTAGGGCCCAATGGACGCAGATGCTCCAGCGGGCGCGGGTCCCGCAAAGGGCTCAGATGCCCCAACAGGCCCAACGGGCCCAGATGACACAACGGGCGCAGATGCCTCAAAGGGCCCAAATGCCCCAACGGGCCCAGGTGGCCCAACCATCACAGATGCCCCAACAGGCACAACGTGCGCGTGCGCCGCCGAACGCCCAATCGCCAAGAAACACACGGCGAGGCCAGCTATTTGAAAATGGTATCTTGTTTTTTTTCATATATATATATATATATATTATATATATATATATATATAATATATATATATATATATTATATATATATATATATATAATATATATATATATATGGGAGAGCCAATGTTTTTTTTATTTATCTTTTATCCTACAACCTACATGTATCTGTGAACAAATTCAAAGACAGTGAAAAGTCTACCCACAGTGAGCCAGCATTATTGATTATGGTCTAGTCATCGTTTAGGGTAGGTTCCGGGTCCCTTAGTGGGGACGTATACTAAGATGATATTAAAATTGCATATTGCATTGCATATCTGAAATCTATCTATATCTATACATATAATAAAGTTGTAGTGTCTGTTTGTAATATCAAAAGAAAAATTCCAAATATCGGGAAGATGATGTATTTGCGTGGTTGATAACGAAGATCGTATTTAAATTTTTTTTGTCTGTCTGTCTGTTTGTCCGCAAGCCGCTTTTGTTCCGGGTAATCTCCGACACGGCTGGGCCCATTTCGACCGGACTATCACTGAAGGGTAGCTGACATAGACGGCTATATTATAGGCTACTTTTTTATCTTAATATTGCGTGGACTTCGCAGGCAATAGCTAGTTATATAATAATTTTAAATATTTTTTCACAGAAGAGTTGCGCCGTGCATTTGAGTCGGCACTTGCTGCCAACCCTAATGCACCCTATGATCGCTTCATGCCCTGTGAGAGCGTTTTCTCGCGAAACTTGGCTACAAGGAATAAGTAAATCTATTTATTAAAATTTTACCATTAATATACTTCACAATACAATTTTTTACAACATAATTCCAATTTAACCCTTAAATTCGCGATATTTCCAAACCTTAAGAAAAATCAGATTTAATGCAGGTGTGGTGTTAAGGAAAAATAATAAAATTTTAGCATCCAAGTTTATATTTATGCAACAACGCATTTAAGGGTTAAAAGAACTAAAAAATTAAAAATTGAATTGGTAATAGTTTATGGAAGGGTTTTTTTTTTGTAGCGATCAACAAGAACAGTTCGAAATAATAATGCTATTACGTGTAGAACATATGGAGTCGCAGAATATTAGACATCTTGAGCGTCGTGGATGTCACCTCACTAATGTAAGTAATTTATATATATCGGCTTCAGATGCACGATAGAAATGGTAGAATTAGCAAGTAATGGTAATTCTACCATTACTATGGTGCATTACTATCACTACGTAATTACCATTACTTGGTAATTCTACCATTACTATGGTGCATTACTATTACTACGTAATTACCATTACTTGGTAATTCTGATATCTGATAGTTAATGTGTGGGTGGTCATGGAAAAAGTCTGATTTTAGTCAATTTTGGTATTTTCAGAAATTAGACATAATGAATACTAGGAGAGTGTAGTTTAATAATTTTCAATGACAATAATTTTTAAATACATATTTCATCGCAATTCTAATAATTCGATATTTATAGACGCAGCTAATGATTATGAACAACATTCTGGTGGGTGGATCGAATCGTTTGGCATACATCAATGCGTACTTAGTGGTTGTGGTAAGTATTTTTATATTATAACTTCAATAAATTTCCCCTAATGTAGCATCGTATTTCTACCTTAAAAGTATTAGGTCTATAAGAAAAAATCTTGCGCAAATCTTGTAGTAGCTTAGTTTTAACATATCTATTATATGCAGAAAGTATTAAATAAATAAATAAAATAAATTGGACGCGTTTATAATATTAGCATGATTTATATAAGGCAGTACTAGCTTTTGATCCCGACTTCGATTATCTATCTAATGGATTTTTTTTTTCAAATCAATCCAGTATTTTGAGTCATTACATATATACACATTTTACCTCTTTATTATATTGACATAGATTATAATAGGAACCGATAGAAAGACAAAAATAAATTGTTTGTTCCATAGTAAGTTAAATATTAGGTGACAAATCAATCTAACAGACAAAAAAATCATGTGTAATGTCTGAAAACATTTTTAGTTGTATTGTTAGGAAATGTTAGGAAATGGAAGGAATAGTGGGGGTAGTTTTACTTCAGTGGGGGTAGTTTTATAAAAGACTGCAAGAAGTTCCTCAGGCTCTCAGTGCCAGTCCTGCAGTAGCTTGGTATCTCAGTACTTTTCTAGTCGCCACCACGAACGTTTGATATCTTTACGTCGTTGCCTTAGTTTTTGTTTTAAAGTAATCTTACTAATAGTATAAATGCGAAAGTTTCGATGGATGTTTGTTAGAGTTTGTAGCCTAAACTGCTGCATGGATATCGATGAAATTTTTGCATGGATGTAGAGGACAGTCTGGAAGAACACATTGGCTACTTGGTTTTGTTTTTTTTTATTCCACGCGATTGGAGTCGCGGGCTAAAGCTATTTAACAAATAATGTCAAATTGTGAATATGGCAGTTCGAGTGTATTTTTTAAATCTTTTGTAATTTTGCAGGCAAGACATTGTTTCATGCCGGGATCTTTGCATCCCAATTTCAATGAGAGATATTTAGTTCCAAGGGAATTTAATGATGTACGTAGACATCTCCAATTTTATGCACAAATTCTTATGGGAGATGCGGAAGTTGATGCGACTGATTCGGGCCCATTCGAAGCGGTCACAGATTATATCTTGAGGAGAAACGGAGAATTCATCGCAAACCTTATGGATATAGTAAGTTTTGAATCCCTTTTGAAATGTACAGTCGCGGAAATCCGCGGTGTTCAACTTTGATATTCTCCGCCTTAAAAATAACCAATTACATAGTGAGTTGCGCAAACTATAGCATTATAATGAAAATAAATTATCCATGTATCACTAAATGGCTTCTTTTCCTACAGACACATTAAAAAGCTGTGTTTTAAAGCGTCACCGGGACTTTACATGAATTGAGCCGTTTTTAATTCGGTTATAATAATGTCTGACGAAAGTTTAAACAGTTTAAAAGCTATGTTTAATTGGTTTTAATTCCGCGTCCCGTTTCAAAGTGTTTAAACGATTGGAGCTTTTAAAGTGGAACATCGACAGATTCCCTAACTGTACATGTATGTGTTTTAGCAGTGGAAACGTCAATCATAACTAGGGGAAGATTGGTAATTAGGGTACAAAACACACTTCACTAATTAGTAAGCATAGAACCAGATAAATAAAGGTGTTAGGGGTTTAATTTTTCCGGAGAACTTGTAAATATTAAACTACATATTTATAGTTTTCAAATGGCGAATGAATTTTTAAAATCGGCCCAGGTTTTGAGTTATTTCAATATATACAAAAATACAAATCTTTCCTCTTTATAATATTAGTACATATAAATATATATTTTTTTAAATAGTAGATTTTTGTTAATTTACTAATATTTCCTTTAGCCATTCCAACTAAGCTCTAGGCTTGTGCTAGGATATGGTTCACGACAATAGTCGAATGGCGGGATTCGAACCCTCGACCTCACGATCGGTAGTCCGTACCCCAAACCATTAGGCTATTGGCGCTTTAATTTAGTATAGATATTTGTGATGTTTAATTTTGTTATTTTTCTAGAACCCTGATAACCATGTGAGCTACTTTGTGCGGCCGGATGTTGACTTATACAGGACTTTGAGGAACTTTTTCAATAGTAGGATGCCGCGACTGTTGACATTGGTAACGGGTCCTACTACCTCGCATATGTTCCAGACACAATATTACTCGATCATTGGAACGTTCCACCGCGACTTGCTCGCCCTAATCTTGTGCTGTACTAACAGCGAGCGTGGCTTGGAAATGATTCACAGACAATTCATTGTAAGTATGTCCTCTTTATGTGCGTCTCCTTCGTCAATGAAGGGTAGGCAACGCATCTGCAATTGCGGATGTTTATGGGCAGCGGTCGCTTTCTATTTCAGTGGATTCAGGCCGCTTGCTCGTTTGCCAGCTAATATTATAAAAAAAGTAAACCATAACATACAAGGGTTAGAGTGGGCTCACCTTTGACTAAACTATCCTACAACTGTTGTACGATTGTCCATTGTCGATTGTTTCGCAGCCAATTCAACTGTTTAGTTGCTCAACTAAAAATCGAGAAGTGTGCCTCCATATAAGCTCATAGTTATCAAAGTGCGACTGAATAGTCGTACGATAGTTTAGTCAAATGTACTTTACCTAACAAGCATTTTCATTCAGAAAGGAGTTTTGCAAAAATAAATCTGTTTACTGTCTGTATTCTGACTGACTTGTCAATCTCTTTAATTTAATGTCATTTTATTGCGAAATTTAATTTAATCAAACTTTCTTTGTAAGCGAACTATTTGCGGGGTGGGGGAAACAGACCACAAAACCCGAGGGCAACTTGTAAAAACTAGATTATCTAGTCTCTATCAGAAGTCAAATTAGTTCCTAGGTTTTTACAAACGAATCTTCGCTCTTACTTTGGTCTTAGTGGGAAAACAAACGCGCGAGATAATTAGGATTAAGCATAAATGACTGACCAAGCATAAACCAAACCATAGTGGGCCAGCATGGTTGACTATGGCCTAGTCACCCTAACTTAAGAGTAGGCTCCGAGCCCCTTATTGGGGACTTATAGTGAGCTGGTGATGATGATAAACGACTGCTTTTAAATGATTGTTGTGTAATTTTAGAATCAGCTGACTGTAGGATTGGACGAGAACACGTCTTTATATATATACACTCTTGCTCAAGAGATATTCCATCGTATTAATGTATCTCACTCATACGCTTCTTTCCACAACTTGCGTATGCATCTACATCTCATGTCGGAGTCCATCGTGGTAAGTAAATTGTATATACTCCATCTATGTCTATTTTTACTTCAATAAGACTGTACTTTTTAAAACTAATTTGAAATTTGACAAATCGATTAATGTGCAGACTAGGACTAGGTAGCTATTTTTAATAAAATGCAAGAAAAGACTTTGGTAATCAAATTTTGATTAATGGGTGACCAATAGTTAGAAATAAATAATAGACGTTCAGCCTTCATTATTTTCTTCGGTGTCTTACCGTAGTTACTAACCGCTATAGAATTTTATTATACTATTTTTCATCAGGCGCAACGCATAAGAAGTCTACGTGAAGATGTGACGGAGCGCTATGCATCGTTGTTCCCTCAGAGACCATCAACTTCAACTTTAGATCCGTCATTCTTAGGTCACCAACATTCGTACGAATTGTTCTCGAATGTACCTGAATCGTTAGACTCACTGGAACCATTGTCACCATTACCGGATACAATGAACCTCGGACCAATAGGCGGGCCGCTGTATCCCATGTGTAACGCAGACTACCTTACCCCATTGACCCCTGAGCCCTTATCAACTGACAGACCGGAATCGCTAACCCTCGGGACATCGGCACAGACTCAGGAGGCCATACCACCCGCTAGACCGACAGACATGCACGAATCGCCGTCTCGCGTGGCACCGGCACAGATCCCGGGGGCCATACCATCCACTAGACCGACAGACAGGCCCATGGCGCCATCGCTAACGGCGACTACACAGACCTTTGGGGGCACACCATTATTTAATCCGACAAGCGTGCCCATGGCGCCATCACTAACGGCGACTACACAGACCTTTGGGGGCACACCATTATTTAATCCGACAAGCGTGCCCATGGCGCCATCGCTAACGGCGACTACACAGACCTTTGGGGGCACACCATTATTTAATCCGACAAGCGTGCCCATGGCGCCATCGCTAACGGCGACTACACAGACCTTTGGGGGCACACCATTATTTAATCCGACAAGCGTGCCCATGGCGCCATCACTAACGGCGACTACACAGACCTTTGGGGGCACACATTATTTAATCCGACAAGCGTGCCCATGGCGCCATCACTAACGGCGACTACACAGACCTTTGGGGGCACACCATTATTTAATCCGACAAGCGTGCCCATGGCGCCATCACTAACGGCGACTACACAGACCTTTGGGGGCACACATTATTTAATCCGACAAGCGTGCCCATGGCGCCATCACTAACGGCGACTACACAGACCTTTGGGGGCACACCATTATTAATCCGACAAGCGTGCCCATGGCGCCATCACTAACGGCGACTACACAGACCTTTGGGGGCACACCATTATTTAATCCGACAAGCGTGCCCATGGCGCCATCGCTAACGGCGACTACACAGACCTTTGGGGGCACACCATTATTTAATCCGACAAGCGTGCCCATGGCGCCATCACTAACGGCGACTACACAGACCTTTGGGGGCACACCATTATTTAATCCGACAAGCGTGCCCATGGCGCCATCACTAACGGCGACTACACAGACCTTTGGGGGCACACATTATTTAATCCGACAAGCGTGCCCATGGCGCCATCACTAACGGCGACTACACAGACCTTTGGGGGCACACCATTATTTAATCCGACAAGCGTGCCCATGGCGCCATCACTAACGGCGACTACACAGACCTTTGGGGGCACACCATTATTTAATCCGACAAGCGTGCCCATGGCGCCATCACTAACGGCGACTACACAGACCTTTGGGGGCACACCATTATTTAATCCGACAAGCGTGCCCATGGCGCCATCGCTAACGGCGACTACACAGACCTTTGGGGGCACACCATTATTTAATCCGACAAGCGTGCCATGGCGCCATCACTACGGCGACTACACAGACTTTGGGGGCACACCATTATTAATCCGACAAGCGTGCCCATGGCGCCATCGCTAACGGCGACTACACAGACCTTTGGGGGCACACCATTATTAATCCGACAAGCGTGCCCATGGCGCCATCGCTAACGGCGACTACACAGACCTTTGGGGGCACACCATTATTTAATCCGACAAGCGTGCCATGGCGCCATCACTACGGCGACTACACAGACCTTTGGGGGCACACCATTATTTAATCCGACAAGCGTGCCCATGGCGCCATCGCTAACGGCGCCGACTCGGACCTTTGGGACCATACCATCCTTTAGACCGACAGGCAGCCCCATAGCGCCATCTGTACCTGAACCGACACAGACCTCGGGGGCCATACCATCCTTTAGACCGACAGGCAGCCCCATAGCGCCATCTGTACCTGAACCGACACAGACCTCGGGGGCCATACCATCCACTAGACCGACAGACAGGCCCATGGCGCCATCGCTAACGGCGACTACACAGACCTTTGGGGGCACACCATTATTTAATCCGACAAGCGTGCCCATGGCGCCATCGCTAACGGCGACTACACAGACCTTTGGGGGCACACCATTATTTAATCCGACAAGCGTGCCCATGGCGCCATCACTAACGGCGACTACACAGACCTTTGGGGGCACACATTATTTAATCCGACAAGCGTGCCCATGGCGCCATCACTAACGGCGACTACACAGACCTTTGGGGGCACACCATTATTTAATCCGACAAGCGTGCCCATGGCGCCATCACTACGGCGACTACACAGACCTTTGGGGGCACACCATTATTAATCCGACAAGCGTGCCCATGGCGCCATCGCTAACGGCGACTACACAGACCTTTGGGGGCACACCATTATTTAATCCGACAAGCGTGCCCATGGCGCCATCACTACGGCGACTACACAGACCTTTGGGGGCACAACCATTATTTAATCCGACAAGCGTGCCCATGGCGCCATCACTAACGGCGACTACACAGACCTTTGGGGGCACACATTATTTAATCCGACAAGCGTGCCCATGGCGCCATCACTAACGGCGACTACACAGACCTTTGGGGGCACACCATTATTTAATCCGACAAGCGTGCCCATGGCGCCATCACTAACGGCGACTACACAGACCTTTGGGGGCACACCATTATTAATCCGACAAGCGTGCCCATGGCGCCATCACTAACGGCGACTACACAGACCTTTGGGGGCACACCATTATTTAATCCGACAAGCGTGCCCATGGCGCCATCACTAACGGCGACTACACAGACCTTTGGGGGCACACCATTATTTAATCCGACAAGCGTGCCCATGGCGCCATCACTAACGGCGACTACACAGACCTTTGGGGGCACACCATTATTTAATCCGACAAGCGTGTCCATGGCGCCATCGCTAACGGCGACTACACAGACCTTTGGGGGCACACCATTATTTAATCCGACAAGCGTGCCCATGGCGCCATCACTAACGGCGACTACACAGACCTTTGGGGGCACACCATTATTTAATCCGACAAGCGTGCCCATGGCGCCATCACTAACGGCGACTACACAGACCTTTGGGGGCACACCATTATTTAATCCGACAAGCGTGCCCATGGCGCCATCACTAACGGCGACTACACAGACCTTTGGGGGCACACCATTATTTAATCCGACAAGCGTGCCCATAGCGCCATCTGTACCAGCACCAACACAGACCTCGGGGGCTATACCATCGGCCAGACCGACAGGCAGTCCTACGATGCCATTTTGGTTACAGTATCTTACCGCACCCGATTCAGGTACTAATGGCCCAATAACTTTTCCTCGTTTAATTATTAGCGAAGAAGAATTGAATCGCGTTATACCTGTGTCGGATAACTTGATAAACGCTATGGCAGATTATATGGCTAGGATTCAGGTGCCAAGAGTAACTTCCGTTGGTACGAGCACGCGTACGTCCCGGGAAATGGAAACTCAAACGACCCCTACAGTGGAGAGTCCCTCAGGCAGTTGTAGCAACTTACAGGTCTGCGAGCAAGAAAATAAGCAAGAAGAGAACGATGACGAAGACTTTCTATCAGCGAACTCTGATAATGTTGCTGCCAACATCAATGAGATTGACACAAATGTTGATACCCAAAGCCGTAATACGGTCCAAGAAGAAAATACTGTTAGCACGACAGTTTCTGAAGCGGTTCCTGCAGCGGTTCCTGCAGCGGTTCCTGCAGCGGTTCCTGCAGCGGTTCCTGCAGCGGTTCCTGCAGCGGTTCTGCAGCGGTTCCTGCAGCGGTTCTGCAGCGGTTCCTGCAGCGTTCCTGCAGCGGTTCTGCAGCGGTTCCTGCAGCGGTTCCCGCAGCGGTTCCTGCAGCGGTTCCTGCAGCGGTTCCTGCAGCGGTTCCTGCAGCGGTTCCTGCAGAAGCAGAAGCAACCCCTGCAGTACAAGAACAGGCAGAACCCAGCAACTCCGGACGCCACCGCAACCGCCGGTCCCGGTAAGTATATTTTTATCTATACTAATATAATAAAGCGTACACAAACTTCTTTGTTATGTAGGATGTCGACAAACACGGCATATTTTTGAATAAACCTTTTTTTTTTTAAAAAAAACCCCTGAAATCACGACAATCTAAAGGCCATATGTTTTCACGATTTAATTTAGGGGATGAATAATTTGAAAAAAAAAATGTCACGCAGGAAAGGAACAAAAACTACAAGACAATAGCAGCGAAAAAGCGTGGTTGCCATGGTTACTTAATTTACTCAGCCAATAGCAAGAGCCTTGTCATTCGTGTCAATGTTGCCATTTGCAATTGAAAGTTTTACGGAATGTATAGTTTTTATAATGTCATGCGGATGAAGCCGCACGGAAACACCTTGGTATCCTTATAATTTTACAATTATAGTAGGGTTTTTCCAATTTACCCCATAAAAGTAAAGCAAAAACACTAAAACGTCGGTTTACTCTAGGTATCAATTTTCAAATAATGCAGTAACTATTGATATTTAAATTATCGATATCAACATTGTATATACAGGATGATTTTCAAAACACCGATCAAAAGTTTTGTGGATATTCTAGACATTAATTGCTATCGTTTTAACTCAAAGTATATTCTGCGATTTTTTATAATTCCATTGTTATTTAATTTATTAAAAGAATAAAATTACTTTAGAACTAAAAAAATCGCGATTTATATTTTGGACAACTATTGCGGTTACCTCCACAAAGCTGTTGATCTGTCTGTTATGAATCATCCTCTAAGAGTATACAATAAGTTACATTATTACCACAGCATTATGAGGTCGTAAATGCTTTTCGCGTTCGCTTCTAGGCTACATTTTTTAAGAAGGATAAACAGCATAATACGTATGAGCACAACTAAACAGCAAACCTCCATAGCGAAGCTTTACACAACGTCACACCGCTTGTCTCATATCTAACAATTCATCACTGCAATGGCTAGTATGGTAACTGAAAGCGAATTTCATGTACAAAAAATATATCCTGACTGTGGCTAATAACAGTGACATTTATATCCCTCACATTCTCTTTGAAAAAACAGAGATGAACAATAGAACGATGTTAATTGTGTACCAAGTGCCACAGCATTTTAAATCCACGGTAACGCAGAGATGCTAGTTATTCCATTAGCAAGAATTGCAAAAATAACGTTATCAAGGCATTGACTTGTAGAACATAATGTGTTGACTATTTTGACTTGTTATTATATTTATGATAACGGAGAAAAATATATTTAAGTATTTACTGATGTGAGGATAGTGGGTTCAAGACAGTTCGTTAGACGTATTGAGGTCGAGAGTAGCAATATCAAAAGAGATAGGCGCCCTCATGACTTTGTTTGGTTTTTATACTTCTGGTCATTGCCTGACCTATTCTATTTAAATATCTTACTATTTATATTTAAATGTTTTCCATGACTAAAAGAGTCAAGGTATACGTCAATAAATAAAATGAAACAATTTAGGTCTACATTGGAAATTTTAAAACATTTGCCTCAGTTTTATACTGCCTTTAACAGCTTTGCTTACCATGCTTTTATAAAATGTGCACGTTTGCCGTTTTAAAATATTTAACACGTTACATGCTACTACGACTTTCTTCACAACAAATGAACTCGCCAGTCGAGTCTATGGCAGTGAAGGTGTGCAGACGTTTTTCGATTTAGACGGTGTGATTTAGGTTTAATTTAAGTCGGTGATGGGTTCATATTAATACAAATGTCATTTCATCAATATCATAAAAGTGATACTAAAAATTTATTACCAAAACATGTATAAATAATAAACATACATACTTCTCGCAAAGGTGAAGGCACAACTTATGGATATCCATATGGCAGAGTTTCGTTTGTTGCTTCATTTATTTTATACGTTCACTTTCGAAAAAATTACAAAAACTATGTGCTATATGTATATCCCTTTTTCTTATCGAAACATGTAGGTACAGTCAGCTGCAAAAACACGTATACTATATTAACAAAGCTTCAGAAACATTAAAGGCTTGAGATTTTAAAATATGTGTGCCTATATCCACCCGTAAGCTTCCGGTCAGTAATTAATGCTGTCAATGAATGCATACGCATATCTATGTCTATGGTCTATACAAGTGACTACAGTTCTGTATAATATGTATATATGTGTATACTTATATATACTATCATACTAATATTATAAATGCGAAAGTTTAGATGGATGGATGGATGTTTGTTAGAGCTTGTAGTTTAAACGGCTGAATGGATTTCGATGAAATTTGGTATAGATGTAGAGGATAGTCTGGAAGAACACATAGGCTACTCATTTTTGTTTTTTTTTTAATTACACGCGGATGGTGTCGCGGGCGTAAGCTAGTATGTATATATATTTATGCAGCTGACTGTACAGGGTTATCGTCGGCTCATAATTATACGTTCCGATAGGCTCGTGCCTACTCTAAGTTAGAGTTGACTGGGCCTTAGTCACCACGCGGGCCCATCATCTATAGCCGGTCATCGATAGATACATTACGATAGTTTCATCACCGCAACATTTATATCGTAAGACAGTGTGTTTATACGTAATACCAGTAGTACGACGATGGAGAACAACGAAGTACGCAAGTATATCATTTAACATTCGCATAACAAGTAAGCTGCTTTGCTCATAGTCGGGGATACGGAACTGATGTTGACCTACCCTCATTCTGATAAAACTTTTTTTTAATAAAGTTTACATATTTTAACCTGTTGTAAACAGTTTCTTAAGGTATTATTTATGTTACTATCGATTGATGATGAAATTTGTAGGAAACTCCATAAGGGGTTTTGGTTCGAAAAATTACCACTTCAAAGAATAATTAAATATAACTCTCAGTAACACTATTGAATTTAAAAATTGTGAACTTTCAGAAAATTAGGATTTTTTGAAAAAATCGATGAGGGTAGGAAGAGGTCACTCGTATCTTGGACTATAACGTTTTCATGCTTCGAAAAACGCTAGAGCTGAGCACGATACGTGAAATGTGTGTTTTGCTGGCTTTAAACTCTTTTTCACAAGTCCAACCAAAAGTCTACTTTTGTGGAAAGGGGAAAAGTATTTCATAAAAAATGTTATTAATAAATCAAAGCATCTGAAAACATATAATTTAGCTTTTTATCGAAACTTTACTGTGTATTTGAAGTAGATCTTAAGTTATCCGGTAAATTATTAAAAAATATTGAATAAACGTGTTGATTTTTAGGCAACTTATAATAAAACTGAAATTAACTAACACCCATGTGAAGACATATATCTCATCAGTGTTTTAGTAATTTTAAATATATTATGCTGTATTAATTTAAAAATATCCACACTCAAAATAGTGTCGAAACGAAGTAAATGTTACATCTAAAAAAAATCAAACCATAAAGTGCTTTTTTTCAATTTTTTTTTTGTGTGGAATGTTCAAGACATATTTTTATTTTGCAATATCATACTGTGTAGTAGTCGTGTATCGCTTGCTTTATTATTTTTGGTTAATAGGTTTTTTTTTACATTAAAATTTATTTTTTATCCCAGGATTCGACCAATGGAAACTACACAAAGTTCTTCAGAACCCGAAAGGAACAGACCGGTAAGATAAGATATACAATACATTAGAATCGAGTTAACAAAAACAGTGCACTAACATTCTTTTTTTTATTCTACTGACATATTTAGGAATTTTGTAGATATTAAAACCATTAATAACTGCCTGCGATGTAAACAGTTGGGTATTTATTCGACTTCAGAAAGGAGAAAGTTCTCAATTCATCTGTTTTTTTAATTTAGAATATGTTTTTAATATAAAACGTAGTTCACATCATACTAATATTATAAATGCGAAAGTTTAGATGGATGGATGTTAGAGTTTGTAGCCTAAACGGCTGAACCGATTTCGATGAAATTTGGTATAGACGTAGAGGATAGTCTGGAAAAACACATAGGTTACTCACTTTTGTTTTTTCTTAATTCCACGCGGATGGAGTCGCGTGCAAAAGCTAGTTTTTAATAAGAAATGCGTCAAGTTAGAAAAAATCCTTCATTCTTTCATGTACGAGATGCCAAAGGGACGTAGCGATTAATTTTTACGTCAGCCAACCGTTGTCAATAATAGATTAGATAGTGTTTCCAAAATTATGTTAATATTTTACATCTGGGCAGGTTTTTATTGCGGAAATAAAATACGAAAGGAAATCTGAGTAAACAATTTACTTAGTCCCTTGTTTTGTGCGTTGAGAAATTTAAAATGAGATGTTGAAAGCATAACCTTACCACCCTATTTTTAGCCGACTTCCAAAAAGAACGAAGTTCTTCATTTCTATATACGTTGTTCAATTCCTATTATTAACTTGTATATTTTTGATCTCTTTTCTGTCATATCTACCCTTTCCGATGACTTCCCTTCAATTAGCCAGAACCTTGTAAAAACGGCAAGATTTTTCGGTCACGCTAATTGTTTGTGATGATGTCTTCTAAACTATTTGCCACAATTACATACTGTAAAAGGCAATTTCAATCTATATTAAATTTAATTGGATAAGGGTTTATATTTAAATAAATGACGTCACAAATAACGTGCGTAAAATATAGTAATTTGTAGCACTTTTTGTGATTACTCTCGTACATTTTATTTAACTCAACGGTTTGGCTTTCATAAGTAAAAAGGCAATTTAATGGGTTACACACTTATTCTAGACTACTAATTACCCTTTAATTCTAGATTATGACGAAAACGGTATTTAATCTGTTTCGTGGCGTAGCAGAACATATAGGGAATCCGAAAAGAGACTTTGTTTTATAAGATTTTACATTTGTTATACAAATATTGTAACATAATTAGGTCTGTTTAACTTGTTAGCTATTACGTCACCTTATTTAACAGCTATTTTTTTATCTATAATTTCAAAAGCGGCGCGAATGTTTGTTAAAAATGGTGAATAAATAAATTGTACAAATTTATTTAATAAGATTAAGGTAAGTATTTTCAGTTTTAGTATTTGTAGCCTTAGCAGTGTTATTTGTAGTCTTAGAAGTGTTTCATTTGCAACTTGTTAGCTTAGGCTGTTTGTTTCTTTTCGCTTTCAGGACGTCTAGAAGGATTATATTCAGAATCTTGTTCACGGTGTAACGTTATTAACGATTCCTATGTTCGAGAGTTGTAGCTTTTGGAGTAATCTAAAGGTTCAGTTAAGAGCCATTTCACAACTTGTATTTTGGAGTGTACAAAGCAAGCTGTGTTGTGGCAAGTACTCGCGTCTAAGTTACGCTAAAATAAGCTAATAATAGCTTATTGATTATTAAATACGTAAGTCCAAAAGTGGTTCAAACTTTTGGTTTTAGAAACAAGCAAGAAATTGTAATTTAATAAAATAGAGATACAATACGTAGGGAGGTATTAATGAAAAAACATTTAACCAAAGTAGCCCTACTTTACGTAAGAAGAACTCCAAGATTCCTCCAAAATGTTGCATACTGATTTCTAGTTCTTAGGTTATGATGGTTGAACATTTTTTAAGTCAAGTAAGATGCTAAATGAGAGTGAAGAATACTAGCTAATAAACTATAAAACGTGTTATTTTTAAATGCTATTTCGCCCGATAAGCTTTTTCATATTGCTATAAACGTTATGTGCCAAGCCATAGCTTGAACGAATCCGCTATAAGACTTTTGTTTCGTCTTCGCGCATCAATACTTTGGGGCAAATTGGAATTTTAAATTGTAGGATTGTATCTAAGTATGTATAATCATATTAATAATGTAATATGTCACAGGGTGATATAATTTTTTTAAAATTATTACCAGTAGTGGTAATTAAAGCGTATAATACTAAAAAAATCGCCTAAAATGTAAAATGGCTCTTAAGCGACTAGTGTGTTTGTAGGCAAGATAATTTACCTATGTTAAAAGCAGAGTGTTTGATGAAGCACTTCATTGTTGGGTGGTTGCTGTGCGATTATACAGGGTCCCGAAAATACTAGTTCAGCGGAAGACCACAGATTCCTAGGTTAAAATTACGACGATTCTAACCAATTTACCTCTGTCCAAAGTTGCGTAGCTTGGACGCTAGAGGGCTTCTTCGTTGATAAAAAAATTACGTTTCGTCAATCGGAATGTCTTTGATATATTTTATTCATATGTAAACCATGGATTTGATTCAATAAACTACATAATACATTGGAGTCCAGACCCGTGTTAAAATATTAACAGGGTGTCCGAAAACATGAACATCATATTATAAAGAGGAAAGATTTGTATTTTTGTATGTATTGAAATTACTTTAAAACTATTGGGGTGATTTCAAAAATTCTTTCACCAAAAAAGCTACATTATCAATGAGTAACATATGCTACATTTTTTACTATTTTTTAATTTCACGCAGGCGCATTCGCGAGCTACAGCTAGTAATATTTTAGCAAGCGCCAGTAGCAAATTTAATTTACAAATAGTCCAAACTATTTGCCAATCAACATTTCCGGACAAACCTCTTTCCGGAACACCTGTAGTATAGTATTGCAAGCTGAGGCGTTTGAAGTCATAATTTTCAGAACATCTTCTAAATGAATAAGTGTTTTTTGCATGCAGGAGAAAGTCCCGCCGGCACTGATTATACAGCACTGGGACGTGGAGTGGGTGCCAGTTCTCTCGAGCGACCAATTCGTCCTGCACAGCGATCAGCCGCCATTTAGCAATGCTTACCTTAGCGGAATGCCGTCGCGCAAGCGACGATCCATCAGACGCTCGCGTCCACCGACAGACCTCGATGGCTTCATTAACGGTAATAAAACTTACTAAATAAATCAAGTAATAAATACTTAATCCTTTAATTCTGCAAACATTTCATATCTGTGCGACGCTATGCATCATGCACACCGTCCACACCTTTGTAAAGAAACTCCATCATGTATTAAAATTGTATTATTGTATATGTTTATGTAAATAGCAACGTTCAATGAGGTATCTGGCCGAGTCAGTGAGGGAGACGCCCCAATCATCCGCGCCGCATTCAGGCACCAGATCCGGCAGCTTGCGCGCGCGCATTCAACTATCATTGATGCGTCCCCCCTTGATCTCTACTCAAACACGGCTAGATTTCTACATTCAAGGTGAGTTAGTTAATTAAAATTATAGTTTTTAAGGTTATGTTTTTACGTTATTTTATTTATTCTGTGTACACTGATAGATTGAAGGTGATGTGATTTTACAAATCGCTTACCATTGGACTTGAGAAGGAAGTAGAAAGTTTCAGCCATTGTTATCTATACTTCTATACTAATATTATAAAGAGGAAAGATTTATTGTTAAAATAACTCAAAAACTACTAGACCGATTTTAAAAATTCTTTCACCATTAAAAAGCTACGTTATCACTGAGTAACATAGGCTGGGTTTTTTTGCTATTGCTTAACTTCACGCGGACGAAGTCGCGAGCAACAACTAGTCTTACTTCTTACTAATATAAATGTGAACGTTTAGATGGATGGATGTTTGCTAGAGTTTGTCGCCTAAACGGCTGAACGGATTTCGGTGAAATTTGGCATAGATATAGACGATATTCTAGAAGAACACATAGGCTATTCACTTTTGTTTTTTCCAATTCCACGCGGACGGAGTCGCGGGCGAAAGTTAGTATTCATTCGTGACTGACGCCTGTTACTCGGTTATTAGATTACTCGACTTAACGTTTAGTATCATTATTATTTAATAATGCATACTTGTATTCCAAAACAGCCCGGAGAGAACGGAGGCACAGCGAGCAAGATGCTAATCGGTACAGCGATTGCGAATCTGACGACTGATCGCTCAAAAGAATTTGGCACCCACACGATAGATATTAACACGGATACCATCGATTTGTAGTACGGAAACCTCATAACCTGATCAGGAAAATAGAAAACGCGCTCTTTATAACTATGCAACTGAGATTTTAAAAAAAAATGTTGCAGAACAAAATCTACTGCGGAATTGAAATTTATTTAATAATTGAACCTGACAATCAGTCTTGAATACTGGTTATTTTAAAATTATCAGTTCTTTTAAAGGTTTAATAGACGTATTGATCGATGTGCAACATCGAAGTGAATTGTTGCACCCCTTTTTATAATCCTGGTCAGGTTATAATCACTTTATTTTGTAAGTTTTTCTTTTCGCGATATATTTTAGTAATCTTGCCCTACGTAAGGAATGAAAGGAAACTGCGACTAAGTTGCAATTGTCTTTGCTCAACTAAGAAGAAGAAAAGGTTTCAATGCAAACTTCCGTAGATGTGCAACATTTATATTTATTTTATTTATTTATATTTATTTATTTGTAGTGATTTTAATCATGATTTTTGAAGTTTGCATCGAACTCTAATGAGCTTTTACTGCGTACCGATTTGATAGTAAGGGCCTTTCCCACCACTGGATATTAGAGGATAACAAAATCCGATATTTCCATCACATATTTTACACGTTGGATTGTTATCAGACAATTCACAATTTGGTGGGACACGCCCTTAGTAAACTAATCGAGTATAATATTTAATATTGTTTTTTTTTTCTTCTTGAAATGTAATGCATATAGATATAATTATTTTTTATGGTACGTCTGACACAACCCCATATTAAATAAATGTTTATAATTATTTCATTGTGTAATTTTAATAATTATACAATGAAAGTGAACATTACTTTTAGTCCACTTTTTTGGAAGGTGTGAAAAAGGTTTGATACGCTTAAGGCTGATTTAAAGTAAGGGGTAAAGAATGGGCTAAAAGCTATAGTGTGGACCAATTTCAATTATTGTTTTAAAAAACTAAATTCACGTTTTACGGAGTTCAGTTTGAAGTAATTGTACATATGTGAAATTCGGAATAGAAATTTGTTTCAAATATGAGATCGTTCATTATGCACAAATTGGGGTTGTCCGAAAACAAATTGAAATATACCGAGGGAGTGGGGCTAAAATAATATTTCACTTGTTTTACGAATGACTACTAAAATAACGCATATTTTATAACCCTGTAAATTGTCATATTTTTTGTACTAAAAAAATACGCGTGACTTAATTTATGGGGTGATTGCTATATTACGTGATTAACGAACGATCCCAGTTTTGAAAACACCATGTATAGTGTAACAAACAAGTAAATTATTGCTTTACGTTCAGTTTTTAGGAAAAAATGATATTTTTTTAAATTTCTATTCGAAATAACTGGTCAGAGTAAAATGAAATAAGACGCGGGTAGTTTGTAAGGGGGGTGTCAGAATTATATTACTTTTTAATACGTTTTATGTGTGTTTTTATATAGATTGCGAAACTAATGTGTGTATATCTATTTTTTTATCAGAGAGACAAAAATGACATTTCGTGGATAGTCTGTCACTTTAGTCATATTCCTATCCTCTAAATATATGTCCTAAATAATCTTTAAATTTCAGTAAAATGATAAATTTCAGTACTGTTTTTCGGTAAAATGCATGTCTAATAAATATAAAAGTTGCTACTTAAAACCGGTATCATGGGTACAAAAAATTGGTTGTCTAAAGTTTATGTATTACGAGATAACGTCATAAAGCGATCGTACATTTATCGTTTGTTTCGCCCTCTTGCTCGCACACTGGGCATAGGAACGTGAGTTTTCACGCATCCGACGCTCGATTTAAAACACGTCACGTCAAAAGTTGACATTTGACATTTCCATCCGTCAATTTAGTCTCTCTGATTAACAAGGTTTTTTTCAGCATTCATACTTAATGTAGTTTTATTAATGGTTTTCATACTAATGAGTGTTATGAAATAAACGATAAAGTCGACTGTCGACATTCTACGTCCCTTACGCTTTGTGAAATCTTTAAGTCACGGAAATGATGAACTCTAGAATGGATTAAGTCGTATTGGCGATGCATGCCATACGTACAAGGTATTACTGATATTGGCGTTTCGTTCCCTAATATATAGCGTAGTGTGAAAGGGACAGATGGTGGACTGCGTACTTTGCAGTCAAATAGATTTACAATAAAAGACGATGTGTCGATTTTGACTAAGATGGCTCTATAAAGCCTTTTACCCACCATATATATTGATATATCCAGTGCTTATTTCCTCCGCATATTGGCGTAATATTAGGGATTTTTCTCATTTCCATACGCCCCCTTGCTTGTGTGTTTCCTTTTGCTATTTCTTCTTTAGTATAAGATTATATAATATCGGCGTTTATAATCATTAGTATATAGGACGGTTTTTACCGTAAAATTAGTCTTTTGTTTTTTGTGTTTTTAATATTATTTTCGGGAAATTCTTTTTTTGTATGAATTCGGTGGCAGATGTTGTTACTTAAATTAACTTTTAGGATTTCATGCTATAGTTTGTCCAAATAAGATTGATTAGTTTGATAAATGACGCATATGAAGTATCGAATTAAATTTGTATGAAGGCAAATGTACTTAATAGACGGGTATCGTAGTGACGAAACAAACACGCATAGCGAACAACTATGAACTAACGATATTCGGTTTAAATAAAATTTATCGGACTTAATCAAAATAATTATTTACTTATTAACGAATTCAGGTGACAATTCTGGTAATGAATATAGTGTCCAACTTCTATGATAGTAAAAATCGAATATTGAAAAGATCCATACCTGATTTTAAACAACCCATCCCTATTAAATTGTCAAACTAATCACCCTTATTTAGACAAACTATATCTTATATATTTTTACACGCGGTTATTTTCTTATTTTCAGAAAAATATGCGTAATACATAAAAGATATTAAATTTGATATGTTTCTTGCATACCATCATTAGGTTTTTTCTGGTTATTGCAAGATTGAGAGAACCGCGTTTTTGGTTTCTTTTATTTATTTTTTTTTTTTAACGTAAATAAACCAGTGCTTGACCTCGACTCCACCTAAGTTAAGTGAAGACGAGTTCTTGAGTTTTAAAGTTTTTTTTTTATAATAGTTGGATAGCAACAGTCATATATCGTAGTGCATATTTATCACATTCTTTAGAGTTACGGAATTAGATATGTAATTTTTCTTAATATATAATAATAAGTACGAGAACATGAAATCAAAATTATTTTTATGTTTTAACTTTGAGCGACACTGTTTAAAATCATTGGATGAATTGTGGATTTTAGAACATAATACACTACAATAGTCTGTATATTTTATGTTTTAGAATTTTTCTTCTAATTTGAAAAATGTATAAGAAAAGACAGTCGGAGACTTTAAACACTATTTCCTTTTATAAGCTCAGCGAGCTTAAAATATGTACTAATTTACTTAATTTCCTGTCGGATAATATGTTTGTTTCAAGTCTCATGTTCTCATTAGTTAAGGTTTTTCGATATCTTGATGTAACAGTAGTGAAATAAAAAATTAAAAAATGTCATTCGTGTTTTATTTTTAACCATTTGTCCTCTATATAGTGTTAAGAATGTCAGTACCGTGCCATAGTAGCGGCGCAACACTAAATTATTGACATACGTCACATCTCTAACTGACAGCTGTCAATGTCATTAGACGTATTAGGATATTGCGCGCGATGCTGAGATGTGTGGCTCTGAGTTTAAGTTATCACGATAGTATCAATATATAAATTGTTTAAAAATATAATAAAATTATCTTTCGTACACATGATGCATCTAGGTTATGACAAGAAACCGAATGTCTTGTCTGGCCGCAAATTTGCATTTGTTCGGATTAATCCAAGAAATTTAAGAAATATGTAGTCTAGGCATAGTGAATTTCACCGGTAACTTCTCTGACAGGTAACATATCACTTGTCAAGTTTAGTACGCCACCTCGTGTCCTTGTGTATAATAAGCTCCATTTACTAATATTATAAATGCGAAAGTTTAGATGGATGCATGGATGTTTGTTAGAGTTTGTACCCTAAACGGCTGAACGGATCTCTATTAAATTTGGCATAGATGTAGAGGATAGTCTGGAAGTACACATAGGCTACTTATTTATCTTTTTTTTAATTCCACGCGGACGGAGTCGCGGGCAAAAGCTAGTATTTTATAAACAGTGTGACAAAACAAAATTTAAATATTACATTAGTCATGAGGTTGTCAACAGATAGCGTTAGTGGTGAAAAATGAGTCAAGTGAAGTGTCAACTATGCTTACTCTATATATTTTTTGAATCTCTGGGGTAATCGCAGAAACGGTTGATCATATATGATGGAAGATAACCAATGTCTGCGGGAGTGGGCTATATTTTTTCAGGTTCTCACTAAATAATTTGCGAGTAACTAGTTAGTTGCTAAGTTGATCTAGTTATTACGTAGAAGTGCAAAAGTTATTTTTTATACAAATTTTATGAGAGAAATACCTTGATTTAATTAAAATAAACATTACACACCATTTGTTGAGCGACCTATAATTGTTTTTAATAAAATTACGGGAGGAACTACAACTTTACTAAAGCGCCATCTTTTATCGTTTTAGCAATATTCAAAAAAGGGGATGACAAGTAAACACTTACTGTTACATTAAAATGATAAGAGATGGCGCTGTAAGACGCATAGTTGACGCTTCCCTTGAAACATTTTTCACAAAATGTCACTAACGTCATCTATTAATAAATCCTCGAACCATATGTCAATATAATTGAGCAATTAATTACCAATAGGTGTCATTATATAATATTTAAATGTTCATGTTTCATTTTTTGGAATTGTTTAGTTTATTTTATAACAAAAGATAGCTTAATAAATTTTTGTAAAATGTTTTATTATATGTCAAAACAAGGACTCGAGGTGGCGTACTAAACTTAACTGATATACTTGTAGTAACTGTCAGAGAAAGTTCGGTGAAAAAATATTGTTCATATTTTTTCACCGAACTTTATATATATATTTTTTTGTTTGGCCTATATATTTTTTTGTTTGGCCTATATATTTCTTTACTGCTTTCGAAATAATGTTAAAAATGTACACTATGGCTACCTTAGTAACTTCTTAAGTAACCACTAAAGGTCTGACAGTAAATTGCCAGTGAGTTTCCACTGCCAAAACGTAAAAAGAACTTTTTTAAATTGTGATTCCTATTATTCTTTTGGGGAAAATTAAGATGACAATAAAAAAAATCGTACGAATGTTTCTGCAGTGGATAATTCACGGGTGCATTATCTAAAGGTATACACCGACCGTCATTAAGACGCACCGGTAGAGAGATTGAGATGAGATTTTTGCGGGGGATGAAGAAGGCGCGACATAAACAATGTGTGGAAGGCATCGCATGAATCGCATAGTTTAGTTAAAAAATTAAGAAATTGTTGCTCAATATATTAAATTTAATTAAATGATTTACCTTTCTTTGTCTTTCATATGTGTGTTTTACAATAAAAAAATTATTATTATGTTTTTAAATATACCACATGGATAATCTTGAAAATATAGGATGATATATATTTGGTGCCTTCAAGAGCAGTGTGAATCTGTACTTATTGAACTAGCGCGTACCATCCTTCGACCACATCTTCACTTTGGTCTAAGTGAGGTAGTGGTCAAGCGTTGGTTTATACACGATAAAAAAAATGAAGTAATTAAGAAAACAATATTGAACTTACAAACTAGCTGATAATAATGCATCTAAACTTTCGCATTAATAATACGAGTATTAGTAAGATACCGATTCAAAAGGCAGTTATTTTAGAAACCGCACGCATAGTGAGGAGGTTCCTGTCTCTGCAGCCCTGACCACTGGTTGCTTGAGTCATCGGATTCCGCAGCCGGTTGTGCTCTATTTTTTATATAATATGTTTTATTTTATTTTTATAGAAATCTTGTAAAATATTATATTATATAGAAAATAAGAAATAAAGATATTTGTGATAATTAGTAAGATAACATATAATTAGATTTACTTGTAACCGTGTAAACATTTATAAGTTGATTAAACTTAAGTACGACAAAGATACTCATCTTAATAAAACAGTTTAGTAGCGAAGCTTAGCTTAACGTTGTTGAGTCTTTTGAAAACGTCTAGTTTCGAGATTCTCTGTGAACATTAAAATGAAAACGGAGAATTCCTTTTGATAAAAATATCTTGGATACTGTTTAACCTGGATCATTGCAATGTCAAATTAAAAATAAAAGTCCAATTAAAGTAATGATTACTGCAAGCGAAATGTTTTATTTCAAATTAAACAAAAAAATTGGGACGCACTTGCAAGCACTACCTTTCGGATAAAAAAAGAATTATCGAAATCCGTCTACCTGGGGCGGAGTTATGCCGAAACACATAAAAAAATATATATATACAGACGAATTGAGTACCTCCTTCTTTTGGGAAGTCGGTCAAAAATGTGAACATTTTTAGGAGTACTTCGCTCGCCTGTGTTCTTCCACATTATGTTCTACATCTATGCCAAATATCAACGAGATCCGTTTAGTTCTGTAGATACGTAGACTTAAGGAAATCGGGCAAAACGAGGACATCGGCATAGACGTCCCGTCAATATCTGACAGCTGTCAATATCATTCAGACGTATTAGACTAGCGTGCCATTATGGCGGCAGTGGCTTGAGCGTTTAATGTAATTATGTTGTTACAGTTTTTTTTGTTTTTTTTCATGTATAAACCAGCGCTTGACCACTATCCCTCCTAGACCAAAGTGAAAATGTAAAGAAGACAGTTATATTAATATTCCTTAAAAGTAACGTAAACCTTCTAAACCTTCGGTTTTATATTACAAAAGTTTTTAGCGCACAACCTTATTTAAGTCTATCCTACTTAATATTCAGATATATTCTTTCGTATTAGGGACCCTCGATGACGTCAAAGGTTCCCTTGTCGCGAAGGATCTATTCACGTCAGTGACGATCCGATTCTGAGTACCCCTCATTTGTGCGTCTATTCAACAAGTTAAGGCGATTCTGTTATTGTTGTTCTCACTTTGAACATACTTTTTACAATTCGGCAAGATTACTACTGACCTGGATTTCATGCTAAATTAAACTCTCGCTTTGATACTTTAAAGTTCAAAATGAAATACTAGAGTATAATAGAAAGTGGTATTAAGTCAAATGATGTATTTTTAGTACATCTTTAGTACAAAATAATATTGAATAAACATATTTTTACTTCACCAGTCGGAAAATTGATTCACATCTTACTAATATTATAAATGAGAAAGTTTGGATGGATGGATGTTTGTTAGAGTTAGTAGTAAACGGCTGAACGGATCTCGATGAATATCGGCATAGACTTAGACGATAGTCTGGAAGAACACATAGGCTACTCTCTTTTGTTTTTTTAATTCCACACGAACGGAGTCGTAGGCGTTAGCTATATCATAATTTACTCTCACTTGTGTTTACTGGACTATGATATAAAAGTCATCATCGCAAGCTTATCATGAATATACGTTTATTATCGGAAAATAAATTCTTTTCTTATCTGAGACAATTAAAGTAGAAAGTTGTTTCTCTCTTGCTTCACTAAAGGCAAAAGATAACCTTGGAAGTGTATTTAAAGAATATTTATTCAAGGATTCAGCGTTGGACGTCCATTAAACCTTTTCGATGTTTACAGTTGAAAAGTTTCGGAATCAACTACATTTTACAGTAAATATTCTAAGGTGATAATAATGAATTGTTAAAAAGTTAAAAATATTGTAGCCAAGCCTCGGAATAGATCACATAGTAGTCGTAGTAAGCTACGAAACCTAATTTTATAAAACCTGTACTCCACATGCTTTACGTCACGAAATAAATAAATAAATCAAATTAACGCCCGCGACTCCGTCCGCCAATACGTTCTTCCTGAATATTTTCTACATCTATGCTAAATTTTATCGAGATCCGTTGAGCTATTTGGAAATACCTAGTAAGGGTTGGACGAAAGGGAACGCCGCGGGGTTAGAGGGTAGTCCGGCCGAAATACAAGGCCGGGAGTCCCACACGAAACTGTCCCTGCTGCCCCCGCAGCACGGACGGCGCAATGCGTAAATGCATTCCCCGCGACAAAAAAGAATACGAAGTAACACAAACAAACATCCATACATCTACACTTTCGCATTTATAATATTAGTATAGATAATATAGCTGCCCTTAATGGACTATGATATAAAAGTCATCATCGCAAGCTTATCATGAATATACGTTTATTATGGGTAAAGAAATTCTTTTCTTATCTGAGACAATTAAAGTAGAAAGTTGTTTCTCTCTTGCTTCACTAAAGGCAAAAGATAACCTTGGAAGTGTATTTAAAGAATATTTATTCAAGGATTCAGCGTTGGACGTCCATTAAACCTTTTCGATGTTTACAGTTGAAAAGTTTCGGAATCAACTACATTTTACAGTAAATATTCTAAGGTGATAATAATGAATTGTTAAAAAGTTAAAAAATATTGTAGCCAAGCCTCGGAATAGATCACATAGTAGTCGTAGTAAGCTACGAAACCGAATTTTATAAAACCTGTACTCCACATGCTTTACGTCACGAAATAAATAAATAAATCAAATTAACGCCCGCGACTCCGTCCGCCAATACGTTCTTCCTGAATATTTTCTACATCTATGCTAAATTTTATCGAGATCCGTTGAGCTATTTGAAAATACCTAGTAAGGGTTGGACGAAAGAGAACGCCGCGGGGTTAGAGGGTAGTCCGGCCGAAATACAAGGCCGGGAGTCCCACACGAAACTGTCTCTGCTGCCCCCGCAGCACGGACGGCGCAATGCGTAAATGCATTCCCCGCGACAAAAAAGAATACGAAGTAACACAAACAAACATCCATACATCTACACTTTCGCATTTATAATATTAGTTAGATTAATGAGCATATGAAACGCATTGCAATGATATATTTTGTGGGAAGAGACTTCAAACAAATATGGATTACTAGCTTTTGCCCGCGTCTCCGTCCGCGTGGAATTAAAAAAACAAAAATGAGTAGCCTATGTGTTCTTCCAGACTATCCTCTACGTCTATGCCAAATGTCATCGAAATCCATTCAGCCGTTTAGGCTACAAACTCTAACAAACATCCATCCATACATCCATCCATCTAAACTTTCGCATTTATAATATTAGTATGATTATTGATATACAGAATGTTGTATAAAATTCTTTACTATTATAACATTTACGATGGGTATCTATTGTTAGGGGAGTTTGGTGAAATTTATTTCATAGTATCGAGGAATATTAAAAAGGTTTCACAACAAAAGTTTATTACTGGCCGTGATATCCAATCTCGAAGTTATGCCATCGTTACACGTGGGCAGAATAGTAGACATTGCAGTACGGTTGTTGTTCGAACGCACACTGACTGATATTATTACTGTTCTGTATCGACGTACCAACAGCGCCATCAAACTGTTGCCTTAATGTTCAGCCCTCGTGTGAAACAGGTTTTATTTTATCCGATAAACTTGAACTTTTTTTTTGGAAACTTTTAAGCCTGCCCATTCTTCTTCAGTTTATCATATTACGCGACTTTTTTATTGCTTTTGAAATAAAATTTGTATCTGAAATGAAATAAGTTTATTTGCATATTTTATAATTAGTCTACATTGCTGCCTTTGTCTTCGATATTAGCAATCTGTTTTCAGTGTGTCTAAAGTTTTGATTTAAAAGTGTTAATTTTTAATTCTAGTTATACTCGTATATCCAGTGCTGTGCTTTGTAGTGCAACAGTATTTAAAAAGTAGTTGAATTATTATTCAAATATTTAATGATGACTTTCTACAGAATAAAGCAATGTAGCCAATCGGTGGCTTCGTAATTAGTCGGGTATTACACAAGATTATGTATTAATGTAAATATTTTGTGTGGAAATAAACGTTAACTGCAGCCTGACCCTGAGACCATGAAATGCGCATTTGGCGCCCCCTTTCTGTCTAGCACCCTGGGCGGTCGCTCAGCCTCGCCCTACCCTAACGCCGGCCCTGTACGAGCCCTGAACCTTGTTTAGTGTAGCTCTATCGCTCCATCGCTAATTTCATTACTGTTATCGTCGTGTTTTACGATGTTTTTCAATTTCTCGTGCACGATGTTTATCTAGAAAATGCGCAGTTTAATTAGAGGCGATAGACAACGAGGAAAATACTTCGTTGTAAATATACAAGTGTCAGAACATGCAACAATTTTTATAGTGTGACCACTTGTGTGGTCCAGGAGAACCTTTTGGAATCCCGACGGTTACCTGGCGAGGGATACTTAATAAAATGCTGCCTAACACGGACAACGTAAAGCAGGCGTAGGTCGACTGTATTTTTAGAAGGCAAGCGGTTCCTGTACATCGAATCCGTGTACAGCAGCCTTTAATTATACGAACCCTGACGTACAATTGTTTCTCGATGTTCCGATGACTGAAGAACTCCATTGTAACGACACTTAATACATTATTGCAATCTCTTTCATTTGTCTTTGAAAAAACAGAGATAGCATGTGTTAAAACAAGTGATAGCAGTAAAACCCCACAGTAACTGTTATATGGAACAGTAAAAGGAAAATTGTGGTAGAGAATTTTCTAATTACTACAAGGTTTTTTACCTACATTAAAAGAGACTGGGAATTCGAATAATGTATGTTTATTTCCCATCTTTTGGTATATGGGAGTGTTTAATGTTTTAATTCTATTATCACTCGTTTAAGAAGCTTATGAAAATATAATATCCTTTGTGAAAACAACCATTACGTATATCATTTCTCAAAATATACTTGTGTGGTAACACACAGTTGTCTCTAATACCTTATTTTAATTAATAATTCAAATATTATTCGGAGTCGTATGTTTGTCACTTATGTACGTCATTAGACGAGTACGGAATAATAAGAGCAGAGCCACACACTTGAATACGAGTAAACTCGTTTGTCGATTGTTTCGCAGCCAATCCAACTGTTTAGTTGCACAACTAAAAATACTAGAAGTGTGCGCACCTCCATATAAACTTATAAGAATCAAAGTAAGACTAAACAGTTGTGCGATAGTCCAGTCAAAGATGTGCGCGCGCTCTAAGGCTAAGGGAAACTATAGTATTTTTATAATGTTCGTAAGACACAGTTTACCTTGCTACGGGTTCCGCGAAATGTTAAGTTTTGTCATTAAATGATCTATAAGAACGTTTGTGTTCTTTTTCTAAGAGCTATCGTATCTGAGTTAAACTGTCATATTCTTTGTTTATTTACCACTCCAAAACAGTAATAAATTATTTAATTAATTTAAAGTTATTCAAGTAGATTAGACTGTCTGCAAACTTAGTTGACGCGGGACCCCTTAAGTTAGCTAGAAACCGCACCGTACTAAGTTAGGTAATTCATAAGTAGTGTTAATAATTACTGATTTCGATAAAGATAAATTTTAACCATAAAATAATGCCAGCTAGATGAGTTTTTAATAAGGTTTTTATTACATTTGCTCGCATATTACCAAAGTTAGGAGATTTTCCTCGTTTGTTTTGAATACATTTGATGTTTTATATACTACTAGCTGTTCGCGTGCGGATTCATCCGCGTGAAATTATAAAAACTTTATTTTATTGTTTACATTTGTCAAATTATCAATAGCAAATGTCAAAATGACATGACATGACATGACAAACCTTAGCAATCTTTCTTTCTTGATGTTGGCAGCAACTTATGGTCTCTTTCCCATTTTAGGGTTTTTATCCAAAATTTACCCCTTAAATTTATTGGCGTGAAAATATATAGCCTAAAGCATGACGTAAGTGTTTTATTAAAGCTTTTTATTAAAAAAAAGAGTTATTCAAAAATATGCTGTAATTGCTGACATCTTAGGCAACAAAGAAGTGTGTGTTTACGCTTTATTATATTAGTATAGATAATCCTGTGATATCGATGTTTATATTTCTCATATAGTCAATGTAGTTAACGCTAAGCTATCACAGTAAAACTACTTACCATTACTGGATAGAATCTTTAATTTGAATTTGTATTTATATAACTCTCAGTAAAAATTGGCAATTTAAAAAGTTTATGTGTAAAACACAACACAATGAAGGCAAATATTGAAAAGAATCTAACAAACTTCAAAATTTTATTAGAAATTGGAGCATGGCCTTATTTAATACGCTATTACATTTTAAATGTAAAGCGCCAATAGCCTAATGGTTTGGGGGACTATCAATCTTGCGGTCGGGGGTTCGAATCCCGGCATTCGAATATTGTCGTGAACCATATCCTAGCACAAGCAAAGAGCTTAGTTGGAATGGTTAAAGGAAAAAAAATTCGTTTAAATCTATACTTAATATTATCAAGAGGAAAGATTTGTATTTTTGTATGTATTCGATTCACGTAAAAACTACTGGGCGGATTTTAAAAACTCTTTCACTATTAGAAAGGTAATTTATCTGTGAGTAACATAGGCTATATTAGATTAATACTAATGTTTAGGAACTATTAATAAAAAGCGTATTTCTGAACCGGGGCGTTAAACAATCACTAAATTTTAACTTTTGTCGGCTAACGCTGCCTAAACCGTAAGAGGTATATAAAAATGATGTATGCAGGAATTGTAGATCTTAAATATTCTACAGAAAAGTCCACTATAGCATAAATCTATCTTTAACGGTTTTCTTACAATAACCATTTTTTTGTTTACAGAGTGAATTAAAAACGCATGCTATTTGCGTCGTTGTTTTATTGGTTTCAATATTAATCCTTATCGAAATAAATTCGTTTGTTGTCAGGAGAATTTAATGTAGAATAAAATTGTCCTCAACATTATTTAAATTAGACAAATAGTTCAGAAGATATCGCGAACACAAACAATAAGGGTAACCGAAAAATCAGCTCACAAACTACCGGGCTTAGAAATTTGGAATCTTTCATCAGTAGATTTCTGTTATTACGTAGATTGTTACTAAGTTAATACTTTTGGTAATAGATTGAAAAAAGGGGCGAACGTAAATTTTGAACTTTCAAATTTCACGCGGACGAAGTCGCGGGCAACAGCTAGTACAATATAATCCGTGCACAAAATTACAGAAACCCACACTCACGGCAGTGTTTTAGTATTTAATTATACATAAGTTAATCAAGTTTAAACTTTACTGTAGTAAAAATTTTATAAAAAAATATTTTATAAATAACAAGAAAGGGAATATAACTATGTATATGTGTGTATGGTACGAATATGTTAATAGATCATACTTATTTAAGTCTATACACACTACGGTAACAAAAAAAGTAACTAAACAGAATTAATTCAAAAGAGAGTCATAGCTTCTTCAACAGTGGATGTTGAGGTCCAGATAACCATACCTCATTAGGCCGATAAATTTAAGTCTTCAATCATGCCAATGAAATTGCTTACAGAATCGAACTGAAAGCCCAACCTATTAGTACCCAAAGTGTATCAACTTAATTTCCGACTACACGGACTCAATAAACATGTAGCGCGATAAATCGGGCAAGATTTTATAAAGCTCTTTACCCATCACTTGTTTACTGTGTAGAAACGGACTCCCGATGACTTCATTTCGCTTAAGCTATATATACAGAACGGGAAGAAAAAAGTTAATAGCGTGATTCAGCTACGAAGTTATTGAACAGTAATACTTTTTCTTTACCGGATTTTTTTTTTCATTACTTGTCCTTACTAAATTTTATTGTCTATTTAAATGTAATATATTTACTTTTTAAATAAGATGTAAGGTAAAAACTATTATTGAAGTCAGTTTTTTTAAATAGTAAAAGTATGAATGAAATAAAAAAAACATGAAGAATTATGATATTAAATTATTTGACGTTGGCGAAACTAATAAGAAAAAAATTGTTTACATTTTATGCCGCAGTAACAGCGCCACGGGGCGACAGGCGCCTATGTATATGGCGATATTAAAAGAAAATAGTATCCCATGTGTTCTTCCAGACTAAGTTCTACATCTGTGCCGAATTTCATGAAGATCCGTTCACCCGTGTAGGGTACAAACTCTAACAAACATCCATCCATCCATCTAAACTTTCGCATTTATAATATTAAGACAGAAGAACATAGATGCTTATGTATTTAACAATACTATTTTTATCGGCGAAATTCGCTTGCTGAGATACTGGTATTATTATATATAATAATATACTGTTGTCCTATTTCTCTAATAATAACGAAAGAGATGCAATGTGGATTAAAATAAAATTTTAAAATAAAACAAAATTAATTTAAATTCAAAATAAATAAAAAAAATAAAAAAATGAGAAAATTTTGTTTTTATTTTGAAAATTTTTATTTCGTCGGGATGTCGGGATTCGATCTCGGTTAGCCAACTGTTCTGATTTAACGACGATTTGCGAAACGAGATGGCGCTTATAAAAGCATTTAGTACTGTTACCAAGGATTTGTATTTAAAATGTTATTTTACGGTATTAACAAACTGTTATAACCGTAAAATATATATTGAAAATATAGTTTATTAATAATATAAAAATAATATAAAGAAATCAAGAACGTGAAAGACAAGTTACCATGTATAAAAAATTATTAGTGTAAGTATTGCCGCTAGAGTTCTAAAACACGCTATAAACTTTTCTGCATCACTCAGTATATATAGATCGGACGTCCTTACTACATTGGGAGTCTGTTTTCTACACATGTGGAATGATGTTGCATATTATTGTTGTAATCTTACTCTGGATCTTTACAGAGTTTTCAGTACAAATTTATTAATGTGCGTGTTCAATGTGTGTATATTAATAATGTTTCCCCCAAGGACCAAGATTTTCTTATATTGTGGCCTGGGCAGCCATTTTCCTTGGTCCGAGGGGGCTTTTTCCGGGAAGGATTTACCCGATTATTGATATTGATATTACAATTTGAATGATTATTGATATTACAATTTGAATGATTATTGATATTACAATTTGAATGATTATTGATATTACAATTTGAACGATTATTGATATATTACAATTTGAACTTATATAATAATAGGCGTGTGTCGTCGCCGTTATTACACTCAATCCACTGCTGTAGGAGACATGTCTCTCTTTTGTTTTTTATAATAACACATCTTATTTTTTTAGTAATAATAAAATATAGCCTATGTTACTTACAGATAAATTACCTTTCTGATGGTGAAAGAATTATTAAAATCGGCCCAGTAGTTTTTACGTGAATCGAATACATATAAAAAAATTATTAGTGTAAGTATTGCCGCTAGAGTTCTAAAACACGCTATAAACTTTTCTGCATCACTCAGTATATATAGATCGGACGTCCTTACTACATTGGGAGTCTGTTTTCTACACATGTGGAATGATGTTGCATATTATTGTTGTAATCTTACTCTGGATCTTTACAGAGTTTTCAGTACAAATTTATTAATGTGCGTGTTCAATGTGTGTATATTAATAATGTTTCCCCCAAGGACCAAGATTTTCTTATATTGTGGCCTGGGCAGCCATTTTCCTTGGTCCGAGGGGGCTTTTTCCGGGAAGGATTTACCCGATTATTGATATTACAATTTGAATGATTATTGATATTGATATTACAATTTGAACGATTATTGATATTACAATTTGAACGATTATTGATATTACAATTTGAACGATTATTGATATTGATATTACAATTTGAACGATTATTGATATTACAATTTGAATGATTATTGATATTGATATTACAATTTGAACGATTATTGATATTACAATTTGAACGATTATTGATATTACAATTTGAATGATTATTGATATTGATATTACAATTTGAATGATTATTGATATTACAATTTGAACGATTATTGATATTGATATTACAATTTGAACGATTATTGATATTACAATTTGAATGATTATTGATATTACAATTTGAACGATTATTGATATTACAATTTGAACGATTATTGATATTGATATTACAATTTGAATGATTATTGATATTACAATTTGAACGATTATTGATATTACAATTTGAATGATTATTGATATTGATATTACAATTTGAATGATTATTGATATTACAATTTGAACGATTATTGATATTGATATTACAATTTGAACGATTATTGATATTACAATTTGAATGATTATTGATATTACAATTTGAATGATTATTGATATTACAATTTGAACGATTATTGATATTACAATTTGAACGATTATTGATATTGATATTACAATTTGAACGATTATTGATATTACAATTTGAATGATTATTGATATTGATATTACAATTTGAACGATTATTGATATTGATATTACAATTTGAACGATTATTGATATTACAATTTGAACGATTATTGATATTACAATTTGAACGATTATTGATATTACAATTTGAATGATTATTGATATTGATATTACAATTTGAATGATTATTGATATTACAATTTGAACGATTATTGATATTACAATTTGAACGATTATTGATATTACAATTTGAACGATTATTGATATTACAATTTGAACGATTATTGATATTGATATTACAATTTGAACGATTATTGATATTGATATTACAATTTGAACGATTATTGATATTACAATTTGAACGATTATTGATATTACAATTTGAATGATTATTGATATTACAATTTGAATGATTATTGATATTACAATTTGAACGATTATTGATATTACAATTTGAATGATTATTGATATTACAATTTGAATGATTATTGATATTGATATTACAATTTGAACGATTATTGATATTACAATTTGAACTTATATAATAATAGGCGTGTGTCGTCGCCGTTATTACACTCAATCCACTGCTGTAGGAGACATGTCTCTCTTTTGTTTTTATTTTGAAAATTTTTATTTCGTCGGGATGTCGGATTCGATCTCGGTTAGCCAACTGTTCTGATTTAACGACGATTTGCGAAACGAGATGGCGCTTATAAAAGCATTTAGTACTGTTACCAAGGATTTGTATTTAAAATGTTATTTTACGGTATTAACAAACTGTTATAACCGTAAAATATATATTGAAAATATAGTTTATTAATAATATAAAAATAATATAAAAATAATATAAAGAAATCAAGAACGTGAAAGACAAGTTACCATGTATAAAAAATTATTAGTGTAAGTATTGCCGCTAGAGTTCTAAAACACGCTATAAACTTTTCTGCATCACTCAGTATATATAGATCGGACGTCCTTACTACATTGGGAGTCTGTTTTCTACACATGTGGAATGATGTTGCATATTATTGTTGTAATCTTACTCTGGATCTTTACAGAGTTTTCAGTACAAATTTATTAATGTGCGTGTTCAATGTGTGTATATTAATAATGTTTCCCCCAAGGACCAAGATTTTCTTATATTGTGGCCTGGGCAGCCATTTTCCTTGGTCCGAGGGGGCTTTTTCCGGGAAGGATTTACCCGATTATTGATATTACAATTTGAACGATTATTGATATTACAATTTGAATGATTATTGATATTACAATTTGAACGATTATTGATATTGATATTACAATTTGAACGATTATTGATATATTACAATTTGAACTTATATAATAATAGGCGTGTGTCGTCGCCGTTATTACACTCAATCCACTGCTGTAGGAGACATGTCTCTCTTTTGTTTTTTATAATAACACATCTTATTTTTTTAGTAATATAATATACTAGCTTTCGCCCGCATCTCCGTTCGCGTGGAATTGAAAAGAACAAAAGTGAATAGCCTATGTTTTCTGCCAGACTATCCTCTACATCTATGCCAAATTTCATCTAAATCCGTTTAGCCGTTTAGGCTATAAACTCTAACAAACATCCATACATCCATCGATCCATTCATCTAAACTTTCACAATTATAATATTACGAACTATGTAAATAACAAAAAACCTCGTGTCCCTTGGCAACCGGACATTTTTCGGGGACGAACCTTATCCCACGTGTACTCCAGACTTTGTTTTATATCGTCATGAATACAACTCTACATAGTAACTTTCAAACCAAAAGAAAATTTTAAATTCCACTGCCAAAAGTTAGCTCCTCTTTCTCTTTGCACAAAAATTCACTAATTTCTTAGGGCCTTACATATATAATAGCATTTTATATAAATGTGACATTGAAAAAGATTTGAGAACTACAATTCTTTCATACTACATTTTTATATACCTTTAACGGTTAAGGCAGCGTAAGCCGAGAAAAGTTAAGATTTAGTGATTTTTTAACGCCGCGGTCAAGAAAGACTGTTTATTAATAGTTTCTAAATATTAGTAATAATAAAATATAGCCTATGTTACTTACAGATAAATTACCTTTCTGATGGTGAAAGAATTATTAAAATCGGCCCAGTAGTTTTTACGTGAATCGAATACATATAAAAATACAAAACTTTCCTCTTTATAATATTAGTTTATAAAGATTACCTAAAGATTTCACTTTTCTTAAAGTTTTCTCTTAGCTTACTTACCTAATATAAAATGTTACTTGATATTTGATACTATCTTGTTTAATTTATTATACCTATAGATTACTAAGAGCACTCGCAAACCTTTGACTAATCTATCGCACAACTGTTGTGCTATTGTCGATTGTTTCGCAGCAAACTCAACAGTTTAATTGCACAACTAAAAATCAAGTAGTGTGCGCATATAAACTCATAAGAATCAACGCGCGACTAAATAGTTGTATGATAGTTTAGTCAAAGGTGTGCGCCCGCTCTAATAAGACTCGATATAAATTTCAAATCTTAGTAAATATAAAGTTTCCACGTGTTCATACAATTAGTATTCCCAATAATTAATTAGAATTAATACACTTGATGTATATGTATTTTGGATTAGCGGAGTAGTAATTAGCACTTGATATTGACCTTGAACTATCTAATCCTAATTGCTTTAACCTCTATAATTGCAATTACCTATATCGTATAAGATATATTAGGAATACCTACATATATATGTCGCAATCAGAAGAAGAAATCAATTTGAATTTAAGTCATAATTAGAACACGAGCGCCGCCAAGCGACTTTCGAACTTAGATTATTCTGAAAATAGGGATCGTTGCGAGAACATTGTTTGAACGATGGGAGCTTGGTAGATCGATGATATCCTGACTGTAGTATTGTGAATGTATTCCTTGAATCCGACTTTACCCATGGCCGCCCACATGTGATCTCGAGTAGTAGTAATTCTGATATCGTGCTAGCTCAAGCCGATATATATATATGTCTAATATGGAGAATGCGAGAGCCGTCTGCCAAGATGCTAATTTGAAATCTGTAATTTCTGAACATTTCCTTATCTTACGGGCGTGATTGGAAATTTATTATTTCTTGTATCATACAAAGGTAGAGGAAGATTTAAACTATGAATGGATTTTGTCAGAGGATATGCGTAAGGTAGTGAATTCAGATATGACGGCTGATAAAGTATGTGTCGACATCGTAGTGAAAAGTAGCCCGCTACTCCGTCCGAGTGGAATTAAAAACAACAAAATTGAGTAGCCTATGTCTTCTTCCAGACTATCCTCTACGTCTATGTCATATTTCATTTAGACCCGTCCAGCTGTTTAGGCTACAAACTCTAACAAACATCCATCCATCTAAACATTCGCATTTATAATATTAGTGAGATACAAGTAATTTTCATAAATTATATTATTCTGAGTATAGCAGTGAGAAAAGAAATTGATTTTATATTCTCGTTAGGTTGTGGTTAATGCTGTATGACAAGAGTATGGCCATTATTCACACATGATCACACCTTGCGTCAACTCGGAGCCTTGCATTTTAAATGCCTTCATGAATATATGAATCGCTAAAAGTGAATATTTTAATACCGGGCGCGACTTCATTTATTTTACATTTATGCGTTTTAATTAATTCTGCTCGTGTTCATCGAATTGTAACTGAAGATAATATGAAATGAAATAAGTTGGTCGCATGCAGACATACAAATAAAAAACTAGTTAGAACGGACATTAAGAGCACGTGTCCCTTTAAATATTTTAAACATAATCGCAAGTAACAGATATGTTCGTAATACACCGTCTGTTCAGATATTATAAGTCAATATATCGTCGCAACGTCATCTATTGATGAGTAGCGGAATCCATAACCATGGAATAATCTAACTGTTTCCAGAATGTTCTATCGCAACGCCATCTCTTGGCGTGTAGCGAAAAAATGTCCGCGAAAATATGCCAGGAATATTCGAAGCGGCATCGAGAATGTTCCATTGCAAAATGCATGTGATTCGAACAATCGAGAAAGTTCTGGAATAAAATGACAAATTAATAATGAAAATGAGATCAAAATTAGGGGTATATAAGGGGAGTTAGACGCGACTCGGGGAGTCTTACGGTGGAAAGTGCACTGTAAAGAAGTCCAAAGTGGATTGCGAAAAATATAAAGTGACCGGGAAGTGATCGTGCTAGTGTTAGAAGAAACACTACTGACACTCAGTAGTGTTTCTTAAACTGAGCCCAGTTTTGTGAATCTGTGTTTGTGTGTGTCGTGTAGTGCAAACGGATAATTACAAAAAGTGCATTCCCTGTTACAGTAAGTTACAAATAAAATAATAGATGAATTATGAAAGTGTTTTAATTCTACCCCCCACGCTTATAACAATATTATGTTTTGTAGCAGAGGGTCCAACTGGTCGCTTTAGGAATTGACAAAAATATCCATTTGTTAAAAAGTTTATTTAATAGCATTACAAAATAGGTAGCTAATTAATTTTACTGAGGTGACTTTTAATATAGATGTACCTTATTTTGAATATAATTTCGTAAGCTCGAATACTTGAAATTTCCTCGAAATATCTGCGAGATACGAGTATAACGTGCCACTCATATTCTCGTGTCTTTTCAATTATGTGTAAAGCGGCCGTGTAATATTGAATGTAAAATGACACGAAACATGTGTCTTGAATAAGTGAGAGATGCTTCACGTCTGAGGGTCTGAGAAGGGAATATAATAAAAATATTAAATGTCATTTACAACAGACACAGTGACATCCAAAGAATTTAAATGTCATACTTAGAGACGTTTTATAGTCATTAAAGGAGCCTTTAACGTTAATTTAGTAGGAGTAAGTATAACTAAAGGACTGCTTTGTAATCCCTAGGTAATCCTAATTACAAGCTAATTAATAATTAAAAGAACGGACTCTTATATAATTGTGATGTTAAATTTATCTGCAATCTATTCACTGAATTCAATTATTAACTTCAATAAATAGACCAGTAAAAGTATTATGGTATTTATCAGCACGAGATTCAAGTATTTAATTAGGTACAAAAGTTCTTAAAGAATCTCTTCATACAGATCTCGCCGTACACTATAGTTTGTTATGGAATGTCAAGAATTTTAGCTCGAGTCGGTATTTCAAAGTAAAAGGTTTATTACAACTGATATACTCGTACTTCGTTGTTTACTCTACATTCCACTGAGGTACAGTTTTACCTTAGTAATATTATTAATGTTTGATTATTAATTAATTTGTTTAATTATTATTAATAATTGATGTCGATGAAATTTGGCATATGTGTAGAGCAAAGTCTGGAAGAACAAATAGGCAACTTACTTTTTTTTAATTCCACGCGAATGGAGTCGCGAGAGAAAACTAGTTCAATCATAATGAGATCGTATAATCCTGAACCAAAATCTTGTTTGTGTTATTAAATTTATCTTAGAGGTTTGAAAGGTATTTGTTTAAATTTAAATGAAATTGCGATTTTGTCTTTTAAAATAATTAAAGTCAAGCGACTTAAAATCTTATTCAGTGAAGAAATAATATATTGAAACCGCGTTAAAGGCTACAACTTCAGACAAGGTCTCACCACATGCGGGTTTGTTATCGATGTTTTCCTCGACGTCTATTTCTTGCCTACAGTTAATTATCGCAAGCTTAAAATTTCCATCTGACTTATAAACCTCGCTTACTCATATTACTATTCTATTAATAGATAATTAATTAAGATACAGAAATAAATGTATCCTTGTCTCCGATAGATATTTTCAAACGATTCAAGCACGTGTAAATAGGGAGATGCCACACGAGCGGCGCCGGAACGCAAATTCACTCCGCGAACACGCATCTTCAGTGATATGTCTAAACTTGTTGATGATCGTCATTTACGGTAAAGATCTTGTCAACTACAAGTGTGTCAACTTATTTGATAGTATGTAATTTTATTTTTGCTTGGGGTTTTATCTATTCAAGAAGAAGCTCGTGTGGCATTTCCATAATATACAAGACGTCGCGGCGCATGGCGCTGTAGGCGCTTGTATGTAGAAACAGTGATTACTTGAACTTGATACATCACCGTAACATAACTGGCAATATAATTGAGATTTATACTTTATTTTAGTGAAAGTAAGGTAACGGTAAAGATTTATACTCCTTTTACCTGCCATGTAACTATAACCCAAACTCTATATTCGCTGTTAATTTTTCTTGTATATGGAACAACCACAGAAAAACTCATATCTTTTATAAAATAACGAAGGTCTGGCTGTCGTGGGCTTAAGAGCCCACTAAGGTTTACAACGGCATTCCTAATCCTACACCACATAGGTAACCGACATTGTCTGAAGAATTGTAAACGTTAAGTGGTGATGGAACGACCACAATGAGCGCAGAATGGATGGCTAATGGTGACATGGGGAGGCGTCCTGTAAGGTGGATGGATGACTTGTCAAAGTTGCGGGACTATGCTGAATGAGAGCGGGATAGGACCGATGATTGCGGCGATTTTTGTGGGAGGCCTACTCCCTGCAATGGGGGACATGTGACTGATAAGAAGATACAAGTTCCTTCTAAAACAAACGTTTATCACTTAACCTTAGGTGACCTTCAACACGTTTGACTTCTTATCCTATAAATACAAAATCAAGTAGACTTTACTAACCGTCTTCTACAAATAATTCAACACGTGGTCTTTGCAGTGCGCATGTGCAAACTAATAAGACACGCCTTTCCTTAGTCTCTCCATAGCGTTGGTGTAAGCTACACGCTTTTTTGAGCTCCATAACACGAAACTATATACTTCGCATCTATCTGATTAAAAGAGCAACATCTCTTATGGAAGCTTTTAAGTTTCTTAACATATCGATGCACAGGATTTCTTTTCCCCTGTCCTCCAGGTGTGGTGGTCGCGAAATATGGACTTCCCAATAACAAGATGCCTACGCCCGGGTCTATTGGGTCTTTAGGTATATCGACTACTCCCTTGTTTAACCTGGCTTGTTAAGTTCTTTATAAGAATACATGAGCAATTTATTGGTCTATATGTTTTTTCGGAATTACGTCTCTTACATTCTACTTGTTCTCTATAAGTTATGGTCTTCAAAACTTTATATTGTACGGTAGAGAGAACTTTAATGGAGAATCCTCTTAATATTCTTCTTCCTCTTCTCCTCCTAAGAATAATTTTATTTTTGCATAACACGTAGTAAAATATTCGTATTTAATGATAAATCTATCTATAATCTATAATATTATAAATGTTTAAGTTTGGATGGATGGATATTTGTTAGAGTTTGTAGCCTAAACGGCTGAACGGATTTCGATGAAATTTGGTATAAATGTAGAGGATAGTCTGGAAGCACACATAGGCTACTCACTTTTGTTTTTTTAATACCACGCGGCCGGAGTCGCGGGCGAAAGCTAGTGTTATCTAAAGACACATTAAGTACCTGTATATACAAACATAGAATATGCGTCAGGGCTGAGTGGAGGGATCGAGTTCCATCGTTGTCTAAGCTATTGATTTCACATACGCTTTTATCCCTCGTTTAGAAACATGTAAGTTCTTATTATGAAAAGCTATATCGATTACAGTGAGTAGCTTCAAGAGGTGTCAATGTTTTGATTTACATTATCAGTTATAGACTAGCTGTCGCCTGCGACTCCAGTGGAATGGAATTACTAAACTGAGTTCAGACTGGTAGCTGTTCCATCTATGTTTTCATTAAATAAGATAGTTTGTTTGACGTTTATGATTTTACTAGCTGTTGCCAGCGATACCGTCCACATGGGTTTAGAAAAAAACTAAATTGAGTAGCCTATGTGTTCTTCCAGACTATCTTCTACGTCTATGCCAAATTTCATCGAGATCTGTTCAGCCATTTAGGCTACAAACTCTAACCAACATCCATCCATCCATCTAAACTTTTGCATTTATAATATTAAGTTGGATTATTTAGGTGATGCAAAAACATGTTAATTACAGGTATCCAAGTTCTAAATCTCGAAATCAATAACAAAGGTCAACGAAAATAACGCTTGCAAAAATTGAACTTGTGATAACTTTTATTTAAAAAAATAGTACATACTCGTAAAGTACGCCATTTCGTCTTTTATAGTCTTTGAAAAAGCCTCAATCTTCGTCTTTTGGTAGGTTTCCTTCTTTGTTTCCTTCTTTGATAAACGTTGAGACACAGTTAAACTATTTTTAATTTTAAACTACGTTAATTATGATTTATCCTTCGTAAAATTGACGAACATTAGTGTAAGTGTTGTCTAAAAAATATTACAGTTATATAAAATTCGTTTTATAATATTTAAAAACTGCGATATAAACATTTTCTCCCTAAAGGAGTAAATAAAAGGAAAAAGCAAATCAAATCATGAGCCAGCGGGATGTGTAACAATAAAATTAAATTCAAAGCTAGAAAATGTTCCCTGGAAAATATAAAATAAAATGTGTCTTAATAACTGTCTACCCTTGAAACCGTTCAAGGGTAGTTAATCGATTCTTTGTAATGTTAGGATTTTATGAAGCTATTCTGTTGTGTGTATAGCAATTTTTCTTATTCCCAAATGATGTTATTTCTAAAGACGGTTTTCTTATCGATTTCATAGACTTATGGTTCTTAGTTAATTACTTAATACGTCATATTAATTGAGAAAAAATAATCAATATTTATGCTATAAAAAGGAAAGATTTGTATTTTTGTATGTATTAAAATAGTTCTACTACTCTGAGTTTTTTTTTATTTCACTTAGACAAAGTCGCGAGTAACAGCTAGTCATAAATAAAATGAAAATTAGTTTTTTGTTACATTATTAAAATTATGATATCAAAAAAATTCGGTTTATATAAGACTAGTGATCCTATTCGGCTTCGAACGGGTGGCAAAGAATATAGATACAGAATACAGAATAGAGATCAGATCTTTTCTGTCATATACGAGTATACTCTTACGTTGATGTCCCGTTTATTAAGTAGTAAAAGCTTGTTAACACGTTCACTGCGTAACAGGCCGATATCGGCCTGACGCGGTACTTAAGCTGGTGCGGACGAAGAAAACTATGTCCCTCTCGCTAGTGCGAAACGATTATTTTAGGTGTATACATTACATTACATAAAATGTATACATTAGGTTTCCACAAAGTTACAGCAATTTAATCTATCCTAGTGCTGGTGGGTCTAAAAAGACCTGCCACGTACTGGCGGAAATATCATTGGGGGCGCTTTTCGGCCCGCCGTCGCACCAGATGAATAATTATCATTTCACTTGCCGCAGTAAACGTGTTAATTGGGCCGCGCTTGGCTGCTGATTTTTCGTTTACGTTTGTGATCGTAATATCTAAAGTATTTATTGGATTAAAACACTGTAAAACGCAATTTTATTCAATGTTGAATTTTTTGATAATAAATACATTTGTTTGCATAATAATGATTATTAGAACCGATAATGATATGCCATCGCTGATTTTTTGGTAGCACTATTGTACTCGTAGATCTACAATTCTATCATTTTATTATTTTTGCTTACTTAAGACAAATTGTATGGCATTTAGAAATACGTTGTTTATTCAAGTTTGCTTAAAATGAGATAAAAGAGATAGTCTGTTATTCAGTAATAATGTAGCTTTCTAGTCGCGAAAGTATATTTGAAATCTCATTGAAAGAAATTCAAGTATAAATCTTTAATACATTGCTTTCAAATAAATCCTAAAAGGTAATTCGTATAAGTACAATTTTATTACTTTTAATATCGAGTAAGTAATGTACTGAGTATTACTTTGAACTTAAATTGACTTACATATTATATCTATACAGATAAATAAAATGGAGTGTCTGTTTGTAATATGAAAATATTCATATTTCGTAAAAATAAAGTATTTAGGTTACTGACAATAAAAAACAACAAAATCATTTTGTCGTTCTGTCCGTAAATACGTATTTGTTGCGGGTCGGACAAGACCGATTTTGAAGTAACTTTTCATGGAAAACAGCTAATGCGTGCGGAAGAAAAATAGATTAGTTTTTATTAGCTCTGTACGAAGCCGTGGGCAAAAGCAAGTCTGAAAATAAAAACGATTTCAGTTAAAGAAATGTGCCGCATGAATAATTCGATAATATTGTGTAGTGAATATTCTCATATCTATTTCATGTAACGTTTAATATTAGGCAATAACTTTTTATACATTTTGTCACAGCTCGAAGTATTATTAAATAGAGTGAAGATATAAAGTGTTCGAAATAGGTTTATAATTTTATTAAAAGATATTTAAAAACCTTAGAATTCGTAAAGTTAGAATGACAAGTTCTAAATGGAGAAATAACAATTTCGATTTATGTAAGAGAATAATTTATTAAATGCTTAAACTCAGTAATAATCGAATGGGGAATATTTACTAACCCTTTAGCGCAATGCATAGTGCAGGGGTGGCAAACCTTTATGATTAGACGTCATCAAATAATTTTGACTGATTATTACGTCAATTCCGTGATGCATGGTGTTCGCTTTTTCCTACTTCTACTATTTCGTAGTATTATTATGATCATCGACGTGCCCAAAATAATTGTGGCTCGCGTGCCAGTGGTTCGCTACCCCTGGCGTAGTGCATACGTAAGATTAGTCTAATGAAGCAGCATCCGTTAGTAACGTGTATGCGTTCTAGGTAAGGCGATTATTTCGCTGGCGTGTTTTGCTATTAATATCGAAACATACCTAATCATTATCATGATGAAATTTTACTGTAATTGGAGTAGGGGCTGTTTACTAAATAAGATTTTCTGCAATAAAAATTGATTACGTTTTACACGTTATAACAAAATTATATCTAATTTAATAACTAATTATAAATTGTGAATTACTACATCAAAGTGTTCTGAATATAAACCATTTCCAATCAGTAACGACGTTTTAAACGATATTACTAGAGTACGTTCATTGGTGAAAATTCATCAAAGAAATTTTCTCTTAAAAATATTGACATTCAACGAGTGGGTCGTGTGTATTAAATTACAAACGTTAATTTAATTGAGTTATCTTTACATAAAAATATCTAAAAAGCTCCTTACTAGATTTTTTAGAATTTACCAAAGTTCATTGTTTGACAGTAACATAAACGATTTACACGTAACAGAATACTCTGTGTTTTAAGACCGCTAAAGACGTTCAGTTTTAATTGAACAGTTTTTTTCAGTAAAAACTGTATTATATCGGATCGTAGATAGCGGGCTTTATCAAGTTTAAAGCGGCGGAGATTTTCTATTTTTTTAGTTTCTGCAGAACCAGGTGTAAATCACCCGGAGATAAAACTATCATTATTAAGGTCTATAAATTTCTTATACGCACTGTGAGATACGTACCAGGTGTTTTAGATCTGGTTTCACATTCAACGTGTTATAACGTAAAAGTAAAAGTTATATGAAGGTAAACGTAACGTAACTGAATTTGACTAGCCGACGTGAAATATTGTAATGGATGGTGATCGATCGCGGTAAAACGTAACACTTACTAATACGTTTTAATTGCATCAAGCGCTTGAACTACCAATAGACAACGTTATAGGTTTAAACGTTATTTCATACTAGCTTTTGCCTTCGACTCTGCCTCGCGGAATTAAAAAAAAATAGTAAGTAACCTATATGTTACTCCAGTTTTCTGCATCTGTGCGTAATTACATCAAGACCCGTTGAACCGTTTTAGCGGTACTTTCTAACATCCATCCATCTAAACTTTCGCATTATAATATAACCTTTTTGTAAACTAAGAGCGTGAGCACACCTTTGACTAAAATATCGCATAAGTGTTAAGCCTCGCTTTGATTCCTACATATGAGCTTATATGGAGGTTCGCACACTACTCGATTTTTAGATATGCAACTAAACATTTGAATGGGCTGCGAAACAATCGACAATCGCACAATAGTTGTATGATAGTTGTGCGCCCGCTCTAAGTGTTCTACAGAAGAAAGAGCAATATTTTTGTTGAATAAGCAGGGAGTCACTTATAAATATCATATGAACACTCAGCTATATTTCCCGTAAGCGTGCACTCCTTAAATGGACCCAAGAGGTCCACCTACATTCAAGAAATCCACGTCAAAGAATAACTAAAACGCGATATAATTACGATTCCTTTTACTTATCTAGAACAAGTAAACAAATCTTTCAGAAAGCTTCTGATTTAAGTGTAAACATTGTAAAATATCATCAATGTAAACAATGTTCACAAACCTTGAGAGACCCTTCTTGTCTGGTTCTAACAGAGTTTGCACGTAGCCACGCCAGCGACGCGACGCCCTCTGTATCATAACATAATAAACATAATATAGTTATCTCAAGTGCCTTCTCTAGCTTTATTGCTTGTTACCGAACTGGAAATATATGAACTAAGAGCATCTAAAATGTTACTAGAACTTCCCTTTTAGGTACTATCGATATCATATTATTTTATACGTTCAAAGTATTAAATTGTTACAATGAATCTGTTAGGAAGAAATTACCTAATTTAATAACTATAATAATTATAAATTAAAGGAAGTTCGAGATTAGCCCCAGTGGTAGAGAAGGTAAGGAGTAAAAGGTTAGCATGGTATGGGCATGTTATGAGGAGGGATGAATCGCATGTTACAAGAAGAACGTTAGTTATGATTGTGGGGGATACACCGGTAGAGGTAGACCTAGAAAGAGATGGATGGATTGCGTAGAAGGTGACATGATCAAAAAGGGTGTGATGACTGAGATGACGTATGATAGAGTTATGTGGAGGACAAAAACCTGTTGCGCCGACCTTACGGGAGTAGGATACGGAGAAAGATGCTGATGAATGAATCTGTTAGGAATGCGAATAATACTTACTACTAATAAATGCGAAATTTTATAGATGGATGTTCGTTAGAGTTTGTAGCCTAAACGGCTAAACCAATCTCGAAGTAATTTGGCATAGATGTAGAGCACAGTCTGGAAGAACCATAGGCTACTTACTTTTTTTTAATTCCACGAGAAGGCAGTGGCATGCGAAAGCAGGTAATATAATAAAAATAGTAAATTGTGGTAGGTAGGTTGAAAGGGAGAAGTTCGATGGGATAACATCATAAATACTGAAAATTGAATCTAGTTTCCACTAAAATTTCTGAAGCCATACGTAGCTTGAAAAAGAAGATTTTTTTATTTGAACTTAAACGTGAAAGTAAAAAATATGATAATATGACGATTGTTGTTTTTTTATATTTTTTTTCTAATAAATACATCTTCACTTAACGTCGGCTCCGCTTTGCTGCGCGGAATTATGCTAGAAACTTAAATAAAATGAGACACTGAAGCAATTTGTTGGCTTCCACGTATAGTATCTAAGCCTTAATTCCGAATGCTCCGAGGATTTATCCATCTGAAGGAAACATTTTAAATCAGAAAATCTTTTTGAAACCAACGTAATCATATGATATCTTCCAAGTGTTCCAATCCTTTTCTGATTAATGTATTGCGCTGAAATTGAACGTGGGCTGGAATACTTGAGTCTTATATAAAAATACATGTTATGTTTTTGTAGTGCGCGATGTGTGGAGAAGAAACACTTTTTTTAGTGTAAAATATTTGACTGCTTTTTTTTATTTGGGGACTTTGACGTCACAAAAAGGCACCGGTGGCACATTCAATTTGAAGCGTGCTGCACTAATATACGATTACCTTACTTTCGATACTCCAGTAACGATTTTATTCCGGCCGTCGAGTGACCTCAGCGTTCGTAGCGCCTAGCAAATGGGTCAAGTTCAGTTTCGTAGGATGAAGGTCAAATGACATTGTACTCTACGCCTTTTGCAGATGTCCTCAAACTGTTTCATTGAAAAAGCGACGATTCGCTTTACAGTCCAATAATTGTAAAGGCCTGTTATTTGATATTCTCTTTTGTATGTTTTATGTATAAATGAGGGGCAAAGGTACCACTGCTTAATGTCTAAGGGTCACACTTGACTCTTCAACTAAAGGCCATAGACATACGGAACACTAGAGTAACCGCAGATCCGTTGTCGACCTTTGAAGAAGTGGGAATTTTCTTAAAACTTTTCTTATTGAGTCGTGCAACAGTGACCATCCTAGCTACACCCACAGTACAAGAACATTTATATGAATAAATACTTTTGCGTTTCTTATTAACTAGTGTCGGGTTCGCGTCCTTTTAAAATTCACTGTTAAACTATTATTCAAACTAAGTTAAGCTCGTGCTTAACTAAACAGTGTTTATGTATGTTTTTGAGGTAATATAAAACAGTTTTTTTTTTATTTAAAGACCTAAATTTTAATATTTATTATAAAATATTCACAAATGCTCAACAAATTATTAAACGTTGGGTTTATAAGCTGACAAATTGAGGTTGATTAATCCTAGCAATTACTATCTGAACTCAAAGGTAATAATTAATTGATAGTCTAGACGCTTTAATGTTTGCAGGACGTAGTGTAAATACCACCTTTACCCTTGTCATCGGACGCTGTCGGCTCTGGCCATGAATACATCACCACTGTGCACGGTAGACATGTCACCGAACGATCCTAAATGCCGACCTTTCCTAATTAGCCTAATAAAATTTTAAGTCGTAAAATTAACTTTAGAACGAATTTATTATATAAATGAAAACATGTTTTCTGTACTTTGTTGTTTTAACGCTGATTGTTATATTGGTCCCGATACTTTTTTGTTGACAATCAATAAAGATGTATGAGATTTTAATCCAATTCCCAAAAAGCTTCGAGAATACGTCATATTGTGAATGAATTTGAATATGTGATTGCAACGATTATATCTCTATATAATTTGCCTAGACGAAATACAAATGGGCAGAATTCGTAGGGCGTATTAATTGGACATCTAATTGGTACAGTACACGGTAGCGGACCAGCGATCGTTGGAATATTCAATCTATTGTTACCTTGTTTATAGTAACTTGATATCGAATTTATCTAAAGGTGTGAGCTCGGGGAAATAATTCATAAAACATTTAGTGGTAACTGACAGGAGGGAATTGGTTTCCGAGGTAAGTAAATATAAATAGGTACAAATTACCTTTCCTTTGTCACATTTTGTATATAAATGAATGTTGACAATATATTTCGGGAATTATGATTATAAATATTTATAAGATAGTAATGTGTTGAAAGTATAGAAAAGTAGCAAGTGTAGTTTTACTGTTTTTATTCACCGCACGCTTGGAGTTTCCATTTATTACAGCAGTGGCTCTGGAAGCGTCGGGGATGAGGCGACAAGTCGCTTTCATAAATGGGATTTTGTCTTTGTGCACTTTTTATTTGAGATCAGAGCTGCTTGGTAATAAAGAGACCGCTTTCAAGAAAAATATTTTTAAAACATCTTACAAAACATTTCAAATAGTAAATGTGGTAACTGAAGCTTTGTTGTTTAAAGCAGCACACTTTTAAAGTAAGTCTATTTAAGTAAGTATCTACTCGTAAGTAAGTATATTAATATTAGATAACACTTCAATAAGCTAGCAGAATATTAAATAAAATTCAAATATCGTGCATATTCCAAGAAAAATGTTCCGTACATTTTCAGGTTAACAATGCACTTGAACTTGAATCTAAGCATTTTCCACGTATACTTTAAAGGATATTGAAATAGGGAGATGTTAAAGATGGACTGTAAATGCCGGCCGTTTGTAATTTGTCTAGAAAAATTGCTTATTGAGTGCATTCATTTTTAAAGTTGATTCGACTTTTAATAAAGATTTACAATGAACGATCTTACTTGAACTCAGATTCCGACATTTTATTAAATGCCCTAATGAAAGTCTGTGATTTGTCAATCATTTGTACAGCCAATGAAGTTTAGTAACGCCTCAATTTGAACCAGGCACAAGGTATCGAAATACAGTACGTTACTTTGTAAAATCGGCATCTAATTTTCTGGTGATGGCATTGGTAATCAAAGTATGGACTTTGGCTAGGCGAATTTAAAACTGGCAATATTCACGATACGTCAGTGATAGAAATATTAAATAAGTATTGAATTGAAGAGAAATTTTCAATGCGACGTTACTGGCGAGCGACGCGAGAAATCTTCTTAGATTTTCTATCTGTTTGAAGTCTCTCAATGTCGTTTTGAATATACTATTTTTCTATTAAGTAAAACGTCTTTAATAAAATATTAGATTCAAAGACGTTTTATTTTAACACTATAATTGGTGTAATACATTTTTTATTTTTCGATATTTAAAGGTTTTTGGGTTAATAATAATTAGCATACAAATGTCACATGATTATTATTTGTTCGATAATTTGGAGGACTTTGTGTTTCATGAAAAAAAAAAATATATTTGCCACCTAAAATTTGTTAGCAAAACGCTCTAACATCAACAGTTTGAAAGCTTTGTTACAGAAAAAACTTGAAAGCAACATTGTTTTGTAATATTCCGGGACTTGAAGAGAGAACTTGTTTTTTCCTTATTCCCATTTGTATTTTATATTACGAATTCTTATTTACATTACAGGATAAATATTTTCTAAGTAAACATATCGCTTACAAATACTTCAAAGAGAAATAAAATGTATAGGTTTCGGTCGACCATTTTATTTACACCATTGTAAATAAGGTTCACATTATATAAGTTGGGATTGTTTACTTTACGTCTGTACAATTTTAGAAAATAATATCATATTTATTCTTAACCAGATTTACTCAATGTATTATAAAATAATGACGTTTGTAGAAACAATTCGTGCGTTAGATTTGAACTTGTTTTTTTTATTGTTTAATTTTGATATCCATGTTTGTGTTTAGAAAATTTACAGGAGGTATTTTTATATCGTTATCGTTTCTAGATAAAAGATTTTATATCTAAATGATGTCTTCCAGTACTTGATATTACAAGTAGTGTTCCAAAATGTTATGTAGTTTTTTCTTGGCTGTAAGTTTTTACGGACGTAATTTTTACGTGATGCCACAACACCACTGTTAGACCGATCGTACCTCTCTATCGCTTGTTCCGAGATCTCGCTCGCACACTTGGCTCAGGCGACACGTGGCAATCAGTCATTGTTTTTCGTTCGTTATCACTTCAATATTTCTGTGTTTTTTTTCTTTCTTTTTTTTTTTTGAATAAGGATGACCTGAAAATAATAAGCAGTGAAAATTCATAGGAAACTGCTGCAACAATTGTGTTAAAAATACGGACGTAGAAAAAAATTATACTATAAATTATGAATAAATGCCCTCCTAATAAATAAATGCTCCGCTCCTCTCGGAGCTCACGCAGATAGTCATTAATAAGAAATTCAAGTTATTTTATTTAAACCAGTTCTTCTCGTGCGGCATCATCCGCTTGGAATTATAGAAACTTTATTTTATTGTTTACATTTGTCCAATTGTCAATTGTAAATGTCAAAATTCAAATGCACAAATGATAACGAAGGCCTTTGACATTGGATACCAACTACCGTACCATGGCAATCTTGCTTCCTTGGTGTTGGCAGCTTGTAGTTTATGGCCAATTTCCCACATGAAGGCATTTTTCCAATTTATTTACCCCTAAGTTTAAAAGTGAAATTATATAGCCTAAAGCGTGTCTTAAGTGTAGTGCTTTTTATTAAAGTAAGAGTTATTCAAAAATATGCTGTGATTGCTGACATCCCACGCCACAAAGTAAAAAGATAAATTGAGGGAGAGAAATGAGTTCTTGTATTACATACTGTAGGTAATTCTGACCTTTAAAAACGTGTTACAATTTTTATTCAGTTATTTAGAAATACTTTAGTTTTGATAATTTCTTTTTTGACTTTGAATGATAGTAAATATACGAAAAAGTAACTTTTCTGACTTTCACCATAATTTTTCGGTAAACAGGAAGTATGTATTTTTATAGTAAACAACTGCAATCGCACAACTGTTTAGTCGCGCTTTAATTCCTATGAGCTTACATGGAGGTGCGCACTATTCGATTTTTAATTGTGCAATAAACAGTTGAATGAAGACGAAACAAACTATCGCACAACGGTTGTGCGATAGTTTGGTCAAAGGTGTGCGCCCGCTTTTAAGTGGCATTTAATCCGAAAAACAGCAGTACAACACGAGATTATAACAGTGAGGCAGTGCAGTAAAATAGTGCGGTACTGCTATCGTTTGAATAATCAACGCCGATTTGAAACAGTACTACAATGTCTACCGTACTGGCCTCGTGTGTAACCAGCATTACGCTCCTTTGTATGAAATACACTGTGACTCGGAATACTCTGCCTTGAATTCGGCTTACGTTAAATCGGAGTCAATATTGAAATTGCGATCAAGCTTTATAGTTGAAAGCTTTATTGGCATATTGTTTTATTGTATTCAGTGACTACGTTGTTTTAATAATTTCTGTATTGCCGTTAGCGTTCAGAGATTAATATAAGTCCATTAAGTGCTTAGCAAATATAATAATATTAATGTTGTTCAATGACACTTAAATAAATTGACAGTAAAGAGCAGGTAGTAATTAAGTGACTAGAACCATAGACAGTCAATAAACGAATTTCTAATTTTACTAGCTTTCGCCCGCGACTCCATCCGCATGGAAATAAAAAAAAAACAAAAACAAGTAGCCTATGTGTTCTTCCAGACTATCCTCTACATCCATGCCAAATTTCATCGAGATCCGTTCAGCAGTTTAGGCTAAAAACTCTAACAAACATCCATCCATGCATCTAAACTTTCGCATTTATAATATTAGTAAGATTAATGTGACAGTGACACATTTACGATATTTAAAAAAAAGATGGCGTAGTTCAATTTTTAGTGTTGCTATTTTACAAAATTTGCAGATTTGATGATTCAAAAAAAAATTGTGTAGTTGAAAAGTGCAACTTGTTACTTTAAATAATAATTTCTGTTCAATAAATTCGAAGTGCTATTTATAAGTTGAATGTTTAATATTAGATTGACCGCAGCCGCCGGCGGAGAACGTAATCGGATCGAATCGGAAACTAGCAAGAGGTTTAATAAATTTAACGCCTCTTAGTTCCAGTTAGTCACCTTGGTGTTTATTTATACAATTAAGAAGTGATAATAATATTAACCATGATAATAACTATGGTAGTATCTTACTAATATTATAAATGCGAAAGTATAAATCATTGGATGGATGTTTGTTAGATGTTACCGCCTAAACGGTTGAATGGTATAGATGTACAGTCTGGAAGAACACATTTATTTTTGTTTTTTATTTCCACGCTGGCGGATTCGCGTCCCAAAGCTAGTCTATATATGTACATATCAATATCTACTACTGTAAGAGTGGCAGGGGTGTCGTAAGCCGAATCAGCCAAAGAAAAACAACACAGGTGCAAAAACAGTCGTTTATTGGTTTCACATAACCAATGCGTTCGGTCTGCGCGCGGACCCCAGGTTGGGAACCACACGCAGTTACAAAAAATGTTACATATTTACAACATCGGATAGCCGTCACAACAGCAAGCGGCTATCTGCCGGATTAGGCCGTCACTACCGCAAGCAACCTAATCAAGCTACACTACAGTGCAAGTTCTGAGTAAAATTAGTCACAAGACAGCAAGCTAATATACTCAGAATCGCGTCGTAGGAACTAACTCGAGAAGACAATATTTGTTATCTCCTGATTTGCGTAATGAACATAAAAATGACTTAAGCTAAGGCGCATGCAAAACAATATCGTGTTCTAAATACAGGTGGCGCCATCTATTATGTACGTGAAACAACTGGGTTGCAGTGAATATTTGTTACAATCTCCCCCTCAGTTTCTGAAGTCGTCCCGACGATGAAACTGGAAGATTCATCCTTCTGTTGACGTAGTCGTCTTCATCCTCCCCCTGGATTGGAACAGCTTCTGTGTTGGTCGCCAGATTGTAGTGACTGGTCGACTCCTTCCACGTTGTTTACAAAAAATGTTTATTATTGATAACCGTCACAGTCCAGCAAGTGGTTATCAGGTTGTCACTGTCCCGCAAGCAACCTGACTTCAATGTCAATACGTTGTCCCGTTGTTTACCAAAAATGGATAACCGTCACACTCCAGCAAGCGGTTATCTACTGAAATTAGGCCGTCACTGTCCCGCAAGCAACCTAAGTTCAGTGTTACTACACAAAATGTCAACTGTGGATAACCGTCACAATCCAGCAAGCGGTTATCTACTGCATTAGGTCGTCACTATCCCGCAAGCAACCTAAATGCTGTGTCATCTCACAAAAATGTCAATAATGGATAACCGTCACAATCCAGCAAGCGGTTATCTACTGAGTTAGGTCGTCACTGTCCCGCAAGCAACCTAAGTTCAGTGTTACTACAAAATGTCAATTATGGATAACCGTCACAATCCAGCAAGCGGTTATCTACTGCATTAGGTCGTCACTATCCCGCAAGCAACCTAAATGCTGTGTCACTATACAATTATGGATAACCGTCACAATCCAGCAAGCGGTTATCTACTGAAATTAGGTCGTCACTGTCCCGCAAGCAACCTAACTTCAACATCAATACTAGTGCCATTGTCCTGATCTTCTGTTTGTTACTCGGCTGATTCGTCTTGATCTTGTATTGTTTCTCGGCTGATTCGTCGAGATCTTGTGTTGTTTCTCGGCTGATTCGTCCTGCTGATTCGCCCTGCCCCACGTTGGTCGCCAGATTGTAAGAGTGGCAGGGGTGTCGTAAGCCGAATCAGCCAAAGAAAAACAACAAAGGTGCTAAAAACAGTCGTTTATTGGTTTTACATAACCAATGCGTTCGGTCTGCGCGCGGACCCCAGGTTGGGAACCACGCGCAGTTACAAAAAATGTTACATATTTACAACATCGGATAGCCGTCACAACAGCAAGCGGCTATCTGCCGGATTAGGCCGTCACTACCGCAAGCAACCTAATCAAGCTACACTACAGTGCAAGTTCTGAGTAAAATTAGTCACAAGACAGCAAGCTAATATACTCAGAATCGCGTCGTAGGAACTAACTTGAGAAGACAATATTTGTTATCTCCTGATTTGCGTAATGAACATAAAAATGACTTAAGCTAAGGCGCCTGCAAAACAATATCGTGTTCTAAATACAGGTGGCGCCATCTATTTTGTACGTGAAACAACTGGGTTGTAGCGAATATTTGTTACACTACAAAATAAGGAGTTCCGTTGACAGACTTTGTTTAAGAGAAAGATCAATAAAAGCCGGGACAGAATCTATAGGAATACGAACTTCCCTCATTATACGAACCACAGCATTAACATCTACATACTGATGTAACAATGCGAATTCATGTTATTAAGCAAACTGTCCCCTCATCACGTCTCTAGTTACTTAAAATGTTTCTCAGTGTATTTATAATCTAAATGTATACTAGCACGATCTCAGACTACTTAACAAGTCAGACCGCGGCAACATGTCTGTTGATCGATTTTATTGTGAAGCAAATTTAACATAAAGATGTTGTCCAGGTCAGCTCAACAAGGTCAGGTCGGTCGAATGAGTGTCGGCAAGCTGACCCCTTGTCACATCTATATCTATACTAATATAATAAAGCGTAAACACACATTACTTTATGCGGATGAATCCGCACGGGAACAGCTAGTTAAAAATAAAAGCAGTTTGTTATTATTACTCTTGTCTAACTTGTCTGGTAAAATTTATATATATTTCTGTTTCTATAAATAGGTTGTCAATGTCGAGATTTGTGCCATAAATATTGCCGTTCGCTGAACATCACTTAGTATCTACGAATAGCTTTGAATTCACTTGTTATGTTAGTGTCACTGTCCGAAAATGTCAATGTTATGGGCACACTACTAAAACCTTTCTTTTTTTTAACTTTATTACCCACTATAAGAATTTATCTATGAAACTTATATGTATTGTTGCTTTTAAAAACTTTTAAAATCCTTTTTCGGTTTCATTTTCGAATATTTTAGTTATTCGTTGAAAGCGTGTTCAAAAGTGTTATCAATTTTTTAAAATAGAAATTCACAAAAGGAAGATTGTTGGTAGGAGTTCGGAGGAAAACAAAGGCGCATTAAAACAGCTGCCTTTTGTGTGCACTCTATAATTCCTTTGAAGTTTGTTTAAACCTCGATAGTTTCTAACAGCTTCATGTTTACGTTGATGGTTATTGTGTATTCTAACTCGTGTTATATTTTTTAAGAAAATACTAGAGAAGTCATTTTTATCACCATTATGGTGGAAATAAAACTAATAATATTCGGAATTGAAGATTGCAAATGTTGTGATTGCCACTTCTAGGAGAGTTTAAGGATGTCACTTGTCAAACACTACATATTTTTACTTTAAAAACTTGGGCAAATTCATTTTAGCTTAAACATACATCAACCCTTTTATATTGATTGCAACGCTCAGCGCAGATTTTTGACAAATCATGGTTATTAAAATGTTATTCTGCATAGGCTTGCTAAATGCAACCTTGACCAATAATTAATAAAGTACTTATACTCGTATAGTTATGTTATTATATCGAAAGCAGGGGGATACATATTTATGGTGAAACATATACGTTGACCTCAATCATATTAATCAGCGGGGGTCAAAGTATTAAAATAGGTGTTATCTGAATAACGAGTGACTGTTTTTTGAGGTAATACAGTGTGATTCTTAATACTGCAATATGATGTTGCGTTTAATATAAACTACAATATCCAAATTTAGTAAATCCGATTTAAAAATAGGCCATGCCCCTGAAAATAGATTGGGATTAAATTGGTTGAGTGTCGATATAATTAGACATCGATTTATCGTCAGCCAGGATTACCTCGGAAATAGGGCTCGGATTTAATCGAGCGAATTACTGACACGGAGCTTGTTTATTTGATAAAGTTCTCATATAATTTTTCAATTTGGTTATTAAATTGTTACCAAATTAAACTGTTTTTATTTGATATTTTGTCAAAATCGATATCCGATATCGAAACGTTTATGCTTATCCGCAGTAATATAAATTATTCTAAAGATCGCAATAGCGGAGAACATCTTCTATTGATTTGTTGGCGTTCGAAAAGTTTTCGTAGAAAGTTAAAAAATCTACGGATCAATCTCAAGGATAGGATGTTGATTTCGTACTGTTGAGATAATTATATTTTAGAAGGAAAAATGATGTTACTCCAATTGATAAAGATTTATTTGTAAAAAAACAAAAAACAAGTCATTCTTGACAAAAACATTATGACAGAATATTTTTGATTAAAAAGCAGAAATTCCAAAGAGTATTTCAACAAGTACATGCTACGTCGTACAGCGTACACGCTAAGACTAAGTGCGTCATGTTGACATCAGCGCTTGCGTCTGTTTGATAACTTATTTTCGTCTCTCGGTGAAGTAAATAACAGAGATTATTTGCTTGAACACGATAAAATGAATCCACCGAATGTTTTTCTCAAGCAGGTAAGTTTTAAAGGAATTGCCACAAACTTTGTTAGACTGTAATTAGAATTAGTCGGGGTCGGGTCTTTCAAACTTTAACTCACTGCGACAACCGTACGACCGAGTGCATCTTCTTCTTCAATTAGATTGCTTATTTAAATAAGTAAAGTTGGCTCTTGGAAACCTTATGGAATTGAAGAGTAATGCATCTATATTTAGCTCAAAACAACGAGTAGTATTATAAAAATAGGTTGTATTTTGTTAAGGAGTGAAGATTAAGATCGTGCGCACACCTGAAATTAAACTATCGCACAACTATTTAGTCTTGCTTTGATTCCTATGACCTTATATGGAGGTGCGCACACTACTCGATTAGTTGTGCAACTAAACAGTTGAATTAGCTGCGAAACAATCGACAATCTACAATCGCACAACAGTTGTGCGATAGTTTAGTCAAGGAGTGCGCCCGTTCTTAGAATCCCTTTTGAGGATTAAAATGAATGCGCAGAACGTTGTGAGATCCTTTAGATAAAGTAAAGTTTAGTTTTAAAAATTTCAAGATGCATTTATTTATCCACGACATCTTATTTGTACGGTAAAGCGTTAAGCTGTTGAGATAAAATTCGATGTAAACGGAAGTTTTTCGCTTGATGCAACTGAACGATTTGATCTAAGTTCAATCCTTTCACGCGAACACCTCTGAACTCGAGCAATTTCCTGCCGTGTTCGACGTATAAAGCTTCAGGAATCATAGTCGTTGGATGCAAGCGGATATTGCGGCTTGGGAAATATTTTATAGGTATTTATTGCCTGTTCGGGTTTCGAAGTATAATACAACTGTGGGTCTGCAGACTGTATTTACACTTATTCTCATCCCTCAGATTCTCAAACCTCTGACGAAACATAGATAACAATATGTGTCAATACAAATATCACATTTCACAGGATTTTACTTAATTGCTATGATAAAAAGCAAAGAACGTATAGTTAAAGAGAAAAATCACGTTAGAATTTGGATGTCATATAATACGACAATTGTACCTTATCCAACTCGTATTGGTGGACAAAATAGGAGACAGAAGAGGCATTGGATAAATATGTAAGTCATAGAAACAATTGAAAGTGGAAGAGGGATTTTTTATAACTGTTACCAATTTTTTTTTAATAGCCAATTGCCTAATGGTTTGGGGTACGGACTATCGATCGTGAGGTCGAGGGTTCGAATCCCGCATTTCGACTATTGTCGTGAACTAGCTAGCACAAGCCTAGAGCTTAGTTGAAATGGTTAAAGGAAATATTAGTAAATTAACAAAAATCTACTAATATTTTTTATTAAGAAAAAAAATATTCTGTTGAAATAATTATATTATAGAGAAAAACGATGTTACACCTATTGATAAACGTTTATTTGTAAAAACAAAAAACAAGTCATTCTTGACAAATATGACAGAGAATATTTTAGATTAAAAATAGAAATTCCAAGGAGTATTTCAACATATTCAGATAAAAAATGATTTTGTGCGAGACTAAATTCGGTATTTTTTGTAAATGTACGGTAAATACAGGCATGATACAAACACTTTTCTCGGAAAAGATATTTCAGGATAACATAGACTCAGCTGTAAACAAAATGCCAAGGATTTTATAAAGTTATTTTTGGTCCCTTAATTAAGAGTAGTATTTGCGTTGAACTTTAAAAGCTTTTTATGCTTAAATGCCATTTTAATCCAAGATTTTCTTTAAAAAGACAAAAAATCTTGAAATAAACTGCGTTCTATTTTAAAAGATTTAAAATATATTTAATCCATCTAATAATACATGAAAGTACTTACTTATATACTTAAGTACGTTATATAAAGGAATAGACGTCGAATTTTTATTTAAATTTTATAAAAACTACGTAATCATTGCAATGCCATAGTTTACATCGTCAAAAATCTAAATGTAATAATTATTTAGTGTCCGAGAGAGTTGTGGCAGCACTCACCGGCCATGGCCACTTCAACAAACATCTATATAACATAGGTATCACAGACAGTCCACTGTGCAGAGGGTGCACAATGGAAGAAGAAACCGCGTCACACGTCATACTACACTGCCCGGCAGTGACTGAATACAGGGTTAGGTATCTCGGCTCACCGAGATCGCTCGCGGAGATCACCAGCAATATAAAAGGGTTGCTGGGGTTCTTCGGCGAGCTGGGTTGGCTGGAGTAATCCATGTCCTATTCTCACGCAAAATACGCGCTAGCCGTGGAGTTGCGGAAACCGTAGCCCCTACTACTACTACTACTACTAGTGTCCGAGACGCGAAGCGACCGCGAAGATAGCTAAAATAATACTCTCCATGAAGATGGACCGAAATATCCGAAACTGGTCAGTGCCATCTCCGGTCAATGATACATGAGTTACGTAGTGTTTAATAATAATTATTACCAAATAACTTAATATTAATTTTAAATTCATAATTTTCTATTATAAATTGTATAAATTAATATTAATCCTATAATATAATAACAAATATCATAAATCTTTTAAATGTAACCAATAGTAAATATCGTTTAAATGAGATCTTTATGTAAATTCTATGAGAGTATTTGAGTTTCAAAGTAAATCAGTTCAAGCGGAGCAAATTTGAGATAGAATCGTTCGCTTGCCTATTGATAAACTCTTGGAAGAAATCTTTATTCGTCGAAAAATATATTCTCATTTCTTTGTAAAGTGTTTAATTTCGTGGAATAGTTTTTGTAGCAATGTTTGACGATGTTCTGATATCGATATGTCGTGTCTCATTTCTATTTGCAAGTTAATGCTTTTTATGAATAATTTACTAACATTAGTTTTATAAAAGGTCAAACTATTTAAAATACGATTAATACATGTTAATAAGTCGAGGACGTTTAATTCTTATCTATTTTAGTGAACTGTCATTTTACCATCACAACGCTATTTATCACAATTAGGTGGAAAAATTGTGGCAACATGTATCTATACGGCTATTTTTTAATTACCAGAAAAATATAGACTTACCTACTAGCTGATAATGATCGTTGAAAAAAAAATGCAAATCAATATCGAATATCCTAAACAAAATCTAATAATTAGTCGATTTCAATAAAAATGTCAGTTTTATGAAAAATAAATCACATATGGTAGGTGTAAACACCTGTAGAGCGCTATTCGTCGATTCTAATATTTGTATCAAAGGCAAAAGCAAGATGCGACTTTGATCTAAGTTCCGAGTATCGGCTTTATTTATTTATTATCTACAAATCTCTGTGAAAGTAAACCGTGTTTTGCCGTAGCCATAACATCTGTACAAAAACAATTTACTCTATATTATAAAGGAGAATGAAATGAAAGACAATTTAAGAGGTTAAAAATACCTTTATTCTCTTTTCAACAATTTCAGAGGTTTAGCGGAGAAAATTCGCGGTTTAAAAGACCACTATTTGCTACGTATTTGACGTAGCCATCGCTACGTATTTAACGTAGTCAACGCTACGTATTTAACGTAGTCAACGCTACGTATATACGTAACCAATTCTGCGAATATAACGTAGCGAATTTTTCGTTACCTAATATTTTAAATAGTATTATCTAATATATTGGGATTTAAAAGAAAATTATAAAGCTTTTTATTTAAAACTAAAGACTGGAAATTTGTCTTTGAGAGTTTTATGCACGTTTGAACTCAGATGTATATTTCTAAATAAATAGTATATTTTTGTTAACACAAAAATATGTGGCCTTTTCCTTTAATGTCAGTTGTGCATAAATATCAGATAATTAAGGTTATCGCGCACTAGCCGACTTATCCGTACTAGGCGATGTGTTAATTAAACAATAATTTCCCATCATTTCATCAGTTCCCCGCATCTTTTTATTTCATATTTTTTCAATGTAGTTTACTAATTAATTCCATTTTCTGATATAGAAACGAATTTCGAGTTGACTAAATCGTACCCACATCATAAGCAGAGTTTAATTTAAAACGGGCGAATTCTGATTGGATTCGGTTCGTAATTACTTCCTGTGATTTGTGCCTGGTATATGATAACTTTGACTTGTTAGAATTACATTATTAGCTTGCTGTTAAATGTTATTTTAGCTTTATAACTTACAGCTATTTTGTTTGTACAAAGATGACTATGTTTACCATTCTTTACTTTGCTCTAGGGTTGTGCTAGGAATGGTTTACGATAATAGTAGAATGGCGGGAATCGAACCCTCGACGTGATCGACCCACGTGATCGGTAAATCCGTACCCCTAACCATTAGGCTAATGGTGCTTTTTAATTACTAGCTTTTGCTCCAGAATTCAAAAGGGCGGAATTATAAAAATATATAGCCTATGTTATTCAGTGATAATGCGCCTTTCTAATGGCAAAAGATTTTTTGAAATCGGGCCAATAGTTTTTGAGTGGATTCATACATACTGTTTTTTAAATATTCTTTATAATGTTAATAGACAATTCAGCTTAAAATTTTAACGTTGAATATTAGTGTTAGTTTATCCTGACCTCAACCCATTTTCGTCTTATTCCAATCAGTCCTTTTAAGCTCAAAAAGGCTGACAACGCATCACTGCTTTTGTATAAAATAGAGTAAACATTCCATAAAGTTAGTTTATTTTCTATGAAATGTTAAGTTTGCGAGTACACTTTATACTGCCTTAAATTGATACAACGTTAAAAACATTCTCGTTGTCTATGGCTAAAATGTTGCATATTCATCAGTTGTACGAAATAGTATTGGATTTATGAATAACACCAATTTGATATATCGCTTTTCATTTGGTGAAATTTCTGTCTGTTACTTAATATTTTTCAATTGATTTAAAATTAATTTTTAAGATGTAACTTTTTATTTTAATACGACCTTAAAAAAAACCGCATGCCAATCTTTCGGAATAAAATGTAATTAAACGTACTTATATACGTTCGTTTGATCAAATAATCGAGAAAATTCAGTAAAAAGCATTGGGATATATATTATTTTAGGAACGAAAAGGTATCGTAGCGTAATAACAGGCTGATTTACACAAAGGGTTTTAAAATAACATTGAAGTCTTAGAATGAAAAAACGAACAAATTCACTAATTGACGCCAGTAATGATCGCTACAAATTATACTAAGTCAAGTCCAATTAATATTGGAAACGATTTGTTAAAAGGTTACGAAAAGCATTTTAGAGCTTCTACCTAAATTGACTTTCGTATAACATAATGGACGTTGATTATAGCTAAGGAATTTTATTTACCTCCACTTCGTTGGAAACAAACAACGATCAACAAGTTAAGGTAACATTTTTTTTTAAGTTAGGTATACATGAATAGTATCTATCTATACATATAATAAAATTGGAGTGTCTGTTTGTACTATCAAAAGAACAATTCCAGATTTCGGGAAGATGATGTATTTGCGTTGCTGATAACGAAAATAGCATTTAACATTTTTTTCTCTGTCTCTTTTTCTGTCCGCAAGCCGCGTTTGTTCCGGGTAATCTCCGAAACGGCTGGGCCGATTTCGACCGGACTTTCACTGAAGGGTAGCTGACATAGTCGGGCATATTATAGGCTACTTTTTTATTTTAATATTGCGTGGACAAAGTCGCGGGCAACAGCTAGTAAGAAATAAAATAACTTCATCGCGCCTTTTAAGAAGCGCAGATAAATCTGTGAATTTTTTTTCTTTATTCATCATACTTCTACGATTTTAAATTCGTTAGAAAAGAGAGTTAGAAAAGTCTAACTTAACAATATTATTATCAGAATGTAATAAACTACCAACCTAGTGAACATTTCCGTATTCATTTGCTCCCAATCAAATAACCCTGCCATTGTTGACATCGTATTTACATCGTTAAAACTCGAGTGAAATTTCCATTATTTATCTAGTCAGCCAGTAGATTGGACTTCCCACTTAAAACGGAAGGAAGGACGTCCCGAGCAAAGCTTGCGATGAAATGGGAAATTCAAAATCGATCGTAACAGATGTGTTAATGCTCACTTAACACATTTTAGGTGCATTTTCCATTCAAAGTCAATATCGGATGTTATCAATACAAATTCATAAGAACTTTTGCACAACAAATTCGGATTTTTTTATTATTTAATTTATGACTGTGATATTTCTTGACAAGAATATCTACGATAACAAAAACAAAACAGTAATAGAAATACACAGTTAAATTAATATGTACGTAACGATTTTTAATACACTAATTTTTTGAACTTTAAGTACCTATCACCAGCTCACTATACGGCCCCACTAAGGGGCTCGGAGCCTACCCTAAATTAAGGTGACTAAGTACCTATAACTAGATAATATTCATATAAGAAAATCTATCGATGAATTGTCATAATTGAGCATAATAAATAACATGTGTTAATTAGTGGACTGTGTTCTCATTGAAAGGCCTTGAGTTGAGATTGTGAAATACTAATAGTGTCAAATGACAAGATCAATGTGTTGACATGAAAATTATCGAAGCGCAACAGCCGGTGCATGGGCGCGAGGAGGCGGAAGTGCTCTGGAAGGGCGCCTCCGCGTGGCTTGCCGTTAGGCGCGGCGTTGCGGAACCCATGTTTTATCATTAAAATCATAAACAAACTTAACATTATTAATGAAAATTGAAATATAAGACATAATAGTGTTCGATTGTCGGAAATAGCTTTTACATACGCAACTTTTTAGTCAGATATTAAATTAAAACTGATTATTATTTTATCGTTTCGCGGAAGACGAGAATTTTAATTAATTATAATAAAGTCTGATGAAAGTAATTAAATCCTTATTAAATGTTAAAAGGCACTTTTATTAGTACGCGTTGCTTCCTCGCTTCAGCTAGATATTTGTTATTAAACATTTTTAAAGAATAGCTAACGCCCGCACGCTTTCGACAACTTTGCCTGCACGGAATTTATACTTCTGCTAAGAAACATCCATCCATCCATCTAAACTTTCGAACTTATATTAAATAGTAATAATCTATGTGTCAGGGATAAAAGAACATTTTAATATTGAAAGATTAAAATCGGTTCAATAATTTTGTGTTAACATTAGTGTAGATTTCAAATACGCTGTTATTTATTTAAAAATTGATACAATAATATTAAGAGGGAAGAAACAAATAACTTTGTAAAAGATAACAGTGTTTATCGTAAAGGAAATATCGTGAGTTTAATTTTGAATAAATTTATCAGAGTATACGGAAAAAAGTTTGCGTGATCCACCGCGTTACATTGTCCCGCAGTTTATCTTTTACGTTTTATCTGTCCGAATTAAATGAAAGGGAAGACTTTGTATGCCAGACTTAATTAGTAAAGAGAAATGTGGATTAAGATACTTTTACTAAAGATACTCCTACTACTATACGTACTAGAAAATTTGTGTTTTATTCAATTTATAAATCAGGAAATAAATAGACGCAATCGAAAAAGTCATGGTAAATCAATATGAGAGATTAAAACCGCAGTCAGGATTTGCGAAGAGCCGTGCGCGTCGGTGTCTCAGCTTAAATAGACATTTTTATCTGATATTTTGAATGTCTATGTAAGCTCACATTTTAACCCACTGTGCCCCACTCCAACCGTCGTGCCGCGTCGCTTGTCGCAAGTTTTGTGGTCGGTTTATGTCCAAGTAACATTGAAGTTCTATATAAGTCACGAATTGCGAAAAGTTATGTCTGAGAAACTTAATTGAAATACAAATACTTAGACGATGAGCTATTTCTGACAGAGTACAATTAGAAATGAAGATAACATTGTAATTGAAAAAACTAATCTAACAAAGCACCGTCTGCTTCCATTAAGGGGAAACGTTCGCACGTGCATTTTCCATTCCATTTTAATGGATTTACTAAAAATAACATGTTTTTGTTCTTACAAGGCATGCTAATGGTACAAAAGAACGGCATCAACAAACGCGGAGCGCGAAACAATTGATTCAATCAATCGGAGAGCGTCCGCTCGTAGCCGATAAAAAAATGACTGTGCAAATAGAACAATGAAGAGTTTTCCATAACACGTCGAGGTAAATTTTTAACGACGCGTTCAGCTTTTTTGGTGTTGCACTTCTTTGTTGAAAAAGGCAAGAGCGAATATTTGATGAAAACCGGTTTCGGGTTTTGAAACAAAATTTAACAGGATATGTTTGTATGAAGAGTCTTACTAAAATAATAGTGGCTTTAGAAGTTTTAGTTAGGGCGGTGTTAAGAAATTGCGCGAAAGAATGGCACAGTTAAAGTTAATTAGGGAGACGTGTATAAAATTCACGATTAAAATTATTTAATTTATTAAAACTTTCGTGAGACATTATACTATATAAATTATAACACGGCTAAACTCATGTGACCGGCGCGACGCGATAGCAAGTATACCCGTTTAATCACTCACCCTGAAGAAGGACCCCCAACGGGTTCGAAACTGTCGGTGCCTACACCGAATGTTATCACGTGAGTTTAGCCGTGTTATAATTTATATAAAATTATTTAAACAAAAATATCTTTGATTCATTACGATCGAATTTTAACCAATGGTTGACCACTTGAATCCCTTATAATCGAAAAACAAACATTGATTTTATTACTAATTTTTACGTAAATCAAACACATACAACAATACAAATCTTCTCTTTATAATATCAGTAAAGATAATTAAATATTCACAATTGAATTTTAGTAAAACAAATAATTTAATTTAATATTGTGAGAGTTACGAGAATTTGAACGATTTCAAATTAATTTTACGATATAGCGTTGATTTAACAGACAAGGCTTTGTCTTTGAAAAGCGACTGTGTAATAGTAAATTCAATGGAAATTTAGGTCGAACTGAATAATCTAAAGGCAGTGAATACACAGGATGTCCGGAAATGACGAGTACAGACGTGTACTGTCAAAAATATAAATTCGATTTCCACGTAGGAACAAATGTTTTACAGTAAACTGTCACCATATGAGTTATAATATAGTACACATTATATTGCTGTGAGAAGCATCAAATGAAATTTTACCGAAACAGGTTGGAAGTAAACTAGACTAGAACATATAAATTACAAGGTACCCAACGCAGAAATATTTATATTAAGAGCGGGCGCACACTTTTGACTAAACTATCGCGCGACTCTTGTGCGATTGTCGATTGTTTTGCAGCCCATTCAACTGTTTTGTGGCACAACTAATAATCGAATAGTGTGGTCACTTCCATATAAGCCCATAGGAATCAAAGCGCGACTAAAAAGTTGTGCGATAGTTTAGTCAAAAGTGTGTGCGCTATATGTGTTTTGTTTTGACATGTAGAGACTCACAAAGATTAAAAAAAGAAACTCGGAGAGTTTAACTAATTACTTAATATAATTAATAGCTCATTTGTACTAACTAACTAAAAATTAATCACGATGAAATATGCGAACAATACTTATCCTTATACTCGTAAATTATCCACGTACATGTTTGTAGCCGCTGTATACTGGATACGTCGTTTCCGGACATCCTGTAGAACAAAGGTATGATGCTATGGCTTGATTGAAGAACGTTTCACGTCGTAGTAACGTTGCATAAAGCTTTGTAATGGAAGGTCTGGCAGAGACACGACGTTATTACATACTAACATGCGAACAATATTCCTGAATATTGAAATTTTAGTTAAAAAAAACTATCAATGGACCTTAACAGTAGTCTTTAAAAAAATGATAACCTTAATAAACTGACTACATTATGATATTCTAGAGAATACGAGTAGAGTCCGAAAAACTCGATTCATCAAAATCGATTCAACCGTTAATAGGGTGTTACAATTAAATGAACATACAACTATGCATATTTTCTACCTCCCTACATTCCCTATCAGTCTACCAAAACAAAAAACTGTTTGTGTTAAGTTTTTTAAAAGTGTCCGCTTTTTAAATCATACACATTTCGTTAAAGAGAGCCCATTGCTACCAATTATTGCGTTAATTAACCTTCCAGCGCGAATGTTATTGACGGCATATTTTCATACCTCATTTAAATATTGAGCACTAAATTGATTTCATATTCGGAATAAAACACTTCATGTCATTACTGTATGAAGGTTTAAATTATTTAATTAATAAATTAAACATTGTAATTTGTTTTTGATATAGGTGGATAATATTATTGCAGTTTATCTAGCCGCTTATACAATGCTTAGTTGACGATCATTTTTCGCCTTGCCATTGTTCTTACTGAGGCGGCGAAGGATTCTCTTCATACATTTCTATCTGCCGTCCTCTGAATTCACTCCCTTTCTAAACATATCCTCTTTCACACAATCTATCTATACTTCCTTCGGTCTTCTTCTGCCTTCTTCATCATTTGATCTTATTACTTTCTTGTTATCTCTATTTTTTCTATGAGAATGAAAGGGATGACTATTTTATTTTATACTATTGCTTGGATAGTCGAATATAGATAGCTTTAAAAAAACAGTGGCTTTCTCTTAAGCTAAAATTTCTTAATACTGTATTACATGTGATAATTTTATATCGATTGGTGAAAAGCAAAATAATATCTTTTGATAAGAAGTTCGGAAAACATATCTATTTGTATTGTTATATACATATCTATTTATCACACTTTGTCATGCCTATTGAATTAAGATGAAACATTGATATCGTCAATCGTAAACAGTAAACCTTTGATAATCCTATTGGGAATGTGTTGTGATATAACTGTTCTTAACGTTGAATTTCACTGGCGTAACAGTTGTGTTATCACATATGTGAGCAGTTTCATTCCCTTTGACAGACAGAGATTATACTGTGCAATAATACAATTGCTTTGCCAATGGTTATACGGTACCACGATTGGCATACAATTTAGTACGTACAGAGCATATGATTGTCATGTAATTTCCTTTGACCGTGTGTTAATTTACTGTTAACGTTCAGATGCACTTGACTTGGGTTTAACAATTGAATCTGAATTCATGCGATACAAGCTTTGACTGTATAAAAATGGACTAGGCAATTAGCCACCGTTGTAGAAAATAAATTCTGCCACTTTTTGCAGGGATGTTGGTAATGATAACGATCACTACATTTTATTACACCCCATTTATAACTGGGTTAGATGAGATTGTGTAAGTTTTTTTAACGTAGAGAAATGCGCACGCTTGACAGATCCTGTCATTTAAAAGTCAAGGGACATAAGTTGGCAATTGTATCGAGGAAGTTAATTTCCTTCCTCCACATATTGCAAAATGAAACTTGTGTCCACACGAGTGGGAGCGAAGCAAATAGAACCGACAAACGTTGTTTGTTTTGGTGTACAATTTGAACATTATTATTATTTTGAAAAACAGTTCAAAAATATGGTTAAAGAAAGGATTAAGATCATCTTAGCACTTTTAACTAATTTATTTAACACTAGCTTTCCCGCGCGACTCTTCCTGCGTGGTATTATAAAAATAATAGCTTATGCCTTCTTCCAGGCTATCCTCTACATCTTTGTCAAATTCCATCAAGACCCGTTAAGCAGTTTAGGCTACAAACTCTAACAAACATCCATCCATCCAAACTTTCGCATTTACAATATTGGCAAGGTGAATCAAAACTCGTAAAACTAGTTTTGTTTTGTACCTTTGTTTAAAAATCAAAATGTGTTCATTATTCAGTATTTCAAACTACTTGAATTAAGTTTACTCTATTGAAAGCTTCGTAAGTACCATACGAGTAAACAGCAATAGTATTTGATCCGAGAGTTTAATTGAAGTAATCAAGACGATACGGACTGCAAAGGAAGTTTGCCAACTAGACGTTGCAAATTGCCATAGAGGCAGTGTAATTGAACGATCTGCTAATGGATTTGATGCCTCAACAAAGGAGAACTGTAAAATAAAGAATTTAAATGTTGAAGATTAAAAGATTTCTGCCCATCGTCCCGTAGATTTCCACTGTCACGATACTTGTAATCAAATATAGTGTTTCTATTTCTTTTAAAGATAATAAGAGATGTCAATTTCGTTTGTTTCGACAATGGAAACCAACATTTAGTAAAAGAAATATCTATGACGACAAATGGCGTGACTGTTTTGACGTCAAGGTCATTTTAGCCTTTAGACTTCAATATTTCTGTATATAGATACTAGGGTTGTAACGGAACTCCGCTTCCGCTTCCGTTATTTTTTATGCGGAGTTATAACGGAGGTTAATTTACGTCTTTAACGCGAGTGGGGCGATTAGGTATCGTTTATGCGGCCCGCGCGGGCGTGAGAGGTCAAAACTAACTATAATTGTTATACATTATTTTAGCATAATAAACTTGTAATTATGTACCAATTTGTATTTTGAATTAACGTAGTATTAATTTTTATTTCTTTAATAAATCGCAATTAATATTTTATTATTGACCTACGCTTCCGGTTCTGTTAACCTCCGCTTCTGCAGAGGTGAAGACCTTCGCCTCCGCATCCGCATCCGCTTCCGTTAAAATGGCCTCCGTTACAACCCTAATAGATACCTATGTTCAGTAGTGGGAAAACAAATGTACAAACAACAAACAACAAACAACAAACAAACAAACAAACAAAACGAACCTATCGTATCATCATCATCATCAGCCTACTACTACTGTTTTAGTGTTTTTATTAGAAAAATCATGCTTGTAAAATATAAATGAAGTGCAGTAAAATCGAGCATTTCCCACGATTACGTAATGATTTATCTCTAAAGCCACAGCGGTCGTATTTTACGGACAATTTAACAAGCGCGATGCGAATGCCTGCAACAGGTGGCGTGCGGTTATTGTATTGCAGTACTTTGGTGAAATAATACTGTTCGGTATAAATGTTTTCTTTAACGTTTTACAACTCTTTATTTGGAATTCATCCAAATTTTCTTCGGAATTAAAAGTGTCATTAGAGTCACGTCGTAACCGAGGGGCTTGAGCCTACCCTCTTTTAAAGGTTAAGGCTTTAGTCAAACTGGCCCAATGCGGGTCGCCTTCATAAATATCTTGGAACTTATCCGCATATCTGTCCATCGTTAAGTTTTCCGTCAATGTAATTACTGCAATTAGAAAAATGTTAATTGCTATTCGTACCCTAACCTATAGAGTTCATTACTTTAGCACTAATGGTTTACATCAAAAGTATATTCGGGTAGAAATCTACAAATAATCTTACAATAGTCTGATATAAACGATGCCGATATTGCTTCAATAAATCTAATACGCTTCAAAAGCGGTACGGAAACTATATTTATTACGGATAGTGGAATTGAAAGCGAAATAAATTCAATCGATTTAAGTATTATATCAATCCCTTTAAAAGTCTTAACGTGCGTTTTCACTGACACACTTGGTCAAATTCATGTTATAATTTTTTTTAAATAGTATATTGGAATAATTTCGACACAGATATAGTGGCACTGAAAAACCTCATTTAGAGATTTGGAATCTTTATACTGGTTCAGCTATTCAATTTTATATTAATACACCTGAATACTGTACATTATTTAAAGAATTAAAGTAGGTTTAACTTTGAAACTTTTCAAACAAAATAAACGTTTTCTCTTCATAATACCCCACATTGTGTTTATTTCTAACAAACTATACAAATTCTCTTGAACTTGAAAAGGTCAGGGAAATGATGTTTGTGCAATAAATGATTAAAAAAAAACTTTTCAATCGACTAATGAAAGCAAATCATTGAATTATAATATTATTAGTCGTAGTTATAAAAGTTAAGAGAAACTTTTTCCGATGAGAATAAAAAAGGCGTAGCAAAAAGATTCGCGGAGGTATTTTTAAGACTTTAATACCCGCAAAACGAACAAACGATTAATTGCTTCTTGAATATCAATTACTTTATGAAGCTTAAATACTTGTTATTCCAAACGATAAAAGTTAAACGATGTGATTTTTATGAAAGATTTTTACTCAATTATAAATTTCATCTATACTAGTATTATAAAGAGGAAAGATTTGTACTTTTGTATGTATTGAATTAAAAAAACTACTGGGCCGATTTAAAAAATTCTTTCACTGTTAGAAAGTTGCGTTATCAGTCTGTAATATAGGCTATATTTTTTAAATTTCACGCAAGCGAAGTCGCGAGCAACAACTATTAGAAATAAATTGCTAAGTTTTTTAGCCAGATGTTTAGCATGCATCTATGCGTTTAGGCTATTGCTACCAATGGCTTATTTAATCAAAGAAGGTTTGACAAGGTTAAAAAAAAATTGAATGACTTTCATATCCTACTTTCAAATGTCGCAGAGAGTCTAATAAAAATGATTATTCAAAGTAAAATTGACGGATATATCAATTTTTTTTTGTCACAAGTGTGAATAAATTAAATAAAAATGTGTTACATGTTTAAATGTATATATTGCTTGAGAGCTAACTGTATTTTATTACGAAATTCACTACACGCTTTGAATCTATTCGTCTAGTACTTACCGTAAATACGGTCTAATGCATTTTCATAACGCAGAAAGTCTTGTTTATTTAATAGCATACTAGAACTTAACCGCATCGAGGGAATATGTTTGGTGAGATTAACTTGTGATAATCTTGTGCTCAATATGGACTTATGAAAAGTGGTCGTTTCAATTCTTAAGTAGTAAATCGTCTAAGCTACGTCTCGTAGGATCTCGTAGCGCTTTTCGTAGCAGCTTCGTAGTTATAGAGTTCCTATTTCTACTTCTATATTAACTATTGTGATAAAATAATAAAAACCGTCAAATGGTATCCAAGATCTGAATTATCTATTCCATCTCTCATTTCAATATTTTGTATAGCTTGACTTAATATAATTTATAATGCATTTGACACTAAATTTGCATATGTAATTGTAATGTTTTCACTGAAGTTCGCTTTTGTATTCCAATTTAGTGGAACTGACTCTCACATTCAATAATCATTTTGAAATTAACTACGCAGTTATAATAATAGGACAATTACGTATAATTTAAACACCAGGGATTTCGAATCATGCGAATACAATATGCGGCATTAACATGCCAATTATCGTTCCAATCGTGAAATCAATATGAATTTAAGTCATAATTAGAACACAAGCGACGTTTTAGACGACTCGATTATGTTAATATTATTGTTAGTTAAATACTTTAAAACTGAAAGACTTTTTTCTGAATAAGATTTTAATTAAATTCGAGTCAAAATAGGACAATTACTCTTTATAGATCAGTGGATACTTATTTCAAGGTGACCTTGAAGTTCGATCTACATTGACCTTTAGTTTTAGCTAAATATAAACAGAACCAAGTTCGGCCCAACACAAACAGGAAAGTCTACTAGTATACAGTTGAGCCATCCTACGTTTATGTTCTAAAAATAGTAACATTCTAAAATCAAATTGAATCTCCTTGTGTGTGAACTAGAGAACAAAAAGGTAATATGTTAAATGCTTTTAGAACTGATATTTCATTCACTGAATGTTTATAATACGAGTATAGATATTTTTTTGGATACTTATGTTGATCTGGTATTAGCTTTTGTTAGTTTCAGTTGCATTTATTTTCGTGCAGTTTTCATCTCGTCCGGAACCGTTGTTATTTCTTCACCAAGTCCCCCTTATGTCAATCCCTTTCTTATTTCTTTCTAAGGAAGAATAGGAAGGGGTATTGTGCTGGACTAGTATAGGAAGGATACCTACTGTACGTCTCTTCCTCTGTATATTTAAGGTCATCGACAACTGGTTGCAGTCTGAGGGAAGAGGTCGTTTCACTATTTTAGTGATTCAAATGATGACTCGCTTGGCATCTTTTGATATTAAAAATTCACTCAAACTGATTAATCAAATTTGTTTTTGTGTATTTATACATTATAGATTTTATATATTTGCGACTCTGACGTCATCCTAAAAAAATCAGTCAAGTAGATGTATGTGTGTGTGTGTTCATAAATCAGTCGAAAGGATAAGGGATAAAAAACAAACACTACTGAATGAAACTCTTATTTGGATTTTTTAATATTTTTATTTCCACTACGTACGTTGTCACGTATACATAATTAATATAGAATGCTGATCGACAATCAATTAGTCTAATAATATAATCGTGAAAGTTATCTATTTCATTACATTGAAAACATCTCTTCTACAATCGATATAATATGTAATCTGTGGTTAAATATATGATTATACGTATATAAGTTATTATTTCAAACAATTATATCGCTACAGAATAATATTTCATATAACTGTTTACTGAGAAACTCTGTAAAGTGATTATCTAGAATCGTGAACAATAAATATTTAATCTCTTCTACATTTGTGAGTCTGAATCTGAAATATGTGAACTATTATATTTTTTGTTAACATTTTTTATAATCCGGATTAAAATTTCAAACATGTAATATTTTTATGAAGAATCTCTCGTCTACTATTTTCAATATAATCTGAAATATCTCAACTATTTTTATCAACAAGTATATAATCTGGGATGTAATTTGAATAAATATATATTTATATTTTCAATAATCATTTCTAATCCACTACGTTTCAATATAATCTGAAATATCTCAACTATATTTGTTAACACTTTATATAATCTGGGATGTAATATGAATCAATATATTTTCATCTACATTGTGATATTAGATAAACCATTTCTACTGTACTGCATCTAAACATCTAAAGTTACATTTATATGAAGAACAATAGACTCAAAAGTGATAGTAACAGTCGATAAAATCTAATGCAATAATCATAGGTTAAAAGCTTTCTTATACTAAAGTCACTATATAGTGTGACATAATTATTATTATTAAACTATTTAATAACAAGCAAAAACAGGTTAAACAATTTTTCTATTACATTTCACTTTGAAATTAACAATTGCATTCGAAATATTGATTGAAAATTACACTCATTTGATAAGTATTTAGAGGAAAAAGGGAATAAAAAAAATAGTTTTTGATGTTGAATGAAAATGATGTAGACTAGAAGAAGCTTGAAATATGAAAGGTTATAAAAGTATTGTCGAACGTTAACATCATCTTAAAGAGATAGAAGTCGATTAAAGGTTTAGAAGATCACAAGAGAGCACATTTTAGTCAAATATTCTATAAATGTAAAAATTTTATAAACAAAATCATACCAAAACATTACAATATATAAAGGGATTTTAATGTATTAAAATAGATATATATTTATGCTATCTCTGAGCAACACCACAACCCTGAGAAGAGTAAATATTTAAGAAGAATATAGATATACATTAGAGGAAATAGATTTTAGGACTAATACATATATATTGTTTATACTTAAAGTATTTATCGTCATTGTAAATTGACGGATTTGATATATGTTTATCAGTTAATTTAGTATGAATGGAACAATTCCATAGTTGATTTAATACATGACATGAACAAGAATTTCATCACTTCAATGACCATACTTTTTAAAATTTCGAATAGAAAAGAGGGTGAATTTTATTCCAATAGTTTAAGTCAAGAAGTTTTACAGTATACATATATACAAAACTTTATAGGAAGGCATTATTTAAGGACAATTTATACGTAAATTTTATAATAAATAATAGTTTTTCGTCTAAAATCGACAGTTGCTATTCATACCTTACCCCTATTTCTCACTTTCAGCGCGTTCTTATCTCCTTACCTAGACTTAATCCTTCATACAATAACCATGATAATAAATATCTTCTCTTTATTTAATAGGAATATTTTTGTATATAAAAATAGCGCCTACTTTTATATTATGTTAATACATTTCCAAAACAATATACTAACGTGTACAATTTCATATATAATTGAATTTAATACAAATCAAATTGGTTTTATATTCATTATAATTTTATTCTAAAATTAAGTCTAGATTTCCGTTGATGGAAAATACTTTATATAAATTTGTTTTAAAATTGTTAATAATAAATAAACGTTATTATTAGTGTTGTATAAAAATTAAATACCGAATGAAAAGATAAAATGTTGCAATAGGCTGCGCAGAAACACATTGTTTACAAGATGTTTTGCTTACAAATTGTTCTATATTAAATAAAGTTTATCTTTTGAATGTAAAATATAAAAATTAATACTGAAAACTGCATCAGTTTTTCTCTTTAATACTAACAAACAACCTGCTAGAACTCCTCCACAAACTTTGATTAGTTTATACACGAGGCTCCAATGACCTGATTATTTTGCTATATTTTGTTTACACGAATATATATCCACCTTGTATGAAGGATATACCAATCTCTTTTCATTCCTCACAATCTTGATATCTCAACATTTCCTAAGTAAATATGGGACTGTAAAATATTGATAATAATTAAAAAAAACAATAGGACAGCATCAGAAGGAATAATTATTAGTTATATACTTTTCAAGTTGACACACAAACGAAATTCGAAATACTGATAAGCATTGTGCGTAAATATAATTTTTAAATCAATATTGAGCCGGGGAACGAAGGTTGTTTTAATAGTGCAACTCACAACACCCATATTTGTGTGTGTTTTTTTTAAACATAAATAAACCAGCGCTTGACCACGACTCCACCTAAGTTAAGTGAAGACGCGGCCGAAGGACAGAGCGCGCTAGCTCAATAAGTGCCGTGTGTTATGTTGATATTGATGGAAAATGTAGAATTAAGAAGAACTAATTTTCCACATTTTAGTATAAACATTAAATTCTACGTGACAGGGTAAAAGTTACATTCTAATACTTAAGTGTATTAAAGACGAAATTTCGCCATAAATGTATATTATGATTTTCGTTTAATAAGCATCACTACGTTGTACAAGCGATTAAACCTACGTCGCAGTTGTATACAGTCAACGTAGCACAAAAAATGATTGTCGTAAAAAAAAGAGGTAATAAACATTTTTCGAACTTGTGCTTCAACAAAACCCCACGGTGATGAAGTTTCAAACATTTGGGTCTCAATTTATGAAAATATGAATGAGGATTTTTTGAATCAATATGTCATACACGTAACTTTGAATAAAATTTTAAATGATAAAAACAATCATTAATTGGTTTGTTCAATTTATATTGCTGCTTTTTATTATATTGAACTTTATCGAGTGAACGTTTTCATTGTCATTTCACAAACTGTATTTCACTCTCATGTTTTACGAGCGCGATGTAAGCCTTTCAAATAAATTAAAGTGCTCGGAGTTAAAAGCCCCCTTATTCTTTTATATTGAGCCATAACATTCGTCGATGTGTACTAATTTTTGTGGTTTTTGGCACATTTTAAAATCAATATTATAAGATTTTTTGTATCATCGCATTTTAATATCTTCGATTTTACACAATGACGATTAAAATAATTTTGACGATCTGATTACTGGTAAGGAAAATATCCGAAACTCAAATTCAAATTATGAGATATAATGCAATTGCCTGTTAAATTGAGTTTAACACAATTTTCGCAGAATATTTTTGTAGCTATAGAAAATGATGTTACAGATATGTTTACTGTTAATGAATTTAAATCTCAATTGTTTTTTTAGTTATGTCGACTGCCATTTCGTATACATAATCAAAATCTTTCTCGATGTTATTGAAAGCAAATTATTTTCCATTCACGTATACAAATAAATTAATTCACACAACACACATAAACTAAACATACATAGTCTATGATATTAATTGCAAAAAAATCTAATGTGGGATTACCAGAACAACATTGATTTAACTAAAGAACAGACTGGCCGGATATCGCCGTTGCCGAAGAAATAATAAAGAAGTTACATGAGTTAGGTTAGTCGGTGCAGCTACGGAGGAGTGTCGCGAAGAATCCTTGCGCGGGCAGACTAGCGAGTGAGTGTAATGTTGAGAGAGGGGCATTTGCGCACGGCCATGGCGGTCTGTTGCAGAGCGTTGTAGCCGGCGGCAGTGGCGTTCTGTAACACGCCGAGGGGCGCGTGCACTGGCGCCTGCATGCTGTGGTGCGATCCTATGGGGAGGTGCCTTACCACACCGCTGCTGATCTGCTGCAGGATCCCGGATCCGCCCTGGGCGCTTGCGGTCCCGCTGGCGCACGACGGTCGCCGCGAACGAATCGACTGCATTGATGACGTCAGCAAGTACGGCACGCTCGACGACGTATTCGGCATGGAACCTCCCTAGTTATAGCACAAAGAATAATTTAGAATCATAATCGCTCAATAGATGATAGAACATCAAGCATGTCAAAAAAATATTATAACAGAAACATGAAAGAAAAAAGGATGTAAAGAGACAAGAAAAAATATCTTTAAAAAATGTCCAGTTTTGATATTGATCTAAAATCTGTAAAAATCTGCACAAATGGAATAATTAATTATTAAAAATGCTTGATGTGATTTTTGTATCGGTTTATCAGAATGACTGTTTGGTTAAATTGTAAATAAAACAGTTTTGTCTTGTCTTCAAACCATATGATCTTGGTGTACGCCAGTGCACCTGCGGACGAGGCTTGCACGGCCGAAAAGTCTGTGCATTAAGCGTTTCAGGATGGTACTTTTCGCATCACTGTCTCTTCGTGGTGGAATATGCTAGAAGGTTGAAAGTATAAAGAGAATTAAATAAATATACCATAATTTAATTTAGTCAGAGGTATGTCCGTAGATAAAGAAAAACAAATCCTGAAATTGAAAAGTGAAAACTAGTTAGTAATAGAAAAGTTTAGTCATTGAAATTTTAATAAGATTGTAAGTATAGTTGTTTTATGTAAATTGTTACATGCTATATAAGCCTTACAAAATATCAAATCAAGCAGTGTAATGATGACATAGCGCAAGCAGATTGCTGATGTAATGTTTCATACCTGTTTTGTAGCAACACATTGTAATACGTCTGGCTTCTACGGCATGCTAAACACTGTCTCATCCTTCTGTTTAAGCACGATTGATGGAATGTGTGATGTGTGTTTACCTCCTACATTATCGCTTAGATGTTGCCGATTTATTGTAGAAAATGATAATCATTTTTAAATAGATATTGGATGGAATTGGTGGATGGAAACTCGAACGAGAAATTAAGATGACGTCGATGAAAAAAAATGGTCTAGCCTAGTTCAGTGGCCTATTTAATATGAATAGTAAAATTTTGTCATATTACTAGACCTTACATACTTATCTGTTTATAATATTTTCATTAGTAATTGCATAAAATCTTTCTTGTTAGAAACATGCTGAATATTATCAAAATATTCAAATTTACTCTAAACAGAGATGTGTTTTTAAAAATTAAATAAAAAACCATTGCAATTTTTGATTTAGACTATAAAAAAGTTAAATGAAGTGAATTTGACAACATCTTAGCGTGAGATTACGAAAGTGATCAGAGAAATGATAGAAGTAGAAACCGCTCAGTCTGACACATGTAGAAGAGGAGTCATACTCACGATCATGCTCCGTGCAAGCTGCATAGAAGAACAAATAGCAACAGTGAATGAGACAGCGTTATACATTACGGCTGAAAGCCATTTCAATGATGATGAACGCACACTTTTTTATTTCTACTTACAACGTTGACAGATGTTTCTTGGCCCGTGTTGTGCAAATGATCGTAGTAGCAATCGGTACTGTTTATAAATTTAATCTTGAAGATGTATTTTTATTGTTGTTATTAACTAGAAAAGAATTTCGAAAAACAAATAACCAAATAGCCAATTGGGTAATGAAACCAAATTTAGAAGACCAGATAATCGACGGCACGAAGGCAAAATTGTAATCGCCAATGGCGAGTTGCATTTGTATTTAAATGATGCGGTTATATTTACTCCTTGACTTCGGAGGAATATGTAGGATGTCGCGAGGCGCTCATGCATCAGTGCAATCACTGGCAGTTACTCTGCATGCATCACTTCTTTATGATGATGCGGGTGTTAGATGTGACAGCGTTAATGTAATGTGATGAGGGGACATGATCAGACAGACAGAGTTCGAAACGTGTGATACAAACGCCAACCGGGTTCGTGCAAATGTACGAGTGAAATGAAAATATGATTGATGAGACATTATCTCTCCCTGTCAGTTTGGGAAGAAGACGCAACCGCAAAAGAGGACAGACCACATAAAATGCTAAGCCGTTCAAGTCGACATTCAATAGAGGGTTGAGCGACAGTGCTCCATCGGTTTGACGCACGAGTGGCTTAACTTACAACAGCACGGGAAGTCGCCGGCACTGACAGGCTCGAGCCTGAACCACCACGTCCTCTGATCTGGTAGCCCTGCCAAAACAATACCGTCACTGCACCGTTATCAACGATAATACTCCGCACCTTTCGTTCACCGTCAACTACGCGTTGCCTAATGTGTCCAATGGTGTTGTGTCAGTTTGTTGTTAATTGTAAATCTTTCGTTTTAAATGTTAAATTTTTATCATCACTTACGGTTGGCGGCGACAGATTAACAGCAGAGGCACGACGTTCCTGAGGGCCAATGCTGGAGTGGCGCCGTGTAGGCAGGCCCGAGCTGTTGCCGCCCGGGGTCCCACCCGGAGACGATGAGCAAGATGGCGCAATGCGAATCTTAGGCGTCATAAGTGTGTTATCCGATAGACGGCGATTGGGCGAAGCGTTGCCGACGCGCAAGAAATTGTTATCATTGTTGGCCGCGCTGCTGGAGCCGAAGAACCATTGTCCGATGCCTTTACCTGTGAGGGTGAAGTAATCGTTCATAATATTTAAAGAAACGATTTGTAAAGAACTGTACTTACCAAGGGCGAATCTGTTCTTGAAGGCACCGATGCCGCTGATGGGGCTGGGGCCACTGGCGGAGTTTTTGCGCGCCATGTCCTCGGCGCTAGAGGTCTTGCGCTTCTCCACGCGCAGGTTGGGTATATTAAACGGCGGGGCGATCATGTTTTCATTGCTTATCTGATGGCGCATGGCCCGGTGACGATCGGGGCTCCCGGTGCCACGTCCTTCCATTCTCATTTTGTGGCGTTGATTCTTGTCAATGCTGTCCAGCATGTCATACAATATCTATAGGAACAACGTTTATGTATAACTGAATTATCTATATTATATTATAGTTATCTATACTATATATATTAACATTTAACGAAAAGTTTTGTAACTTAAATTAGATATTACTACCTCCATAAGGTTGGTAAACTGTTCGATACTCAATCCAGGATTGATGGTCTGCGGTGCCAAGGATGGTATCAATTGCGTTGCCAATGTGTCTGGGGTCAATCCAAACTTCTTTTCCATTAGGATCGCCTTATAAAGTTCTGGAATTAAAATTAACCTTGCCACATCCCATTGTTTAATTTGGTACATTTGCCGCGTCAAATATAATTTAAAACAAAAATTTGTCTTCGCAGTGCTGTTATACAAGACTGCATATGCTATGATCGCCAAGCTTAGATAACTGACGAAAATTTTATTAAGTCACACACAAAAGGCAAAATTATATTGGCACAAAATTGTATTGTAAACGTTTACAACGTGTTAAAGGTCGCAACAATCATGAATACGCTTCGAAACATGTACTAAAACAAAGCTCGTCTTAACAAATTATAATAATAGGATGCTGTTTCCAACAGAATGTACTTACTGACAACCCGGTTGATAATGTCCGGGTCACTTAAGCGCATGGCGAGTATTGTTGGAATCAGGAAATCCACGATGTCATTGGTCTCGAGTCTAGCCAGAACCTTCTCGTAGAACCCAAGGGTCAAACTGATGACCTTAACATCACTCTTGTTCTTTTCGATCACCGTTTTCACTTTGCCCAAGAGAAGGGAATGTAAATCGTCCTCCTCGATGTATTCGGTGACATTCAGTAAGCCCATCATAGACGACGTCTAGTAAGAGAAGTAATAAACGAAACAATATTAAATGAAGGAACTAAGCACTTCAGCCTAACCCCTCCAGTCGTACGACGTTTACTTTCTATCCAGAGTAAAACTAACAGAAGTGTAACAAACATCATGGCCTTAAACGGTATATGACGACTGTACTGATTTTGTTACTTTAAAACCTCGTCAAAAATAAGGATAGCTATCACTGTAATAGTATGTATATTGGATGTAAAACTATGCTAAGACGTTACGGGGAATCACAAGGTTGCTTTTACCTGAATCTGGTTGGAGTTATGATCCAACGAGCTGTACAGCAGTGGCATCAACTCATTGTTGATTACTTCTTTTTGGCACTTCTTAAAAATTACGTGCATACTCTCTAACAGCAGTACACAAGCCTCCAAATTCTTCTGCGAATTCATCAGATTCCTGTGGAGGTAACTGTTTCTCTTCTATATCAAATCTTTCGGTAAGAGATTAATTCTATCGATCCCCATACAAGCTTTAAGCAGTTCTCAGTTGGAATGTTAGTAGGAAGGAGGTTAAGTGCTATATTAAAAAATGCTTAAATAAAAAAGTCAAACGTAATCGATTCCAAAGGGTTATCTAGTTAAGAAGCAACAAATGTAATAATTAAAATAATTTTAATTCAGAGTTAACTATCAATAAATGGTTCTTCAAAATGTAAACAGATTTTAAATTAATAGATGTAAGTAATGAATAGTACTTAATACTTACCAGTAAATCCTGAGTATGCAGATAAAAATATTGTGATTTAGAACGTAATGAAGATATGAAAAAATATACGCCGACACTGGAAATGATATTATATTTATAAATAAAAGGCAAACTATAGAAAGTGGTAAAAAGAGGATAACTTTGATGCGTTACAAAAAAGATGCGTCAGTAAATGTTAAGTACGTTTTAAAACTCAATCAACCAAAAAGTAATGGATAATTCTCTATCGAATGTGCTAGATTTTTATCGGAAGGAAAATTTTACGAGAAAGAAAATGTCAGTTAGTTAAGTATTTTGAAATTTAACTTCTGCTAATTCTTCATTGAATCGATACAAATATGAGTCTCTGCTGATCATCACGTCCATTTACTGTTATAGTTCATATCTATTGTCTAAATCTCTTCCTCAGTTATAAATGAGGAAATTAGGCTCAAATCGTCACTCAGACGTGTCTAACTTTCCAAAGAGAAACCCTCACAAATCACAATCCTGGAATCGTGTATCTTGTATTACTTACTTGAGCGTGGGAAGAACATGGACTTCAAACTCCTCATGCGTGGCATCATTAGTAAGCCACATAATGGGCCGCAGTACAGGCCCCAACACCTCAGCGGTCCTTACTTCCAGTTGCAGTGCCGGCCAAATATGTTGCCAGCGGAGTTTCTATGACAACGTCATCAGTCAATCGGAAAGAAGCGAATATCAATGAATAAATTTAGACGTTTTTAGTCAATATCAAACGTCACCAAATTTGATTTGTGATGATGTAGAAGTGACACATTTACTGTACAAGCCTGTATTTATCTATAGCTGCACGCGTTTTAGATAACAAGTTTAAAAAAGGAGTTAGTACCTTCGGAATGTACGGCAATGCTTCTAGTAGCATGACGTTATAGAAGTTGGTTTTTTGGCTCGGATCTTTCATGGTGATCACGTCTACGAACTGCATCGCTTGAATTGCCGGCTCATTCTGGCATCTGGGCGATAAAACGGTGATATATTCTTGTAACTTATGTAGAACTAGTGTAGTGTCAAATAATTAACTTTTTCTTCTTGAATATATATATACGAAATGTTAACGTAATCAAATATTAAGAGAATTTAGATTTTCTGCACTTGAAGCAGTTTAAATTTTACGACATTAACTCAGTATGTTAATACACCGGTTATATTTACTTGAAGTATTTAATCAGCGGAAGGAGTTGGGTCGTCGGTCGAGGGTGTGGGTCCCTTGACAGGAGACGCTGCGTTGCCTCTTGAAGACCACCCGGCAAGCGAGGCAATACCGAATCCACTTGTTGTTCCAACTATACAGCGCAAAAAGTCGAGAAAGTCATACCATTGGTGTAATTTTCATTCTGATCGATTTTTATAAAAAATCTTTTTAAATTATGTTCTTAAAAGAAATAGTTGAAAAAATGGATCTAATTTATTATTTTATCTTACAAAGATATACAGATTTTATTAGGAAACTATTAATTAAAGTTATGAATAATGTTGAAAGTTCTTTACTAATTGCAATTCGTCGTTAACTATGAAAGTTAGATGCTAAAGGTTAATTTTACCAAAGTTTCTCGCCACATAAATCATTAATAAGGGTTGTCGTTGGACATGTATAATGGCCATTAACAAAGGAAATATTTTCATTTATATTTAATGATATAAAAAAAAACTTACGAAATCCATCTGCTTCATGTAGAGTATTGGATTATTGTTGGCTTGGATCAGAGACCTGCCGCTATTGAAGATGGCGCAGATGACAAGGCCCAGCGAAAACATATCCGACAATATGTTGCAATGCGCGTTAGTCTGCATTTCGGGGGCTATTGCAAAAATAAATTTCAGTTATTAAAACCATCGTATACACATGGCATTAGGTACCGATTAGTTGTGGGTCCGTTGGAGGAAAAACCAGAATGATTCGGACTAGGACGCGGTCGCGGTCGGTCTTGAACTACCTGATACTTACACCGGATTGGATCCAATAAACTAATATTAACGGCTTAAATCACATCATCCAGTTAAAGTATCAACTAGGGGTAACTATCAGACGGGTTCCTTTCCCAGAGTGACCGGGACCAGAAAAAATTGCTAACTGGTGAATGGATCTAAAACTAGTCGGTGTAGATTACACTGGAGTTAAGTCGTTATATTAGTTTAAATATAGAATTAGATTATTTATTGTTATTATTATATGTCAGTCTATAGTTGCCCATTGGTACAAATCGGCGTTTACAATTGCCTTGTTGTATAATGTATTATAATTATAGAAGAATTTCAAACGACCGTCGCTTATGTGTCTCATCATAATTCATACTGATATTATAAATGTGAAAGTTTAGATGGATGGATGGATGGATTTTTGTTAGCCTAAACAAGTGAACGGATCCCGATGAAATTTGGTATGTATGTAGAGGATAGCCTGGAAGAACACAAAGGCTACTCACTTTTGATTCCACGAGGATGGAGTCGCGGACGAAAGCTAGTAAGAGATAAACATTAGTTTTGTGTGTTAAAAAAAGAATGTATAGATTACCTACGAAGTCCAGGTTCGGCTGGCAGAGCTTAGTAACCTTAATGGACCACGGCGCCACGGGAACCATATCAGTTGGATCGGGGCCCGTAATGTCCTCTGTGTAAATTGAATTTTCTTAAAAAAGTGAACGAATTAATGAGCCTAATACTTAGGTGAAGCGCGCCTCTCTATTGCTTGTTCGGCGCTCTCGTTCGCACGCTGAGTTCAAGCGGAACGTGACGATGAGTCATGCTTTCACATGCGTGCGGCCAGTTATCGATTTATAATACGGTATTACATCAAAAAATAATGATATAACTAAGTGAACAAGAGTAAAAAATCAATCAACGTTTAATTAACTTCGGGCGATTTGATTGTTTAATTTGACGTAGCGTAAATTTAATCGCACATATCTCACAAGTATCAAGTAATTTTGATATAAATTTCAACGTAATCAAAATTTGATCCTCCATCCCGCCGAGGCCTCGGGCTTTAGCTATGCGTGCTTTAATTAACCCACCTAACGCGATTCTATTGTGCGTATATTTGTTAGAATGTTTGAAAATTGACAATTTTTAAATAGTGATGTTCTTTAAAACTTTGTGGTTTAAGATATTTATTTCTCTAAGAATATACAATTCACTTAACGAGAAACATTTTTTATTTACATTTACAATTTACATCAGTAGTCTAGTTTATTATCATATATGTTAAGATTTTATTTTCTTCACAATTTTTTTTAATTTAATTTTTTTTTTGAAAAAATTGGATAATGTGATTTGAATTGAAAAATTTGAATAAATCTATTTCAGACTGTTTATGATAATAGTGATATTATGAACTCTTAGAAATAAAATAAAATTTTTATTTTGTTAATATTATTATTTGGTGTTGAAAATTAAATTTCTATTCATTATAATTATTAGCTATCAAATCTTAAATGAAAAGACTATAACAGTATTTAGTAAGCCATAAAAAAACTCTACAAGATCAAAGTGTTCCATCGCTTCTTTGAACTTATAATATTTTGATTGAAAGTGTACATAGTTGTACTAATTACGTTACATTGAAATTTCGGACGGCCCTTTGCTGGCTTCGTTTATGAAAAGAGGCCCCAATAACCTAGTGATTAATGATAGCGACTACCGATCACATGGTCCTGACTTCGTATCCTGTCATTTGACTATTATGAACCTAGGGTACATTTCAACTTAGCTGTAATGTAGCAAAATCTTAGGTAGTGTCGGAAATAACCTGCAAATCTATACATATAATAAAAATGCAGTGTCTGTTTGTGACATCCAAAGAAAAAATCCAGATTTCGGGAAGATGATGTATTTGCGTTGCTGATAACGAAAATCGCTTTTAAAAATTTCTTGTTTGTCTGTCTGTCCGCAAGCCGCGTTTGCTCTGGGCAGTCACCGAAACGGCTTGGCCGATTTTGACAAGACTTTCACTGGAGGGTAACTGACATGGATACGCATATTATTGGCTACTTTTTCTAATTCCTCGCTGTTAAAATGGCGTAACGGATGGTCCAAATTTGCGCTAATGAAGTTGGCGGGTAAAAGCTCGTAATTAAAATACTATTGGTTATTGAAACTTACCCGCAAATTCGAGGCCGAAGAGCTTCCAAGTGCCACGTTTAGTGACAATGATCACCTGCGGGCAGATGTTGCGGTGGATCTGACGCACCGTGTAGTGCAAGAAATGCAAAGCTTCGATGATCTAGATATACACAAAAGTATAGGCATTAAAAATGAACAGACTTAAATCGCGCAAATTGATGAATACTGATGGCATTAAGAGAATATGGAAAAGTCAAGAGGAGTGCACCAAGACCGCGCCAAATAAAAGCCACTGTTCTGTGCCTATCAAAAAAATGTTAATCAATTTAGAGTTTTGTTTAAACTCGTAATTAAACACATCATTAAAAAAATTATAATAAGAAAAAATCTTTTAAGATAGTAACTTTTTTTTCACTATTATAAACGAAATTAAAGGGTTTGTACAATCAAAAATAGCTTCAATTTCCATTGATTTGAACATCGTGTACAAAGCTAACCGAAAAGTCGGAACTCGAGATTACGTGGAATAAAACTCTTTTAGTGACAGCCACAGTTGTAATTGGGCCGCGTCGGGTCAGCTATTGGGAGTTACGAGCCAACAAAAATAACACGAAAACCCATTCATTTACAATCAAACACCTATCTGACATATATTCATAACTCTTTATTTGATTATAAATGATGATTAACTTTTGGAATAATATATATTAAAAGTACAAGTGGTGTACAAATGTACAGTTGCGGAAATCCACGGTGTACCACTTTCAGAAAAATTGCTTGACGAAATGAAACAAACTCCGCTTCTTACAAATAAGGCAACAGGCTACAGAGAATTAAGCGAATGACGGGATAATAAAAAAAACAATTAGCCACGTACATCAACTTATATTCGTACTAACACATTTATAAGTTGGTTATTATCGGAACAATGTCTCAATGTATACGAAAAGCTTAAACAACTGTAAAGAAGGAATATCGCCAAATTCCCCAACTGTACATAATGTGCCTTAGTGTCGCTAGAGTGGCACTTAAAAGCTTTTTGAGCTCCAACAATAATTAAAAGATAATAAACAATGTTTCACTAGTACAGTAATAGCGCACAATCCAATCAAAATTTCGTTTGATGCATTTTTTGGATATTAAACAAATGAAATGTTTTAAGAAGATTGTTTCATTATGGTACCGGTTGTATATCGAAACATTTAAAAAAATCAAAGTGAAGATCACAGCGGTTGTAAATGTGCTCGCCGACGTTAATCTTCTATCCCTAAGGGCATTGAGCAAAAACATTTCTAAAGATATATTCTGGAAAATTACATTTAGTTTATTTGAATCTTTAAAGAAAAACTGATAAAAAGCACTTACCTGAAGCAGACCGTAACGCAACTCCAAGTCTATGAAGTGGTACTCCCTGGCGTAGGGAGGGCGCATCGAAGAATCCGTTGGCGATGGTGGCGGTGAACCCGGCTGCCCAAGGTTCAACGGATAGGGCATGACCGGCGGAATTCCGTTCACCGTTATAGACTCCATATCCTAAACAAAATGCGCGATAATGAAATATAAGTTAGGTATACCGGTAGCATTTGCTTGTGTAGTGATATTCGAGCAATAAAGTGCGCTATAGCGGGCAGTAATAACTAACTTGCACTAGAAATAACTAAATGCTTCTAACTTGAAGGCAAATTGGAAGGCGACGGTCTTATGTCTACTGTGGTAAGGATTACCCCAAAGATCGCGATAAATGGTATCAACCAACATTTTATCTTAAACCTATTTTGACTGACATTTTTGCAAAATTGCAAATCACACTATTAATTACTTAACATTTGATTTCGAAAATTAATCTGAACGTCTGTACTTATAGTCTTTGTTTGCTAAAGCTTTGAATCAGGACATCTCGGTAACAATAATCCGATTTTCTAGTAAGCTTCAAGCAATACAATATCGTTTCTTTCTACAAACAGAGCGAAAAGCTTAACTTATTCTTTCTTTACCTTAACGTTTTATTTGGTAAAAGAAAACACTAATAAGGGTTTTTTTTACTCCAAATTACAGGGAACATGTAAAAAAACATATTTATCGTGCCGACATTGCCTACTACTTTCGCTTTGGTTCGCATAATATTGCATTACCGCCTTTATGAAATTTGTACAATTTTTACGTCGTCACCCTAATCCTTACAGGAGGTCCACTCAAAAGTTTCTAGCTCAGATCGGATTAGGTTATACATGCAATACCAGATTACAGATATACAGATGGAGGTAGTGTTATGCGGTGGGGATCTGCAACACTAGACCGAGTTGGGTGACCGCTGAGAGAAACCATGTGCAAAATGTAAACACCTTACTTACATGCCATACCAAAATGTTGTGGAGACTGCCTAACACGGACTCGGATGCGAACGCGATGGTATTGTTGTTTTCCTCGATCGAGTGGATGATCTGCAGCATCTTAGGGTTACGCATCTTCTCTAGCTGAATGACGCTGTAACGGATCCTTTCAATCATGGTCTCCCTGCGCTTCGTCTTGTACAACTTTTCAGCAGCGCGCTTATCGAACACGAACACCGAGCACTCCTGTTAACAAACATGCTAGATTTACTGAACGAAATCCACATTAGAGCGCACACCTTTGACTAAACTATGGCACAACTGTTGTGCGATTGTCGATTGTTTCATATCCCATTCAACTGTTTAATTGCACAACTAAAAATCGAGTAGTGTACGCACCTCCATATAAGCTCATAGGAATCAAAGCGAGACTAATTTACTTATAAAAGAGATTTAGGCTAAGCGCCATCTGCGCTCGGCCACCTCAAGCCCGGTGAATCTGTAAATGCCTCTTCACGGCAAACAGTGACAATTTAGTCACAAAAAAAAGCGAGACTAAACAGTTGTGCGACAGTTTAGTTTCAGGTGTGCGCACGCTCTTAAGGGACTGCTTAAGTAAGTTTTATAATATCCGAATGAAGCAGTAAATCATTTATATTTCATTAAGATTTCATATCATTTATATTTTAGGTGGGATAATCCGAAATAGACTTCAAAGCTAATTGACGAATGAACACTTCTTTGTAATTGATGAATGAGGGAAAAATGTAATGTAAACTTCGCTATAGCGAAAGCCTTATAATATTAAATATGAATCCAGCGGTTTTTTTTTACTATAAAACCAAAGGACATTTATGTGGCAAAGAGAGGCAGTGTTGGTTTGGATCATACCAAATTGGTTTTTACCATCCAGATGTGAAAGACTCAAGAAAGGCAAGTATTCAAGATTTTAATTCGATGTTATGTTCAAATAGAGAATAATATGACATTGTACTCGTATTTACTTATACAAAAGTACACTATTCTTTTCGTTAGTCTAACATTTTATTTATGTTAGGAACTAAACTCTGTCTTTGTGGCTTTATCGTGAAACTACAAATTAACCTGATAATTGGTATAAAGATGGATAGAGAACTCGGTAGTTACAAGTTTTAGCTGTATAGTTCAACTATTCCGTTAAAATTGAACAGCACTTTGTGCTTATATTATTTACAACTAGCTTTCGCCCGCGACTTCGTCCGCATGGAATTAAAAAAAAAAAACAAAAGTAAGTATGTATTCTTCCAGACTATCCTTTAAGTCTATGCCAAATTTCATCGAGATCCGTTCAGCCATTTACGCTACAAACTCTAACAAACATCCATCCATCCATCCATCTAAATTTTCGTATTTATAATATTAGTAAGACGCAAGATTACGAACCAATAAGGAAGAACGATACGTCAGTTTTTGAAGCATCACAATTTTTATCGTCCCCACGTCTTATACAGAAAGCCATTTACGAGTATATTCTCATTTGGGATTACGGTGGCCTGTTTGTGAGAGTTATAAAAAGCAAGACTATTTTTCATTCACACGGTCCTCCTCTCTTGGGTAATTAGGAAATAAATTACCCCTGACATTCAATTTCGTTTTCCTTCAACATCAAAGAACAGCCGCGAATTTTGTTTTATTACACGTAAAGACATTAAACAATCATATAGACTAGACTTAGGGAATAATTCTTTTTCACCGGTAACTTCTTTGAAAGCTATTATGTTAGTTGTTAAGTTTGCCACCTCATGGAAAAATACACCGACAAATTACACCGTAAATTTTATCGACAAATCTCATTTATTAATAATACTATTAAAAAAAATACGCAGATGTGATGTTCAATACAAGTTAAAAGCTTCAAAAGCTATTATATATAAAAAAACAGAAACGATATAAAGATTAATAATTAAAGTCAGTAAGTATTAACGTAACTTTGCTAAACTTATTACCGAACACTCAATATTATTCAAGATCAAAACTTACTTAAGAAGTTATAAACTTCTTAATTTTACCTTTCAATGTATTTACTTAAGAAAGTAAATACAACATAATAACTTAACATAAAACAAAGTAATAAAAACTTTATTAAGTAAACTGACCTAACTAATTTGGAATATCGTAGGCAGATGTTAGTATTGTAAATAATCGACAAAATAAATTTCAATCAGTAGAAAACTTTATCAAAGCAAAGTTTTTGAACTATAACAATGACAAGACTTGGCTAGTTATTGGAAACAATAAGATAATTTTATTGAAAATTACTTTAATAGAAGTATATTAAGATTCATCTCTTCTTACCCTTAATATTTGAGCCATTTAGGCTTTCTTTAAAAATTATATTAATACCACTTTTATGATTTTTAAGATTAATCTATCCGTTTAAGTACAGTTTTACAAGTAGTTCGTTATTAAATAAATAATATCGATTTGTAATGGCGAAAGCATTTTACAAATCGGTCAGTTATTGATTTTATACATTATCATATCATCACCACTATACGTCCCCACCAAGGGGCTCGGAGCCTCCCCTAGTAAAAGGGTGACTAGGACATAGACAACAACGCTGGCCCACTGCGGGTTGGTTGACTTAACACATATCTTCGAATTTCTTCGCCGATATGTGCAGGTTGCATCACGATGTTTTCCTTCACCGTAAGAACTTCGGGTAAATTATGTATGTACATATGAAATATCGAAAATTCGAAAATCATTTTGGTACATGGCGGGATTCGAACCCAAGACCTGTAGATTACAAGTCAAGTGTTTAAACCACTGAGCCACCGACGCTCCTTTACATACAAAGATAAAATTCTTTCCTCTTTGTGTAAAGTATAGATGTAGGTTTTTTTTTCTTTAATTTGGATTGTCAAAAAACCCTAACTAAAAACTGCCCACATTCTTATGTATCTAACATCTACATTACTTACAATATAATTTCTTGTATTTCATCAAATAGACGTAAAGTGCGTAATATTAAAAACATTAAATGCAAAGAAACGGTATGCTAAATTGAATTTTGCGGCATTGAGTACGTAATGATCTAAAGATGTGACATGTTAATGGACGACGTCATCCCAGGTTATGAGATATTGTGTCCTTGACCCAAATTTATTATACCGTTATTGTGATTCTACACATTTTATAGCTCTTCAATATCATGGCAGCATTTTATTATATTTAAAAATCGCAATATTTGTATATGCATTTCTCAACTAAGTTCTCTGCTTAAACGAGGTGGAACATAAACTTATATAAGTTTATCATTGTTATGTTCATTAAAAAGTTTTAACAGAAAAGAAACTTAATGCATGATGCATTTAAATACCTACTAACAAGGTTGTGTTAGAGGAACTCGATTCGTACTTATACAATACTTAGTTTTCACCGCAAGACAGATCCCGATCCCTCAAGTTTTAATTAATTTCAATAGACACTAATCCCCGAGATAGTGCTCTGCGGCGAACCTTCCAACATGTAAATATACCGTCTTTAATTCTATTAGCATGTTTTGAATTATCAGAGTGTCGGTGGCGCAGTAAACTATAAGCCCTGGGTTCGAACCTCGGGATGTACAGTGCGGGAAACTGACGGTTTTACACATTAAAAGCTACAATCGTTTAAACAGTTTGAAACGATATGCGGAACAAAAATCATAGTCTCTTTTTATTATTATTCCTTCCATTGCACCATTCAATGCTATCTAATTAGTTGTTTGTTGTAAGAGGTGGAGCTTGACTCGTTGCATTATGTGGTACACCGCGGATATCCGAGACTGTACATATGTGATTTCGTTTTTAAATTTCATACATAACCGACTTTCTTACGGCCATGTGCGTACAAGTCTTCGAAGAAATTCAATGATGGGTGCAATATACACTGAACTCAACATGGTTGAGACAACTTTTTTATTTAATTACTAGCTTTCGCCCGCGACTCCGTCCGCGTGAAATAAAAAAAAAACAAAAGCAAATAGCCTATGTGTTCTACCAGACTATCCTCTACATCTATGCCAAATTTCATCGATATCCGTTCAGCCGTTTACGCTACAAACTGTAATAAACATCCATCTAAACTTTCGCATTTGTAATATTAGTATGAAGTATGATAAAGAGAGATGAATTTAGGGCGAACGTATACACACACCTTTAACACATTTATTATATGTATGTATAAATTTAGATGTGACAGGCGGCCTATTATAGAACTTGTGTACGTTTGAGAAAAAAGAGTAACTTTTTAGACGAGTTGATAATTCGTTGAAATTGAGAGTTTCCAAAACTTGTAACTTAAAGGGCACATTTCGTACCATTAAGGATATCTACTACTTCGTAGTTTGAGCTCCTTGGAATAGAAGATCCAACATATAAAATACGCTTTTATCTTATGTTCATGTGGAATTCCTAACGCGGTGTATACGTTCAATCATTCCCGTCATAAAATATAGTTCTTAATATGGTTTCGATTGATTCTTTATAGACGCGAAAGTGTATATTTTTAATCAATCGCCCCATTATAGGTCAGAGTTGCGGCATACGCTCCAATAATCAATACAAGCACACGGCAAGTGACACGGTTAATTTATCGTCCTCACATCTTAAACAAAGAGTCTAATTTATATTAAAAAGGTCCATCATAACCTAACACTATCTTATATTTGTAGACTTAGTGCCCCCGTACACTACAGACTTTTTATTGGCTTATAGTATAGTCGGATGCAAGATCAGTATAAACATGTATGGAGGTGCGCACATTACATCGATTTTGTTTAATAGTTATATCTTAATTTAACAGTCCGAAACGATCGAATTACGGGCGATATAAAGTCTGAAGTCTTAATCGATTTTATTTACTTTAAATATTCCTAGGTTTGGTCAAAACCTTTTTGGTGATAATCGACGCCACTTTTATCGGCTTGTATTTTAGGACCTAATTTCAAATAGTTAGCAAAGGCACTCGTGTCTCGAGGGTTAAAATAAATACGAGAGTTTAATTAAATATTATGCTCCTTTGTAACAAAACCTTTGTCTACATACTTAAGTTTTGAGAAACAATGTTATGCGAAGATCGAAGTGACTTCTGTGAATATGTTTTTAGTATTCTATATGTGTTGGTGATACCACCACAGCGTGGAGGGGGGGGGGATAAGAGGATCAAAAAACAATAGGTCACCTTTGAATAAGTTTAAATATATTAACGTACTGATTTAATTATCAAATTAACTCACCACATTTATTAAGTTAACTTTTAATAACTGGATTGAAATTTCTGTTAATGAATAAAATGTTACAAATTCGTAATGAATGATTTATTCCCTTTTATGTCTACAAGGATTTCAATTTGTATTTAATAATTCCTATCATGGCACAAATTATGTTTCATTAAATTTTGCGGAGCAATTTAATTGTGGACAGCCAGCATTCACTTCAGATCTTTGGCATTACATGAGAAGCCAAAAAGCTAACACTTAAATCAATTCTATCTTTTTCTATCTATCTATCTATATCTATACATATAATAAAATTGGAGTGTCTGTTTATAATATCAAAAGAAAAATTCCAGATTTCGGGAAGATTATTCGCGTTGCTGATAACGAAAATCGCATTTAAAAAAATTTTGTCTGTCTGTCTGCAAGCCGCGTTTGTTCCGTGTAGTCTCCGAAACGGCGGGGCCGATTTCGACCGGACTTTCACTGAAGGGTAGCTGACATAGACGGGCATATTATAGGCTACTTTTTTTTAAATTCCGCGCTGTCAAAATGGCGTAACGGGTGGTCCAAATTTACGCTAACGAAGTTTGCAGGCGACAGTTGTAAATCTTGTAATTTTACAGTCAATCGATGTTTATAAATAAAATTCGTTCGACACTTCGCAATAGTAGCGTTTAATGAGTGGCGTTCATGTTTGATTGAGTTTGAATAGAGCCGACCAACTGCAATCTGTTAGCTTAGTGGAGTGGAATCATCGTGGAATGTTATTACACGCTGTTGCCGGCTTCGAATGAACTCGGTTGAGATGTGTTAAAAGCGGTTGACTAAATCGCTCGAGTAAACATCAACATAGTGCTGTGAATGCGGTTAATTAGATTTAAATATTCACAATACTGACATCTATTATGGCAATCGTTTAATTTTCGTACTTCGTTACATAATTAAGTAATTTTCGGATCGTTTTCAACAATCAAATATTAATTTCGGCCGTTAGAGAATAATTGTTTGCTATCGTTTTACGGCAAGTTGCCTCGTTAGAATGCGTTGAAAATAAATTTATAGATCTGCAACTTGTTTTGGAGTCAGACAGCTTTCTGTTGATTTTTAATCAACTTACCTTTCCATCGCTCTTCCTGTACGCATCATGCACTCTCCACACCAGGCCGGGGCCAGCATTGGCACACTCCTCGCCCACTTCGAAGAATTGCAGTATATGGTTGCCGTCTAACGGCGGCGGCGATGGCGATCCGGTGATCTTGAGCTTCGATATGATCGTAGCCATACCGGAAGTCACAGCGCTAGCGAGTGACACGGATTCAGCGTCCACGGACTGCGAATCACCACGGCTTGAGCCTAAAACAATATGAAATGTTCACTGTTAAATGAAGATCGATGTACAAATTCGTTTAAGTGCTTATAGACGGCGCTATATAATGTTATGGCTTTACTAATGTCCACACTGAAATAAATGTCGTCTGTCGAGACGAATTCGTCTGTGTGGTATTAAGAAAAAAACCCTTGCTGCTTTTATTGACCGACTTCCCAAAAGAAGGAGGTACTCAATTCGTCTGTATGTTTTTTTTTTATAAAAACAATAACAAGTATATCCCAAGAATCGTGCATATTTTTTATCAAATGTAGCCTTATGTTTTTTTTTTATAAAAGAAGGCGGGAAAATAGCCAAACGATGCTAATGGTAATACGAAATACCAGAGGAACTACAGATGCGTTAAGCGTCGTTTAATTTTATCATTTGGTATCCAAATATCAATTCTGCCGTTCCTTAATTAAACGTTTAATTACCTTTGGACTGCTCTATGCAAACATTTGCTACAGTAAGCCCGTAATTGAACGTCAATATTAGTTTATACCATCAATTTACTTAATTGCTCTATTCAGTGCTTTAGGATGTAATGAGTATTTTAAGAGCGTCGGTGGCTCAGTGGTTTAAGCACTTGACTTGTAATCTAAAGGACTTGAGTTCGAATCTCGCCATGTACCAATGTGATTTTCAATTTTTCGAATTTTCATATCTACATATAATAATTTACTCGTACCCGACGTTCTTACGGTGAAGGAAAACGTCGTGATGCAACCTGCACATATCGGCGACGAAATTCAAAGATATGTGTTAAGTCAACCAACCGGCAGTGAGCCAGCGTGGTTGACTATGGCCTAGTCACCCTTTACTAGGGGAGGCTCCGAGCCCCTCGGTGGGGACGTATAGTGAGCTGGTGATGAGTATTTAATGCAAATTAATTTTATATGACTAAAGAGATTTCGACTTATCCGACAAAAGGAGTAAGTAACGTCTCTTAGGAGAATTCAGAAGACTAGTGTAGTCGAATTTAATGAAAATTATATTAACACATTTCATTGGCTGATAATGGTCCTTTATTTATTTAAACATAGTTCGGAAACCGACCATAAATATATATGAATTGAATGTTGTATCAATTTGTGACCTCCTTTTTTGTAATCTTATCCATATTTTCATAACTATGTAGTGAGAAAAAAGATGCATAAAAGATTTAAGTACGTTGTTAATATTTGAGTAGGTTGGCGTTGGGTGAAAACATTCTATGAAAGCATTTGTACTTTTGTGGTTGTTAATGATTGACGCGAGGTAGACGATGTCGTTTGCACAAATGAAATGCCGCGATTCTAACCCGAAAACTAACCGCAAATACGATTTTCGATCTGCTTTTGTTTTGAGCTGTCCGTTATCTCAATGTTTTGTATTGAACATTATTATTTAGTTTTACATAAGCTATTTCTATCTAATAAAATTCTAAAAACAATACCAATTAATAGAAAATTAAATAATTAATTTAAAAAAAGCTATCTGAATATTACACAGATTATTATATCGTATGTTATGTAAAGTATATTAAAAAGGAATGTCACAATTTATGTTAGAAATTTCGTGATTACTGTATAGTTATAGTAATATATATCATTTAACGATGATTAATATTTTGGATGTAAGCTGGCGGGTACAGCTAATGTCATTTTGCTCACAAACCCTGGCTTGACCCGTGACGTAATGAAGTGACCTACTTAGAAGCCCGGACCAGCCACAGGTGGCTGAAGTGTTTAATGTTCATCCTTCAGAGACGTTTAGAAACAGAGGCCGTAGCAGTAAACATTTGACAGAAAGTATTCATATCGACATTAAGTTTATATGAGATTTCTGCAGGGCTCTATAGAGCGTAAGAGCGTGTTCACATCTGAAATTAAAATTTCACAACTGTTTAGTCTCACTTTGATTCCTATGAGCTTATAAGGAGGTGCGCACATTACTCGATTTTGAGTTGTGCAACTAAACAGTTGAATTAGCTGCGAAACAAACGACAATCGCACAACAGTTGAGCGATAGTTTAGTCAAAGGTGTGAGCTCGCTCTAAAAGTGCTTTTGACGTACGGTGAAGTAAATACTGACGGCTATCAAGCATACTTGATTTTATCAAATATTTGATGGTGAGAAAGGTTTCTTAGTTACTATTATCGCGCCTTGACTGTGAAAACATTTTGCCGTGGATCACTGAATCACTTTTGTACGAGAACATAACAGAAAATAAGCAACAAGTAGACACAAAGTCATGCTTACTCGACGGTAGCCAAGTAATTTTAACATAAGATGTTGGCAGGTTTAATACGTGGGTCGACAAAGTCGTAAAGTTTAAGTTACCTAAGTACACAGACTGAATGTAAATATACTTTTCTCTTTTATGAAATTCCTGGTACGTTATTTTTAGTTTTATAACTTTATTTTCGTGTACAATTTTATTCTCTTTAAACGACAAAGACAACTCACACAGGTGGTTCGGAAAAAAAAAACATAAAAAAGCCCGTTCTATTGAAAATGAAATCCCTGGAAATGAGTCTTTGTCAATTTTAAAGATGTCAACAGATTTCAAAGAATTTATGTTTTTCCATTCGGATTATTTTCGAAGTTTCAGGAGTATTTGCTTTAAATAAAATTTGACTTAGTCAATTTCAGTATATTGTTACTGTTAATGTAAAAATATTTTGAACCTATTAAATGGTATTTGTATGTTTTGTACAAATTAGAAAAAAGTATTGTGTCTTGAAATTAATTTTCATAGTAAGAGCTTAAGCTGAAAAAAAAATTGTAAGCTCTCCTTGTGGTATAACGGATAAACAAAAATATTTCAATTTATGAGAATATAATCTAAGCATGAAAAGCAATTGGTACATCTTGTTCGTTCAAATAAACCACTCCAACAATTTAAGCTTCACAAATTACTTTCTCTGTAAAAATAAAAGTCAAACTGATTCTTTTCAGCGTAATATGAAAATATTAAATACAAATATATATTAGTATTTAAATTGTAGTATTTAATTTTGAGAATTTTCATTAACTTCGCCTACTCGGATTACGTCTGTGTATTTTTCGCTTTTTTTCAGTGAAACGGCAAGTTTTATTATAAAACTAGCTTTCGCCCGCGACTCAAGTTAGATTATTAAATTAAAATTAAAAAAAAAAAAACAAAAGTGAACAGCCTAAGTGTTCTTCCTCTACATCTATACCAAATTTCATCGAAATCCGTTCAGCCGTTTAAGCTACAAGCTCTAACAAACATCCATCTATCCATCTAAACTTTCGCATCATACTAATATTATAAATGCGCAAGTTTAGATGGATGGATGGATGTTTGTTAGAGTTTGTAGCCTAAACGGCTGAACGGATTTCGATGAAATTTGGTATAGATGTAGACGATAGTCTGGAAGAACACATGGGCTTTTTTTTAATTCCACGCGGAAGGAGTCGCGGGCAAAGGCTATTTTATAATATTAGTATGAAGTATGATTACGTATGTAAACTTCTACGTATTTTATTTAAGAGCCAACCATTTCGGCGACATCACAATTGAATAAGTTGTATTTCTGAATAACAATCGCGACTCTGTCCATGTGAAAGACAACTTTTCAGAAAATCCGTAACTAAAATGGTACACGATACTAAGAAATGAGTACCCTTTTACGGGTTACTTGACAAATTATCACAGAATACTGCTAATAAATTTAGATATTGCAACTGCTAGAAATTGGAAGACTAGTAGATACTGTGCTCCTAGTTGAGGAAAATGCCAGAATTATCATCATCATCATAGGCACTACAGCCGCGGGTGGACCCGGGCCTGGTCCAGTAAATTTCTCCATATCTATCTTAGGCTTTTGGTTTCCAGCTCTTGATGCCAATATTTTTAACATCTAGTCCGAAATGTAACCATCTTTTGGTTTTCGTAGCAAACACTCCGACGTTATCTAAAGTCGTCCGTCGGTTTCAATATAGGGAAATAAATATTTTTAAAGGGCAAATTTCGTTAAGATTAGGCTGGCATTATTATTTCAAATAACATAGCGTATTCCGAGGTCGCATCTGGGGCTCGACGCGCGATACGCGTTCAAAGACGCTGTAGACCTACGGTGGGGTAGCGGCCCCGAAAATCAATAAATATTTCCAGTTATCTCGGCTGACACGCCGGGTCCCACATGTACCGGTGAAAAAGCGATTTACTCTACTCTGTGCAATAACGGAATTCAAATGCTTTGATTTATAGCGTTCTCTGTGAATCGCGAAGAAAGAAAAAATATATACTTTTAGAATTCGTCGCAATTGTTGATATTTTACAAGTATAAATCTCTACCTATTTACACTATATCTATAACCATACTAATGTTATAAAGAGGAAAATCTATATTTTTGTATGTATTTAAATAACTCCGAAAATACTTGGACGATTTCTAAAATGCTTTCACTATTAAAAAGCTATGTTAACACTTATTAACATATGGGTTTTTATTATTTTTTTATAAATGCACGCGGACGAAATAGCAAGCAACAGCTGGTATTTTATAAAAACAAAATCGGATCAAAAATGCGAAGAGTAAAAACATACGAGTAGATACTCATTTTTTCTTTAGAGTTTATCTTGTTTCATTTTTTATGTTATATAATTTTTGACATACGAGTAATTCGTATAAAAAATTATGAGTCATATATCAGTTAATAATAACATTAACCTACCAAACATCGTTTTCATGAAATATAAACGAAATATTATAATGTAATACTTATTTAAAATTAAGGTATCACCGACGAAGGTAAAACTTTATTCACTTCTTAATAATATAAATTTTCCTTATTTCAAATGTAATTAAAGATTAACCATAGTACTCCATGTGACGGCAAAAAGTTTCTTGACTTTCTAAGTCTCAATCAAAACAGTATATAAGTTACAAAATTAATAACACATTTTGTTATTAAAACAAATAAGTGCTCTTTTTATTTACTCTATATTCTTTTTATATCATCATCATCACCAACTCACTATACGTCCCCACTGAGTGGCTCGCAGCCTACCCTAAGTTAGGGTGCTATATTTAGGGGTTAACCTACTAATAATCGATGTAAATACAAAGTTTAAATTAGTATAACAGTTATTTTATAATAGCTTTCGCCCGCGACTCCGTCCGCGTGGAATTAAAAAAAAAAAATGGCCTACGTGTTCTTCCAGACTATTATCTACATTTAAACCATCGAAATCCGTTCAGCCGTTTGGGCTACAAACTCTAACAAACATCCATCCATCCATCCATCTAAACTTTCGCATTTATAATATTAGTATGATTACTATGATTAATAGCAGTGTTTAGGATTCCTATGAAATACTAACTCATTGGAACACACAACATATTGTTTCAACGTAATCGTATTTAAAAACCAATTTAACTGAACAAATTTCAATACGAAATTGTATTAACGATTCGGAAAAAGTAATCAATCAATTTGAAAATAACGAACTATGTAATCGCAGCTGAATGCTTAACGTACGATTGGCTTTTAATGAAATGGGAAATTGAAAACTTGCGCTAAAACCAAATCGAAATACCACAATTAATATGGAGTAAACGTAACATAAACCTGCGTTGGTATAATAATATTTACATTTAACTCGTTACCTACAGTAATAGCGCAGTTTGATCTCTACTTCTCGGGAACCGTAAATACAAAAAACTATTTCGCAACCAAGGTCTGGTAAAGTAAAAATATTTAAATGCAATTCATAAAGAAATCATAAATTAATTTATATTATTATAAAAGATGTTATTTTTAAAAGAAGGAAAACAATGAAATATATAACAGAATAAGATTGTAATCTACACTAATATCATAAAGAGGGTAGATTTGTATTTTTGTGTATATAACTCAAAAACTACTGGGCCGATTTCAAAAATTCTCTCCCTGGTTAATATAAACAAGTGTCACAAGATCTTTGTTGTACTAAAGGTGTCTTGTCATTTATTTTCTTTTATGTTATACTAGCTTCCGTTCGAGAATCCGTCCCCGTGGAATAAAAAAAGTAGCCTATGTATTCTTTCAGACTAGATTCAATATCTAGGACAAATTTCATCAAGATCCGTTCAGCCGTTTATGCGGCAAAATCTAAGAAACTTCCATCCATATAAACTTTCTCATTTATAATATTAATTTTCTATGAATATAAGCGCGCGTACACTTTTGACTAAACTATCGCACAACTGTTTAGTCTCGCTTTGATTAATATCAGCTTATATGGAGGTGCGTACACTACTCGATTTTTAGTTGTGCAAGTAAACAGTTAAATTGGCTGCGAAACAATCGACAATCGCACAACAGTTGTGCGATAGTTTAATCAAAGGTGTGAGCGCGTTCTAAATTTTATTTATTTTCTGACAAGTCTAACCGCTATAGCGACACTTCTCTCACCGAACCAGATATCTTTGTTAGACTATAATTGAACAGTTGTCCCCATTGAGATGCTATTCAATAGCTATTACCGTACCACGAACAACACAAGTGCTATACGATAATGCGTAATCACATCCTATTGTTACGTTTGTGAACTACGAGTAATACGCAAAGCTCTAAGGGACGTTGCTTCGAGTTTCTGAAGTACATTATTAATCTATCTCAACATATAAACCCTCAAACTTCCTAATTCCGATGTACAACTGACCACTTGAACTGTACAATGGATAGATCATTTGAAAATGGAAGCGAACCAATATTGGGTTACAATAGTTTGTGTTTATGTATTCGATCGCGGTATTTCAAATTTTGATTCGAGACCAATGATTTTCATAGCGTATTGGATTATTGCATTAATCTTACTTATATTATAAACGTTAAGGTTTGTATGTTTAGATGGATGTTCAGATTTTATCTTGTAAATGATGTAGAATATAGTCTGGAAGAATACATAGATTATGTACCAAGTGTTTTTTTTTTAAATCGCGGAAGTCACTGGCTAACGCTAGAAAGAAAACAAATATTTAAATGGGTTTTATTTAAAAGTAAACAGAGAGTGTAAAATAATAGTAATAAAAAACATAGAAAGCTAACAGGCAAACGTTTGCAATTAATCGATTCACGTGAAACTCTACATTAGAGTTGAAATAAATGTTATTGTTGTTGTGAGAGTATTTCGCGGAATAGAGTTTTTATTTAACCTGCACCTTATTTTTTCGGATGTGAAAAATTCCCCGTCAAAATTTAAATACTGGATATTACCCGAAACATACGCGGTCTTGCCGACAGACAGATCAAATTGAAGCTGGCTTTACGTTTTGAGTAAAAAGAAAACATCAGGGATATTAAACGTAAATTTTTGTTTTCATATAATATAACATAAATTTTATTTATCTACTAGCTGTTCCCGTGCGGCTCCATCCGCTTGAAATTATAAAAACTTTATTTTATTGTTTACATTTGTCAATTTCTCAATTGCAAATGTCAAAATTCAAATGCATAAATGACAACTAAGGCTTTTAACATTGGATAACAATTACCGTTATCATGGCAAACTTGTTTCCTTGATGTTGTCAACTTGTAGTCCCTTTCCCACATGAAGGTTTTTTTCCAATTTATTTACCCCCTAAGTTTAATAACGTGAAAATATATAGCCTCAAGCGTATCATAAGTATAGGGCTTTTTATTAAAGAAATAATTATTCACAAACATCCTGTGATTGGTGACATCCAACGCCAAGTAGTAGTGTGTGCTTATGCTTTATTATACTTAGTATAGATAGACAGATAGATAGATCGATAGATATAGACATATGTAAGGTATACGAATAAGTAACGGAGTAGTCTGTTTGTTCAGAGTAATGTAACACTTGTTGCTGCCAGATTGTCTGTCAATAGAAGCAAATGTTTACCGAGTCCCGATAAAATAATATTGATGCGAAGAAAATATTGCGAAATACGAGTATTGGTTATAATTAACTGTATTACTCATAAAAATTTAGTTGGACACTGTTCAGTTAAACGCGTTTTCTACCTTTTTAACCGTCACTTGATTGATATAAACCATGCCTATAAATGTTTCTCTATAAATCAAATTTGGAAAGCCTACGCATAATTCATCATCATCTCCCCTGCCTAATCCTACTCCCGTAGGGTCAGCGCACCAGGTTTTCGTCCTCCAAAGCACTCTATCATCCGTCATCTCAGTCATCCATCTCTTTCTAGGTCTACCTCTATAATTATTAAGATAAATTAAGAAATGTTATGGTTAAGCTAGAAAGTATTCGAAAAACTAACTTTTTTATGGTAAAACACCAAGACTTTAATATACAATAAGTTATAATTATTATGCAAAAAAAAAACAAAGTTTTAAAAACTAATGCGATACAATGTCAGAGTAAAAGCGCGCGCACACCTTTGACTAAACTATCGTACAACTATTTAGTCGCGCATTGTTTCCTATGAGGTATAGAGATGCGCACACTACTCGATTTTAGTTGTGCAACTAAGCAGTTGAATGGGCTGCGAAACAATTGAAAATCGCACAACTGTTGAGCGATAGTTTAGTTAAAGTTGTGCGCTCGCTCTAACTAAAATGTTGTATATAATATTAGCGTAGCATTAAGCTTGCTCTAAGCTTTCGGGGACCAATAACCAAAAGTTAGAACTACCACGTTGTCCCTGTTTAGTTTGAACTTATATTCTTACCGGTAGTCTCAATGTAGTCTAAATCATACTTCATACTAATATTATAACTGCAAAGGTTTATATGGATGGATGGATGGATGGATATTTGTAAGAGTTTGTAGCCTAAACGGCTGAACGGATTTCCATGAAATTTGGTATGGATGTAGATGATAGTCTGGAAGAACACATAGGCTATTCACTTTAGTATTTTTTTATTCTGTAAGTAATGTTTGAAGCGTGATGTGACGAATGAATTCAATAAACGATCTTTAACATTGATCCGAAGAATATTTTAATGTATACTATATACTATAATATTATAAAGAGGAAAGATTTGTATTTTTGGATTTTTGTATGTATTTGATTCACGCAAAAACTACTGGACCGATTTTTAAAATCCCTTCACCGTTAGAAAGGTATTTTAGCTGTGAGTAACATAGGCTATATTTTGTATTATTTTTTCATTTCACGCGGGTGAAGTCGCGAGCAACAGCTAGTAACATATAAGACAGAACTGAATCAATGTCTCCCACTCTGCAATCATGATGAACGCCGGAAACCTATACTCTTGGAAAAAAGTCCAACATTTTCTCCGTACAAGTCAATATAAAAGGCACGTGAAGAATCGTTGCGAATTTCAAAGGTAAAGTTAATGCCTAGGTGAATTAGACGTGGCAATGAAATTTCAGTAATTAAATGTTTTCCACATTTGAGAGAACACGTCGCTGCACATCGCATCGCATTCTATTGTTTATAGTTTAATTAAATTCATTACAGGTTTATTATTTTCCTCTTAATATTGTGATTTTTATTGTCGAAAGACAGGGTCGTCTTATTATCAGTTTACATTCTCCAGTCCAGCCATGCTGGGTTACGACTGGAATACAAACTAGATATTAGGGTTTAAGCGCTACTCTATAATTTTTCACAAAGTTCAATTTTAATTCTAAAGCCCTAGTCTAGTAATTTTTGTCATATTTAACTCAAACGTGAACGTATGTTATTGGGAAAAAAGTAAAAAAACATTTTTTTTCTTTTAATCTTTTCAAGAAAAAACAAAGTTGGCTACAGTTTCTACGAATACATTAAAAGCAAAAGGTTAGGTAGGTGATTAAATGTTTATTGGGTATTTGCAAAGAGTCTTGTTAATATTTTAGCGAGTGGTTTGAGAGCGGCATAAAACTTTATATCTCAATTTCTCTGATAAAACGGTTTGTTTTTCCGGTGCTCCTCTCGATCTGGTATAAATAAAAATGGATGTTTATATAATATGTTTGTACAATACACGTTATTTATTGGACATATTGTGATGAAATTTTAGTTAGAGCATTCTAATGACGTCACGGAAGTGCCTAAAATAAAGAAAAAAGTAAAGGAAATATTTTTTGCTTATACGCTTTATCAAATATTATTTTGAATATATTTTTTTATTTTTTTAACATAAATAACCAGCGCTTGAGTATGATTCCACCTAAGAGCTAAGTGAAGACGCGGCCGAAGGATGGATGCGTGCTAGCTCAATTAGTGCCGATTCACCCTGCTCTTGAAGGCTATAACTTGTTCCCGTCCAGTTATAACGTGGGTGCCTTCACCGAGCCTTCATTGAGCCCGGCAACTTCGTTTTGTCGCATCGTAACGAACGCCTTTTTCATCTTCTTCATTTATAACCTAAAATTATTCTATAAAATAGTTAAGTGTGTATGTTTTAATATATCTTATCACTATGTTGCCCTATTTTAAATATTAGGTATACCTACTAAACAATCACGAGATATTACTGTAATTGACAAATATTTGTAAACCGCAAAACCGCAACCAAAACAAATATTTATCGCGGTTTGCGGCTAATATTCAATCCCTAAATTGACAGCTATAATGCCATTGCAAAAAAAAAAACAACTAAGAGTGAAATATACTAATAATTGTACTAGTTAAGCGCCAATAGCCTAATGATTTGTGGTACAGACTCACGATCTTGCGGTCGACGGTTCGAATCCCGCCATTCGACTATTATCATCTATATCTATATCTATATCTATACTAATATTATAAAGAGGAAAACTTTGTATTTTTGTATTTTTGTATTTTTGTATTTTTGTATGTATTGAAATAACTCAAAAACTACTGGGCCGATTTTAAAATTCTTTCACCATCAGAAAGGTAATTTATCTGTGAGTAACATAGGCTATATTTTATTATTACTAATGTTCAGGAACTATTAATAAACAGCGTGTTCCTCGACGCCGGCGTTAAAAACTCACTAAACTTTAACTTTTCTCGGCTTACGCTGCCTAAACCGTTAGAGGTATATAAAAATGATGTATGAAAGAATTGTAGATCTTAAAAAGTTCTACAGAAAAGTGCGCGATAGCATATATCTATCTTTAACGGTTTTCTTACAATAAACACTTTTGTGTTTACAAAATGAATTAAAAATCCAACGCTATTTGCAGCGTTCTTTTATTGGTTTCAATATTAATCCTTATCCAAATAAATGCGTTTGTTATCAGGAGAATTTAATGTAGAATAAAATTGTCATTTACAGTATTAAAATTGGACTAATAGTTTAGAAGATATCGCGAACACAAACAATAAGGGTAACCGAAAAATCAGCTTACAAGCTACCGGACTTAGAAATTTGGAATCTTGCATCCGTAGATTTCTGTTATTACGTAGATTACTACTAAGTTAATACTTTTGGCAATAGGTTGAAAAAAAGGGCGAACGTAATAGGTTATATTTGTAATTTTCACGCGGGCGAAGTCGCGAGCAACGGCTCGTAAACTATATCCTAGCACAAGCCTAGAGCTTAGTTAGTATGGTTAAAGGAAATAGTAGAAAAATAAGAAAAATCTACTAATATTAAAAATGCTAATAATAATTAATTATTTTAAAACGTAACAGTCGTATGGATTTAACACAATTGAATGTTGCTAATACACACTATAAGGTACTCGTGTTCTGTTACTACTATTTAGAAATATTAAGTTTGAAGACTTGAGGAATCGTCTATTATTGGCTCCCGGCCATATCGAGTGCGATGCGGCGTTTCACAGAAACTGCTAAGTGGATTGGCGCAACAGGTTTTCGTCCTTCAGATCTACAAGTATCGTTAATATCAACTGCCGCTACTCGTATAAAAGCAAAGAGAAATAAAGTATAAAGTCACAAATATTTCGTCCACATTTTCTTGTAAGCTAGATACGAAACTGGAAAATGTTTCATAAAATCTCACCTGTAATAAAGCTTGTGGTCTAATGTCGCCGAGCTGCGTCGCTACGTGACTTTATTCAGGCAATTTGAAGCATAATTAAAACTCAGTTAGCGGCTTTTAATTACTTAGTTAGGGACAAAACATTTCTAGTCTATTTTATAAAGTTAATTTAAGAAAAGTTTTAGAATAACGAATGTTATATGCGTTAAAGTATTTGTAAAAATTACTATCTCCGTGTCCTATTTCCTTTTATTTAAAATAGTTTCAAATCGATCACTAATAATTTCAGTATTCTACATCGTTAATCGCGTCATCTTTCAAACCTATTTAAAATTCTCCTCGTTTAATTCCCCTCTTTGCATATTAATATTCATATAACCAGACGTCAGGTCTACTACGTATAAAGGGTGTAGTGTTTTTAATAAAATCAATATTTGAATGTTCGATGTTTTCAGATTTTATCATGATAAAACTGGTAGGGTATTCCGAGAATTTCAGGCGTTATTTCCTTTTAAGGATTTAGCAAAGCATGGAATTAGCTAGCTCAATCTCAATATTCGGCTTGACTCTCTTTAGTGTAAACTATTCGCTACTTTTCTTTTCTGATCTTTGTGCTTAGCTCGATGGTTAATTTTCAAATAGTGTTTGGAGTCCTATAACATTGGGTTCCAACTGCTTTGATACCCATACATACGTATTGTGGTTTCTGTTTTTGTCAAAGAATATGACAGAGATAACAATACGTCTTAGCAAAGTATAGGTTTGGACATCTAATTGTAAGCCTCATTCGGTACTTCTTTGTATCTCGTATCTTTGTATTATTCTTTGTATCTTGTACGCATCTTCAGATCTGCTAACCATTGGCTTCCATTGCTGAAGTACTGGTATAAAAAACATTAGTGCTTTTTCCAAGACAACTTTATAAACCTGTGTATTTATCTATGCCCGCAGTAAAATATATTCGTTATTACAAGAAAAAATTACGTTTAGTTTTTACGTCTTCTGCAATTTGGTTCTAAAGATGCTGAAAGGAAAATAAATCAATGAAGCGTCCTAAATTCTTTCCCAGATTGAAAAGTGAATTTGAACAAATCCGTGTTCTTATTGTACTATTATTATTGATCATCATCATCATCATCTCCTTATCCTACTCCCGTAGGGTTGGCGCAACAAGTTTTTGTCCTCCATATAACTCTATCATACGTCATCTCAGTCATCACTCCCTTTTTGATCATGTCACCTTTTACACCATCCATCCATCTCTTTCTAGGTCTACCTCTACCGATGAACCCTTTCACACTCATAACTAACGTTCTCCTTGTAACATGCGATTCATCCCTCATCATAACATGCCCATACCATGCTAACCTTTTACTCCTTGCTTTCTCTACTACGGGGGTTACTCTCAAACTATTATTATTGATACGTATATATAAAATGTTTATTGTTACAAGATCTGTATTCGATATTTATACTATTACAATATTTTCCACTATATTTTTTTCAATGTCAAAAGATTTTACAAATCAAATTACGACAAACAAAACAAAATGTATCTATTAGATAATAAAACCTAATATCTCTAAAAGGTTTTGTTTGAATAATATGTTATTCATATTTTATACGCACAGAAAGAAAAGTTTTGGATTTAGGTCGACAAAAATCTTTTCTAGTAGTTTTATTTTCTATGTGATCGATTACTTTAATATTTTTATACGGTATAACGTTTAAATTTAAACTTATGAATTTGTTAACTCCTTATCATATGTTAATTAGGAATTTAATTTCTATTCAATAAAAGCGGCGTAAAAAGTTAAAACCTAAGTTAAAATTGTCAGAATTTATAAAATCCTAAATCTCTGTCAATAGGTTTAAAATGAACTTTTAATCATAATTCAAAGGCATTATTTAAAAAAAGAACGCCTTTAAGAAAGACGAATAAACACGTAGACTAATAGATACTTTATTTTAAAGTATATTAGCTTATAACTTCCCATTGTAGTTTTCAGACCATTTCAAGTGATGAAAAGGGAAACCTTAATGTATGGAAGTTTAACGAGCGCCACCAATCCCAAAGAGCTTAGAGTCAGATTAAGATTGTCTTCGGATCCATTAATTAAACTGGATATTGCACCCTCCAACCGACGACGTGTCGTTGAAGTATTAGCCGCGGGGAACCCGTTTCCTATTATGTTTGCAAGGAGATTTACTTGCTCTGTGTTTAATATTATTGTTATCCAGATAATGATTTGGTGGTCAGGGTTAAGTTGTACCTCCTCTCTCTATTAAAAATAGAAAACTCATATAAAACCTTTTAACTTCTTGCTGTTTACAGTCTTTGAGTAGAGTAACTTTGCTATTTCAACGTAATTAGGTACGCGTTTGCTCGTTTGCAACCTCATATTATAAGAAGCATTATCGTTTTTTTTTTTAATAAATTCCTTACTTTACAATTTTTTAATGTTCAGTTAAAATTTGGTTTGGATTTTATCTCTGTATTCTACAAACCAAGAACTTTTATTTAATACCCATTATGGGGCGTTTGTACAAAAGTGTGATCCGCCATTTTGTAATGGCGACCATCTTGGATTTGATAGCCATGTTGGAGGGTTGTACAAAATTATGACTTCTGCCATTAGTAGTAGCCATCGAAGAATTACAGTGATTTTGAATTTTGAAAATTGCTTCTCATTGTAACAAAGTGTTTATCAAATTTCAGAAAAATCTTTTAACATGACGTGGATCTAATTGTAGTTACAATTTTGTCTACAAGATTACATGTTACTGTAAAAGCACGAACGCCGTAAAGTCCTAATACTATCCGGTAAAAACTAAGATTTACCAACAAGCTGCGGTAAAAGTTAGAAAAGTTAATCTTTTATTAATCCGAGCAATTCCTTTAATAGATAAGAAACATTAAATAATTTGAAATCTTAAAACATTTAATTTTTAATTTATCTTGATTGTGATACAAGGCAGAAAAAATCTGTTTTATTGTTCGAGAACGTTGTTGGTCCTGGATATTTATATGTATCGTTTTATTTACTGTTTATTTCTTATTTCTTTTTATCAAATAAATTAAAATATTTGTTACAATAAATAATAGTAGATGGTTTTCTCGCCGTAAAATTTACGCGTAGTTTATTTCATTAATTGATAAATGTTAATTTATTTTATTTAAAAATTAAATATATCGTAATTTATTTTATTTAAAAATTAAATATATCGTAATTTAATTTACTGTACTTTTTAATTTTTATTGTTTTTTTAACAATTATAATTAATTGTTAAAAAAGGTTTACCAAAGTCTTAATAAGTGTGCGTTTTTCAGATCACGTAGGAACAATGAAAAATTAAATGGAATTTTTTTTTGGAATGAATTTAAATCGAAAGTTAAAGTGCCTGTAAATTTCACATTGATCGAGAAAAAAAAATATTTAAAATAATTTTATTGCCTAAAAAAACGTTGATAAAATAAGGTTGAATATTTAAAAACATCAAATATTCTAAATTGTTTTAATATAAAAGTGTAAAATACCTACATGTCGCAAAATTTTACAGAAAATTCGCGCGCGACAATTTCGGGCGACGCGACGGCTCAATTAGGTGTGTACGTTTTAATTTAGCGGATTTCATCGAAATAAAAATGTGATCCTATAAAATAGCTAAAAAGAGAAAACCTTTCATTCATAACGTCCGACAATTTTACGTACTTACTGAGTTATTTAAAATATTAAACGCACCCGCAATAAAACGCATTGTAAACCAACTTCTTTCAAATATTTTTACAACCGTTAGCCTAAAAATTTTTAGAAAAAAAATATGGTGGGTTATAAAATAATAACCGGCCTATATTTTGGACACATAAAAATTGACAAATGTAGGACGCTTCAAGGATTACGAAGGATTTTGCCGCTCAATACGGTGTACCTGTTGCGACGTCCCTCTTAGGCGGCACGAAAATCTTAAAGTTTAAACCTGGAATCGAACATACGTACCGGAGGTGCTCGCCTGTCCGTCGGGCGCTGCGCCCGTGTACTTCCGCAACACTTTCGATACACTCGAAAACAGTTTGAGGCCTTTCGTCGATGTTGGGGTAAGAAGTAAACTCCACGCACGGGCGGGAGTTTGGTAGCGGACAAGACGTTTGTCCGCTAAGCCGGTCGGAGATAGAGTGTGCGCTGACTGCGACGGCGGGCACAGCGCTGGCTGCCGCTGACGCACCCCTACCCGGTCCACCCGCGAGCCTCGCCTAACACCTTTCCAGCCTTGAAGAGAACGGTGGCGTTACTAATTATTGCAATTTCATATTTCTAATAAGCTCGCCAGGAGTCAGGATTTAGTTTAAAAAGTATACAGCTCAAAACCATAATAATAATCATTTTCATTTATATCTCACCATTATTTAGAAATGTATTTACGGTTAAATTAAGCTAATGCAAAATAGGCGTTTAGTTTTACTGTAAAATTCGCTGCCGTTAAGTGGGGATCAAGCGATTAAGGATAAAGTAAACGGTAAACTAAACGATTAATTATCGTTTATAATTTCCATTTGGTCTATTTAACTCGGTTTCTGAGAATAAAATTCAAACGTTTATCTCATAAAAGACATTTATTGGAAAAAAAATCATCAGTATCCACGACAATCTGGAAAAGGTTACCTGGAAAAATATTATATAATCATAATCCGAATTTTAACATCATTCATTATATTAACAGTATTTAAAATACAGTTTTCCTGACGTACTGTTAAAATATCGAATATGTGTTCATTGAATTACATGTCTTATGCATAAAAGCGCGAGCACACCTTTGACTAAACTATCGGACAACTGTTTAAACTCGCTTTGATTCCTGTGGAGATGCACAAAATACACGATTTTTAGATGTGCAACTAAACTGTTGAATTGGCTGCGAAACAATCGAGAATCGCACAACAGTTGTGCGATTGTCAAAGGTGTGCGCCTCTATTGTATTACGTGGTTAATTTCTAGCTGAGAACTTTCGAAGAGTAAAGTGGTGGTGGGAAGAGTAAAGGCGACCGAAATTGGCCGAAACCACTGACACTTTCATGCCTTTTAGGCGTTAAGTCTCGTAAATTAGTGTCCAGTTTACATATACTATTCTGTAAAAGAACTGCCAGTAAGATAAAATATTGACAAACTTTAACTTTTTAACTTAACTTAATAACATATTCCAGTTAACTTCAATCGTTTGAAGTTTAGGTCTGGAAACGTAAAGTCTGCGACAGCGACAGCGACAGCGACAGCGCAGTGGGCTGCGAAAAGGATTACACAAATATTTTCTCAACCCAATACACTTTGAAAAACTGCAATCTTTGCAATTTTCTCTTGCAGCTGATGGATGGATGTTTGTTAGAGTTTGTAGCCTAAACGGCGGAAAGGATCTCCATGAAATCCGGCATATATGTAAAGTAATCTGTAAGTTTCCGCGGGATACGTAAATAACAATATAATTATGTACAGGGAGGCAGTACTGCCACAGAAATGCGAACGACGTTTGGGCAGTTGGTATTTAAACTACTGAATTACTCGGTACTCGACTAAATTACTAGCCTAGTGCGAACTACGGATTAGGTTCTTGGATTTATTTTTACCTGTTCCGTAATTAAAAAATGGTCAACGTATTTTATTTTACAACGAGCTGTCGCCCGCAAACTTCGTTAGCGAAAAATTATACCACCCGTTACGCCATTTTGACAGTGCGGAATTTGAAAAAAAAAGTAGCCTATCGATGTCAGCTACCCTCCAGTGAAAGTCCCGTCGAAATCGGCCCAACCAGACAGACAATTTTTTTTAAATGTGATTTTCGTTATCAGCAACGCAAATACATCATCTTCCCAAAATCTGGAACTTTTCTTTCGATATTATTAAAAAACACTCCAATTTTATTATATGTAAAGATAAAGTACATTTGTATATCCATCTATCTACATAAATGCTTCTTGGGAATTAAATCTACACCTTAATAGCAATTTCTTTAAAATATTCCACATAAAATTTCTTATAAAGCATTTTAAATATCGCAAATAAAAGTTAAGTAAACGATATTGAAGTTGTTATAAACGGTAGGTGAAATAAAAACAGAAAATTACACCGATTTGACATAAATAACACCTTTCATTTATAAAGAGAAAGGTTGTACGTTCTTTGTTCAGTTGGCTTATGCTTTTATACGTCACCCATCCGTATTTTATTGCAACGTTCTACAGCGGATGCTAACAAAACACTTGCAGGTGTTCTGCAATAAAAACTACAAGGCTTTTTAGTCACCTTTTATAATGCAAAAATAAATTATTTGCAAACAACGGAGAAGAGAAAATTGAGGAAAAAAACAGAAGCAATACAATATTGACAGACTGACAAGAGGGTTTGTAATATTATCTTATCTTACTTAGTACTATAAATTCGAAAGTTTGGATGGATGGATGTTTTTTAAAGTTTGTAGCCTAAGCTGCTGAACGGATCTAAATAAAATTTGGCATAGATATAGAGAATTGTCTGGAAGAACACCTAGGCTGCTTGACAAGTTTTTTTCCACGTAAATGGAGTTACGAGCAAAAGCTATACAAAAATTCCATCATACAAGTTTTTTGAAGACAATTTGTCTATATTTCTTCATATGGGTTACGTTTAAATGAAAACTTAATGGCGCCTACACGAACTAAATTATAATTAAAGCAGCTAACGAGTCACGCAAGGAGATTGTTTTTTTTATAAAATATTTTTATTACACTCATGCTTCATAAAACGCATCAGCTTACTTTAAATATTTTAAATTCATACCACTACTGACACAGAGATAAGAGAACATTTCATAGAAAACTCGAGTGGAGATTTTTTATAACATAAGATGGCAAACGAGGTAGCGGCCACCAGAATCCACCAATATGGCGAAGCAACCGCTGCCCATAGACATCTGCAATGACATTTCCCATTCCTATGCGTCCCCTTTACCGCTAAATCTACTTACCCTAGCCATCCTTTCCTTATTAGAAAAGGTTGAAAAGGGATAGGGACTAAAATTGGGCCTCCGGCACCCACACTCATCAGACGAAACGCGGAATTGCTCCCAGTTCACGCCTGTATTCTGTGTGTTCATGGTATTGCTCCGGGCGAGCCGACCCTTTCGTTCGATTTTAAAGCTGGCTCTACCACTGTAAACTCTATAAAAATCAACATTAAGAGACTATAACTATCCTTTAAGAGAGTGATTGTATCAGTTAGAGACAGACTATTATAAACGACGACTAAAAGTTAAAGAACAAGAATTTTCTGTCCATATTAGATCGAAAATAACGCCATCAATTATATACTTTTATAGTTATTAAACTTATCCTAACAATATTAATATGTTACTGCTGTTACTTGTTACATTTTCGTGTATAACAAATGGTTCTTAGACAAAGTACTGTCATTATTGTGATTAATACACGCAATGTATGTGAAATGCCATAATAAATGGGTTTTAGTTAAGATTGAAGCTAAATCTAAAGATTAAAGACCTTATAAAATGTATAAAAGAATCAATGACAATGTTTTGGCCGAAATGTGATTCGAAAGCTTTATTGTGAAAATCGTAGATGCGCCCGACAAACGTCCAACCTCTTGGAGTGATCACACTCGACTGATCTCGATCATGCGCAAAACTGTCTTCTCCCCTTGCGTACTATTTGCACTATAAAAAACTTTTCTCAACTTAAATTAGAGAGTTACATTTTATATTATACTAGCTGTTGCTCGCGACTTCGCCCGCGTTTGATTATTATTAAAAAAATAGTAAAAAAATAGCCTATGTTAGTGTAAACATAGCTTTTTAATGGTGCAAGAATTTTTGAAATAGGTCCAGTAGTTTTTGAGTTATTTCAATACATACAAAAATCCAAAAATACAAATCTTTCCTCTTTATAATAGTAGTATCGATATAGGCTAATAATATCTACCGAAAAATATTTAATCCGCTTTTCTTTTATGGAAGTTCTATAGAAATGAATATTCTGATATTCAAAATATTTTATCCGTACATGTATAGAATATTTCTGTCCGACGTTACAACTGAAATATTCGAATAAAGCTTTATGCAGCTTACATATTTTCAGAAAAAATGTTGAATATGATATCAATTTTCCTTTATAAATATGTCGATACATCGAAGTGGAAGTTCTTTTAAATTTCAGAGCAATCCCTTTATAGTAAAGTGAACTGAAATTCCTAGTATCAATCTTGTCCGCTTGTAAAATATAAATAAGAAACGGTCTATATCGAACGTATGAACCTGAAATACAAATAAGACAATTTACATGTTAAAATATAAAAGACTAACTGTTGCCCACGACTACGCCCCCGTGAAATAAATATAGCCTATGTTAGTCACTGATAATGTAGCTTTCTAATGGTGAAAGAAATTTTGAAATAGGCCTAGTAGTTTTTGATTTATTCCAATACATACAAAAATACAAATATTTCCCATTTATAATATTAGTGTAGACGATTAAATACACACGCATACAGGAGGGATGAATCGTATGTAACAAGGTGCGAAACAATTGACAATCGCACAACAGTTGTGCGATAGTTTAGTCAAAGGTGTGCGCCCGCTCTTACCGTGAGATTCTAGCAAAATACTTGCAAAATTGTTAAGGCCGTACTAAAGGAAATTGCAACTCTCGTGTTAATTATTCAAACATAAGCGTAGCCGAGAGCATATATGTTTTCAATAGAATGAAATCAATTCATTTCGTACTGCGCGATTGCTTTTAAACCTTAATACGTTCAATAGTGAACGGCGTCAGTGAATTGAAACTCGAGTCAATTTGCATGCATAGATTTAAATATTAGATATCCTGCTTCAATTTATCGTAAAGCGCTGCAACATTTTGTTTGTATTTTTGTTTATTGTATCAAATCTTTTAAGCACTTTTTATTCTAGAGAAACTTTAAGTTTTTTTTTATATATTATAAAGTGGCAAACGAGCAAGGGGCCACCTAAATCCGCCAATATGGCGAAGCGACCGCTGCCCATAGACATCTGCAAGATTGCAGATGCGTTGCCTACCCTAAATCGACGAAGGAGGAGACGCACATAAAGAGGATATTTCCCCTTCCTATGCGTCTCCTCCACCGTCAAATCCACTTTCCCATCCAATCCTTTCCTTATAAGAAGAGGGTGGAACGAAAAAGGGACTAAAATTGGGCCTCCGGCACCACACTCATCAGACGAAACGCGGAATTGCTCCTACTTCACGCCTATCTTCTGTGTGGTCGTGGTATTACATCGGGCGAGCCGACCCATTCGTGCGAAGATGTTAAAGCGGGCTCTACTACTGTAAGTTCCCTTGGTGTTACAGATGTCCATGAGCGTCGTTGACCACCTCGGTGTTCTTGCCGCTCGTTTGCCCCTTTTTATTATAAAAAAAGTAGTTTGTGAACTAGAATACCCAAATATCGTTATTTAATTCCCGTGTTTAATTTAGTTTTTTTTTCATTCTCCTCCGGCATGGATAGGTTAGAGTACGTTGAGTCAGAGTAGTTTTATTTTAATTGTTACTGTCTCTTTAATTTCTGCATTGTGTAAGTTAATTCCCGTGTTTCCAGTGACGCAAGGGGACACTCACCTATTACCAAAGTTATAGTAGTATCACGCATGTTAGGGATCACATCATAAATCGGTATTGTTATTTCCTTCAGTCATAATACTAATATTATAAATCCGAAAGTGTACCTGGTTGCATTGTTACTGAGTATCTCCAAACATTTTAATGGACCTCGATGACATTTGATGACCTTCACATATATAGAACTTAGTCAGGAAGAACACAATAACTAATTAGTAAGTTTTTATAATTACGCGCGGACGTAGTCTAACGCAAAAGCTAATCAATAACTAAAGTTAATCGAAATCCGACAGTGATTTTCTCTATCCGAAATTGGTTAGGTGAGATTTGTGTAGGTTTATTAGTAGCAATATTCGATAGGTTTATGTTATATTGTGGTAACGATCCTTTGAGGTAGTGGGCGGAACGACACTCGAGCGGGAATCACTAATTGCCTTGGTTGAGTGATGATTCATTTTAATTGTCACATAACATCAATAACATTTAACATCGCGATAATTAATACAACAAAGTCAGAACTACCGAACACAAGCACAAAGAGCTGTTGAAAAATTTTACTGACAAGGTTAACACGTAAATTTTCACCGTTGAACGGTTCGTTTGTGTATAAAAGAAAGGTTAATGAAACGTCACTGTTTTAACAGAAGCTTTTTGTGAAACAAACACGACACAAACAGGCGGCCGGCTCGGAACAAGTTCAAGTTCTACAGTAGATTGACGTCAAACAGGCCACGTGCAAATAACTTGTTACTTTGACGGTATTAACTTTGTGTAACTATATTGTAACGTGATGTACTTTGTACATTCGTGTTCATTCTGTATTATAACTTAAAAGCGGCCACCGTTTGAACTTCGTGCGTCTTGAAACAGTAAAGTTAAATAGACAATAAAATTTAATAAAGACAATTAATAGAAAAAAAAATCCGTTAATAAAAAGGTTAGTCGGTCACTTTATCTAATGGAATTCAAAGTTTTATACTTGGACTAAAGTTTTTATAAGCGCCCTCTCGTATCGCAAATCGTCGTTAAATCAGAACAGGATGCTAACCGAGATCGAATCCCGACGAAGGATTCGTGTTTAAAATATTATTTTACTGTTTTAACAAACTGTTATAACCGTAAACTTGAAGTTATAGTGTAATAATAATATATATAAAAAGGAATCAAGAACGTGAAAGAAAAGTTATTACGTATAAGAAAATTAGTTATTGCCATTGCCGCTAGAGTTCTAAAACACGGTATCAACTTTTTCCATTCACTCCGCATAAATAGGACGCGCGTCCTTACTACATTGGGAGTCCGTTTCTACACAAGTGGCAAGCTGTCGCGTATTGGAGTGTAAACCCCTCCGTGACTGCACTCAAGTCTTTCGGCACTAGAACAACAACTATTGTTTGAAAAGTGTCTCTTTTCCGGGAAGGATCTTCTCGATTTTCTCAATTAATTAATATTTTCCGGGAAGGTTCTTCTCGATTTTCTCAATTATTAATATTGAAATGAAATTGAATTGAATTGAAATTAATAATAATTAATAACGATAATAAATAATTTAATATAATATTATATTATCATTGTTATTACACCCCCCCAATCCACTACTCTAGTAACATGACTCTCTTTTGTTTTTTTACACATCTTATTTTTTTAAGTAATATAATATATCAGGTAGCATCAATGGAACTACTTTTTATTTTTTAATACCGTTCCCGCGTCAAATTTAATTGTGGATATGAACTGCAATTATTGTAATTTCTTATATTCTTAGAAAATTCTTGAGACCGCATCCCCTTCACTGTACATGAATTTGAAGATTAATAAGTAGCCTAGTTCAATAAGATTATTTTAATAAATTATCATATTTGCATACAAAAAAGTTTTATTTTTCATGTTGTGTTTTATCGTGCAAAGCCACGGCAATACTCATTGCAAATATAATTTCAACACATACATTTCTCCGGGACACGGTTTGCGGTTTCACGTGCGCCGCGCCGTTTGGGAGTTTCACGTGCGCCGCGCCGTTTGGGAGTTTCACACGTGGGCGGAATAGTACGACATTGCAGTACTGCTAATAACCCAGTGTATGCAAACAATAGCAGCGCTGCATTGATTCATTGTCTACTGCTCTGCGACACAGTTTTCCTCTCGTGTTTCTGGTATTTCTTTAAATAATTCTCAGTGTTTTAATTAGTGTCCTTGTCTATTTATAAATACAGTTGGAATCGATTATGATGGCATTGACGGGACACGTTTTGTACCTAAACTGAGACATTTTTTTTTATTTTGATACATTAATACAGATATAGTTTGTCTAAATAAGGTTGATTAGTTTAACAATTTAGTAGGGATGGGTTGTGTAAAATCTTTTCGATTTTCGATTTTTACTCTCATAGAAGTTGGAATCAATTGATTCATAGTTATAACTAATGGATTAAAATAAAATAAAACTCTCAAATCAATAATAACATACAGAACCGACACAAAGAATGAGAGTTAACAAATATTTATTACTAATACTATCGTACATAATCAAATTGCATTTCGCTATTATTATTGTCATCGCAACATTCTCATCACTATATTCATTACTAGAAATAATAATAAATAATCCTTACGAGATTCCATAAAGAGCGTAGAAACATTTATTCGTAGGTAATGTACTGATTAAGTAAATTCAACGTGCTTGCAGCACTTTTATGTTATTATTTAATTTACTCTTTAAAAGTATCGAGCACGGTAACAAGCATTGAGTCGAAGTAACAAGGGGAATTTTAATTAAAAAACATATTAATTCGTTGCGAATTTTAGCCGAACAGAACTGAAATCGAAATTGCTCCGGACAGGCTTGATTGTACAGAACTCAATGAGAGAAAAGTTAAATTTCAAATATTCTTTGACCGGTTTTCCACTCATTGTTACCTTTAATGCCTAGTTTCTACTTGGCCATTAGTGCTCAGTTACTGGACTGGCATTCAAGTGGCATAACTGGTACACTAACTGGTGCCAGTGAGTTAATACAATCTATGCCTGGCTTGCGCTATTGTCCACCTGTACTGACCAAATAATATGAACTGTTTTTTCGTATAACCGACTCCGTGGATTAGAAATTTAGGTAGAAGTAATGATTTTCATTTCGTTCGTCCTTGGCTCACCATAGGAGATAACATAAGGGCTTAATAAATTCTTGATTTCTTCAACGCATACTACCTATTTTCATTAATAGCTTTTTATTGGTTTGGTTTAAATAGATTATGTAAGTAATGTCATAAATAATAATTCTTTGTTAATTAACGATGCCTTATCGTAAAAATTAATATTTGCAAGTGAAATAAATAAGATTGTTAGATTTTCTGTTCATTAAACGATACTGAAATGTCGAAATTAATAAGAAGAGTATGTATTGAAGGGGTATTTTTTAGGGGCGCTAACGAAACTCTAGGCAAACTACTCTGTTATCTTATACCTAGTGCGTAACTGCATAATCATGTTGGTAGGAAGGGTTTCCATAACTTAGCGGATTTTATTAATATTTCTGATTTCCAAATATTAAAGCATGGAAGGTTATTCCAAATCAGGATGTAGGCCACCTGTTAATCGGTTACATTTTGCAATACCAATTATGCTGCCCCTTTCGACTTCATATCTTCCTCTACTCGACAAGCTCTTTCATTTGATATGACATTTTAGCACTTTATATACCTACGAGCTGTCGCCCACAAACTTCGTTAGTGCGGATTATTTTTAAAAAGTCATCTATCACATTCCCGCGTGCATCTACCAGCTATCTTTCAGTCAAAGTCCCATCAAAATCGGACAGTGCAGAATTAAAAAAGTACCCTATAATATGCCTATCCATGTCAGTTACCCTCCAGTGAAAGTCTCGTCGAAAACGGCCCAGCCGTTTCGGTGATTGATTCAATTACAATTTAATAATTATACTTAAACTTCCTTTCTAAGCGAATGAAAATTTGTAGAGCGAAGTCAGGGGAGAACGGACCACAAATCCAGTTGGCAATATACAAATATCTACAACACATATCAGAAGTAAAATGTGGTCCTCGATTTTTACAAACAAATCTTCAATCAAATCCTTACTTAATTGGCCGATTGTTTGTCTCAAGGGTGCGCAAAGCCAACCCTGTTGTTTAGTCTACGTAGTACGCACAATTCACCCCGACCCGATCAAACTGTTGCGATACTTTAATTTCAGATGTGCGCGGGCTCTTAAAGCATATCGCCGCAAATGTTTGTGTTGACGTTTTTGCTTGTTGTCGTTATCAACTAAGTTAGTTCAGTGTTATTTGCTCAGTATTCGCGTAACTTGCATTTATGTTTTAATTGTTTGTTGATTTCTGTTTATTATTAAAAAGAAAACAATTAATTAAAGTCATTATAAGGGTTTTTTTAGCCAGACAACGAGTCTATGTGGAGAATATTTAATAGAAAAAAAAATCTAATAAACTTTGTGTAACACTTTAAATAATAGACTTATTTTTGCTACGTAATAAAACGTTGAATTTTTTTAATAATATTTACTTTCTTTGTAAGTTTTTATGTTCACATCAAATAAGTTTGACGAACGTAATCGGCTTGTAATTTAATTACTTTCGCCCTTTGAGTTTCACAAGCGTAATTGGTTTTTTTTTCTCATTTTCATTAAGTTGATGAAAGCAGCGAAATAATAAAATCGAGGTAAGTAAACACTTTATATTGAAATTTGAAGTCGCTCGATTAATTTTTCCACGTTAAAAAAAATGGCTTTCTAATAATGAATATATAATATGTACCGTAATATATGTATTGTTACCGAGAGGAATTTATTTATTAAGACAAAATATCACATTGAAATAATATCCAATTTCTGATATAACTTTTGCTTTATTATAACAAAGTATCACACCTTGTAAGGTGAGAGGATATTGTCTAGACAATTTCCTGTCAAGAAAATATTGTTCATTATTTTTATCAGAAATAATTAATTGACAATATATTAAATGGACAAAGGTCACAGTCGCACGTTAGAGAAAAATAACGGATTCGCAGAAAAACGTCTCGTGATTTTATCACATTATACGATCACTGCACATATTGCTTTTTCACATTTTCTAGCTTCGAGCAAGAATAACCGTGGGTTTACACCGAAATATTTACAACACCTTACGTGTCTTAGTTTTCCAAAATGTACAACAATAAGTTTAATTTAACAGTGGTAGAGCCCGCTATAACATCTTCGCACGAATAGGCCGGCTCGCCCGGTGTAATACCACAACCACACAGAAAACAGGCGTGAAGTGGAAGCAATTCCGCGATTCGTCTGATGAATGTGGTACCGGAGGCCTAACTTTAGCCCCTTTCCCTTTCCCCCCATTTCTTAAGAGGAAAGGATGGGAAGGAAAAGTGGATTTGACGGTGGAGGAGACGCATAGGAAGGGGCAATGTCCTCTTTATGTGCGTCTCCTCCTCCGTCAATTAAGGGTAGGCAACGCATCTGCGATTGCGGATGTTTATGGGCAGCGGTCGCTTTCCATTTTGGTAAATCCAGGTGGCCGCTTGCTCGTTTACTACCTTATATTATAAAAAAAAATCAATATTATTTGATTATTATCGATATCCGTTTCATAAAATAATATTTGCCGTATAGTATATTCCTGTATTAAAGTTCGACTAGTGTAAATTCGTACGTTCGAAAGCTAAGTACAAAAGTCAGTTATGCAACGTAACTTATACTTACTTTGACGTAAGTAACAAATCTTCAGAATAAACCAGTTACCGGCAAAGTGCGGCTTCAGAGCCTCAAATGGCTCTTTGACTCCTTAAGTAAGTCTCTGACTTACTCTAACTTTCGAAGGAGGTCCACTTTGTTCGTATTAATAAATATTTATTATGTATTAAATTTAGTGTTATTCAGCGTACTACTTATTTAGTGTAATAGTTTACTATACAAGCAGATTAGGCTCGCAATTTTTTAAATTATTGTAGTTCATATTTGGCTTTTTGAGTATTAAGTGTACCACTGAGTTAAACGAACACTATGTTCGTTAGCTGAAAGGAAAGAAAAGAAAAAATAAAGGGCCGCATCTATTCTAATCTTCCTTAATAATTGGACAGAAAAATTATAATCAGTTAAACAGTAATTTATAGCAAAATCTTGCTCATTTTGTATTAAATTCAATACTAGAAACATTCAAACATGTCATAACTGTAGCGAATTTAGTGACAGATATTTGGAAAGGAATTTCGCATAGCATATCTATATAATGAAATTGGAGTGTATGTTTGTAACATCAAAAGAAAAATTTCAGATTTCGAAAAGATGATGTATTTGTTTTGCTGATAACGAAAATCGCATTTAAATTTTTTTTGTAAGTCTGTCTGCAAGCCGCGTTTGTTCCGTCTAATCTCCGAAACGACTGGGCATATTTCGACTGGACTTTCATTGAATAGACGGGCATATTATAGGCTACTTTTTATATTAATATTGCGTGGACAAAGTCGCGGGCAACAGCTAGTTCTAAATCATTAAGTAGAATTTCGTACAATTCTGCTGCACGGTTCGTCGAGTTGACGATGTTAATTAGCAAATTCTACGCATCGCTTCTGAAGCTTGCGGATAACGAGAATACATAGATTCTATTGGAAAACTGAATGTTCTCTACTATTTCGTCCGCGGAGGTAAATTGTCTGAGTGCGCATATTCACCCCTCATTTTAGACCATTTCGTAATACATTTCAGAAAGGAGGAAAAAGTGTTAACGCCAATTTTCAAGTACAAATCTTCAACCGCCACTTTACCTCTAGGAGATTAATTTATTAAATTCCTTTGTATGCCCGTTTACGTACATCACAAGGCATAGAAGTTATGTCTGTGCCAATCTTTTTCACAAAAATAAAAAATCGCGAATTACGGTGATTTCAACTATACTACGCAAAGTTTTATACGAAATAAAGATTCCCACCCACTGACCGAATATTGGAAAAAGGAAGCTTTGATCAGAATTTCATTTGAACGTGAACAAAAATGGAATGAAATATTTTTGCCCGATAAATGTAAATACTAAAACCCATTGAATTTTTTGAAAGTTTTTAGTTCGATACTACCGTAAATTTCTGATCCTTAATTCTGATTAATATGATATAACTAGCTTTCGCCCGCGACTCCGTCTGCGTGGTATTAAAAAAACAAAAGTCAGTTGCCTATGTGTTCTTCCAGACTATCATCATCATCTATGCCAAATTTAATCGAGATCCGTTCAGCCGTTCAGGCTACAAACTCCAACAAACATTCACCAATCAACAAACTTTCAGATTTATAATATTAAAAAGTTAGAAGTAAGATATATTTACGATACGATTAACATGATATATTTAAGATTTGTAAAACCTTGTACTCCGACCCAGTCTGAGAAGGATAAGGCATGGGATATGATGTTGATGAATTCGTCTATCTCATGGGCCTACCTCTCTCAATATACCCTTCTACACTTATGACTAAAGTTCTTTTTACAAGGGAGATGATGATATTTAATGAAATTACATACAAACACACTAACCTCCACCCCTATTTTTCCTAGAATCAAGTTTCTGCTCAAGATGAATATATTGACTTAATTTTGCTTAAGACTACGTATTCCTAGTTTCGTATTAAATAAAAACACAATCACACCTACGTTGCAAAGATTTGCAACGTAGGTGTTAAAGCCATCAGCCTTCATATGTCACTAACCATGTTGTTTTCACGTCACAATGCATCAAGGGGTGAAATACTTAATAGCTAGTGCGTCATCTTTATTAAGACATTGTTTTCTCCGATCTTGTGATGCGCATTTTCTCTTGCTATTTTTCAATTTATTTATTTATAATTAACTATCGCCCGCTACTTCATCTTCGTGGAATTAATAAAATGTTTCTTCGATTTGTAAAAGTAATAAAAATACGTACGAATAAAAATGGCGAAAGAATTCTTTAAACAACAACATAGTCTTAAGAATTTTCTAACAAGCTCAATATTATTTTTTTTCCTGATAGATTTAAAATTATAGAACGAAATGTTTTAATACGACATTATTTTCTTACACCTTTAGAGTATGGATGCTCGAAATTTCCATACTTGTTAAATTTTATTAACTTGTAAAGTGTCTCTTATTGTTTCGCATTTTATAAGCCAAATATTTCTCCCTATCATACTTGTATTTTTATAAATGAATATATTGCACATGTCACCTCTAAACCTTTTCGTGCTCTATAATTGGACCTTTCCTTCGAATTGTTGACATTGACAGTATAGCAGTCTAGAATCTTCGCCGTTCTCATTAACTCGGAGCTACAGTGAAAATTAATTAACTTGTTATAGTTATTTTAGAATTTCAGTATTGCTTGTTATTATAATTGGACTTTGTTTTGGATTTTATAAGTAATGTCCACTAGTCGTAATTTTCTGAAACTCACGTTATAGGACATATAACTTTGTTTATTTCGTTATTTTCGCAGATTAATCTATATCTATACTTCTATATCTATCTATACTAATATTATAAAGAGGAAAACTTTGTATTTTTGTATTTTTGTATGTATTGAAATAACTCAAAAACTACTGGGCCGATTTTAAAAATTCTTTCACCATCAGAAAGGTAATTTATCTGTGAGTAACATAGGCTATATTTTATTATTACTAATGTTTAGGAACTATTAATAAACTGCGTGTTTCTGGACGCCGGCGTTAAAAATTCACTAAACTTTAACTTTTCTCGGCTTACGCTGCCTAAACCGTTAGAGGTATATAAAAATGATGTATGAAAGAATTGTAGATCTCAAAAAGTTCTACAGAAAAATCCGCGATAGCATATATCTATCTTTAACGGTTTTCTTACAATAACCACTTTTTTGTTTACAAAATGAATTAAAAACCTTACGCTATTTGCAGCGTTCTTTTATTGGTTTCAGTATTAATCCTTATCCAAATAAATGCGTTTGTTATCAGGAGAATTTAATGTAGAATTAAATTGTTCTTTCCAGTATTTAAATTGGACTAATAGTTTAGAAGATATCGCGAACACAAACAATAAGGGTAACCGAAAAATCAGCTTACAAGCTACCGGGCTTAGAAATTTGGAATCTTGCATCGGTAGATTTCTGTTATTACGTAGATTACTACTAAGTTCATACTTTTGGTAATAGGTTGAAAAAAAGGGCGACCGTAATAGGTTATATTTGTAATTTCACGCAGGCGAAGTCGCGAGCAACAGCTAGTTTGTTATATTTTACTTGTCCATTTTTTGTTAATTCGTAAATATTTTCAGTAAGTACAGTCCCTGACTACCTCACTAGGTTACGAGCATTATGTTGTTGTATACTATACGGCTGTTAGAGACGGATGGACTCTACGTACTTTGCCCTACATAGAGTCAAAGTTCATCAAAGACCATACATTCAAAAGACATTTAGATGATGATGAAATTACATTAGTTACAACATTTAAAATTTTCATACACATATCTTTCAATTTCTTCGCCGATATGTGCTGGCATCACGATGTTTTCCTTCACCGTAAGAACGTCGGGTAAATTGTGTACATATGAAACTCGAAAAATCGCATTAGTACATGGCGAGATTTGAACCCAAGACCTTTGGATTATAAGTCAAGTGTTCAAACTCCTGAGCCACCGACAAATTGAATACATTTCTTTTTCAACATTTCGAACGTTTGGTCTAGACCCGTGGGTAGTTCTGGGTTATATTGGAAAATGTTTTTACAGATTCGAGGTTGAAGCGACCCTCCTCGCCCATTGTTTATATTTTTATAAGGCTTCCCGACGTTTAAACTTTTGCAATACCTTAATTTACTACTAAGTACTTAGCAAAACATCACCTTGGCATTTAAAGTTCAATGACGCAAATAATTTCTAGGAATATTAACAACTCTTTCGCAACAGAAAGTTATTGTTTTTCTTAGCTTAGTTACTAAGGTTTCTTAGGTTTTTATAAACAACGGTTCGTAATAAGTTGGATTGCCCGAAAATATGCCCTTGTATTTATTAATAGTAATAAGGGTTGGTTAATATTTTACCCATAAATCCTGATTACCTTTTAACCTTTACCAACTTTGAATGTCATTTTGAACTAATCTTTAAAGTTTCAACCGGAGCTTTTATACAATAACATATTCAGTTTAACAAACACCTAATTTCTCAGGCTTTATACTATGTTTCAAGCATTCGATCCATCTATTTCTGTGGTGAGCGCTTAACTTAATATTCGTATAATATTGACATTGATAATTTACTTAACCTTTTAAAAATATGTTTACTTTTAACCTTTATAAAATTCGACGTACGTTAAAGACGTTGCAATTTTCGCGTCAACTGCGCAAAAGTGCTAGATAAAAGTTAGAAAGGCTAAAGATATTTCATTGAATTTGCTCTGCAGGGGATGTTCGTAGTGGACATTTGAGAGCTTTTAAAAGGAATACACATATCCGAGCTTTTTGCGAATGGAGGGCTGTCGCGAAACCAATTACTGCACCTGAACGAATTGAAGAATAATGCCTGTTCGACACGAGATAACAGTAATGTAGAGCAGTATATAGTGTAGTACTGCAATTGTTTTAATCTACACTAATGTCAGTTTCACACGAGGTCAGACTAATGAGGCGGTGCACATTACACTTATGATAGTTATAAAGCAGTTTTACTGTATAAAAAACTATTGAAGTCTCTCGGCGCTTGAATTCTAACAAAAATAATGCCGCAATATTTACAGCTCTAGCTTACTGTACTGCCATCATGTGAAACTAGCATTGAATGCCATTCCGCTAGTATAGACGCGGCGTTTCGAAGCGCTAACAAGTGGCTGCTTATTGAAAGAGCTTTAGAGCGGATACTTCACGAAAAAGCTGCTTTAAGTTAAAATCCAATTGCGATCTTTTGTGAAACGAAGATACCGGGCGATTTAAAAGAATGTCTTGAAATACGCTAACACGATTGAACACGATAACTATGTGACATAAGATTGCTTTTTTTGTCTCTGAAAGTGCGATTCATCGAATTTTAAAATAATGAAGTTCTCATAACATAATAATGTATGTAGCCACAATAATACTACGGTGACTTTTAGATCAATCCATCATTGTAGTTTTTTTGTTTCAAGATCCTAATAAATAATTAATTAGACAATTGTACTTTTAGCTTTTAAGGACTCGAGCTTTTCACTTCATCCTATTTTAAGATCGCCATCCCGTAAAGTAGCTTGTTAGTAAGTAGTTGACTAGTTTTTTAAATTTCTCTTATAGTTAATTTTGTAGCGGTTTCTTTTGTTTTAAAAATGTTGTTGAATAGAGAGTAAATGTGGCTTTCTACTGAAACACTTATATCAAACAAATTCTATGAAAAAAGAAGAAATTAAATCATACGAGAACTTCAATGAGATAAAATTGTCAAAAATTTCTAGCGAATAAAACCTTGTCTTTTAGATTTCTCGTAAACAAGACATGTACAAATTAGATAATGTAACTCCAGCACTCGCTTGATTCGTTTACTTACGGAACGTGAAGTTGGACTACATTTCCTAATTCGTTTTTTAAATTACATTTGGAAGTATCCGATTGGTCAATATATTTTGGCGTTTACATTTTTAACAGCATTTACAGCCTAAATGACTGGTCCGGTTTTGACGAGTGAGGCGACATACAAATCATATTCTTCCATCGAGTATCTTTGTCACTGTTCTTTTAGTAAAAGAAACGCGATGGGAACATCGAGATGATAACCGATTTAAAGATTAAAAATTGACCCATTGACATCGATACTAGAGGAACTACAGATACGTTGTTGGCCTTTGAGAAAATGGAATGCTCTTTTCTTGTGCCTTAAATTGTACTAACTTAAGAATACTGCCAAGAACAGACCACTCCACACAATGCGAAGCAAAAAGTTTCGCGAAAACCGCACGTTTGTGAAACATTTTTGTAAGTCATTCTCATTCGAGTGTTATCCAAAATCAATAATCAATTTTTTTTTCTTTTCATTTTAGCTTTTAGCGTTATTTAACGTTATTTAAACCTCACCATGTAGTTACGAGTACCATCGAAAATGCGAAAATAGACGTAAAATGTGGAATTTAAAAATATTTCAATGGGCTACTAAATTTTTCACCGAATTTTCAAGTGAAAGTTAAAGCGCGCTACAAACCTTCAGTTTTTAAATGAACAGTCGAACTTTTGAATTAAATCATACATTTACACTAATATTTTAATGAGGAAAGATTTGTATTTTTGAACGTATTGAGATAACTCAAAATCTACTGGACCGATTACAATAATTCTTTCACCATTAAAAAGCTACGTTGTCACTGATTAACATAGGCTATTTTTTAATTTCGAATATACGGTACTAAAATACGGTTTGAGTAATAGTTTTGAAAATAAGCTACTTCAAAATAGGAACCCTACGAAAGCGTTTTGCTTGAGATTTTTCTTTAAATTCAATGGTTTTAGAGAAAAGAAGTAACAGCTTTTCGTAACATCAGTTACTCCATATAGAGATGAATGTAGAGTATTTTGGTCTTTGTGATTTCGTCTCGGGCGTTGGTAATTTTTACTCAAAGATAAGGAATAGAAGTATAAAAATGCATATAATAACTTAATTTGTAATTCAGCTATTTGATATAAATAACAAATTGAAACTGTACAACATTTCACCTGTGATTTCCAGCACATTAACAAAACCACCGCAGCGTAACTGTTATGGAACTTTAATCATGCGTATTCTAAAGCAATCATGTGCAGCATTCATGAAATCATACATTGAAACAGACGTATTAAGCTCAGTGAATTCCGAACATAACCCTGGCGAACTGAATTTCAAAATTGTACAGTCGACGTAAAATTTTACAATAATATGGATAATTCCTAAATTTATACCCTACTAGCTTTCGCCCGCGACTCCGTCCGCGTGGAAAAAACAAAAGTGAGTAGACTATGTGTTCTTCCAGACTATCCTCTACAGCTATACCAAATTTGTTTTGGCTACAAACTCTAACATCCATCCATCCATCTAAACTTTCGCATTTACTCGTATAATATTACGTATTAAGTATGATGGTAGAGCGTCGGTGACTCAGGGGTTTCAGCACTTGTAATTCACAAGTACTGTGTTTGAATCCATGTACCAATGTGATTTTCGATTTTATTTAGGGTAGGCTCTTCACCCCTCAGTGACATATAGTGAACTGATGAGACTCTAATAGATTTCAGTTGAATATGTTCATTGAACTAATTGTAAAATAGAGTGTTATGCATTGTGACCGCGGATACTCACACCCGAATTTAATCATAAAAACATATTGTCAGCTATCTTCTCCTTGAAGCTATTTTATTCGTTTTTCCGAAGGTTGTAATTATAATATAGACGATCATCTATTGATAGAAGTATTTACTCCAAATACATTTTTTTTATTATAAGGTGGCAAGTGGAGTAAGTGGCCAACTGTCGCCGAAATAGCTAAGAGAACTCTGCTTATCTGCGAAAGCAGATGCGTTGCTTATCTTTAGTCTACGCAGGAAGGAAAGCAGAAAAAAGATATTCCCCCTTACTATAGAAAAAGATAGATTGTAAAATTCTTTTTCAAGTGTTGCGATACACACTAGCTATTATAAAAGTAGAGGTTTTAAATAAATAAAATAAAATAAAACAATTAAAAATATAATTAAATTAAATAAAATGCGTTAAGTGTTTTCCTATTTTTTTTCAAAGTTGTCGGCATTTTTTAATTTATTTATCTATCTAAATATCTGTTGCCGAGTGTACATGCAACTAATATACTGGAAGCAACAATTTCATTCATTAAAATACGTGACTGAAAATGCATTACGAATGAGAAATGACATTTTAGATGTGAACTATGCGAAATGAATATTCCAAAACAAGGAATCTTGATTTATTAGCATAAAGGAAGGTAATTTTTGAGCCTATTGGTGGATGCAATTAATTTATACATTGCTGTTAACCTCAAAATGATTGATTAGTATAGATTAACTCTTAGCTTATTCCCATAAAAAACCTTTAAATTGTACTATAACAGTAATCTAGATATTATAAGAAAACATGTTTTTGTACTTCACTCTTCATCGGTAGATTTAAAAAAAAAACTCTCTTTAGTATAATCTTTTTTTTTCTAGTTGCTAATAATAACCTACTAAGTCGGTGAATCGAAAAAAACTCGTTTATAAAGTTTAAAAAGTTAATATTTCGAAGAAATTAAAAATATGTTAATATCTCATTCTTGTAAACGATTCGGTAAATAGACGGAGTAAATAGACACGGTTGGTGAAAAAAATCTTTATAAGCAACAGAAAAATCGATTATGTCTCTCTTAAATGAAAAAGATACATTTCGCCGACATTTATTTGAGGCTTTAATTGTCGGGATTCTAAACCCTTGCGCAAGATGTCTTTCAAAATTTTCAATTAATTACAGGTTTCTTTTCCAATTTATAAGATCCTTTTTAATTATATTAAAAAGATTAAAAGCAATGACATTATACACTAGTTTTTGAACGCGACTTCGTCCGCGAAGAATTATATTTTAAAAGTTGAATGTAGTATTTAGAAATGTTAGGAAAAAATATAAATATATAACTAATATTAGTGTAAAAACTTAGTTCAAAGATCTGTAGATAAAGTGCTTTTTCACTTTGATTTATCATATCTGAGTCTTGAAATCCCTTAGGATAGACTTACTCGAATATTGTACGAAATAATAAATACTTAGATCCATTCTTTGTGGAAAATTAACTTGTAAACCAGACTATATTAAGAAAAAAATTGACTGAATGCCTTGATTACATTTTTTGTTTCAGTTATTTAAATCAAGAATTTTTATATTTTATTACGTCAAAAACATTCTTATTACACTTTTATCTATAACTAAATTAATTTATTCTGAAGCTTTATCGATTGCAGATATTTTAGTAATTCAGTTTACTGTGTATTTGGAAAACATTGTATAAGAAAGCAATGTCTTCACGGATACATTCGACAAGTAAAGGTAAATCCGATGACGTAAGGTGTGGCTTTCATGGCGCTAAAATAACTTGTCCCGAGATGACCTACTTTCCCGTTCTTCCCCTATTTATACCGACAGCTAATAAAAAGTCGATTTACAAAGAATTCTATTTCGAGACATTGAATGTTATATTTTTAAGGAAATCTTCCTCGTGTCAAGTCAATAATACCGTGATTACAACCCACTGTTATGATGTCACAATATTCGAAAACATCACTTAACATATGTATAAATTAAATTGAAATATATGGGCAATATCAGTAAAAAACTTAGTTAATATAGTCACGGAAATCTGCCGTATTTCACTTCAGGAACTATTGCCTTGTTCATTGCATCGACATAAAAGCAAACGAAGGGATAATAATAAAAAGAAACTAGCTGTGAATCATTAACCGATTTTCGTACAGATATATAGGCTGCGTTGTATTGATTTTTCCACGCGGTGACATGACACAAAGGTTGACATCCAAAATATTAATCAGCGGCAGTCAGTTGACTCACGTGTGTAACTAAACAGAGTCCATAAATTTTTGAGGTAAAAGAAGCTTTAAGACAAAGAAACTAAAACCTTACTAAGACCTGTCCTAACTTAAATTTAAGTAGCTCGTTCCTTAAATTGTCCCATTTGTTATTTTCACTATGGATGATAAAGTTTTGTTAAAAGTAGGCGTAGAATTTATGATTGGAAACTTCACTTTGAGAATCTCATTAAAACTTCACAGTACCAGTCAGTGTTTCTTCAGTGAAGAAAATAGTATATAAATTACGTCATTTTCCTCATTTCATAGTCTGACAAATTTATCTGACCCGGTGTGAAGCGAGCACTCGAACCTCGATTAATTCTTTCGGTAAATGTCTAGAAAATAAAATAAGACAAAAAATTACAAGACAGCTACAGTAAGACTCTTGTGATATTTTTAATTATTGACAGGGGGCGCTACTGTGTATATTGTAACTTGTGCAAATCATTAATTTGTGCAAAAAACCACTAGTGCCCGGGTCAAATAAATTTGTCGTTCTATAAATATACCTCTATTTACCGAAAGACATGACTCACAGACTAAGTTTTACAGATTTTACGTTGCAATTTTGTTATTAAACTCTACGCTTATTTGTGTCCATTTAAGTTCCAATGAAAGTTCATAATTACTCGTAGCAATTTGCTACATAGTATGACTTTCGATATCTTTACTATATAAAAGTCTAGTTATTCCTGCGCTTCGTATGTACATATAACGTAGCTTTCTAAAGGAGAAAGAATTTTTGAAATCGGCCCAATAGTTTTTGAGTTACTTCAATACATACAAAAATACAAAATATAGAAATATATAATAAATCTTTCCTCTTTATAATAATAGTATAGAAAAGTGTTTGTCAATCACGAAAATTATTCAATGTACCGATATGAAACCCGCTGCAGACGTTAAGTTCTGACAGATTTAACTTAACAGTCGAATTGTTCAGATTATTTACTTAAGATTAAGGTTAGGTTATAAAAGTAAAATGAACCTGTAATAAATCTCCAGAAGACATTGTAAAGGTACACAAGGGCAAAGGCTGTGCTTCGATTCATTAATCATTCATAATTTCATTTTAATCAATCACTTTACACTCGAGGCGCTACGAGCTCTGCTGGCGTCAATATTTTTTGTCCTTCATACAAAATAAAAACGCACATGTCATTTTGCTCGTAACATGACCAGAGAATCCGTGATGTGTTTTCACAGTATTGAAACATGTACAAAATCTTCAATTCTTTCAAACTCTTTGACAAAACAGCGATCATGAGTATAGTTTTTACAGTAATTTATGGCAGTGGAAACTCAAACTCTATATTGATCCGCGAGTCATAATAGCATTAAGTCAGCAGGGAGGTAGAGTGGGATGCAGTTCCGACTAGAGAATCGAAAATGTAAAATAGACATAAAGCTTCGAGTAAGACCTTAATGGTAGCTTATGGTACAATTGAGAGGTTAGCTCATTTTAATGTCTTGATTAATATTTTGCATCTTAATCACAATGGATGCGATGTTCAAATACGTAATAAACCCAGCTACAAAAGACTGGTATGAATCTTTAACACTTTACCACTAACATATATTCACGACTACCGAGCTACCCACTCCCAATCACTTTAGCCTACATCATCAAATTCACCGAGTTTTCGTGTCGTCCCTTCCGGACCTAGTGAAGTGACAGCCGCATTATGGAATACTTTTCCCTCAGAGGTATTTACAAACAGTTACAACTTAGAGGCCTTCAAGAAAAGCGTACTCCTCCCTTAAAGGCCGGCAGCGCATCTACAGTTCCCTTGGCGTTGGGGATGTTCATGGGCGTCGGATCAATTAATATTAAGCGTTTGCCCCCTTTTCTTTTAAAAAAGTGGAAGGTGGTCTCGTTAATAACAATTCTAGATGCATTCATGCTGAGAATATCAAAACAATTTAAAACCCTGAAACCTCATATTATTTTACCAACATAAAATTCGTAATTAAACTCGGTTATGCATTAGTCAGATTAAGGTCGGCACTGACACGTTAACTTTGTGTAGGCAGCATTGGATGTGACAACGCGGAATGCACAATATTGTACCAAGCTTTACCTGACGCAATGAATATATAATAAATTCGTTCTGTCTTGCATCTGTTTATTCATGATTATTAAAAGTAAATTTAAATAGAATAAAATCTCACTATTCTTGGGGCTTACGTTCCGAAAATTTGTATTAAACTGTGGGAATAAGTTCGAAAATATTTAAAAAAGGAAATTTTAGTTTATATAGATATTATGTTAGAAAAAGAAATAATCTGATACATTTTAACTTAAAATCATAAACCAATTTGACACAATGAATTATCGTCACAAACTAAATGTAAATATAATACAATAGATGGGACATTTTGATCAAATCCTTTATGCGTAGTTACACAAATCTTTGAATTTCAAATCAGTAAAGTAAAATTGTTAGAGAATGGCACTCTATTACGGGGGTAGAGTCAAAGGAATTAATTAAACATACAGCCCTTTGTTAATTGTCTGAGTCGGAGAGGATTATGCTTATATTCTTGAACAATTCGTTTAGAGACTATTGTATAAAATTATTGATACAATTTTAACTAATTAAAATTATATAAAATACAGTACTTGGAATAGGAAAAAAAATTTAGGTATTTCAAAATCAACATTCGGAATAGTTACAGTAACCATACTATGTACCAGACTGAATAACTGGAGGACAAGCAAAATCTTACCTAAAACTAATTAAAAATTCACATATTCAAATCTGGTAAAATGATTAACACTTTGAATAGCATCGAAGGTGTTACTTTTATATCCTCGTAGTAAAATATATCCGATTTAAGAACATACTTTCGCGGATCAAATTTTATTGGACGTTCTATACACAATATGAAACAAAGTTTACATAGATTTCCAAGCGGGACACCATGTAGATACGAAGGCATAAACCGCTGGTCTCTCAGGCAGACAATAACCAAGACTTTCCAGTAGAGAAGGTGTTTTAGTCACAGATATATGGAAGTCGTTGAAATTTATCACTCCGTCCAAATCGGCATCCATACGTTTCAACATTATATCCACAAGTTCCTGCAAATAGAGGAAACATATTAATTCCACTATGTACAGGTTGAATACGGCTTTCCTTCAACATTTCAGTTTTCAGTAGTGCCATCTGTTGTCTCATGAGAAAATAGGAATGAGTTTACGTTTATTTTGTGTTACGACTGACTTTAGATGTTTCTCTCGTCGCACAGATGGCGCTCATAAGCTGACTGAAATTTTACAAGGCCAGTGTACAAGACAGAGGGAGAGCTACCGACCGTTGTCTCTATCGCACAAAAATTGATAAAGCCGTTACACAGTCGGAACAGAGAAACATATAACCATCCCTCTCATATACTTTAAATATAACAGAGATGGAGTTATGACGGTCAAGTGCATAGGTGATGCGTTTGGTATTGATATAATACGAAGTTACCTTGACCGCTTCCTCTACATCGTCATCTCTCGAAGCTTTCGCTAAGCTTTTTTTCATCAATTGATACATCGTTTCCCGTCGCAAATAACCCTCTCCTAGTAAATCATAGCACTAAAAACATTAAAGAGATTAAAAATTTTCATATGATTAGGGTCAAGAGTGAATATACTTGGACCTCGCCAAACTAAATTCAATTATCTGTACCTCTGGTTACGGGAGTCAGTTAAGTTTTTGTTTGCAATAAACAAATCTAAAAGCTAAATTAAAGAGTTTGTCGAATATAAACTTACAGTGAAGGCATAAGTAATTCTCTCTTCCAAACTGCCGCGAAGATAAAGTGACATTGCTTTGCCAAACGTTGCCATCGTCACGTAAGGCGAGGTGCCGCGATCCAACGCCACCATAACTCTCTCCATCATATACGAATCTGTCATACCAAGACCGGTGTGTAGAACGTCCCTAAAATGAGCTCTAAAAATATCTAGCTTTAAATACACATAAAACTAAACTTAGTCAGACCTTATTAGTAAATGTGATAGACTTTTTCATTTACATACTGATCTAATTTGTATAAATTAGTAAAAATTAGATCAGTATGTAATATGAAAAATCAGTATTTCACTTATGTATAAAGAATAAACCTTGATATAAGGTCCGATGCCGCAGGCTTATCGTCCCTCTTTTGTATTTTAAAAAATATAACCATGATATCTGTAACATTAAATTTTCATTATCATCATCATATCTCACAGAGTTGCTCGGAGCCTACCTTAGTGGCTTAAGGTCATAGTCAACCAATTAAAAAAATACTTTAAAATTATGAACTCACTTTCTAGCTCGTCGAATGTAAAATGTGTACTCTTTTGAATTTCAGCCCATAAACCGCCGTGTTTCTTTCTGAAACGAATCTCCTCCATGGGATCTAGAGATGCATCTAAGGACGCCGACATTTTGTTATTTTCTTTGATATAACTATTCCGATAAGTTTTATGTAAATATACTAATAAATAGTCAGAATGTAAACAAAATTTTGAAGCTTCAATGTCGATGTCATTTTTGGTTTTGAATCAATATGACTTTCGTTGTCATAAATAACAGGGCGATTTTTTTGGATTTTTGACATCTAACAATTTTAGCTTTATAGATAGAAATATCGAGTATAATTGAATTTTTTTTTGTTATTTAGTAAATGGAAAGCGTTTCAAACAAGATACTATTCCTGAAAAAAAGTCAATCATACTTAATATTATAAATGCGAAAGTTTAGATGGATGGATGTTAGAGTTTGTAGCCTAAACGGCTTAACGGATCTCGATGAAATTTGGCATAGATGTAGAGGATAGTCTGGAAGAACACATAGGCTACTTGCATTTGTTTTTTTTATTTCCGCGCGGACGGAGTCGCGAGCGAAAGCTAGTAGAAAACAAAGTAAAGATAAGATTTGTATAACACAAGTAAATAAGTCAATTATTATCTTGTTTCTTTAGAATCCTTGTTACCATTCAGGATAATATCGGCCGCAAAATTGCCGACTAGCTAATTTACCGAGAACCAAATATGATCGTAACGATATCTCACAATAATGTCTCGTCACGTTGTACATAGAATATTCAATAACATCCAAAAATATTTTATGAATAGGTCTTAATCAACCTTCACGTTTTATGAGGGATTACCAATTACTTTTATCGTCTTTCTTACCTTTATAAAAACATCTATTTACAGATAGACCTGTTTTTCTTATGTTGGAAAATTTATTTGGTGAAAACTAAGATAACTGAAAACTACTGTTCTGTATTATACTATATAATATTTAAATTATTACATTCTGTTCTATTTTCTGTATTAGATTCTGTTAATAAAATGTGTGAAAGTTTGAAAAAGCTCTTCTGCGACTTCTCACAGGTTAGGTAGATTTAAGACACATATTTGCTAATAGATGGCAGGACTAGTATCGTTTGATGTATTTGGTCACATTTTATAACATTAATATTTTTTGAGCCTTGCGGTGACAAAGTACAATAAGGTTACTAAAATAGTCTCTTGATGTATTAGTAAGCGAGAACTAAGATAGAGAATTGATTAATTGACCTTTAAAAGGAAAATTTTTCATATAAAAATAATATTGACCGTAATGGTATGGTAACTTTTCCAGTATTGTGCGAAGGTAAAATTTATGGTTTTACATACTTTTATTCTGTTTAAAAAATTAGTCTATTTATAAACGGTTTAATATTCTTCATCTATAAATACACAATTAACATCTTAGTGCGTCATTCACGTGTTAACTTCTCAACGTATTAGACTAAAACAACTGAGGTGAAAGCGCATGGCGCGAACTGAATTCCTTTAATATTTCCCTTTATAGGAATAAGAATGCAAATGATCTTGAACACTATCGTTTGCAGGTTGTCTTATGTTTTAGTAATTCCACTGCCGAATATATAAGTAACTAGCGGTTGCTCGCGACTTAGCCCGCGTGGAATTTAAAAAATAATAAAAAATATAGCCTATGTTACTCACAGATAAATTACCTTTCTAATGGTGAAAGAATTTTTGAAATCTGCCCCGTAGTTTTTACGTCAATCGAATACATACAAAATACGAAAATATAAATCTCTCCTCTTTATAATATTAAGAGACGGCAATATATTTTCGCAGTGTTATTAAAAAAAAAATTCACAGCGTGCAAAATTCGAAACGACCCAATACAATGCCATTATATTGAGAATTGAAAAGATGAATTCATCCGACACTTGTTGCGCTCAGATTATTCTTTACATCACTATTGAATAAATCTAGACTTTAATATTATATCTAGCAATTTCAAACGCAAAGTACTTTCCAAAATTTAATTTCGGACCGTAATATCATTTAATAATTTATGAAAAATTTAAATTTAATAAACCACTTTGCGCTGTACCAAATCCAGAGTCAAAGATAGAGTTAAGTGCTAAACTGATACGTAATCGGCTGAGAAGGAGAGATATTATAGGGGGCCTTCAAAAGGAGAGTGACCAGCTACCTATTAAGCTAGCGCGTAACATCTTTCGACTGCATCGTCACTTCCTTCAGGTGGGATCGTGGTCAAGGGCTAGCTTAACAAATATTAAAAAAAAGATATAAAAAAAATATAATTTCGTACTTCACTAAATATACCCTAAAGATTCCTTACTCATGCCTACGATTATAGCTTTATGAATGTAAAATTGCTTAGACTGGTTATTACAAAAAATAAAACGAAATAAATTCTCACATTTATTAAAATCGACTATACAAACAATTTTTTATAGTTTAAGGTGGCTAACGAGCAATGGTCACCATAATTCGCCAAAATAGCGAAGCGACCACTGTAATATAGACATCCGCTTTGGAAAATGCGTTACCAACCTTAAAAAAGCGAGGAGCAAGCAGAGGAAATTACGCACAAAAAGAGGATATATTCCTGTTGTCAACCCTGAAATTTTTTTATTATAATTTAAATTTAAATATTTGTATGTACGTATTAATTTTTATGATCCTCATTCACGTTATACTACGGTGTAGTTAGTTTATCTAAAAAGATGTTAAAACACATAAGTAATAATTATAAAAACAAGAGATAATCGCAACATTTTTCCGGAGGAAATCAAAGCAAATTAACTGAACGAAGCCACAATTTTCCAAACGTAACCTTGGCAGCTAAAGCAGATTCAAGTGCACAGGGTTCGCGCCAGTTTACGGGCACCAATAGATGGCGTCTCATATAGAAGTGTTTTCATTCTCGGTCATTCGTTATTTATATTAATATTGTATGTATATTAAACTAACTAAATAAATTAACCTTTATTTTAAAATAAAAATCATATTATATATTGATTTTATCAATAATTAAAATACGGGTGTGGGATTATAAATTACAAAAGTAATTTTAAATTTCAATATACTAATTCGCGCATAATAAAATCTATACAATAATGCGTCGAGTAGGAAGGTAAGGGGGGGTGTAAAACGTCGATGGCTGAATCAAGGGAAGAGAATACTGAGTGGGCGGTCTCCCGGAGTCAGTTCAACTTGTAGGCTAGCCCTAGTAAATAGTTTCATTCGGAACGACGTGCGTTCAACACCTGCATTCAGTGCTCTCGAGTGAGCTCTCGGAAAAAATAAATTATTTTTCGCGTATTGTTCTGATTAATTTGTGAACAGTTTAAATCAGTTTATAATCGATTTCTTAAGTGAATTAGTGCAGTTTCTTGAAGTTTTACCGTCTTCGAGAGCCTCTTTTTTCGGTAAGTATAGAATCTAAGTTGTGAAAAGTTTCGTTTTAATAAATTGTAATGTTAAGATTAGTTAATAAAATTATGGTTACTTTTAAATACTAAAATCAAAACCCGAACATGTTTTAATGATTAAATTGACTTTTTAAGGAAATAATGTGTTTAAATTATAAACTGAAGACTTATGACAAATTACTAATAAAATAATGTTTAAAGCCTTTTTTTATGATTTATTAGTGCTTTAAAGATATTAATGAATACTTTTTATCAGAACTTAAACCAAAAAAATACTTATCTTTTGTATTAACAAACTTTCTTTCAAAATTTAGCGAACGCAAGAGCTACTAAGTTATTAAATAATTTACTTTGTGAATATGAACATAATTTATTAAAGATTTATTTAATTCAACCAAAAATATTATTGATTACTGTAATGTTACTTTATGGGTCTTGTTTAGTGACAAATATAATAAAATCACGTGTTTTAGTATTGTGTTTAGCTATTTTAAATTGCAAAGAAAGATATATTACTTTTAAGAAAAAAACAAACATAATTTCTTCCTGTTAAATATCCATCGGAACTGTAATGTAACGATTTGTTAAGTGTTTTACCAATTTTTGGTAACGATTTCCTTTTAAAATTCTTCTTCTCCGAGTGCCATCTCCTATCTGAGGTTGGCAACCATTATGGCAACCTGAACCTTCGACACTGCTGCTCTAAATAAGGAACGTGTGCTTTTATTATACCACTGGCGCAGATTTTTAAGCCAAGATGTACGTTTTTTTCCTAGATTCCTTTTTCCTTGTATTTTCCCCTGTATAATCAACTGTAATAAATTATATTTTTTGCCTCCCATTATATGGCCAAGGTACTCTAACTTTCTTTTTTTATTGTATTTAATATTTCACGTTCTTTCCCCTTTAAAATTATTGAATCTCAATACACGATTTTCGGGTTGTCACCAGTTTTCTATGTCTTGCCTTGTTTTATAACCAATGTTATAAAATTAATTTAAACGCTACGACCTATATATACTTATTAGAAAGCTTTTAATCTCTTAATAGATATGCTACAAACCGGAGAAGCTCAAAACAAAGCTTTAACAAGTGAATCTTAAATACGCGTTAACTTTTTATAAAACAATTGACAGTGTTAATTAAATATCAACGCTTAAAGAGACTTAAGAGAGTGTCTGTCTCGGCTCCGTCGGTACTTTCTTCAAACAACCTGTTGCATTGAAACGAGAAGTTAAGGTTATCGTACATTCGTTTATTCCAGAGGCACTACCGACGTAGCGACTACACGGCCGACACGTATATATATATATAATATCAACTGATTTCCAATTAATATGTTGTCTCTGGCATTTCGTAAATCAATTCAACTTTTTTGGCATCAGATGACGAACGTTTTGTGATTTCGTCGCCAATCGTCGATGTCACGTTAGTCGTTTAGCGACTAAAATAATATGTCGCATTGTGTACGAAGGAAGGAAAGATAGAACAGTAACCGCCTCGCCGACGAGTAACTAATTGCCTGCCATCGACCCGTACAAGCAAGAATGACGTTTCGTTTTGCTTTTTAACTAATTTATTATTTATATCTTTACTCCGTTCGCTGATTGTTTGGGATAAAGATCTAGGCGGAGCGTTGCATGGAAGAGAAGATAACAGAAGCGCGTTATCCTTTATTTTAAAATGATGTTTACTTTAATTAGATAAAATAATTTGGATTAAATGCAGTTCCAGTCCTACTAGTTAGATTGGTTAACAAACTTTATGATCAAAATATATAAATGTTAGTTTTGTTAAAGTTGTTTTGTATACGGTAGATGGAGGTATATTTTAAGCGCTTTATTAAATAGAATAATAACATACACGCGGCGGTCACATACAATTGAAAATTTTCCGGGTGCGACCTGTCTCATTGCAACGGACATGTTACATGCTTACTAACTATTAATCTTGTATCCTCCTATTCGTCGGGAAAAACGGAAAACAATGGCTATTATTTTTATAAAGCATTTTAACCGCTTATAATATTTATAAATATTTTAACCTTGAATTATCTCGCTCTTTATTTTTAATCTATTATTAGTTGTTGTATTTTTATAGAAACCCTGGATTAAAGTTAAGCGGAAGTAGGATCTTATTATCTTTGAGGATTATGCTTAGATACGGTTCTAGGTACTGAAGCTCGGAATATAAAATTGGCGCTAAATAGTCTAGCGTCTCTACTGAGAAATATATATACATAAAGCCAATACAGGGTCAACATTTTTTAGAGAACAAATGAGCATGCCTCCATGTTCATTTGTTCCTCGTGCCTTTTTCTATGAGATCGAATTAAAGTACTATAGCGATATTGGACATTAAATCCGTGGCGGGGTATAAAAAAAAATAATATAAGTGGAAATGAAGTTCTTTCTTTAACACCTTCTAGATTATATTATTAGGATTGCTTAAAAGTCTACGTCTATCGCTAACAGGAGTATAAAGAACTTTAGGTACCTTAGATAAACGTAGCGACTTACATGCATTGAAAATAGCTAGGATTTCCATCAACGTCCTCCGCGGTACTCGACAGCCAAAGCATCTTGAAGATAGCATTTGTTGCTAGAGACAGCGCTGCTGGCTTGTTCACTACTTGAACCTTCTACTGTCAATTGCATCTGACAGCGCTTTCGACTCTGATATGAAGATTCTCATAGAACATCATATCATGAGGAAAACGGTACCAAAATAAGTTCTATATTTGCGCCATGATAGTTTTAAATCAGTACCACCTGTAACCGGTGTATGAAAATACGGTTTTTTGATCCAGTGCCGGAAACAAAGTCATGCCGCCGTCACTTCCAAGCGCGATTAGGTTCAGCTAACGGCGTTTTGCGGAGCGGTACCGGAACTACGATGCCTAATTATTATTGAAAATACTTTAATATACCAATCATATTTATAATATAATAATAATAAACTTTATTTTGAGCTTCACTACTTTTTTTTGCTTATTTATTTATTTAGTGCTTAGTTTTAAAATAAAAGAAATAGCGTCAGCGGACTTAACGCGGTGTTCAAATTGTTACTTGATAGTTTTATTATCAGTCCGTCGTAGCATCTGGGCGAATAATTAAATTAAGCAACCGCTTCAAAGAAAACTATGGGATTTAATCAATTCTAAATGTTTAGCAATATCCGTTGTCTGCCAATTTATCAAGCTTGTAAAGCAAGTAGAAACTTGTTGCTTTAGAAAATAAAAGGAAAAATTATAGTGTTTGGTAATTAGGCTCGCCAGAAATTGTGGCGTATAAAGAAATATAATATGTTGTATTGAATGGTTTTGTACAGAATAGCATATATGTAATCATTAACATAATATATAAACTCAAAAATTTACTTAATGAGCATAAAGTAATTAGCAACATTACGGGAAGAAGTTGAATTTTAAAGTTAACATTATAATATTGATTTTAATATAAAATAGAAATAAATTAATAAATAAATTTAAATATTATGGCGCAAAAAATTTCACGAATACCGAAGCTCACTTTATCATTTGATTAAAATTATCGACGACGGGAACGTCCTTTCACGTTTCCGTCGGAAAGTTTGATGCGACGCGAAGTTACATACTTACTTACAAAGTTTTTTCTTCTCAATCTTTGCTGTAAGTGAAACTTGTCTACGTTTAATTCTAGGAATAGTAGATTTTCAAAAGAGTTGTTACAGCGTTTGCGATAGTCTACAAGTACTAGAATTCAAAAGACAGCTTATCATAAGAAGTTAATATAATTGGATTGTTTAAATGATACAAAAACAAATAAAAAACACATTGCGCGAAACAATACTCGTATATTTGATTTGCAGATAACTAAATTTTTTTTTTTTAGTTATGGTTGTCTTTCCGCAAGACACATTTATTCCGGGTATTTTCGAAACAGCAATGGTGGTTTGATGGGACTTCCACTGATGGATAGCTGACGTGTTGTATAAGGCTGTTATTTACTTATTTATAATTCCGCTAACAAATTCGCCGACGACCGCTATGTTCGGAGCTGTAGGACCGATTTTGACGGGAATTTGACTCGATTTCGGCAGGTGGTAGCTGATGAACGCGGAAATATTATGGACGATCTTTTTTTAAAAAAAACCATCTGCACTGATAAAATCCATGGCGAGTGCTATTCACGGCTCGATCCATTTTTGCAGTAAGTTTGCTGTTGCAACCGGGAATATTACGAACGCGGTTTGTTTTTTAAATACTGCCCTGTTAATCACGGGCGACTGCTATTTTCGGAACGGCTCGATCGATTTTTAAGGGAAGGTTGTTATTGCACGCGGGAATATAATGGGCGATCCTTTTGTTTATCAAATAGTGCGCCAATGAAATCACGGGCGACTGCAATTTCGAACCGGCTCGATCGATTTTTGCGGGAAGGTTGCTGTTGCTCCTGGGAATATTATGGACGAACTTTTTGTTTATCAAATAGTGCGCTAATGAAATCACGGGCGACTGTAATTTCGAAACGGCTCGATAGATTTTTACGGGAACGTGTTGTTGCACGCGGGAATATTATAGAAGATAAAAGTTCTTCGAATCCTGCGCTGAACAAGTCACGGGTCACCACTAATATTACTAAATCTTATATCCTAACTAAACCAGGAGTTAAGAGTAATATAACTAAAAGATCATAGACCGTGTAGAACGCAACGCTCAAAATGTAGACTTTGTAGTGACCGTAGACCGCGTAGCGGCCGCAAGCAGCGTCGAGCTTTTAGTGCGCGTAGTATTATGTAGCATGAGCGTAGCAGCTACGAACCTCGTAGCGCTCGTAGATCTCGCACTGTCTTAAAGTGCGTGAGTCTGGTAGGAACATGGAGGTAATAAGTACTACGTACAACAGGAGTGGGTTCTATCTGTACATCTTGCAGTTAAAATAAAGAAAATAAAACCTTATGCTAAGGGCGTAAGAGTCTTATTGCACGCAAAATGAAATTGAATCCGAGTGAGAGGGCTACAAGTGTCCCATATTTTCCTTTCTAACAGTGACCTAGAGCTACGTGTACAACCTTAGTAAGGCAATAATTTTGAGATTTTCTTTTGTTTGTTTGAACAATTTGACAACACCGCATGACATCACCGAATCGAACTTCAATGGCGGCGTTTTTGAAATCCGTGCTATTTCTAAAATGTCCTTGTTAAAATGGGGAGAACTTGTGTCGTGGAGGCTTGCGGAAGCGAGTATTATCCTGATTGTGGTTTATCTTTTCATAGTTTCAAAACTATTAGTTTTAAACATAATTTGTTAGTGAAGAATTACGGTGACCATGCATGACTATCCAATCCTAGTTCAAGAACAAATAAATTAAATACCTATGCATTTTTATTCCTTTTTCTATTAAAATAACTTTGTTTTAATTTCAGATTTCCTAGAGATCCTAATATTAGGGAAATATGGATAAATGTTATACCCCTGAGATCTACCCAAAAACTGACGAATGCATCAGTTGTATGTTGCAAACATTTCAAAGCTCAAGATTTTGTTGTTTGTCTATGCCGACCAGTATTAAAACGTGATGCAGTACGCTTTGTTTGTTTTGCTAGTTAATAATTTTGAACGATTTTAAATCCGTTGGTTTGCGTCACCAAAGTAGAAAATGATCTGCTGACGTCAGGTCACGAATATTTTTTTATAATTATTGTCCTAAAATCATATTTCAATATGGTCACCATGGCCAGAAAGGGGAAAAATGATACAGTTATTGAGGTCTCGCTCGGCTTCAATTTTTTGACAAGAGTTCTACCCTTTTCTAGTAGTACATCCATGGGTAGGAATCGTAGTGTTCGTAGAGCGCGTATCTGAAACAGAATCAAGTATCCGTAGAGCGTGAAATAGCGACAACGAGATATCACGTTTGTTGCTTTTACAAAATATACCAAAAGAATAAAATATATTATAATCATTTGTTTAACAGGGTGACATTTAACGGAAGAATTAAAAGCTTTGTGAAGGTAGAAAACTCAATAGCTATGGCTTAAACTTGAAGTACGTTTAGCGATTATTGTCTCAAAGTATTTTTTTTTTTGTAAATTAAATTAAATCTAGATTCATTATAAAATCATCGTGGTCTCTATCTTCACATTTGGTATTATATTCAATAAAAAGTATTCAATAATACAATACGTTGACGGACATTTTTTTTACAGTTGCAGCATATTTAATTTAATAGCTATCGCTTAAACATAAAGTAGTTACGTTTTGCGATTATTGTCTTAAAGTATTTTTTTTTGTAATAAAAATAAAATCCAGATTCATCATAAAATCATCGTGGTGTCTATCTTCACATTTGGTATTGTATTCAATAAAATGTATTCAATATTACAATACACTGACAGACATTTCTTTTACAGTTGCAGCATATTTAATTCCAGGAAGTTTTAGAAATACTCAAGATGCCTTCTTACACTGTAAGTAATATGATTATTTAATTTAACAATGCCCACAACTATAACTGTTTTTTTTTACTTTTATAAAACTTAATTTAGCATATTTTAGTAGAATGATATGAAAAAAAAACCGTAATTTTGCAGTACTGTATATTTTACATGGAGGTTTTTCAGTATATACTTTTTTATGAAATATATACATATAATAAAATTGGAGTGTCTGTTTGTAATATCAAAGGAAAAATACCATCCATCCAAGTTTTCGGAACGATGATGTATTTGCGTTGCTGATAACGAAAATCGCATTCAAATAATTTTTGTCTGTCTGTCTGTCTGTCTGTCCGCAAGTCGCGTTTATTCCGGGTAATCTCCGAAACGGCTGGGCCGATTTCGACCGGATTTTCACTGGAGGGTAGCTGACATAGACGGGCATATTATAGGCTACATTTTTTTAATTCCGCGCTGTCAAAATGGCGACCGGACTGGTATCTCTGGAACGGGTAGACCGATTTGGACCGAACTTTGACTGTAAGGTAGCTGGTAGAAGGTAGATGCACGCGGGAGGTGATAGATGGGTTTTTCTTTTTGAATCCGCGCTAACGAAGATAAAATAAATTAAAGTAAAATTTAATTTACAACGTTATAACAAAATTTACAACATTACATTAATTTAATTCTTATGCAGCCGTTGACATAACTTATTATACATTTACATACTTAAATGTATACTTGAGATTTATTATTTTCTTTACCAAGATATACCAATACAAAGCTTCATAATTGATTTAATTATTTGAGTACACATAATATTATGATTGAATGATGGTGGAGAGAAAGGTTAAATATAAGTTTTTGTTTACAGGGAAAAATAGTAGTGGGTAATTCCATATTAAACTTGCTATTCGGCATAACGGACGGAATACTCAATTTGACGAAGTAAGTTATTATCTCTACCCATACGCTCGCCTTACACCAAATACATTCAAAAAATATATATAGACAAGGCATACTGAACAATTTTTTTCACCGGCACTTTCTCTGAAAGGTACTATATCAGTTGTCAAGTTTAGTACGTCACGTTTCTTGCATTGATGTAGTAATACATTTTACAAAATTATAATAAGCTCCATCTTTTGTTATATAATAAACAAAACAGTGATAAATAAAATATAAACATTTCAATATTGTTTAATGACACCTATTGTCAATTAGTTGATATACAATTAATCATATTTACATGTTTTTAAGGCTATATAGATAGCGTTACTGATGATCATTTAAACAATGTCTCAAATGAAATGTCAACTATGCCTCCTCTATATATTTTTTAACCTCTTAGCTTTACACCGACAATTTTAAACAGAAGGCGTGCATTTAGCACGTCGAATGTCATGAGACAGATTAAATGTTATCTTTTAAAATGTTGTTAACGGAAAACGAACCACAGGCCGTCTACAATCAAGTGATTAACACTGAACCACGACAACATGGCTAATGCTTTTTTTTTATAAATATCATAAAGTGGCAAACGAACAAGCGGCCACCCAAATCCGCCAAAATGGCGAAGCGACCGCTGCCCATAGACATTCGCAATAGCGGATGCGTTGCCTACCCTTGATCGACGGAAGAGGAGACGCACATAAAGAGGATATTTCCCCTTCCTAAGCGTCTCCTGTACCATCAAATCCACATTCCCTTCTCATGCTTTTCTAATAAGAAAAAGGGTGGGTAGGATACGATACGATGCCGGACCTTAAAACTAAATTAAAAAATTCTCTAAATTATTAATCAACGTTTTTATCTATGAATACAAAAATATTTGAGTCTAGGTTGTAATAATTGCGATTGCCATAAAAAATTTCGTTTTTTTTTTCAGAAAAACAACGTTAAGCGTATTCGCAATTACCAAGTGCGTTTATCTTAAGTTTTTTATATATATGTTCGTATTGCATGATTATTGTTATCGTTATCGTATATGACTTGTTGAATGATTCTTAAGATCCCTACTTCGCTCTCAGTACTGCGATTGGCATGAACGCACACTATATTACGAGTATGTATTTTTTTTGTATATTAAATCTTTAAACTCATACTTTAGAACTAAATTTGATTATACCATCATGATAATATTCTATCTATACAAATAATAAAATTGGAATGTCTGTATTCAATATAAATAAAATCGTCACTTTGTCCGTGAATCCATAAAATACATATTGGGCTATATTTTATCGAACTAGCAGAGAAGTGAGGTTACACCAGAAGGTTTCCTTACATTTTAAAATTACATCAAGAAAAATCGCTTCACAGTTATAACTATCCTTGAAACAAAACCTTTTTCAATATGATTTATTTTTTACAACTTTGCTATCGTTATTTATTATTTTCTGTTGGTATTACGAGAAATTACTTGTTTCTATACATTTTTTAAGATTATAAAATATATTGTCTAAAGTATGAGTGTCCCTAAATGGGTATCGGTAAGTACATAATTATGTGCTAGGAACAATAGTTCTGTGTGTGTTCTTTCTTTTAATGTACTATGAGCATTGAAGGCTGTGTAGATAAAATGTGTAGATAAATATATAACTCAACAATATTAAAAGTCTTATAATAGATCTAAAAAACGTTACAAAAAAATTCTTAAGCAAAGTCTTATAAAGTTAATAACACTTTGATACCGAGATAACCGTACAATTTCATTGGCGTGATACTCCTAATATTACAAACTGTAGTCTCAGCTTTGTGATGTGATGACAGGTCATGATAATGACTATTGTTTAACTGAAGATAATCAACGTCAAGAACGTTAAATGATCAACAAATTGATTCAGTGTATGATTTCCGTCTCAAATTTTGGACTTCTACTGTTAAAAAAGTAAACTAGAGTACAAAAATGACTTATGAACATCTACCGGCCGATAGTGACATCATTTAATAATGAGATTAGGCTTAGGAAAGCTTTTTAATCTCGTTGAAAAATAGAACAATGACGAAATGCAAATGACGAAATTTAAAAATATTATCTCTGCGAGTAAACTAGACATTCATTATAAATAAAGTTATGTACATTAAATATATATTTCTAAGTTTAGACAAAAGTAATTCAGTCCAAATTACTTTTGTCTAAAGTGTTCAGACCGATTTCAATTTCATCAAATTAACAATAGGTCGACACATCTATAGAGCTTTCCTGCTTCTTTATTTAATAGCATTGATGTTTTTCTGTGTTTGTCTTGTAAACTGTCAACCGAGCTTAGCCTTCATTCGCACTGACGCTTTTGTAACGATCGCATTTGGCACTTTTTAAAACCAATCTTGTTCCGTTGTCGCATTAAAGCTCTGCGGAACGATCAGATACATGGAAATTCATTCGTTCTATTACAAGGCTTAGGGTTAAACGCGTGTTATAAAACGGCCAGTGCGAACAGGGATTTCGTGTTTTATTCTTGGTTAGTTTTCATGTACTAGTTTGGATCCTGGTTCGCTTCCGAGTCAGTGCTAGAGGTATCAATATCCTTTTATGGTCAACAGTACGCTGGCGCGGACGAAGCGGGTGTTGTCCACCCAATTTGCAGTGGCAACTGCCTTACACTCTCTGCTGTCTATTATCTGGGTCTTCGCAAAACCAACCGAGGAAGTAGAATCTATTTATTCTGCGTCCTTGATTGCGAATAATACGTTCTGTGACATCTCGCAGGTAAGGGGTATTTTTATTCATTACTAGTTATTATTACGTGTTATGCGACGAGGCGATGGCGACATAAACCAGAAAGTGTTAAGAATGAATGTGGATGGCTACAAAGGAAGAGGAAGACAGAAGAAAGTATGGATGGATTGTGTGAAAGAGGATATGTTTAAGAAAGGAGTCGATTCAGATATGACGGCTGATAGAGATGTATGGAAGAGCAGCATATACTGTGCCGACCCTCCATAAGGGATAAGGGCAAGTTGATGATGACTAGTTATTGCCCGCGACTTTATAATCATGAAAGTAAAACTACCTAAGCATATAATTTATTACTGACTTTCCGCAAGATTGCGTATGTTCTGGGTAATCGCCGAAACGGCTGCACCGGTTCTGAAGGACTTTTTACTGGAAGGTAGCTGATGTGTATAGGAACGGGAGCTAATGCTATTATTATTATATAATTATAATGCTATAATTTTTATTAATTCTTTGCCGACGAGGTCGCGGGAAAACGCTAATATTTCATTAAAAATGGATAGCGCTTTAGAAACGAACAGAGGACAAACTATATAAATTTATTTTATTTATAAAAAGAAAGATAAATTCAACATTTTAGATATAATTACAATACGAGGAATCGATGTATGAAAAATTCTAAAAGATAGAAAAGAGTGGCTATAGAGCTTACGAACATCAAATAGCTTAACAATTTTAATAGTCGTGCATATGATTACCCAATTGCTTTTTGTCAATAGAACTATGGCTGCTTTAGCGTACGGACGGCGAAGGAATATTTCTTGTACCTGATGAACCATTGGCTTTTCTGTGAAGTGTTAAGGCTATTTATAACGACCAACGACGTAAGTAATTGTTAATATTATTTATTCAGTCTTTTATATTTAAACAGAAATGAACAGTCAAGGTCAATTGTCACAAGACCCTGCGACTGTCTTCGTATATTTTGAACTGTATGTAATTTTCTATGCTTAAGTAGATTTTACACAATTTCCGATAGAACTAGCCACGATAGAAGCGTCTCTTTCAACTAGCCAGAAAAGTTTGTCGTAATATAGTCGGCGGTATCTGACTAAATTCGGTTTAGCAAACTTTATTTAGTTTAAAATCATTACTAATACTTCCTTAATAATACTTTACTAATGTTATAAATTCGAAAGTTTGGATGGATCGATGTATTGATGTTTGTTTACGTATATCTCCAAAACAGCTTAACAGGTCTGGATGAAATTTGGCACTTTAGAACATAGTCTGGAAAAACACATAGGCTGCTTACTAAGACTTTCATCAATGTCGTGAATAATCTGGTTAGTTTTATTTTGTCAAGTCAAAGTTCTATAAGAAAGATTTTCAGAGAGTATACTAGTGTTTAGACATAACAATAAAAAATACTAAGATCGTTGTAGCATAGACTACATTAGTTCTGCATTAGCAAAGGCATTTTATTGCAATCAAAAGTGGATTTTTTCCATGTTTAAAAATATAGTTTAATGTGATAGAAAACATATTAATGCTGGGTTGCTGAAATTAACAATTATTTTATTGTTACTTGTGATTGTGTGTAGTGATTCATTAGTTTTAGTTTGAAGTAAGTTTTGACGGAGTATAAGTCAAGTTACGTAGTTCGAAAACGCATTTCATGAAGTTATCGAAGCAAAAACACGTTGTCGATTGTTTCGCAGCCAATTCAATAGTTTAGTTGCACAACTAAAAGTCGAGTAGTGTCCGCACCTCCACACAAGCTCATAGCAATTAGAGCGAGACTAGAGAGAGTTGTGCGATAAATATATATAAAAATCCAAAAATGTAAAAATTCAAATCTTTCCTCTTTTTAATATTAGTAAAAAAATAGTATAGATAATGAAAATGTTACATTGTATTTAACTATTAATATAATGTTCGCTGATTAATTTATTAAATCAGGCGATCGGAATTTGGATGGAGCTTTATAGAAATATGTAATAATATTTATTAATCAATGAGAGTCGGATAAAATTAATATAATTTTATGTATCGTTAATGATGATTTCACTTCATTACTGTATATTCAGTGAAATGCTAAGTTGGCTCTAATTTTTTATAATCGGGGATAAATTTTAATACAAAATTTCAAGATCTTTTAAGGCGACCACTCCCCTTAAACATCCGCAATTGCAGATGCGTTGCCTACCCTTAATTGACGTAGGAGTCGCACATAAAGAGGATATTTCCCCTTCCTATGCGTCTCCTCCACCGTCAAATCCACTTTTCCATCCCATCCTTTCCTCTTAAGAAAAATGTGGAAAGGTAAAGGGACTAAAATTAGATAAATAGAAATGCAGAAAAGAAAAAAATTAGGGTTACCTATTATTGATAATATTGATGGTATAAAAAATCGAAAAAAATCCTACATAATCCCAATTTTAGTCCGTTTGCAATAAATACATATGTGTGTGTGAGAGACAGCCCGCACACTACCTACTCCCCGCCCAGTCACTTTATCAGCAACGGCCTACACATTTTCATTGATGAGTATAGTAACCATGTTTTTACAGTAATTTTTAAATTTCAATTTGGTAATAACTTTATCATTGTTGAGAAAAGAAATAATGAATATATATTTAACATCGTATACGTACTCTAGTTTACCGATTTCGGTGTTATTATTAGTAATTTAAAAATAATCCTTTTTTGAAAATTACCATAAACACTATAATATTTATCTTCAACTACTTTCACTTATATTAATTGAACAACCTGTATTTTGGTACAAAGTTATTTAAAAATATATTTGCATTTCATATTTAATTTAAGAAAATTGTGAAAATGACATAAAAAATTAGAACCCATCCTACAAAAAAAATTCGTCGTTTAGTAAAAAGCATTGTATCCTAAAACACTCATGGTCAACAGAACCATTGTTCACTATTGTAATTTATGTACCCATAAAAACTATATCCTTTGCAGTAACTAATTGATATGCAGAAATATTGCATCGTTCATCGCTAAGAGCTATATTTCGTCATCTTAGAAATTTAAATTAACTACGACGCTGTCTAGGTTTTAATAAAAAAAACCTTCTACGTTTTTTCATTTTCTTTCCCGCTATCGAAGTTTCACAACCTAAGCTATTAAAATTAAATCTTTGATATAATTTGTAATACTTCATTTTATGTAGTAAGTCAAATTTTGTTACAAATAATTTAATTATTTCATACTTTAACCAAATTTAAACTATAATCGCTTTAAATTGAACAGCGTTAGGAGCCACATCACAGTCGAGGACAGCTATTTTCTTCCCATTCAGTAAATTGTTCATATTGCAATTACGTCGAACTTGTAGCAACACACATTTGTGCTAAATATCAGCTCTAATTGTGACCGTTTGCTGTACATTAATCCATCCATCAATACATCTATCTTAAGTCGGAAGCGACTTTTTCTCTTTAAATATGTGCGCGTAGTAAAGTGCATTGCGAATATTTTTAGCGAATTCAGTATTAAATATAAAAGTTGTGGCAATGTTAAAAAATACTGTCGCGTTAAATGCACACTATATTAGAAGATCTAACAGATATGTTTTAATACAATTGTCTTCTTTATACTCAACTTGAACAGTGATATATTGAGATGCGTACTGAGCGATGTTACACAGTGTTACGAGAGAGAATATTCATATTGTGCACCTCGTTGTTAACTGGTTTTCCCGAAACATTACATACTGACTACATGAGTATGTTAGATGTTACCTAACACTGCGTAACGTCGGTCATTTCGTACCTTTATGTACACGTATTGATTTATGTACTGCATTATGTACAGCGTAATAGACAGGTAAGTCCTCCGTTATACCTTCCGCCTCGAATGCAGTGATCGTTATAAGTTGTTCGAAAATTTTATTCACTAATATTAAAACTTGTTGTGTTCAAAAGTTTAAGAACTTTCGCTGGTCTGTACTGGGACATAACATCCAAAGAAATAATAATGGGATCTTATTCATATCTTATATCTGTACCAGAGTGTATTTGGGTTTATGAAATCATCATCCCCATTAGAGGCTACCCTAGTTTGGACAACAGACCTCAGCCCATAGGGTAACAACATTCAAGTATTTTTTATATCAATAAGTGTTATTCACAACCGGACTTTAGCATTCCCAATTAATTCTATAAATTACATATAAAATGTTAGTTTCTGGATATTTAAAAATTTATAACAAAGTGAAGTAAAATACTAATATGAAAATCGGCGCTGTTGTATATTAACTGAATATAGATGGCGTTAGTAGTATCCAGATGACCCCGTTTTCATATTTTGAAACATTGAGTCCGATTTTCCGGATCGGATATTTTGAAAAATGTATGGCAAAAGGTGTCCAGCTCAGCTGGTACAAGGAACCTAAGACATATATGCATTGCCTAACCTGAATTTCATAGACGTTATTTTTATCTATACAATAAGTATTTTTAAAAGTAATTTGTTTATTTTATATCTGTTAAAAAGAAGTAGGAAAAATCACATTGCATACAATGTTTGTAAAATTTGGCTGCGAATATTTAATATATTTAATGACTGCAGGTATTCTCAAGGTTTAATTTTGGAAAGAAGTCCATTATTATGGCCTACGCACTTTACACCATCCCAGCAGCATTATACACATACCTAACATGCGACAAGTTTAGGTAAGTAAAACAATTTATTTGTAAGTTAATTTTCGTGTATAATTTTTTTTGTTATTGTCAGTTGGTCAATGGGTCTTAAGAAAAAAATATCTTAAAAGCAGTGAGATAATAACATTTAGATTTATATCATCTATCGTTGGCTTACATGTGTTAAGTAATTACATGGTAATGTACGAGTAATATAGTGTTTGTATAGTCACGGAAATCCGCGATGTTTCACCTACCGCAAGTACATCCTGGGAGTTTAATTGAAGCCGGAACTTAACCTCTAACCACTGCGTTCATTTTCATTACTTTGGCAAACAAATGTTTTTTATAAAAAAAAATATCTTTTGATGAAACACATTATTTTTTTTAATATATCATGTAACTCTTCGAAACAAACATTTTTGGACGCATAAACACGAGACGGGTTAATAATAAAAAACAATTAGCTGTGAACTTGAGACTGATTTTCGTACAGACACGTTTAAAAGCTGCATCCTCTTGGTTATTCTTCCGTGTCCCAATGCACACAAAAGGTTCAAATCACTGTCTAATAATGAACACCGGCAGATTCCGCAACTGTACATGGATATTAGATGATAAAATAACTATGTAATTACTTAGATATAGGTAAAGTCAAGTTTATTCAATGTGTTTTTATCGATTGTCAAAACTATCATAAATTGACAGCAATTAGTATATTTATGAAAAATAATTTGAAGCCAGCTAAACATTATTAACTGTACAATTAGGACTAAAATTACGTAGCTTGAGTGCCATTTTTGGTACATTATAGTATGATGATTGGTAATAATAATTGGGGTTTTTAACGATTTTCTAGGTCTCTTTTAAGACAAAACTTCGTAGGCGGTACAACGATGGTGGCGTGGCCCGTAGACGGTACAGGACAATATTACTGTCGATGCCTTCTATTGCCACTTGGAGTCAAATAATCCCTAATGTAACACTTGTTTGCGTAATGCGTAACGTAGCTTTAATATAAAATATGGCCACATTGCGCATACTTAAGTTACCATTAAAATGACTAAGAGTAGCATTTACTGTTATCCATGAATCGCTGCAAATGCGCCCTGTCCCCTAAGATATTAAATAAAGCTGACTTCTAACATGTTTTAAGCTGGCATTGCTTTTTTTTTTTAGTATAAACTAATTGCGAATATGTATATGCGAATTAACATGTACTTGATATAGCTTGCATTGCTATTTTATTTTGTGTTCTCTTCTTTGCAGAAATAATATATTTAATACTGTATACAGTGTTTGTTTATTTTTTAACGTTTTTAAAAATAAATTGTAAGTAGGTGTTTGATTAATCATTACTAAAATGGACCATTTCAACTAAAGACATTTTTCGTTTTGCCGTGGTTTGTCGCATGATACAATAACCAAGTATTACTTTAACTCACTTTTAAAGCTGATCTTAAATTTTTTGTACATATGTTGCAGTTGCTGGGACGATAGCTACTTAAACCCTGTCTCATTCTGGCGAACAGTAATCTGGGCCGTGGTTACCTTTGGAGGTTCGATTATGAAGCGTATTTATTTCTTTATCACCAATAGCTGGTGAACTATACTAATAAGTACTCCTATAAGGCATGTTATACATGGTTGACCTCAAATAGCAACCTATCAAATCATTAACAGATAACTAGTTAGAACGATTTGGGTAGAACCATAGATGATTATTTTTAAAGATTAAATAAAAAAAAAGGTTTCGATTGATTTATGATAACTGAATAATGCACCCTTAGGGCTTTGCCTCCTGAGATAATGAATGTTTTTAGTTACGTTAGTTTTGCATTTTTAGTTATATTTTTACGTTTGTTGCAGTCCTTGTAATGTTCATAGCAGTGGCTTTTATCCAACGAAAGAAAATCCAGACCAATGTATCAAACACGTCGTCTTTTAAAGTGATCTACTTTTTCACCGTAATGGTGAGTATCTTCACTTCTAGAGTTAAGCGTTGGTAACGCGCCTACTTAGAGCGTGGCACACCTTTGACTAAACTATAATATGAATCCACCGGCACCGACTTAATGAGGTAGTGCCGGATGGTTTGTGTGGTCAGATATATTATAACACTAAATTAATTTTATGTTCTCAGGGTATAATGGTCGGACTAATGGAGACGTTACACATTGTCGAACTAAGAATGGATATTATGACAATCGAATCGTACGAAAGCATCATCGCTGTTCTCACGGGGGCTATGGTAAGTCTTAAAATGTAACGTAAACCTTAAGACGGTATAAAATGTTATAAGCCTATATAGTGTAATGTATTGAGCACACGTATGTTTTCATGCATCTGGGTTTACATTCATGTAATTTATTTAGGCTGTAGCCTAAACGGTAGAACCTATTTTAAATATTAAAATGTTTTAGGTCAAAACTAATATTAGGTCATTAATTGCGCGTTTTCTGACATTTTCATTATCTTTCCTCTATATTTCTGAAACGGAGAAAGCGTGTTTGTTATAGTTTTTTTTATCATCACGTGGACAAAAGCTAGTTAGTTAATGAAATCGAAAAAATTCAACATAGTACAAAAATTTATAACTACGCCGAAGTCTTGGTTTTACATTTTTGTATCATTACCATCTCACTATATGAGCATACTAATAGACTTCTGAGCCTACCCTAAGTTAGGGGTTAGTAGGCCACGTTAAGCAAATATTTTTTATAGATAAATAGAATTCCCACCATATACATGGTAACATCGCCAGTATAATCTTTGTCAATACATGTATCCAAGTAGTTTACTTAGTAAGTAATCGTTTTTCAGAATTTACTTTGGACGGTCCATTCTACGTGGAATCACGGAGTATCCAGTTCTATTAGGACCTGTGTGGATAGGACCTGTAAGAAAACGAAAAAAACCAAAATTGAATTGACCGGTAAGTTTTTAAAATAGCACAAAACATATCTATCATACTATTAAAAACAAAATAAACACGTGCATCGATGTTTTACCAATCGAAGCTTACGACAAGAAATATAAGGGTTATTTTAAAATTAGACACATTTCTTAGATATGTCTACCGTGGGACGCTCGAATCCAGAAGAAGAAAAGAAACCGGCGCAGGCTGTCAGCTATTTGGAATCTCATTTCTAAGGCGGCTATTCTCAACTAGATCAAACGCTTCATCATAAATCATTTTAAACTCACTTTAGGTATAGATTTAACAACTTTTTTTTATCATCACGTGGACAAAAGCTAGTTAGTTAATGAAATCGAAAAAATTCAACATAGTACAAAAATTTATAACTACGCCGAAGTCTTGGTTTTACATTTTTGTATCATTACCATCTCACTATATGAGCATACTAATAGACTTCTGAGCCTACCCTAAGTTAGGGGTTAGTAGGCCACGTTAAGCAAATATTTTTTATAGATAAATAGAATTCCCACCATATACATGGTAACATCGCCAGTATAATCTTTGTCAATACATGTATCCAAGTAGTTTACTTAGTAAGTAATCGTTTTTCAGAATTTACTTTGGACGGTCCATTCTACGTGGAATCACGGAGTATCCAGTTCTATTAGGACCTGTGTGGATAGGACCTGTAAGAAAACGAAAAAAACCAAAATTGAATTGACCGGTAAGTTTTTAAAATAGCACAAAACATATCTATCATACTATTAAAAACAAAATAAACACGTGCATCGATGTTTTACCAATCGAAGCTTACGACAAGAAATATAAGGGTTATTTTAAAATTAGACACATTTCTTAGATATGTCTACCGTGGGACGCTCGAATCCAGAAGAAGAAAAGAAACCGGCGCAGGCTGTCAGCTATTTGGAATCTCATTTCTAAGGCGGCTATTCTCAACTAGATCAAACGCTTCATCATAAATCATTTTAAACTCACTTTAGGTATAGATTTAACAACTTTTTTTTTATCATTTGAAATAAATAATTTATTTAGTTAATTAAGTATTTATAAGCGTAAACTGACGCACAATTGATAAATTGCACGAGGATGCGGTTGAGTACTAATATTCTTGTAATCATGGTGACGTACCCTACCGTTTTTTTTTTCTGTCAACATAGTACGCATTACACTACGACCCAACTCAACCTTCAGTATAAAGTCCTTTACACGTATCGTTTAACAGATAACAATTATTCACGTTTCTATTTCAATGTAAATAAATTCATAAAAAATATTATTAATCTCATTCAAATTTATAATATTAGTAATCTTATTGATCTTATAAATGTGAGTATAGATATATAACTCTTCAGGGTGTACGGGATGTTGTGATATAAAAAAATTTTCTCAGGGCTTATTTTGGAAATTCAGGGAAATTTCAATATACTCATGTAAGTTTACACTGTATAATAGAGAAATATAAATATTTAGATGTTGATGCAAAAAATAAAAAAAAACAAAAAAAAACTTAATAGTGTTTAGTACTTGACCATATACACAATCTACGGGATGTATCTTAAATGAGGGATTCGAGGTTTGAGTGACGGTTGATGCTCTTAATATCTATCGTTGAAATTTTTGTGTTCAGAAATTTTTTCCCGTCTGACAAACTGTAAAAGTTTGAAGTGTTTTTTTTTAACAAACCCAGAACACTGACAAGAATTTTTGAAATTGCTAAAATGCAATCTTACTTCTTACTAAAATTATAAATGCGAAAGTTTAGATGGGTGGATGGATGGATGGATGGATGGATGGATGGATGGATGGATGGATGGATGGATGGATGGATGGATGGATGGATGGATGGATGGATGGATGGATGGATGGATGGATGGATGGATGGATGTTTGTTAGAGTTTGTAGCCTAAACGGCTGAACGGATCTCGAAGAAAATTTGGTATAGATGTAGAGGATAGTCTGGAAGAACACATAGGCTACTCACTTTTGTTTTTTTAATTCCACGCGGACAGAGTCGCGGGCGAAAGCTAGTATTACATAAAAAATTAAGAATTGTGAATGAATGTATCCTTAGATAAAATTTAAAAGTGATTCAAGTATATAAAAATAAATTCAAGGCAGTTGATATTTTTGAGGATTCATAAATAACGAAATAAGTTTAGATTTTTTACAGTTTGCGAAACTGTTGGGCAAAATAGGGACGGACGAAAGGAGAATAAATGTGGCAAAAATACGAATGTTAAGATGGATGTGAGTTAGAGAGTTACATGGAAGATACGAAATTAGTATATTAGACGAAGTTTAAGAGTAGTCCCAGTGATTGAGATATTAAGGAGTAAAAGGTTGGCATGTTATAAGGAGAGATGAATCGTATGTAACAAGAAGTATGTTAGTTATGAGTGTGGAGGTACACCGGTAGAGGTAAGCTAGAAAGAGATGGATGGATTGTGTGAAAGGTGACATGGTCAAGAATGTGATGACTGAGATGACGGATGATAGAGTAATTTGGTGGACGAAAACTCGCTGCGACGGCCCTACAGAAGTAGGATAAGGTAGAACAGTTTGTGAAACATATTTTCTTTTTAAACGATAGATATTGAGATCTCCAATCGCCAAATACATATTTCCGTCTCTTTATTTAAAAGGTGTTTTTTTTCTGTTAACAAAATACTTTCAATCATATATAATGCAGTATTTTAAGATAATGACATTTACAAACTTCATAAAAAAAAAGAAATAAAAAAATCGAAAAAAATCGCATGTTTGTCTTTAATCGTCACCATGACATATGTATACTCATACTAATATTGCTTCTGGTTTTGTAAATAACGTTTTGCATGTTGTAGGCGTAAGAATATTTATTACCACGAAAAAGATTAATTATTAAAATAAAAAAGTATATATACTTACTGTACTTACGATATTATACATGTCCCGACACTCAGTGTTAAAAAGACGTTTTTAAAAAAAAATTGCCATTACTGGCATCCTTAGAATAGTGGCAATCGATGAGACTCTTATAAAATATATAAATATATATGACTTATATATTTAAAAATGTATATATGTTATTGAAATCGTAATTTAAAGTTATAATAACCAGTTTAACATTTCTCTCATCTACTCGTATAACTATAACTATTTTTGGAAAAGGAAATGATGGGAAATGGAATTAGATTTAACGGAGGGGAATATTAAAAAAGGGCATATCCTTTTCCTGTTGTTACCTCCTCTGTTAAAGGGAAGATAACGCGTCTGCGGCTTACTTGTCGCAGTTGCGTTCGAGCAGCATTTAGTTAACATCATGGGATCCGCTAGCTCATTGTCAGCATATTTGTAAATAAATATAGATGGATACGTTTACGCCTTGCTGGATGAGGGTTTGGGAAAGTACGAATTTCTAGTGTTGGTAGAATAAAAGATACTCTATTTCTCTAAACATTCAAAATATTTTATGGATATGAAACTGTTTAAATGATTCAATCATAATTAGTAAAATGTAGAATTATATTCTTGCCTAATATTAAGAGTTTGATTATTAAATATGTTACTATTTTTAGATTTAAGCTAAATTTGTTTAATCATAATTAAAGTTTTGTTGCCATTCGTGCTTTTTAATTTTTTTAAAACATTAAAATATCAGAAAACTTACATTGTCTTGAAATCAGATATTATAAAATTTTGTATTAGAGTTTATTCTTATGTTTGTGTTAAACATTATTTGTTGTTGTTTTTATTTTAATGTTAATTTTTTTTATAAATTTTCCAATGTTAAATTGTTTAGCATTTTGTTAATTAGTTCTTGAAATGTTTATTATTAATAAATAATTGTTGTAATGTTTGAATCCAAGAAATATGTTACTAGATTAAATGATTTTCCTTCTGCTTTGTATCTTATTTAAAATCTCTTTAAACACAAAATATAAAAACCACCAATCTATCACATTCTAACATCTAAATATAAAAATAGAGTTCAAAACACTACGAATTTAAGAGACAAAAATTATAAACAAATTTATTCCTTACAAAACAATTGATAAAAATTGATTTAAAACCATATTTAAAGACAGATGAATTATAATTTTTCCATCAATTTTTCTCTAACTTTTAATCTATTTTTATGAAAATAGTCTATCATGTCAATATCATTAAATATAGCTAGGAAATTAATATTCGTTATTTAAAACATTAAACAATTATAATGCTTTTTTCTATTAAGAAAATTTAGAGACGCAATCTTAATTCGGTAGCTTAAAGGCTAGGGGAGAGAATATATTAATTTTGTCATTGAATGTTTTGTGACATGACGTTAAATATACAAAGTGCAATAATAGGCCTAATTTTAATCCCTTCTCCTGTCCACCCTTTTCTTAAGAGGAAAGGATTCAGGTGGCCGCTTGCTCGTTTGCCACCTTATATTATAAAAAATAAAAAAAGTAAAAACTCAAAATTACATAAATAAAAACCTAAAAAGACAATCTGAAAACACACAAAGGACAACATTGTAATGATATATCTAGAATACGCTGTTATACATATTTTATTCATATAAAAATTTAAGTATAAATTACAAGATGCCTCCTATGCTAATATGCTATATTAATCATAACTCATAACACATTGATTAATCCTATATGAAGTTAGATAGACTGATATTTAACATTCAGATAAAAAAGCACTATAATGACAAGAATTTAAGATTAACACATTATAAAAATCCTATCAGTAACCCTGATTACTTCGATATTTATCTCAATAAAGTATAGTAATTCGAATTTATTTGAAACACAATGTTCCTGCAAAACTCCTGCTTTGGCGTGTGAAGGAACTTGACCTGATTCGATCGCCGCCAACGTCCATAGGATCGAGTGAGTATTAGATTAGAGAAAGGTATGTAAAATGACAAAGAGAAAGTTAAAAAATAAAAGACAACGGGCGGCCAAATCCCCCAGTAGTCGAACTTTTGAAAATCATCAGAATGTGAAAAAGTATTTTTTTTATCTGTCAAATAAGAGCAAAGATGAAGCATATGAAAGATACCTATTAATTAGGCCCTATAAAAAAGTAAATTTTAAGTTTACGCTGCCAAAACACCTGTATTAAAAGATATTGTTGTCTCTCTTTTTTCAAGAGAATGAAAAGGATAGCAATATATTAAAAAATGACAGTAAAAGTTAGGTTAAGTGCAAAAAGAAAATACAATTATATATGTTTATATGACTTTAAAAAGAAAACTTATGTTATCCTCTCCTATAAATAATATATACTAACAGAATCTAATAGAAAATCAATCAAATATGTCATGTCAAAGTAAACCATAAACAAAGGTTCTATCCGTTTGTTTTTTTAAAGATATTAATAATCGAAAAATATTCTATTAAACTGATAATAAAACCTATTTTAATTTAATTGTAATAATTTTAAAGTGATTACTGTTATAAAACTATTTTTCCAAGCGAGTTGTTACAATGAATCGATTTTAGAGAACAATCATTTAAATCGGGGGCGGACGGCGTTTCAGTCAGTTCATCTCTAGATGGTTATCGGGTTGCACCTGCCGATACGTGATTCGAGCTCCCGCGAACGTTCCATTATATTTAGTGTGTGATATACTGGCATAAGGGATAGTCGGACGTATAACTCCTAAAAATGGTAAGTTTATTTAAGTATAGTGTCAATTTTATGTTAAGTAAATTGTTTCTTTATTGGGATAGATTTTTAAATGTTAAGTTACGGATTGGTTAGATTGTATTAAAATAAATGTTTTTAACTAACCATGATTAATATCGAAAATGTCGAAGTTAACCTTTGAATTTCTTATAAATTTAAATTTAGTTTAATGTGATTTAAATTAATTTGAGGTTATTAAAATAAATTTGCAGTTTTATAAATTTAAAAAAAAAAATTAAAATATGCACTAATTTAATATTATATCATAAAGAGTAAACTAATATCTTTTATTTTAATGATAAATGATGATTAAATTGTGTCTAGTATTTTAAAGCCCCGAGTAGTTACTTCGCTTAAGGCCACCTGTTGCGCTTTATTCTGTTATAAGCGGATTTCAAAAAATTACTAAATGTAATGTGGATGTAAATAATGTACTAGGAATTTCGATAAAAGTACTTCAGGTGTTAAAAGTTGTTAAAACGGGCGTGTCTGTATGTAATACCGGAAAAAATCGATATTTCGCGAATTGATGATATATTTGCATTGCTGATAACGAAAAACGATTTTAAAATATAATTCTCTGCATGTCTGTCTCTCTGTCCTTAAACCGCATTTGATCGGGGTAATCTCCGGAACGGCTGGGACGATTTCGGCGGAACTTTCAAAGGAAGGTAGCTGTTGCACGCAGGCATATAAAAAGACGATAAGAAATAAAAAATTCTTCCCGTATGTTGATAAAATATGGATTAATTTCTTGCGCAATCTAGAAAGTTTCGTAACAAAGAAGCTGGTGAAGCGCCGGAAGGCCAGGATTTTAGTTCTTTGTACTAGGGTTGTAACCGAACTCTACTTCCGCATCCGCTTCCGCTTGCGTTATTTCTTATGCGGAGTTATAACGGAGGTTAATTTACGTCGTAAACTCGAGAGGAGCGACTAGGAAAGGGACTAAAATTAGGCCCCCGGCACCACACTCATCAGACGAAACGCGGAATTGTTGTGTGGTCGTGGTATTACACCGGGCGAGCCGACCCATTCGTGCAAAGATGGTAAAGCGGGCTCTACCATTGTTAAGATTTGATTGAGTTGAGTTGAGATCTAACGTTGAGATTTGATTGTTATTAGTGTGTTGGCAATGTTGCCTACAAGCTTTTTTTTTATTTTTATTTTTAATATGAACTTCTACAGACTCTTGGTCCGTACTCTTTTTTGCACAGTTTGTTTTACTTTTCTTTTTCTTTTTTTTTTTGTTGCGTAATCCTTATTACAAGCCTACAAGCTTTTACACGTGCCGCCTTAGATCTCCCCGACCGCGGCGTCGTAGCGCGCCGATAAAGGGCGGGAATGTTTGATAGTCCAATATAAATATAGATATATTATGTGTTATTCGTAAAAGACAATCAATTTGCCTCTTCTCAATTTTAATTATTTGTTAAGTACAGAGTTACGAAGAGCAGTTTATCATCTTCCAATCGGTTTTTTCAAAGGTTCATAACTCACACCATTACTACTTAATAATTGTTTTACATCAAATTTGTATAACAAAGTGTATCTTGTAATTATGTACCAGTCTGTACTTCTTTAATAAATCACAATTAATATTTTATTATTAATCTCCGCCTTCGCATTCGCTTCCGTTAAAATGGCCTCCGTTACAACCTTACTTTGTACTATATTTTATCTTTATCCGATTTAGCTAGACCAATTAGGACAAAACTTTCACGGGAATTAAGTTGGTACACGCGGGCATAATTTAGGTTATTTATTTAAACTACGCGCTGAAAAAATCAAGAGCAAATTCGTTCAAATAAATTTTGTAATAACTATAAAGGTGTCTTTGTTTTTTTGAAGAGCGGGTCCATGTTATATCTTGTAATTTATATTAGACCCACTATCTGTTTGTAGATTTCTCTTAAATTTGGTACACATCTTTATTTCTGACAACAATTCAACTTATTAAATCCAATGTCATAAATCCAAAATGGCAGATGACATGTTTTTGTACAACCACTCCAACATGGGTCTTAAATGAAAGGGCTTGCCGTATAGAGTATTATGCACTATAAAAAATCAAAAATGGCCGCCGCCACATAATGACAGATGACATACTAACATGTTTTTACACTACCATCCCAATATGGATATCGTCACAAAGGACTTGTCGTATAGAGTATGATGCACTATGAAAAATCCAAAATGGCCGCCGCCGCATAATGACAGATGACACATTAACATGTTTTTACACAACCATCCCAATATGGGTATCGTCACAAAGGATTTGTCGTATAGAGTATGATGCACTAGGAAAAATCCAAAATGGCCGCCGCCGCATAATGACAGATGACATATTAACATGCTTTTACACAACTACCCCAACATGGGTATCGAATGACGTGGATTATTGAGTAGAGTATGGCTAACATTCAAAATTGCCGCCGTCATGCGGCAGATGACAAAAATAAACTAAAAATGCAGTAATAAAAGGATAAAACCAGGAGTCGAATCAAAAAAATTAATCATAGCTTGTACTATCCCATATAGTTTGATAATTTTATTTTTGACTAGCTGCTTCTCGCGAATTCGTCCATGCTGATTTTTGAAGGCTAAACAAACGTGTTCAAGAAAAGTGTTTATGTAAATTTTTAAATCTGTTCAAGGAATAACCCGTTAAGAGTTCGTTACTTGTTAATGTTCTGATTAGGAAGCTACCTGTTTACATCGAGGCGTAGAATAACAAGTTTTACGGAAGTATTTATTGAAGATTTTCGATACTAAGAGACTTTACGCGCCTGAATCAATTTGCATTTCGAATTTTTGTGTTGAGAAAATATTAATAGTCATAGAGAGGGAAAATTCTACTTTGAATTTTATAATATCAAGCTTTATTAAGAAGTGAAAGCTGTAAAAATAATTAAAAATGTGTTAAAAAGTCGGGGGTCTAGTGACCTGGTATTTTGCAAATGGGTTTTTATTACTACATAGATGAGTGTTTTCGATCTTATCGTCTAAAAGTCTTAAGTGGGGGTCCAAAGTTTGTATGAGATTCCTTAATTGAATTACTTAAAAAATTTTGCTTTACACTAAATTTTAAATCTTACGCGGACGAAGTCGCGGGAAACAGGTAGTTTAAAGTATATGAAATGGAGCTAAGCTTTTTTAAGGGAAATTGCTTTTTCCCTGAGCAGAATTACATGAAATTTGATCTCATAAACACTTATCATCATAATGATTTGAAGTCTATTTCGAGTTTATTGAGAATTTTTATTTCACGCGGAAGAAGTCGCGGTCTTCAGCTTGCATGTTATGTTAAGCTTTTTTATTTATGGAGCTAAAACTTTTCATAAATGGTAATTTAATTTAAAAGCTTTATAATTTCTAGTTTGATGCAACTTCGGTACAAGACTTAGTTGAGGAGAACATGTTTCTCTCAACATGTAATTAAATATTCTTCAACGGGAAAACATAAATTTCATCGTTTAAAAAATTCCTCTCGACTTGCAAGTTCTTTATAAAAGTAGTTTTCCCTCTTACTTATTAATTTTGTTGAAGAAAAGAAAAATGTTTTACTTTTAAACATTAAATAAGGTACTGATAAAAACATTTTAAGTTATGAACATTATGATCACAAGGCTACTATTAATACGGTCTCATTCGAAGCAGATTTTTTATCTATTTTACATTTTTGATTCTCTAAGAGGGTTGGGAGTGCAGCTACCCCCTATCATCTACCTTAGTTAGAAAGTTAGCTATGTATTTACAACTTAAATAACATATTAATTTAAAGGGTGAAAATTAAACTTCAATTTATTTTATAATTATAATCGCAACGAAATAATAATTTCATCATTGACTTAACAATTTCGTTATTAAATATGGTAATTTATACTAATGTTATAAATAGGAAAGATTAGTATTTTTGTATGTATTGAAATTAGTCAAAAACTACTGGATCGAATTTAAAAATCCTTTCACAATTAGAAAGCTACATTATCGATGTACATAGGCTATATTTTTAAATTTCACATGGACGAAGTCGCGAAAACAGCTAGTAAATAATTAATTGGATCTATTATAAATATATAAATAGTTTAAAATAGATCAAAATTCGTATATGGGTTTTGTGCAGTTTTCTTGGAATTTCTTAATGCTAGTAATGTCAAAATTGACATTATTCAAGTATAATGCGCGTAAAGACTGAATTCCAGTGGTCGGTTGGGAACAAATTCAGTACACTTTCGAACGCTGGTCGAGATACAGCGTGTCTTTTGTTGAGGCCCTTGCCATCGAAATACGTGTAATTTTTCCACAACTCAAACCAAACGCAGTGTGAATTCAAAAAAAAATTGTATAAATTCATGTTACTCTTTATTATAAATGTGTAAAATAAACAAGTGAACGTTGTGTTAAATGGATTTTGACAATAAGGAAATCAGCTAAGTAAGTTATAATATTTTGTATGATAATTATCAAAATTATAATAATGTTTATTTTTGTCTTAAAAACAATACTATTCGAACATTAAATAGTATCTGATATAATTTAATAGATCATACGAATTGCAAATATTAATTTACCTGATTAAGAAAAAAAATTACAACTTTTTCAAATAATATTTAAATTTATGCTATAATTTAATTACAGAAAAGAAACTAGTATTATTTATATAAAAATCAACAAATAATAAAACAAGATACTTACGGGCATATGAATGTGTTAAAATATTTCATATAGACTGGGATAATTCATAAAAATATTATATCAAAAATCAGATTGACGCTATGAACTATAAAAATATTAATTTATATATTTGGGCGACAAACAATTTAACGTAATGAAATATTCATGAATATTACCTAAGGATGCGGCTTACCGCAAACGGTAACACGAATATGTAGCACTATAGATTCGACTAGAGAAGCAACTAATGTTCAATAGCACAATACTAGATAACCGTAGTGAAATAGATGCTTAGTATCCCATCAAGTAAAGATAACTAGAATCCTAAACTGCCTAATTTACAAAGTCGGTTTTGTTTTTTATTTAAAAGTTTATTTATTTCTCGATTTTTAGTGAATCTAGACATCGCAGTATGATAATCACTAGCTTTCAAACAAATAATGAGTTATCTAAATCGATTATCTAAGAAATTAAGTAAAGAACTAATACATCGTTGCGATCATTCACTCATAATTCGGTGCGGCCGCGCGCTGCTGTTGCCCGTGAGTTTTAATATTTTGATAACTTCTAGAATCTTCCACAGAATTATATACTGTAAAAGGCAATTATGATCTACATATAATACTCTATCGTGAAAACATATTTATTTAGATAAGGATTCATACCAAATAAGAATAAAAGCGTTTTAAATAAAGTCGATTGCACTTATTTGACGGTTTTCTCGAAACAAACGGTTATTGTGCGACAACCTTAAGAGATAGATATATGCTATCGCAGACTTTAATTCAGCTAATTGAATGACCTACAATTCTTTCATACATCATTTTTATGTAGGTCTTATAGTTTAGGCTACGTAAGCCAAGAAAGCAAACTTTGTTACAAGTTGATATTTTTTTCTGCGACTCGTAATTTGCTATTTATGATATCTCCTAAACTATTGATCGGAATTACACAGTTCCAAGGACATTTATAATCTACATTAAATTCTCTTGATGATGGACACATTTATTTTGATAAGGATCCATACCGAACACGAGTAATAGCGTTGAAAGTGGGCTATAGATTTTGATCGAAATTTTAATGAAAAAAGTGGTTATTGTGCGACAACCTTAATAGATAGATATATGCTATCGCGGAGTTTTATTTAGCAAATTTAAAGGGCTATAATTCTTCCATACATGATTTTTGTGTAAGTCTTATAGTTTAGGCTACGGAAGCATAGAAAGCAAAAACGACACCAAATTTCGTCACGCAATTTTGAGCTAAACTATTTATCTACGCCGTAGTCTTTGACTCCAAAAATCAAACAAAAAAATGGGACCCACCTGCAAGCACTACCTCTCGGATAAAAAAAGAATTTTCAAAATCGGTCTACCAGGGGCGGAGTTATGCCGTAACACACATAAAAAAAATACTATATCACTTACTTACTATATCAATATCTTTCGAGAGTTATAATTCTCACGTCAACAGGTATTTTGCGTTGTTACATCCTCTATGACACTTCGGAGAAGACGAATCAGACACCTCGTTCGTTAAAATCGGTTTAGACGCTTATATTACAATCTAGGCTGCCGTAACAATACACCCCGTTCGAGCCGGGGTGCCCCAAGGGTCGGTGTTAGGGCCGGTCCTTTTTAGCCTTTATACCAATGATATTCCGCGCGTACGCGGCGTGGAATTAGCGTTATTTGCCGATGACACCTGCATTTTTACATCAGGCCGTAAGCCTGATGCTATATGTCAACGTCTACAGACTGCAGCAAACACCCTTGGTGCCTGGTTTAGGAAATGGAGGATCGAGATCAATCCTACCAAAAGCGCGGCTCTCTACTTTGCACGCCGCAAAGAACAACGTCTCCCATCCGTTAAACTCATGGACATTCGCACACACACGGTATTCGCACACATCTCGCCGAAACAAATACATCGACTTCAGGTGATTCAGAATAGATTCTTGCGCAGAGCCACGGGGGCCCCGTGGTACATGCGCAATAGTGATCTTCACATAGACTTGAATTTACCCACCATAGCCCAACACCTGAAGTTGGCGTCGCGTCGTTATTTTGACTCTGCCGTCGGTCATCCTAATACGTTAGTTGTAGGTGCAGCCACCTACAACCCAATCGCACTCGGTAAATTTCGACGTGATCATCGCAGACCTAGGCACGTTTTTGACTTCCAAGACGATGCAATAACAATCGCTCAGGCTAGGATTAAACAACTACGCAAACAAACAAAACGCCGTAGTCGCTGTCGACTACGGCAATCATTCCCGCGATACGGCCTCATAGCAGGCAGGTTTTCTCCTATCAATGATAGAAGCGTTGCTGGAGTTTCTTCCGCCACTTCTTCTCCCAGCGCTAACGCTTTCCGAAGTGGTAGTAATGTTAGATGTAGTAATAATAATAATAGTAATCAGATAGCAGCAGCCGATCAAGCCGAGGTTCGGCCCTCTAGGGCACCCTTGAATCGGAATGCTAAACGCGTTTTGAGTGACAGCCCAAGCCGAGGTCCCCTCTCGGGGGCCCTTGTGCCTAGTCACTCCATGGAGCGTCCACCGAAGCGATCTAAGAGCTCGGTGGCCTCCCAATCCGGTAATAATAACGAAGTAACGGCTCGTGCCGAGGCTCCTGAGGGAGCCTTAGTTACTCATAAACGAGTTTTAGGCTAAACGCCATCTGCGCTCGGCCACCTCAAGCCCGGTGAATCTGTAAATGCCTCTTCAAGGCAAACAGTGGCCATTCAGTCACAAAAAAAAAACCGTAACAATAGAATTTGAATACATAATAACTTACGCGCAAAAAACACTAACTTATTTCGTACATATATTCTAGATCTATCTATCTAGATCGTGTTATTACTATAATATTTTTATATTGTCCTTTGTTTTAAGATGAACTATTTAGGTCTGTATTTCTGTAATTTCAATGTTTTACTATTATACTCTACTTGTTTCACAGGCGTACGAAACTGCAATAGGATTCATGACAAGTATAGCGACTGAGAGGTATTCACCTTTTTATACGTTATCATGTACATTATTTTGTTCTTTTTAGTTAAGGTAGTTGTTACGGTTCTATTTAAGGCGATTATTTTTACTTTTACCTAGCTTTGACATACACTGTATCATTAAACTATTTAATGAAAGTATAAAGATGATTTCTATTTTAAAATAGCATCCATCCAAGCACTTTTGATATAAATACTAAGAATAAAATAGCTTCATGTATTTAATCTTACTAATATTATAAATTTGCAAGTTTAGATCAATGAATGTATGGATGGATATTTGTTAGAGTTTGTAGCCAAAACTGCTCAAACTATCTTGATAAAATATTTCTAGATACAAACTTAAACCCTCTTAGAAATGTTAAAAAAGCCTAAAAGAACTTGTTTACGCCTAAAAGCGTTTATGTAATTTTTTTAAAGTAGACAATTCTGCCGAAGAAATCATTTTTCTCCATATAAACTTTCACCCCCCTCCCCACTATAAATCTCTAGCATCTGAATTTCGAAAAATCTTTGTATAGTGCTTACAAAAGGTGGAAACTTAAAGGTTTTAACTGCATAGTTACAAAATGCATTTACGTTTGTTCAAGTTTTTCCTCCGAAGGTCGTTGCACTATACAAACTTTGGACGTTCATTTTTGGATTAAAGATGATAGATTTCATAAAATCCTTACTACCTAGAAACACGTACATATATGTAAAATTTCAAGTCTCTACACCGATTATTGGCCCTGCGTTGATAGTTAAGCTAGTAAATTTTGTTTAGGAGCATTGATATAGAGACGTGGTACCAGGAGTCAAATAACGAAACAACTATCTCTACCTACGCCGACTTGATGTTTGACTCCACACCCTCGTCGAGGGTAAAATATGGCAACTCGGAGGTAAGTACAGATTACCTCATATCGGTTTATATTATAATTGATCAATACTGGGTTTCTGAATTTTCCTTTTATTTTATCATTACCTAGTGATCCATTAGTCATAAGGGATTTATAACATTTTCTATTTATGTAGCAACGTCTTATACAAATAGATTTAACGGATTTTTAAATATTAATTTATCACATCTAACACTAGTTACTATTATTATTATTAGTTACAATTGCTTCACCTGAAAATATTAACTCTGAATATTTTAATGCTGGGTTTCTGAAGTTTCAGAATCATTACCTAGTGATTCATTAGTGTTAGGTTTACCTATGTTTATATACTCAAACTGTATATTTTTGTGTATGTAAATGGAGTCACCACCACCTCCTTTATCATTTCTGTAATTGTAGACGTGTGTAATTAGGGAGATCGTATACATATATTGGCTTCATGGTCTAATGTAACAAGGGTTTCAGTAAATATTATGACATGAGTCGTTTTTGGAATAGATTTTATTATGCAATTAATTTCATCAAATTTTCTACTTGTTCTGATACTTCTTAAATTGGCATAAAAGAAACGGAATGACGATGGATTTACGTAAAGATTTTTTATATTTAATTGTTAGATGGTGATTAATTTTCTCAATATATTCTGGTATTAGTTTTTTGACTGTTGCGTTATAATCTTACTATCTTACTAATGTCTTTTTAATCTATGTATATCTATCTATCTACCTATATCTACACTTTACTTATCTTACTAATATACAGTTATTATTAATAAGAATGTTTAAATGGATGAATGGATGTTTGTAGCCTAAACTGCTGAACGGATTTCGATGAAATTCAGCATAAATGTGGAGGATAGTCTATAAAAACACATAGGCTACTTATTTTTGTTTATTTTTAATTCCACGCGCCCTGTCGTTAGCGATAGCTAGTATATACATAATTATACACAGTTATTTTTTTATTACCAGATTAGAGAATCAGAATAAACAATATTTATAAAAACTGTTTGTAGCTGTTATTTTTGTATGCTTAACAAGCTCTAATTATAAACAATTAAATTGTTATTGCGGCTTTTAAAAAATAACCGTGTTTTTATCTTGAAACATTTAATTAAAATATTTTTATTGTTTCAGACTCCGAACGGCAACAATAATGTATATATAGCAGGCCATATTGCATCCCTGATTTGTGTTCTCGTTTCTATAGGCTTACTTACTTTCGTCAGGTAAGTGTTTTTATCTATACATAAAATAAAATAGGAAAGTCTGTATGTAACATCGAACAAAAAATTCCAAATTTTGCGAAGATGAATTTGCGTTGCTGATAATAAAAATTGCATTAATTATATTATCAGTTTATCTAATTTTCTGTCTGTCCGCAAGCCGCGTCATTATCCGTGTATTCTCTGAAACACCTCGGAAGTTTTTGACGGTACTTTCACTTCAGAGCAGCTGACATGGACGGGAATATTATTATACTTTTTTAATAATTACGAACTGTCGAAATGGCGACCGTTTGCTATCTATCGAACGGTTAGATCGATTTGAACCTTAACCGAAATGTAGCTGTTGCATGCTGGAATGTTATAGACCATTTTAAGTTCCGCGCTAACGAAGTTTATAGGCGACAGCATGTTTAGTCAAGTACATAGATAAACCTTTAAGGTATTTGTGATAATTATCGGATAAAATACCCTAGATTGGGCTTCAAATACAAAATTATTATTATTATTCCATATATCTTGTATACATATATGGTATATTTTACGTATCAATATAAAATTAATAAAAACATTATACAGGTTGATTCTTAACGGACGGATCAACGGTTTGATGAATTAGAGAATCTAAATATCTATCGTTTAAGCGCAAAGTATATTGCTAGATCTTCTATTGTTTTAAAGATATTTAAATTTTTGTAAAAAAAAATCGGAGAAATCAGATTTCCGACAAAAATTTGTACGCACGTCCAAAACAATGTGTTTACAGTGGTCTTTTTTTTTCATACAAAACATGTGAAAAACTAATTTTTGGAAGAACATTATGACAAAATCTATGATCTCATTATTTTTTTTTATTTTTGTTCTCCTTCGCCCAACCGGGCCGTGATATGATCTCCTATAGATCGTATTCATGTTTTAATAACAATAATAATCATCAGGTAATCTTTCAATTTAATCTAACTTTTTAATGTTTTATTTATTCAGAAGTATGGAAAGAATCCATAATATGAGTATACTGCATTATACATTGTTTGTGGCGTGCGCTTTGGATAGTACTATGAGCTTAATGTGGTACACGTTGGTTGTCGAAAATCCAAGCGTCCTAAAAAGGAATGCCGTAAGTAAAACAATTGTTTACGATGACTTTATTTGTTTTATCACCAGCTCACTATACGTCCCCACTGAGGGGCTACCCTAAGTTAGTGACCCTGGCCAAGTGCGGGTTGGTTGACTTCACACATATCTTTGAATTTCTTCGCCGATATGAGTAGATTGCATCACGATGTTTTCCTTCACCGTAAGAACGTCAGGTCTTTGGCAATTCGCTGATAATTTCTGTTTGGGAAAATCAAATTCACATTAATTAATTAAATAAAGATTAAATTAAAATTAATGACGTAAAAGGACGTTTTTAATTATCACAGAATTCCTATCATAGATATGTCACTTTTTTTGTTATTTCGTAGAATGAAATTAACGAAAAATAAAAGTTTTCCTATTTTTTTAAACAAATTAAGTTTTATTCTCATAGGTATGGTGTACGATCCTTCATTGGTGTACAATATACACTATGCTGACAACATATTTATTCCTGTTTATCATGGGATTGAATATGTTATTTGGTCTCGTACAGGTGAGTGACAAAAAGGTACTAATATAATTCCTTTCCTATGAGCCATGAATGAAATAATGCGAATCGAGTTACGGTGATTGTAGACTATCGTAACAATTCTATCACGTGTATCATCATATATCAATCCAACTCATTCACTTTAAAATGTAGAGGTGTGAATGTAAATATAAATTTGTGTTACATATTACTGCAATTACAGTTATGTTTTTAAAAAAGTCATCTATCATATTACCGCGTGCATCTACCTTCTATCTTTTACCAGCTATCTTTCAGTCAAAGTCGTAGAATTCAATTCCGAAGGTAGATTATGTAGACGGTAACTATCTCCCATTGTGGACGTACGTATGTCGGAGTTATGAAAGTGAGTAAGTTTTGAACTTTAAAACTCCACACGGCCGAAGTCGTGGGCAACAGCTAGTATTTAATAAAGCCATAGATTTGAACTTCCACTTCACTTAACGGTGAACAGAAAATAAGTATTCGATATTAACAATTCGTGCAATTCTAGTGTATTGTAAACTAAATGAATTTTATTCAGACAAACTTTTATGAAACTGCCATAGAGTTATGTAATAACAAACTAGAAACATAATATTTATTAATTGTACTTAAGAAAGTAACGAAGTTTACTTATCCGACTTACACTTTTGCTGCAGTATATTTAATATCCAAAGTACACACTAATTGTAATAAGTATTGCTTGTGTACGCAAGTAGAGAACAAATCTTAGCTTCCATTAACGTGAGTTTGAGTGGAAGCACTTATTACGGAATAAGTGATTTCAAACAATGAACTATAAAATGATCATCCAGATTTCTTTATTTAAAGACTTGTTTATAACAATTTATATACCAATGAGTAATTATTTAATTAAACAATAATAATAAGTAAACCGCTTTCACATCCCGCTAGTCAATCTTACTTCTTACTAATATTATAAATGCACGGACCGCATGAACTACGAGAGACATTGTAACTGTTTGATATTAATTACAACAATCAAACTCATATTAATTTATAAAAAAAACTGGTCGAATATTACATTACTAAAGATATTTAAGAAATAAGTAGTAAATAGTATCGTTGAGTACAATTTCATAATGTGTATGCAAAATCAATACATCTTACAATAGTTTAATATAGGTAACTAGCTGTACCCGTGCGGCTTCATCCGCATGAAATTATAAAAACTTTATTTTATTGTTTACATTTGTCAAATTCTAAATTGCAAATGTAAAAATTACCGTTACCATAATAACATTCCATCCTTAAGTAATGTTGGCAGTTGACTATTTTTCCAATTCATACACCCCCAAAGTTTAATAGCGTGAAAATCTTAGCTTCCATTAACGTGAGTTTGAGTGGAAGCACTTATTACGGAATAAGTGATTTCAAACAATGAACTATAAAATGATCATCCAGATTTCTTTATTTAAAGACTTGTTTATAACAATTTATATACCAATGAGTAATTATTTAATTAAACAATAATAATAAGTAAACCGCTTTCACATCCCGCTAGTCAATCTTACTTCTTACTAATATTATAAATGCACGGACCGCATGAACTACGAGAGACATTGTAACTGTTTGATATTAATTACAACAATCAAACTCATATTAATTTATAAAAAAACTGGTCGAATATTACATTACTAGCTGTTCGCGTGCGGATTCATCCGCATGGAATTATAAAAACTTTATTTAATTGTTTACATTGGTCAAATTCTCAATTGCAAATGTAAAAATTACCGTTACCATAATAACATTCCATCCTTAAGTAATGTTGGCAGTTGACTATTTTTCCAATTCATACACCCCCAAAGTTTAATAGCGTGAAAATCTTTAGCCTAAAGCTTGTCGTAAGTGTCATTAAAGAAAGAATTATTAAAAAATATGCTGTAATTGCTGAGATCTTAGGCAACAAAGAAGTGTGTGTTTACGCTTTATTATAATAGTATGGAAGTATGGATGGATGGATAGTATAGATATAGACATAGATAAGATGGCAGTATGTTTTATACAAGTCTTTCAACAGTATATCATAGAAAGAGAGACAGTATATAACAGAGTACAACAGAGAAGTGTATTGAACTGTGAAAGGTTGATTTCTGAAAGTCTCCGCCTGCACTAACAAGCTGTAGTAGTACTTAAAAAACTATGTTCTAAGTACTTAAAAATAGTACGTATATGTTATTTATTTGAAAAACTTTTAAAGGTGGATATTAATGAGGCAAAATTAAGGCGTTGGTATATTGGTGTTGGTTGGGGCGTTCCCATTTTGATTGACGCTCTATACTTAATCGTTCGCTCAGCGTATGGAGACACAAAAAGGTAAAATTACACTTTAAATTTGCTTATAGTATTAAGTTTGAGCTTGTATCTCAGGATAGATTGTAAATGCAAAACCAATACGATAAAATTGTCTATCCCTGAAGCGTTTCTTATGTATTGTTTTAAGAAGTTATGGACTTATTTTTATTGTTAATTTCAATTGATTTGATATTTTTTTTCCTATTTTATTATAATTAAAAAACACGTGGTTATGAAGTATCTTGGGTAAATATTTACAGGTTATGAGGAGATAAACATAAATTGCCATGTATTTTCCGATAGTGAAATTCATGAGTACCTTAGTGTTTGATATTCCTGTAAAGTATTCTATATTTTTGTTTAGTTGTAGAATCCTTGTGATATCCTAAGCGTATGTTGTGGCGATACTGTTTAAAATGAATAAATAGCGTTCGATTTATTTTACTGCGAATGTTTACTTAAGAATTTAATAGAAAGTTAGTTTTTATTATAATATAATAGATAACGCTTTTTAATATAAAATTACCATGGACATCATAATTGTTCTCGCTCAGAGGAGTTTTGGCGTTTGACGCTATTATAAAGCAATGCGAAGAGTCTCTTTTTAATCTATGATTGTCGCGATTAATGTAGTTTATTTTTAATCAATAGGTAACTAAATTGTTAAACATTATTTTAAAGATATTAAAAATGTGTAGTAAAAAGGACTTACAGACTTTCATAAAGACGGTGATGCTACTTCATAGCAGATACAAATCATCGGGGTGAGTCACATCAACAAGACAGTCGTAAAAAATCTTTACAGTTTATAGAAAGATTTGACAGTGCGAAAAATGAAAACGTATTATAGTTTTTTTTTGTTGCGTTTTAAATAAACGTACTGGTGGCATTTACCTTAGAATGTTTAGAATTGCTTACATCAAGTGGTAGACTCTCAAATCGAAATTAATTAAATAAGTAATGTAATTCGTTTGCTAATCACGTGACGGGATGGTGACGCAACAATGTCAAAATGAAGGCGATCTGCCTGATTACTATAGTGTAAATAAATAATTTAGATTAGCTTGACCATTCATGTCAATTCATTTGACAATTTAGGAGGGATGGGTCTTGTAAAATCCAGCATGAATCTTTTCGATTTTCGATTTTTATTCTTATGGAAGTTGGAATCGATAGATTCATAGTTATAACTTATGAATTTAAAAAAAACACTGTTTAGTCAAATTAATAATGACCTGTAGAACCATTACAAATAATGAGAGTGAATAAATATTTATTACTACTACAGCCGTACGTAATCGGATTGGATTTCGCTATTATTATTGTCATCGCTAAATTCTGTACACCATAATTAATACTAGAACTGTCCTCTAAATTAGTTAATAAGAAAATAATAATTTTATTTAAGTTCGATAAATTTTATTTAAACCGAATATCGATAGTTCATAATTGTTCGCTATGCGTGTTTGTTTCGTCTATTAAGTACGGCATTTGCCTTCATACTAGTCGAATTCGATACTTCATATACATCATTTATCAAACTAATCTATCTTATTTAGACACACTATAGTTAAAAGAACATTTGTAAAAGAAACGAACAATTGTCTTCGCGGTTTGGCCCGATCTTGTGCCTACTTGATATTAATAAATCCGATAGTTTTTATAGATGTTTGCTTTGTATCGCGGGTAACTGTTAACTGTTTCTAAAATATGCATTAACTCATTTTGCAACAGCTCGCGTCCCATTTGTTACGTCGCCATTCTGTCCCGCCCGCCGTGTGGCAAATTAAAACTATTTCGTTTCTAGAATATCATTTATTTGTCTATATCATTTTTTATGTCTTTTCTTAGATGCTGGATAGAAATCGAGAAGACCCACTGGGTGATTACATTGCCTGTTACCGCCTTACTCATAGTCTCATTAGGTAAAATTTATTTCATTAAAAATATATATGTATTTCGGGTTACTATTTTATTTAACGATACTGATGTGGAAAAATTACCTTGTTGGTAAACCTAAATGCTCAGAGGCGCCCTCCTGTCAATGTAAAAAGGTGTCACAATATTCTTGCAGGACTATACTTCTTGTGTTCTGTTTGCAGGTATTTTGTTCGCTGTTGTTTATCTGACATTAAAAAGTAGCTTTGAAAGTCGGACGAAAAAAATTATAAAAACGCTACACGCGGTAATTTCTTTGGTAAGTATGATAAATATATTGCAAATATCACAAACCGATTCATTAATAACATCAAGAATCTCATATAAAATAAAATTATAGAAGATTCATTTATAATTAGCCGATTTTCGTAACTTAAAGGACAATAAAAGTAATATGCAATCCTATTCCCATGTAAGGTTTTCGTTTTTTAAGACTTTAAGACCTTATTAAGAAAAATAATATTTTTTAAATGAAATAATAAGAGTTCGTTTGACCAATGAATATATCTAAGCCATAGCGCAGGTCATTCTATGAATAGTAGAGTATCGTCACAGAGTAGATAGAAGCGTATGCTTCAAGCATACTCGAATCGATTTCAGTTGTTAAGTTACTTCGGATTTTTTGTAACAACCATAATAATTAAAAATAAAAAGGGATTGATGATATAGTAACGGCATTCAATGGATATAATTATAGTAAACTAGCATTAGGCCGCGACTACATCCGTGCAGAACTAAAAATACCTTAGTTACCTACGTCTCCTTTCGGACTCTGTACATCTTTGCCAAATTTCATCGAGATCCGTTCAGCCGTTCAGGAGGTACCTTGTAACAAACATCTATTCACACTTTCGCATTTAGCGTGTTAGAGAATAAATGTAATTACAATTTGAAAAAATGTGCAATTACGCAGCTAACTTCTAAAAATTATATAATACTAGCTTTCGCCCACGGCTCCGACCGCGTGAAATTAATAAAAAAAAGAAAAATGAATAGCCTATGTGTTCTTCCAGACTACCCTCTACATCTATACCAAATTTCAGCCGTTAAGGCTACAAACTCTAACAAACATCCATCCATCCATCTAAACTTTCGCATTTATAATATTAGTATGATTGTGCCGGTCGTTATAATGTTACGTTGTTAAATATGTCGAAGTGACGTGCGGTTTGCAAAATTCCATTCCGAAGACAGATCATATACATGGTAACTATCCTCCAAAGTGGGCGTATGTAATAACAATAAATAACAATCGCGTAACATTAGAAACACCATCCTTAATTGACCAACATCTTAAATGTAAACTGCACAACACGATCTAATCGGTGCAAACATTTACAGAGATTAACTATTTAATTTTATCACTAACAAAGCGCATCATTCCGCCATTCAATGATAACTATCAGTCAATCGACTGCCGCCTTGACCTCTATGCCGCCGATGCACATTCAACCAGTACTCAAAATTATTAATTGCCAGTAACTTTAATCGTTCAAGAATAACAATCATTTCGCGCCCTTAAATATATAAATGAAGTGTCAAATATCATACTGATATTATAAATGCAAAAGTTTAGAAGGATGGATGGATGTTTGTTTGAGTTTGTGCCTAAACGATTTCGATGAAATTTGACATAGTTGTAGAGGATAGCCTGGAAGAACACATAGGCTACTTGCATTTGTTTTTTTTTAATTCCGCGCGGACGGAGTCCCACGCGAAAGCTAATGAACTATATAAATGGCCCTGCTAAATGATACACTTAATGAATTCGAAGTCCTATTTCATGACGAAAATCTTCATTTAATCAATTTGGCAAAAGTACTGTTCTAATTCATTCATTCATATTCATGATATTATTTTAATGTATTTTTTACATTTAACTAATTGAGTACTAATAATATTTGATACAGATACCGCTTTTTGGTATACAATATGTGTCGCAACCATTCCGCCCTCCTCCTGGATCTAAGGAGGAAGCAACTTTGGATCTAGTAATTGCAATTCTTACGAGCCATCAGGTAAGAATTCTTAACAAATTCATCAGCTGCCTTTTTCCAATCGAATTAACATAACGATAATCTCAAAAAAAAATCAAAATTAAAAAACATTTTCATTTTTTGAAATTCAGCCCATGTCTCCTCTATCTATCACAGATCAATTAGTTTCAAATTAATCTATCCCTAATAAAAAAGTAATGTAATTTTTGTGCTTTATTAATAGTTTTTTTTTTTTCAGGGTGTAATTGTTGCGGTTTTATACTGCTTTTTGAACTGCGAAGTGATCTTGTCATTCAAAGAGAAATTTCGGCGGAGCAATGCCAACGCGCCCGTTGATGAACCGATCCCTATGAATGGTATGTACCGTTGATACTTATTATATGTGTTCTTTATATTTGATTAATAACTTGATGTTAATAAATGTTATTTTAATCTCAACTAGTTCTTTGAATCCTCTCCGCCGCCGGCAACCGCGACCGTCAGCGCATGTCCAATGGAAAACATGTCCATTTATAGAAGTTATTGACTTTTGAGTTCTTCGAGTGTTCTATTTTGATATAAAAAAAGAATGAAAATGATGTTTATTTCAAAAGTATTACAAACTACACTGTCCTATGAAATATTGTCTCATACTTCTCAATCGCTATCTGTAATTACCAGGCCTGTGTCATAAGGGTTTTATATTGTTCAAGGAAGTTATGAGTTACATTTTAACGTCCAAACTATCCTCGAGTTCGTCTTAAGACAACAAGGCAACGACTGATACGATACTCTTTACCTCATAGGTTTTCATGCTTTTAAGGTCACAGTTCATTGTCACTTTGTTTCAATAGGAACAGTACATATCGATTACCTTTACTAATAATTCAGTTCTTTTCCAGATTTACCTGCCTAAGAACCGGATAAGAAGCCTAATTGTTACCTTGTCGAGTAATCGCATATTATTAAAGAAGACTTCCACTATACATTGTATTGATAGGTCTAGGTCTTGGTCTTGATAGGTCTTTCAGTCAATGGCCACCACAGTGGTATTCTTCGTTTAAATTGAGATTTCTTTAATCATATTATGTAACTTTTTTAAACCATCTTGATGTGATTTCGCTATTATTAGCGTATATTTAGGGATAAGCATTGATTATATAATTTATAACACGGCTAAAACTCACGTGGGAACTTTCGGTGTATGCACCGACCAGTTTCAGACCCGTCGGGGGTCCTTTTTCAGGGTGAGTGGTTGTAGGCTTTATTCGCTATTGCGTCGCGACGGTCACTAGGTCACGTGCCATAGCCCGCAACGCGCGATTCGAAAGGGCGGGGGCGCGGCGGGTGCGGGGCGTACGCTGTGCGTCGGCGGAGACGAACTCGAAACTGAAGAGTTAGTGGTGCTACTGTTCACGTGAGTTTTAGCCGTTAAGTTTTAATAAGTTAATAAGCATTGATTGTTCAGATTCCGGTGTTTTAGATATAACTATGTAATATTCTATATAATCGTTCAGTTAAGGCAATGCAGGCGGAAATTCAGAATGTATTATAGAAATTGGGAACAAAGCAACGAATTCGGACAAACTATTATGTGTAAATAGATTAAATTTTTAAAATTAATATCATTGCATAGAAACTGTCTCTGTTACAACATGAGGTATTTTGAAAAATCGCCGTTAGAATTTGACCGACGGGTTATTAAATATAATGTTTACAACTCTAATAATTAATTAATAAATAAATATTGATATTATTTGTTGTTATCGCCTAACTTTAATTTTCAAATTTTACTCTTAATAAATGCTTAAAACTTATTGTAAAAAGTTTTTGTCAAAAATTGTAAATAAATCAACTTGAAGAGTATTTCTATTTTCTTTGTCTAATATATTATATATATACATATATATTATACTAGTCTTAAGTCTATACTATATAATGTTGTTATTGACTAGCTTTATGTTCTGAAACGCTTATTAGTTTTATTTATAAATAGTTTAAGATTAATAAATTATTCGATTATTGAAACATTTCGTTTTATTAGCAATAATACCTACCGATAGAGATACAATTCTTAGTATAAGTGTAAGCAACAGTCAAACCGATAATCGACAGAAATACTGGACCGTTATAGAAGTGTGAGAAATCATTCAATTCCTATTAATTCAATACTAAAATTTAGTACTAAACAAACTAGAAACTACAACTCTTAAACGAGGCTTATTCAAAGCGCAATTCGCTCGGCCACTTAAAAAAAACTATCAACTCAAATGTTTATGTGGTCAAAAGACATACGCATTGGTTTAGTAAGTGGCTATTCAATCTAAGAATTATAGTTAAGGGAAAGTCAGCCATGCAGAGCAACTGAATATCTTAATTAGTAATCAATTCAAATTAATGCTATATCTTTATACAAGAAAGGGATGTTATGTGACAAACCACCTATAATCGTAACGATCTTAATGAAACAAATGGGGATAGTGCTATCGTCACTATTCTGTATAAATAAAAGGCGATGGTTTGAAAATTACAGATCTGTTCTGACAGCTACCTTCAGCGCCACAATGGCGGGAAAGGCAAAAAATAATACAATCACCTGTCCATTTATTGAGGTCATTGGCTGTGATCGTCTTTTTAAAGATAACGAACAGAAAATATGTAAATAATATAAGGGTCTATGCTCTAGATCGTTCATTTTATTACGCTGATAACTATTGAAGCAAATCTAAAAGCACAATATAAATGTGTGATCAAAAACATATTACGTATTATATTATTAGAAAGGACATTATGAACCAAACTGTACGCTCAAATAATATGCTTATAGAGTTTCGATTATCTTGTATGGTATAATACTATAGAAATACTGCGGTAGGTAAAATAATGTCCATTCTATAACCAGTATTGTATTTAAATCTCTCGCTTGTATAAAAAAAATCAATGTGCGACGATTAGCGTTTTCTCGCGACTTGGCGATCGAGTTGACGGCGAATGGACGGCGCGCCATTGCCTTCCTCCCCCTCAATTGGCGGCGTCGAGACGGCGGCGAGGGTAAGCTGCGGCGATCGCGAGGCGGGGCGGTGCCGTGTGGGCGAGGAGTGGAGTAATGCACAATAACCTTAGAGGTGCTATTCAAGGACAGAGAAGCGTCTTCAAAACAATAGGTGTTCCGTTAGTGAATGTTACCGTACAGATGTTAATATCGACCATCTATAATCTTACTGAACATATTCTGACCTGAGAATAAATTGTTAACTATTATTATAAACTGTTGAAGTTAAAAATATTCTTTAAGTGCTATTTACGAAGGTCGAGGATTATTCCACGTTCTCTAACATTATTTTCTATGTAAATATGAAATACTTACTCATAGTTAAATTAGACTTAATTCGAATTTTGTTAGTTTCTGACTGACGGCCTACTTGAAATATAAATGTGATCTTTGTTACCTTATAATTGGCCTATCTAGTCAGCCAATAATCGAACTATCAAGTCAATAATCGTACGGTGACATTAACAAGCAATGGGTGTTTCCATTGAAAACAGACCACCGCTCGTGTACACATTCTGCATGTGATTCTTGAATTGTTCCGCTGATGCGTTAACTTTAATTGGCTTAGGTCGTGCTGTCTGAGACGGCGATGCTAACGTGTTACACGTGTAACGTTAGATCGGCCTTTGTTATAACCACAACAAAAAGGTTGGTTGATGTCTCAACCTCTAAGCTCAATCAATGTTAGGCGTCAATCATCATCAACTTGCCCTTATCCCTTATGGAGGGTCGGCACAGTATGTGCTGCTCTTCCACACATCTCTATCAGCCGTCATATCTGAATCCACTCCTTTCTTAAGCATATCCTCTTTCACACAATCCATCCATACTTTCTTCGGTCTTCCTCTTCCTTTGTAGCCATCCACATTCATTCTTAACACTTTCTGGTTTATGTCCCCATCGTCTCGTCGCATAACATGTCCATACCACGCTAACCTTTTGCTTCTCAATTTCTCCACCACTGGCGCTACTTTCAAACTTCCTCTAATATACACATTCTTAACTTTATCCATTCTTGTCACACCACACATCCATCTTAACCTACGCATCTCAGCCACATGCAATCTCCTTTCATCCGCAACTTTGGTGGCCCAACATTCAGATCCATACAATACGACAGGTCTAATGATGGACTTGTAGATCTGTCCCTTAAGCTTAAGAGGCATTCTTGGATCACAAGTCACACCAGTAACCTGTCGCCATTTCATCCAACCTGCATTTATTCGGCTTTTCCACGTCCCGGTCAACGCCACCGTCGGACTGGACTAGAGAACCGAGGTACTTAAAATCGGAGCAGGTTGGTAGAGGCACGCCATTTAAGGCGATTGGAGAGAAGCTGGTCGGACCGCCAAAATCGCAAAATAAATGTTCTGTTTTGGTCCTGCTGATTTTAAGACCAGCTCCCTCCAATTTAACTCGCCATTCTTCCAACCTGCTCTGTACCTCGCATTCATCCTCCCCGACAAGCACGATGTCATCGGCATAAAGCATACACCAGGGTGCCTCCTCCTGTATGTTTAATGTCAAAGCATCCATTACCAGGAGGAACAGATACGGGCTTAAAGCCGACCCCTGGTGTAAGCCCACCGAGACACCGAACCTGTCACTATCGCCAGCAGCGGACCGGACGTAGTACTGGCTCGCCAGTACATAGCCTGAATAAGCTGCAGGTATTTCCCAGGCACTCCTTTCACTTTCAAAGCCCACCACAAAACATTCCTCGGAACCCTATCATACGCCTTTTCGAGGTCTACGAACACCATGTGCAGGTTCTTATGCACGCGCCTAAATTTCTCGCATAATTGGCGAATGGCAAAAATGGCGTCCGTAGTCCCCCGACCCGGCGTAAATCCGAATTGGTTCCGAGATACCTCACTTTCTTCTCTGATTCTTGCATCTATCACTCTTTCCCAAGCTTTCATACTGTGTGACATGAGCTTTATTCCTCTATAGTATGTTACAGTCCTGCACATCCCCCTTGTTTTTATAACTGGCACTAGTTCGCTACCGCACCACTCGTCTGGGATCATCTCTTCCTGTAACAACTTGTTGAAGAATAAAGTCAGCCACACCCATCCATCCGACTTTAGCAGCTTCCATACTTCCACTGGTATTCCATCCGGCCCAACGGCCTTACCATTCTTCATACCTTGCACTGCCTTCTTCACTTCATCCACACTAATATCTTTCACCATACCAATATTAATTGGCATGTTATCCAACACTCCACTCCAAACATTCTCTTCGTTCATCAGTTTTTCAAAATATCCCTTCCATCGCCTTTTAATATCATCGTCATTCATCAATACCTTTCCTACATCGTCTTTTATACATCTAATATTGTTTATGTCTCTTCCACTTCTTTCTCTCTCTCTTGCTATGCGGAACAAATGTTTTTGTCCTGGCGGGCTGCCCAGAGATTCATATAATTTGTTTTGCGCCTGTGCCCGAGCAATTGCAATTGTTTTTTTTTTGCACATCGCTTACACTCCTTATATACTTCTCTTTTACTCTCTTTCAAATCTTTATCATTCTCATCCACGGCTTGCCATTCCTTAAATGCTTTCTTCTTTTCTTTCAAAGCCTCTCTCACATTCGCACTCCACCACCAAGTTTCCCTTTCAATTTTCCCTTTACCTTTCGACTCTCCTAGCACACTTTTCGCCACCCCTCTAATACAACTGGCCATTTCATTCCAACTATCATCTACTGTCATTCCTGTCATATCTTTCATTTCTATCATTTTATCCACCACATGCTTACAAAACTCTTTTGCACATTCATCCTTCTCTAGCATACTCCATTTTATTTTGCTGGAAGATTTTTGTTTGTACTTTTTGAAATTTATTTTAATTTTGAATTCCGCTACTAGCAGTCGGTGTTGACTTGTTAGATGTTCCCCCGGTATAATTTTACAATTTTTGACTGAATTTAATTTACCCCTTCTTGTAAGAATATAATCTATTTGTGTTGCCCTACCGCCACTTTTATAAGTTATCAAATGTTCGTTTGTCTTTTGGAAAAATGTATTTGTAATTGCCAAATCATATGCCATGGATGCGTCTAATAAGTATTCTCCCTCGACGTTTTTTACCCCAAACCCCCAGCCACCGTGTACTCTCTCATACCCAGTACCCATTCTACCAACATGCCCATTAAAATCACCTCCCACATATAATTCCTCATTCACAGGGATATCTATCACAACAGAGTCAAAGTCTTTCCAAAACTGATCTTTAATACTCTCATCACATCCAGACTGGGGCGCATAAACACTCACTACATTCATAACCAGATCTCCTATCATTAATTTTACCACAATCACTCTGTCATTCAATCTATTAACATACGTAACACAATTTTTCAGTTCACTATCTAGGACAATCCCCACTCCATTCCTCTTACCATCACTTCCACAATAGTAAAATTTATATCCTTCTCCAATTTCTCGAGCTTTCGATCCCTTCCATTTCGTCTCTTGCAAACAAGCTATATTTATTCTTCTTCTTTTACACATATCTGCTAACTCCCTTCCCCTGCCTGTCATTGTCCCAACATTCCAACTCGCAATCCGTAACCTCTCAACGTTACAGCACATACTGTAATAATGTTAGGCGACAATATAAATTAAAAAATAATTAATTTTCAAGGGAGTAACTTGACCGTGTACGGACTTATAAAATACGTGATAACTGAATTATTGTCGTGTTTTAGAGTATTTCAATCATTTTTAGCAAACTGTTCTAGCTTCGTTAGACCAGATTAGCACAAAGATATGTATACAGTAGTTATATTAAGTTTTAAACTTCATGACTCGCGATTGGCTCGAGCTTATCTACACAAGTAGGTGACAGGTTGGCTGCTACCGAAGCATGTACTGAGATGTTCCCTGCCCCTGCATAAATTTACGTCCCGGCGTATCTTTGATTTGAATTGATCATTGCTATTTTTTTTTCTTATAAATCGAATTTTTTTTTCGTTGTTTGCAACTCCAACATTGATTAGTTATATTCATTGACCTCTAAATTCGGTACCTAAGAAATAGAAAAAAAATCTGTTTGTTGGTTTATTTTAAAACCTTTCAAGAGTATTGAAAATGCCTCCATGACATCAGGTAAGATCGTGGTCATGTGTTTGTATCTTCTCTGTATATTTTTTTTATAAAAGACGGCTGCAATCGCGCAATATGAACATCTTAAGTCTGAAATAAACCTTTTCTAAATACAGAATATTACTGTGACCTAAATGACGTAGTCATTATGGTTTACCGTCTCATTATTCAAGAGAATGTTAATATGTGAATCTATAATTCTAAGATCGATCTAGTCAAGCTGAGATCGCGCACGTACGCAGGATGTTAATGTCACTAAAATTAATTTCTAACAATTTCACGTTCACATCATCCCACGCGTCTTCTTATTTATCGAACATACGCATTATTCATTTACTCGGTATAACCGCATGCGAGGATTGTCATCATCATCATCATCAAAACCAGCTCACTATATGTCCCCACTTAGGGACTCAGAGCTTACCCTAAGTTAGCGTGACTATGTTTTAGTCAACGACGCCCCAGTATGGGTTGACTTCACTTCACTCTTTGCATAAAACTAATGTAAGTGATTTATACCTAGATATTAAGTAAGCGTCATGTAGGGACTCAGTTTACAAGTATCATACATCAACATCATCATCATCATCATCATCATCATCATCATCAGCAGCCTTTGTTAGACATAGCCTTTCCCAATACCTTCCACAGAATGCGGTCCACCGCGTTCAGCATCCAACAACCTCCGCGCGCACTAAGTCGTCGGTCCATCTGGATGGAGGACACTCTACGCTCCTGGTCCCCTTCTAGGCCTTTATTCAAGGACTTTCCTTCCCACCTGGCGTTCTGACCCTACAAATGTGACTGGCCCGTTACCACTTCAGCTTATGATTTTGAAAGCTATCTCGCGTATAATACGCGATAAGTTTAGTATCACCCAACGCATGCTAAGCTTTAATTATTGAAAATATTTCTCACATGCATGTACTATAGTAGCACGAACAGATATCTCGCACCACACATGTAAAATGACCGAATTGTCAGCTAATGGAACTGCGTCCTTATTACACAATGCGCCCACGTATAACTCTATATCCTTTTCGATTTCCATAACCAACTCCAATATTGGGAAACATTAATAAAAAAACGGTTACTTAAGCAAACTTGTTCATTCAATATCGTGTTAACTTAAATTTCATTTATTTTAACACGGTATTGAATGAATCCATTTCATTTGAATAAAAAAATGACCACTAGCTCCCCCTCGCTCATCGCCTGCCCTACTACACTCCCTTACACTGAATGTACTTGGCTGATGTATTAAATGTTTGGATAAAACATTTTAACAAACCTAGAACTTTTTTCCCCCTCTGTTTACTTATATTTAAGACATGAACATTTTTTGCGAATCTTAATTAAACAGGATTAATTTGGAAATTTTCGGCAACCACATTGCCGTCTGACATATTCAGTAATATAGCTGCCGAAAAGTTTTTTTTTTAATGTGGTTCCATCTTTTGCTTTGAAATACAAATATAGAAATTCATTTACCTCTTTACTTTTGGGAACCAAGCCTTTTTCATCTGTAAGAAACGAACGTAATGCGAGAGCAGGCTACTGAGACAGAGCAGTACATATTGTCAAAACAGTACTGCTGTACTGTAGGCGTGGGCGTTCGAATAATAGCAGTACTGGTCTGCCTTACTGTGCTAGTTTGTTTGAAACTAGCAAAATGAACAAAGATATGTTTTGATCAATACTCTACTTTAATTAGACTTCAATTACTTTATTCTTTTAACAAAATTCAATGTAGGTTTTTCATTTATGTGTTCGAAAATTATTGATACGAAATAGTGTTGTTCGGAAGTTCACTTAACATTTCATTGCAAAACGTGTCGAGTCAAGTTCTTAGAATTACATGTTGAAATCTTATACTTAACCGCAAACCAGATAGTGAAAAGTTTTAACAAGGTGCGAAAGTATAGCAGAATGTTTCCAATAGTTCAAATCAAGAATTTGTACACAAAATGTTATATCCCTTGAGTATCAATATTATGTTTACAGACTTTATTAGTTGCTTGTTCACATTATTACTGTTTCGTTTATTATTTGTGTTGGTATTTCATTTCATTTTTCAATATTGCAATCTATTTACAAATAAATGTCAGAATTGTGTATTGTAACATGAAAATATTTTATGACCATAATGTGTTTTTTTTTTTTTACTTCATATGTCTGGTCGCAAGTGTACATTGATTTCGGGTAATATCGTGCGTATATGTTTCTAAATTTTGCAAACTGAAACAACATTTTAGAATTAAAATCCGCGCAGACGAATTAACGGGAATCAGGTAGAAAATAAATTTTTCCATGAAAGGTTTAATCGTTCTTAAATCATTTTTTTTATATATTTTATCTATTCGTCAAAAATAGATAAGAAAAAGGGCCATAGAAAATCAAGAAAAAAAATCTTCTGTCCCATTAACGTGTCCACATGAATAGGTTTCAATTTTACTCACTGCATTAACAACCTTTGCAACTCTTAATTAGTTCGAAACATCTACGTTCAAGGTCATAGAAATGTCACAATGAATGCTGCAGTTTTATTATCTACAATAAAGAATATATTAAAACACCTAATAGCTGGGTGACTAAGTTTCGCCCTTTAATAACATCCGATATTGTGAGCAGTATTAAGAAATCCCTAGAGGTGACGTCATAAAATTCCAATCTGTATTCACATTCGTTTATTTCTAAATTTTAAAATACGTGTTGAATACTGTTGTGACGTAATCGACCCTAACTTTATAAAAATGAACAATTTGCATTGTTGCATATCATGAATAAACTCAAAAACAAGTGGACCGTTTTTAAATACACAAAAGATGAGACGTAAATACTTTGACACCCCCCAGTCGATCCGTTATAAAAACATTTTCCGAAGACGAAGTGACGGATTTTTATAACAAGACAATGAAGGCATCCAGTAACTCATTTTTATCTCAATGACGCATTAGGGGTTACAATGAGAATAGCTCTATTATATTCCATTGTCTATATCATTGACCTTTCTAACATGTCGTTTCTTTTCTAAATAAAACTGCGTATAGCTTTTTTTTTAAGTTATTTAGTTGGTTGGTTAGTTGCAGATTTCATCAAAAATGGTGACCAAAGATACTATTACTTATATTGAACATACAAAGGTTTCTTTTTCAATTAAACCTGTTTTTTATTTCTTTCAAAGTATGATTAAATATTTACGTAATGAATACCATAAAATAGAATTTGTATATCATGCGGATGAAGCCGCACGTGAACAGCAAATCAAATATATAAAGATGTCTATTCGTAAAAAGTAATTCGACAATCATTAGTATACGATTGATAGCTCCAGACGATAAGTATAATTTGTCTAGACGGTTACCTTTAGACGAACGCAAATTAAACGACCACACAAGTAAATACGGTCACGTTTCTTTACTTTTATATTACTTATGAATGGAATATTTTTTTTTTCAAGATGATGTCAAATATATATTTTACGAGCTGCCCGCAAACTTCGATAGCGAAGAATTAAACAAAAGGTCGTCTATAATATTTCCGCGTGATACACGAGATGTTAAATAAAAGCGATCGTTCATGATCATCATCATCATCACCAGCTCACTATACGTCCCCTCTGAGAGGCTCGGAGCCTACCCTAAGTTAGGGGTGACTAGGCCATTATCAACCACGCTGGCCCATTGCGGGTTGGTTGACTTCACACATGTCTTTGAATTTCTTCGCCGATATGTGCAGGTTGCATCACAACGTTTTCCTTCACCGTAAGAACGTCAGGTAAATTTTTACATATGAAATTTGAAAAATAGAAAATCACATTGATGCATGGCGGGATTCGAACCCAGGAGAAATTCTAATCTACAGGAGATTACGAGTCAACTGCTTAAACCGCTGAGCCACCGACGCTCGTGATCGGTAAAGATAGTGTATTAGAATTGAATATTGGTAAACGTTGTACAAAGTGAAATATTAGTATTTCCACATTTCATTTTACCTTTATTAAATACGAGTAATGTATTTCAATACGTGGAACACAGATTTTGATTATTAATTTCCCGCTTCAAAGGGTCATTTCGCAGAATCCAATTCATGCGTTTACCTGACAGGCTGCACGTGAAAAGTGTTCACAAAGCATACAAAGGGAAGTACAGCAGTGTTCACAAAGTAAAATTTAACAAATGATTGACGTTGTGTTTTGCGTATTTTTCGTCTGACCCACCACCCACCAAGGGGGGTAATATTTTACGGGGGTATGAGCGTATGTTTTGTGTATTAATAATTGTTCTTTATCGGAAAATATCGAGATGAAATTTGTGCACGTTTCAGACAAAAATGTCAATTGTTTTATATTATAAAAATCGTAGAACAAATGATGTGAATTTTATAAAGCGCATAAAGTATGCAAACGAGACTCCGATGAATAACAAAATCTAAATACTATTTACAAGTTTAATTTGCAGTCGCCATAGAAAATCAATATCGCCGACGGGCAAAGTCTCTGAAGCTAATGGAGTGACATTAAGAAAAAACATTGTCCTTTAACGAATTTACCCTTTGCTAAATTCTCTTGCTAATTAACATCACAAATTTCTTTCGCTAGTTAAAAGCAACGGTTCTAACAACAAATTTTGTTTACGTAGAAATATTCACCTTGAATTATTTTTTATTTACTTTCAACATTATAAAAGCGAGTTTAGATGGATGGATGTTTGTTTTTTACGTATCTTCAAAATGGCTTAACGGAACCTCATGATATATTATGCTCACGCTACTTATCAAGTTGTTGTTTTTTCAATACCGCGAGGTCGATTTTGCGGGCGATAGCTTGTAACAAATAGACTCCGATCCCACGTCATGTGAATAATGTTAAGCGGTAATTTGATAGACGGTATGCGCTTAGTAAATTTATGTTAAATACATTCTTGAAAACTATTTGAATATTCATCTATATCTATCTATTCTATATCTATACTCTATCTATCTATACATATAATAAAATTGGAGTGTCTGTTTCTAATATCAAAAGAAAAATTCCAGATTTCGGGAAGATGATGTATTCGCGTTGCTAATAACGAAAATCGCATTTAATTTTTTTTTGTCTCTCTGTCTGTCTTTCCGCAAGCCGCATTTGTTCCGGGCAATCTCCGAAACGGCAGGGCCGATTTCGAGCGGACTTTCACTGAAGGGTAGCTGACATAGACGGGCATATTATAGACTACTTTTTATCTAATATTTAATATTTATTATATAATATTTAATAATTATTATATAATATTTAATATTCGCAATGATATACCAAGATCTACGAAAATATAGTATATTCCTACACGTTTTGGTTAGTGGTATACATTATTCTTGTTTAGATTCAAAAGCTTATTTTACGATGAAAACGTTGCAGTCCGTAGCAGATACAGTACGGTGACGTATCGATTAGCAACATGTTCTCTACGCGGAACTCAACGTTTGTGATATCTCGTTTTCGTAGCTCAATGTGCTACAGTGCTACGCTTCTCTTTGAATCCGAATCACATTAAAGACTTTGAACTGCATAAGGGTATTGAGATTTAATCCACGATGTCATTAGTTACATTGGTTTAATTAGTCTTACGTGTATAATCTCCATATAAATGCAAATATTAAGACGAATATAATATTACCTAATTACATTTTATAGCGTAGTACTCAAAGTGTCTGCACAAACCCGCAATTGGGTTTATAGACGCCTTTATTTAATTTTGTATTGTGTATTTGATCAATAAAAAAAACAGCTGAGCGGTACTGGAAGAAAATAGGGATAGACTTAAATTATAAGGTTGAATAGAGCACAGAAAACAACTTCTAATTAAAGTGCTTTTTTACTCGGAGTCCCAGGCAACAGTTATTTAGACGGAGACATTTTCTTTCATGTTGTCCATACTCATATAGATGTAGGTTTGGACTGAAATTATATTTTATTTAATTATTCTCCCTATCAAACAGGTCGGTATACAAAAACGGTTATGTAGCTTTTTAACAAATAATTAATCAAAAGAACCCATGCAGTGGTTGTGGAAATTTACAATATTGAAATATGAAATTTTGTACAATGATATTCGGTCGCTGATATTACAAAAGATTTAATAGGATTCTCGTGAAAAGCATTGACGTAGTACTACATTAATTAAAGCAGTTTTTCATATATGAATGTATATCTATTTTACTAGTACTTTAGTTTTATAAGAGTTTAATTTGAGTTTATTAAGTTACTATTGTATCTATTTTAATATAAATCAATATTTTTATGTTACACAAATGCGCACCTGAACCACGAGAAATAATTTTAAGGAAAAATTATAAAAGTATTTGATACTAGCTTCCGCCCGCGACTCCGTCCGCGTGGTATTAATAAAAACAAAAGAAAGTAGCATATGTGTTCTTCCAAACTTAACTCTACATATATGCCAAGTTTCATCCAGATCCGTTAAGCCTTTTAGGCTACAAACTCTAACAAACATCAATCCATCCATCCATCCATCCATCCATCCATCCAAACTTTGCCATTTATAATATTAGTAAGATATACCTGAGAAGTTTTGTTTCCTTAAATAATGCATCCCTAGTTTATTAAAATAAGTTTATCCTGTTAGCATGGTTTTGACGTTGCAATTACAACGCATTTAGTTGAACTTACGAGTAAGTAATAAATCGATAAGACGCGCAATGTCAAGAGAAAACGCGAGTCACAAGATCGGAGAAAACGATACCTTTACAAAGATTTAATGACGCATTAGATATTGAAGTACTTCACCCCTTAAAGCATGCGCACACCTTTAACTAAACTATCGCACAACTGTTTAGTCTCGCTTTGATTCCTATGAGCTTTTATAGACGTGACCACACTACTCGATTTTTAGTTGTGCAACTAAACTGTTGGATTGGCTACGAAACAATCGACAATCGCACATCAGTTGTACGATAGTTTAGCCAAAGGTGTGCACCCGGTCTTAATGCATTGTGACTTGAAAACAATATAGTAATATAAGAAGGGAGATATCTTTAGTGGCACCTACGTTCCAAAGATTTTACGTCATCTAACAGCACGGTGTATTTTCAGATTTAAACATGATAGTATTTATAAAGTGAAAACAATATTAAATTCTCGTTGCTCGTTTCCCAGAAACACTTCTTGCTTGAATGCTCGGGTTAAAACATAATACATCGTATTACGCCGGTCAGCGTACACCTTTATGAACAGCGCTTTCGCAGAAAAACATTTTTATTACAAAAATTACAAATTGTACTGTTTTTCGATTCCTATACCTCCTATTTTAATGTGGATAATGATAATGTATATCGCAATGTTTTTTAAGTGAATAGTTTACTTTTATTTATACACTAATATTTCAAATTCAGATTGCTTTTAGTTCAGCTGTAACAACTCCTGGCGCGTACTGGGAACTGAGTTATAATTGGTCAAAGCGAAAACCCATATCGAAATTTATTGCGAAATCAAAATGTTTCGTGGTATCGTAAAATTGGATGGATACTCAAAAATTGCTGCATCAGTCGCAGGTACAGTCGCGTAAATCCACTTCAGGTAAAATTGCCTTGTTTATTACGAAGAGACAAAATACGCCTCTTCCTACAAATTGTGGAACGGTCTGTCCTCGGCGGTATTTCCAAACCAATACAACTTAGGGTCCTTCAAGAAGCGAGCCTACAATTTCCTCAAAGGCCGGCAACGCATCTGTAGTTCCTCTGGTGTTGCGGATGTCCATGGGCGTCGTTGACCACCTCTGTGTTCCCGCCGCTCGTTTGCCCTCTTCTCTTATAAAAAAATAACTAATTACACAGCAGTGCGAAGATAAATTCCCCCCCTCCCCCCCAAATAGGGAGGAAAAAAAATGCAGTGAGTGGTACAACAGAGATTAAAAAGCACAAAAGAGATATTATAGTAATAAATAGAAATGAGCCGTGTATAGTTAACTTTTTTTCTTACATATACATTTATAAGCTGTGTTATATTGGCATTTGTTCCGCGTCTCGTTTCAAAATGTTCAAACGATTGTAACTTTAAAGGTGGAACACCGCCAATTTCCTCGACTGTACTGAATTTTGTTTTTTTTAGGATGCCAAATCCATTTCTAATCAAACGTTCGTATTCCCAATATTTGGACAGTATCATGGTAACTAACTTTGTATTTTAGTTTTGTATGATTTTTCTTGTTTTGTAGTAATATTCACATACAAACGATATTTATCTTAGACCGTTTTAATCAGGGTTTTAATTTCTCATTCAACGAATAAGTTTACTTAAATTCATTAACTAGTCAATAGAAGCTTTCTAGAAAAATCATATTTATTAATAAAATTTTTACACATTCATATGTTTTCGTTATTCCTAAATCACTCGACAAATGGACTCTCGACAGGAGACTAGCATGAGAACTTTTTTTTTAATTCTTTTAGTTAATATCGTTAATGTAATTAGAAATGTACGATATTCAGAATTTGACGGTGGGGTTTTCTTGAATTCACCGAAGCGCATTATCGTATTACGCCGCATGTCTCTTCGGAAAGGGCTTGGGTTTAAGATGTTAATGTTGTTTTAAATACACTTTACATTTCTGTAGGCGATGTCGATCACTTGTATTGACATATTGTCTCTATTTTTTAAGAGGGATGAAGGATAACAATATGCAATGCAAGTGACTACAGTCGGAACCTACGGTACGATTCTGCTTTAACGTACGTCAAGGCTTAAGAGAGTATCGAATGACGTCTAGACTACATGAACATCTTGTTTACAATTGAAAAGGAACAGATTTATCTCTACCGTTGAACTGATTTTGAATTCCGCTACGCTAATGAGAGGAGCAGTTTTATTTCTAACAATTCAGTTACGATTTAATTAGAAAGAAAATCTAATGTTAGTAGATATTTTTTTATATCGTGAACACTTAAGAGCCTAGATGACTTAGAATACGTTGGTTCGGCTTTGTTTTGATACTTCATTATAATTGCAACTAATTTCACATAAATGCCCAGTGACAACAATGATCACACAGCTGAAATGCAGCATACATATTAGCTACGAGGTATCCGCAAAATGGATTTCAATTAACTTTGGCATGGAGATCGATGCCTCGAATGATGCATAGCCCGCCTTTTATTCCTAAAATGTACGGTCCCTGTTGGATAGATTTGTGTTTTATTTTCATATACTCAGTGACGAAGTAGAAACTGAGGTTTTTCATAGTAGCGACTACTATCTTATTAGTCAATAAGTTCCAACTAATTAGACGATAATGAAGGTAATTTCAAACAAAGAGAAGAGTTATTCTCAAACAATTATTGTAAGACCGTAGGTTTTCACAGCCAAAAACTAAAAAAAAAAACAAAGTGGTGTAATTAGGTTTTCAAAAAAATGTTGATAATGTTTTTGTACTTGTGTATCAGCAATGGAAACACTTTCATAAACCTAATACTGATACCTTTTTCACTTTTCCTTTAGAACGAAGTGAATGCGCAGTGATTTTATGACATAAATCTATTTTGAATCTGTCTGCGTAAGTTCAGCGAAACAAACTGATAGGTTGAATAATTAATTTACAAAGTCATCATACATGCCCACAAATATAGACGTGTTCACATACAAAAGCGGACGCGGTGGCGAGTCCGATTGGAATATAAAGGACCAATATTAAATTTCAAAACATATTGTCTGTTATATTTCATCTCTATTTTTCCAAGAAAAAAGTGTGATCGAATAAAAGTATGAGTACGCTCGAATGCTTGATGAGCAAATCGCTACCGCTCCCGCGCCCGCTAGTTTACGTAGACATGACCTCTTAATTTCAATGTCAGCCTAGCGTACATGTTGACACCAAGTAATTGTTCACACGTGAATTGAAAATCTGTACTTGCTGTATCGGAAAATGTTTTGAATGCACATCACTAGAAGCCGCGCCGCGCCGCCTACGTAGCAAAAATTAATTAAATCGATATACTCGTGTATCTACTAGAAGCCTTATGTCCAGCCGTAAACTTACCAACGACTATGATTATGATGATAATGATGATGATGATGATGATGATGATGATGATGATGATGATGATGATGATGATGATGATGATGATGATGATGGTACTAGAAAAAAGTTTGTAATTAAACACTTTTTCAAACTATCGTTGTACTGATGGTCTTGAAAATACTCTGCGAATATTTTAAAAATATTTATACAGGTTGAAAAAGTTTTTTTCTGTGACTTATCAATTTCTGAAAATTTGCTAAGTTATCAAGTTGGTGTACAAGAAACTACACCGGAAAATGAAAAAGTTTTTTTCATCTTCGATACGCCGGCGCCGTAACTTTAATCAAGTTGAATAAAAATGTTTACAGATATGTACTTGAGTAATGCAAATAATTTTATAACTATGTTTACTTATTAGCTCAAAGTCTACCATCATCACCACCATCACTCTATCGCGCCTTTATTTTTTTTAAAGCATTAACTTCCTACATGATACTATGCGTGTTGAAAAAAAGAGATTAAATTCAAGTAAATACGGCCAGGCTTAACGCGTTACCCGCTGTGTTTTGTCTCACCGGGCACGCAATAAATTGCATTCTCTCTCCTTTTCGCTCTTCGTAGATCCTGACCTTACATCGTGATCTTTTATTGGAATAGTCCGAGATATAACCAATCTGTATTCGAAGACCGAGATGTGAAACTTGAACAAATTTTCATAAAATATTTTTTAGTACTATAAATTCATATTTTCATTATTAATAGAAGAATTAGTTTACGCTAATTAAGAAATGTTTCATAAATATTTCTATGTTAATATTTCCGTAACATTAACATTTAATTTTAATTATAATTAATAAAGTATGTTGTTAATTTTCAACATAAAATTAATAAGAAAAAGAAGTGAAAATGTGTAAACAATTGAACTAGTAAATGAATATGAATTCTCACATCATTTAATATCATCTCGCTATACACAGCAATTAAATTGCTGCACGCCGCCGGAAACAAGGTTCAATGAAGAGCTCAAGTTTCCGCCGTATACTGCAACAAATAATGATTGACACAAGCTTATTTGCTGTAAATAGATGCCTCGTAGCATTGTTTTAATATGGATGGTTAACAAAATATCTTCAATTAGGCATACGCTGGTAAAATGTTAGTTTTAGTGGACACTAATTCTCCGACTAAAAGGGTATGTAAGTGGGTTTTTATGAAAATTATTGTGAATTCATATCGCCTAAATTGCTTGACGATTTTGAATCGAGGTGAATACATTCTTTGAGTGATGGACAGACAAGATTTTGACGTTATTAGAATTTTCGAGAGATGATGAATAAAGAGAGAGATGATGAATCTGTGATTACATAATTGTTCCCTTTAGTCCACTTTGAACCTAAACGACTATACAGATTTTAAAAAGTTGTCATTCTCTAGATAGTGAAATTTCAAATAAATTTATTTTATTATACAATATAATTAAAACTTTCAGTCGTATTGCTTCATGTAAGAAGATAATAAAATAGTATAATAGACATAAGTTTAATTCATTCCAGATTGCCTATTTCAAAATCTCACAAAGGCTCGCAGAATCCGTAGAAATGTTGCAGTTGAAGGAACAAGACTAAATCTCCTACGTCCCGGTCGCTCATATTAAGTTACTATTTCCCGCGGCTTCGCAACATATTGATTTGTAATTTCTGTACTAAAATTGCTTCTTCGTATTGAATGTGATGGAAAAATAAATTGAAATGTTATTTTTAAAATGTAATATAAAATTGTTAAGGTTATTTGCACTTCTTTAAACAAATGTAAATACTGTGTTCACGTTTAAATGCACATCTGTTTACTTTAAAAATCTTTCGTAATAAGTGCTACAAGGCTTTGAAAAATATAACATTTTCTTTAAATACAGGCATTGAAGGTAAGCTGTGTTCGACTGCAGAGACAAAGAGACTCAAATATAATATGAAAAATGAAGACGACATTAAGAATACTTTCCTTTGCACAGTTTAAAGTAATGGCCGACGTCCCTTTATGATATAAAGCTGACTTAAAACAATTATGCGATCTGAAATGTATTATTTACATATAATATACCATGTTATAAAGACATCGATAACATAATTTCTACAAGTGAATTGATTTTATTGCTTTCTTTTAATGCTTGCTACAATTTTGTCAAATGTTTCATGACATGTAAATAGTCGCCGTGTACACAAAGTTGGGATCATCGGTTTATCCGTTTGAGCTCAAAATTTTATTTTTTAACTAGCTTCCCGCGACTCCGTTCGCGTGGAATTAAAAAATCAAAAGTAAATAGTCTATGTGTTCTGGACTATCCTGTGCATCTTTGCCAAATTTCATGGAGATCCGTTCATCAGTTTAAGCTACAAACTCTAACATCCATCCATCTAAACATTCGCATTTATAATGTTAGTAAGAAGTAAGTTATCTGGTATTTTTTATGTGATAGTGATAGTTTTAAAAGCGGAAATACGTATTCCAGTAAATTTGGTAGTAATTGGCATACCAGAAAATGGCGCAACGTTTAATAGAAATGCCAGTAATCTGTTCACGAGATCGTTCGCGATGAGACCTGTCAGTATCAAACTTCGTAGCCCCCTTCGACCGCTCTCTAAAATTACATGCACGTTCGGCTATCGTAAATTTAGACATCATGTTTCTTGCATGATAGGTACTGTCATACAAGTCAGCGTTTTCACAAGCGTGTTCCTACATGCAATTATGCCAGCTACTGGCGTGTATTCCAGCACTAATAAATTCATTTTCGTTAAATAAATAAAGCTGGAATGAAAAGCAATTATAGGGTTAGAGCTCCCACACTTTAGACTAAACAATCGCACAACTGTTTTCATTGTCGATTGTTTCGCAGCCCATTTAACTTTTTAGTTGCATAAATAAAAATAGAGTAGTGTGCGCACCTTCATAAAAGATCATAGAAATCAAAGCGAGAATAAACAGTTGTGCGATAGTTTAGTCAAATGTGTGCGCGCTCTTATAATGATAGGAAAATTTGAATGCAATGTACAAGTAGGCTCCGGAGATTAACGTAGCTAGGTAACTAATCCTTTCCACTCAAACTTTTCATTCCACTTGTTATTTTGCTGTATACGCGTGGGTGTAAAACGTGTTTTTGCAAAATAATCCGCACAAAATTGTTATTCATTGCGTTGTTATTTTTGGAAAACATTTAAAGCAGTGCATGCCCCTTGATTCGATATTTTTGCCGTCGAGTATTGTTCAACTTTCATGTTACGTGCAGCCTCTATTCTCTGTAAAATTAATTCATAGATTATCTTGTGTTGATTAAATTATCAACATAGATATTTAAGTGTAACGGTACGAAAATTAATTACAAAGTTGCTATAACACGTATAAACGAAGTTTGAGAGAGTGCACGGAGGCTGGGGGTTTGGAGTAAAAAACGTCGAGGGAGAATACTTATTGGACGCATCTATTGCATATGATTTGGCAATTACAAATACATTTTTCCAAAAGACAAAAGAACATTTGATAACCTATAAGAGTGGCGGTAGGGCAATACAAATCTGGGTGCGCGGCAGTGCACCCGCCGAGGCGAGCACATCCAAATCTGGGTGCGCGGCAGTGCACCCGCCGAGGCGAGCACAGCCAAATCTGGGTGCGCGGCAGTGCACCCGCCGAGGCGAGCACAGCCAAATCTGGGTGCGCGGCAGTGCACCCGCCGAGGCGAGCACAGCCAAATCTGGGTGCGCGGCAGTGCACCCGCCGAGGCGAGCACAGCCAAATCTGGGTGCGCGGCAGTGCACCCGCCGAGGCGAGCACAGCCAAACACTATTTTCTCGAAGCGCTTCGGAGCACTTTTGACCCCCTTGTAACTTCGTTGTGGATTAAGATATAAGCTTGAAATTTTGAACATCAATAGATATACCGGAAATTCATTATATAGGAAAAATATCATTTAATTATATCCAGCAGTTTACAAATTATAGCTAGTGGAAATCTTCACTTTTTTACACAAATGCGTGTTTAATCATATTTTAAAGGTACTTCCGATGGTACTACAAACTTGAAATTTAGAATTTAGTCAGCGCCTTGTCTATAGATTTAGGGGAAAAAATCTTGAAATTTATTGATTTAAAAAATATATATTTTCATTGAAAATATGTCGAAATCCATGTAACTTCATTATGAATAAAGATAGACGTTTGAAATTTCTAACATAAATAGATATCATATACCTTGTTATAAACCCAAAATATTTTATAATTCTAGCTTGTAGTTTACGAAATATCGTCAATTGAATTCTTCACATTTTACAGAAACCTACGGGTAACCATAATTCTAAGGTACTTCTAGCAGTCCCAAAAACTTGAAATTTAGAATATAGATAGAAGTCAATATGTTATTAAAGAGAAAAATCAAAAATCTAGGTATTTATTAGTTTTTCATGTAAAAAACCATTTTAACTTGACCTCTAGTTCGAAGCATTTTCAGGTAAGGAAGGGTTCAAACTAAATTGGTTTTAAAGAAAGTGTTAAGAATTACTGTGGATTGCTACAAAGGAAGAGGAAGACCGAAGAAAGTATGGATGGATTGTGTGAAAGAGGATATGCTTAAGAAGGTAGTGGATTCAGATATGACGGCTGATAGAGATGTATGGAAGAGCAGCACATACTGTGCCGACCCTCCATAGGGATAAAGGCAAGTTGATGATGAGATGTTCATTAATGGAGTTCTGTAAAATTAATTACATCTCAGAGTATCATGTAGACTGATTTAATGGACATTTTTGGTATATTAAATAATAATTATACATTGAGATTGGAAATGCTGATGTTTGAAATTAATCTCATTTAGGACCGGTTTCCTAGATGCTTTTAACCTTTCGTTAGTGTTTTTGGTTCTGTAACTTCATGAAATGCGTTTCCGAACTACGCAACTTGAGTTTTAGTCCGTTGAAATATAGGTCAAACTAACACTAATGAATCGCTAGGTAATAAAATAAATGAAACTACAGCAACCCAGCATAAAAATTAAATTAAAACGAGTTGGAAATAATTGTCTATTTTTGATGATGGCATTTGTTAGAATTTAGCGTCACGACGTTTCTGGTCCTAACGCCTCAACCGATTTTTAAGATGTTTTTTTATCTTTCATTGTCAAGCGTATTTCATAGTACTAGCTGATTAGGATTTCCATAAAGATGTAAATAAAAAAAACATTTTTTTTTCCTTTTAATGAAACTTTTTGCTTGCAGTTCTTTTGTTGTTATTCAGAATTTGGCATTTAAGTATTTCTTTAATGTTTTCTATGAAACGTGTTTCAAAACCTATTAAAATTATTTTACTGATAGTCAGATCTAAACTAGTTATTTAGTGTTACCTCGATAAATTAAAAAAAAATCGTGTTCTAACATCCTGGCTTTGGTTTCATTTTTTATTAATATATTTTTTTATCTGAAACGATCTCCAAAAGAATAAGATTAAAAACACGACGAAAAAATTATTGTACTCTTTAAAACAGCCTTGTCAGTTCCAAAGAAGTGTTTTTAATAACCAACATAATCTACTTTGTACAAACAAAAATTAAATAATGCGTTTTATACATAAAATAGTTATCACATATTTCAGAATGATATGACTTATAATTATTTATACAAACTATTCTATAACTATTTTAATGACTAATTCTCTACAATTGACTAAAACATAAACTAAAATATCTACAAAACTATATGATTACATTTTCCTCGCAGGCCTTTTTAGTCCACTCTTAGAGAATTTAGATAGGTATCACCTTGAAAAAAGATCTACCGTCTATCTACATAAAGACGGAAATAGGTTGGAAAAAGATTACAAATCTCAACCATAGTAGTAAACGAACTATTTACAAATTAGACCTTTCGTACACAAGGCGACACAAATCTTCGAAAAGAGACTTTAGTCGCATTATAATAGCGTAGAGTTTCGTGCACAGGTACGCGTCGATACAAGAGTTGCCACGATTTTCAAGATGGCAGAGCAATACATTTAACATTTTGTAAATTCGTAATGTCCGAATAGAAAGCTCGTGTTAACGTCTCGCGACGCAAGTATACAATAATAATATCGAAGATTTACGTTTCCTTTTCTACGAAGAGCCTTACAGTACACTTCAATTTCAATTTCACGACGACTTTTGTCCAATTATTAAAATTTTATTTATTTCATGTTTAACTAATCTCTATAATTTTTTTGTATCTTTAACTGGAATCCGTATTGTAAATAAATCAGTCCTTGATAACTGCAGCGAAAAAATATCTAAGGGTAGCTGTACACTGACAGCTTCAAACAGCTGCTGTCGTCTACTCAAACCAGCTCGTGTATAGTATTATGAATTTTAAATCGTTAACAGAAATCCATACCTTTATCAATAATGATACCCATCTCTACTAGAATAGCGAATGTTATAAAGATAACATAGAGTACAACTAAAACACCACCTAATCGTTTCCTCAATTGAAACTTCCCAATAAATAATGTAACGTATAACGCGGCAACTGCAACTAACAAAGAGCCCACAATGAATCCGATTCCAGCGGAGTTAATGTACACTGCAGAACTTTCCGCGCCTTGTCCTACTAATGTTAAGGTTTTGATCAGCCAAGGTACACCGAGAGCGAAGAGGATCGCTAAAGAATTAGCTCCCAACGCATTAGAGACACCCATACCGCCTTCGCCTGAAAACAAAGATTACATTTAATTAAATAAATGTAGCTCACTTGCTAACTACGCCGAGCTTTAAAACATTCTCGCTTAGACAGACGAAATTTTATTAAAATTTAATATCTCAGTATTTTAATTAAAGGCTTGTTTCAATACAAGTGTAACGATAGAGGAAACACAATGATACCGAAGTACAACTTTCATGTTAGTAAAGTGAAAGGCGTAATATACTCAAAGTTAATTAACAAGTTATTTTGGTAAATAACACAATTATTCCAGTGATGTATTCATTTGTTTTATTTGATGTTTTGTTAATCTTGGCATGATCATCTAAAATTATGTTTAGAGTTCTACGACAAGAATCTAAAAGCTTTATCTATTGTTAATTAAAAAAATATATTAAATGGAATAATGATATTTATTTATTAAATGAAATATTTTAATAAACAATAGATAATGTTTTTAGATTAATTGGAACATGTACGTAACATTTTCCGCATTAACTATAATCAAATTGATTGCAACATGTACATGGAGGCAATGATTAAATCAACTTTTTTCTGTGTCCACAACTCGTATCAGAAGATTAAACGTACAATAATATTGCACGTAGTCGAAAACACAATCGATACTCCACTGGTCACACTAGATTGCCATCGATAAAATACATATTAAATGCCCGATAAACATGATTCGCTGTTGCCAGAGTTCTACACATGTTCGAATTTCAAGCACACTTCACATTCAATAATGCAGATTGCTGAACGCTTTGTGAGCAAACAGTATAATTCGCTATTTCGCTACATTACCTAATTATTACAGATGCTTATTGAAGTTTATTCGGAATCGGTTTATTAAAATCGTAGAACTTACACACAAAGGTTTTTGTAAAACAGATGAAAGTAGAATACGCGTCGGGGTGTCAGATTTGTATGATATAGGACATTTGTGGCATATTTATGAAGATGACAAATCTTACATACGTACTGTACAAAAGGACTGAAGGCAGTGGAAAGGGAGGGGTTAATTTGTTATTATTTTAATTTAAACTTTGCATTAAGAAAAAAGTAATGAAGATGTGACGCCTTGGCCTAGACTAAACCAATTAGTAACAATTCAGGAGCCTTGGAAAGGTACAATAATCATGTATGAAGTACCTAGGAAGAAGATGTATTTTAATGTAATTTCTCAGTGGTAGAGAAGGTGAGGAGTAAAAGTTTAGCACAGTATGGGCATGTTATGAGAAGGAATGAATCGCATGTTACAAGGAGAACGTTAGTTATGTGGAAGGGTACACCGGTAGAGGTAGACCTAGAAAGAGATGGATTACGTGAAAGGTGACATGATCAAAAAGGGGGTGATGACTGAGATGACGTATGATAGAGTTATGTGGAGAACAAAACACCCTTGCGCCGACCCTACGGGAGTAGGATAAAGAGAAAGATGATGATGATGTAGGATTATGTGATGATGCATAAAATTATATGGTTTATAAACATAAATAAACCAGCGCTTGACCACGACTCCACCTAAGTTAAGCGAAGGCGCGGCCGAAGGATAGAGCGCGCTAGCTCAATAAGTGCCGATTCACCCTACTAAAAACAAAATGATAGAGTTCATACTAATAGTAGAGTTTTTGTAATACGTACCTCTCCGTGACATGATAAATATAGAACAGGCCTCAGGCAGACAGCCTCCAAACGCCAAAAACGTCATTCCCATCACGGAGTCCGGTATGAAGAATGTGTGTCCTGAAATGTTGCAAGGTTACTGTGAAGTAATTGGCTAAAGTTTAATAGAAACACAAACAAAGAAGAATATTGTAAAGTAATTAAAGAGAATAGTTTTCAACTATAAAGATACATCAAAGTAAACGCAGAAAATGATAATTTTGTACAGTAAATCCAAAGTATACTGTATACTGGAAGTATTGAATGTATAAATATAATATCATCTCCCCTACCTTATGCTACTCCCGTAGGGTCGGAGCACCAGGTTTTCGTCCTCCAAATAACTCTATCATCCGTGATCTCAGTCATCACTCCCTTTTTGATCATGTCACCTTTCACGCAATCCATCCATCTCTTTCAAGGTCTACCTCTACTGGTGTACCTCCACATTCATAAATAACGTCCTTCTTGTTACATGCGATAAATAAATAAATGTATAAATATCGTATATATAAAGTCGTAAAGGCGATGTATATAAATAAGTTGGAATCCAGACAAGTAATCGAAATCATAAGCCTTCAGGAATTAAATGATTAAAGATTGTAACAAATAAGTTTTTATCAAAATCAGTCATGACTAATGATTTTTTTTAATCATTTAAACATATTTAGAAGATTAACATTTTTATCGCATATTAAATATACAATTATGTCGTAAACATTAGCTGTCAGTACCTATAATTATCTATTTTATATAAAACGAGCTGTCGCCCGCAAACTTCGTTAGCGTGGAATTTAAAAAAAATGTCCGTCTATAACATTCCCGCGTGCATCTACCTTCTACCAGCTATCTTTCAGTCAAAGTCCCGTCCAAATCGGTCTACCCGTTCCAGAGATAGCGGTCCGGTCGCCAATTTGGCAGCGCGGAATTTAAAAAAAAAAGTAGCCTATAACATGCCCGTCTATGTTAGCTACCCTTCAGTGAAAGTCCGGTCGAAATCGGTCTAGCCGTTTCGGAGATTACCCGGAACAAACGCGGCTTGCGGACAGACAGACAGACGGACAAATAAATTTTAAATGCAATTTTCGTTATCAGCAACGCAAATACATCATCTTCCCGAAATCTGGGATTTTTCTTTTGATATTACAAACAGACACTCCAATTTTATTATATGTATAGATAAAGATAAAATTATTAGATCACAAGTAAAAACTGAATAATTTTCTACTCGTTGAAGATTAATATAGTACCATTAAAACTTTATGGCTGCTCTATGTAGAGCTCTAGTCTGCGGGTTTAGACGGAACGCAACTTAAATTATCGGCGTTGCAGTACGAGTAAGCTACACCGCTGTGACTGACAAACCTGCCTCCCACCGCGAACCCCCATAATATTTGAATTTTATAATACTTTACAGTTATACTACTAGCCTTCGCCTGCGACACCGTCCGTGTGGAATTAAAAAAAAAAACTAAAGTAGCCTATGTGTTTTTCCAGACTATTCTTTATATCAATACCAGATTTCATCGAAATCCGTCCAGCCGTTAACGCTACAAACTCTAAAAAACATCCATCCATCCATCTAAACTTTAGCATTAATAATATTAGTATGATTACACGTGTACTTTGAAATATTTAATACTTTAAGGTACAATGATTTTTTTTACTTACCAATAACAGTCATACTCCATGAAACGAAGTAAGAATTAACACCAATCCAAACAATGCACATAATAAAGGAAAGCGGATAAAGTTTCCTGTATCTTGCGGGCAAAGGTATTGTGAAAGTTAGTATTAATTTGAGTGGCCAAGTGTACACCCACCAAATTCTATACGCTAATGAATTTTCTCTTGGATAACGCCATACGCTTTTGTTAGGCTTTTCCAACTCTTCCGCTGAAACAAATGAAATAAGATTTTAAACTCAAAACAATCTACTAGAAATATATTGGTAATCTGCATGAAATTATTTATTAACTAGCTGTTTCCCGCGACTTCGTCCACGCAATATTAAGATAAAAAAAGTGGCCTATAATATGCCTGTCTATGTCAGCTACCCTTCAGTGAAAGTCCGGTCGATATCGGTCCAGCGGTTTCATAGTTTACCCGGAACAAACGCGGCTTGCAGACAGACAGACAGACAGTTAAAAAAAATTTAAATGCAATTTTCGTTATCGGCAACGCAAATACATCATCTTCCCGAAATCTGGAATTTTTCTTTTGATATTACAAACAGACGCTCCAATTTTATTATATGTATAGATTACCGATATCCGAGTTGTAAAATTGATATATCAGTCAACAATTTAATCACCATCACCAACTTATATCATTCCATTGCTCGATGCTATAAAGTTTTCAGTTTCAGAAACCGGGTTTATGTCTATCTTACCTTTCTCGTTTACAGCAACCTTTTCGGGAATATTGTTAATCACTATTTCGCCGTTATTGAAGCCTTTGTTATCAATGCCCTCTGTGGTCTTGTTGTCATTCGCCACAATATCTAAAAAAAAAACAATAATCGAGTCCTCGAAGCAAATATACATATTTGTGCAATTAATTAAAGTAGTTCATCAATACAAACATAACTGTTTCATTATTAAGAAACTTACGTTCATTATTGTTCCGATTTTTACTTTCCATAATGGAATCGTATAAAGCGAATATCCTAACACTGTTAAACATCACGACGAAGTATGTGATGTATAGAATGCCGAGCACTAACGCTTCATACCACTCGATCCGACCGTCCCAAACAATAATGACTAAAGCGACAACGTTGAACATGTAAATGATGACATCTCTCGTCACTGGACGTCGGTCTATTGTGATTGGCTGAAACAAAAAAAAATAATTAACAACACATATCAATATACTAAACAAAACACTGATTGAATGATTAAAAAGACACTTGTATTTGGTTTTATTTTAACACTAGCTTTCGCCCGCGACTTAGTCCGAATGCAATTAAAAAAACAAAATGTGTTGCTTATATGTTCTTTTAGACTATCCTCTACGTCTATGCCAAATTTCATCGCGATCCGTTTAGCCGTTTAGGCAACAAACTCCCACATCCATCCATCCAAACTTTCGCATTTATAATATTAGTAAGATATATGTTATTTATGATTACGTTGTTTTTTAAATGTTCGTATTTAAGATATAAAAAATGTAGAAAAACATCACAAAGCCGTACAATATGAAACAATATTCGAATTGAAACATAATCGGATTTGCTATTTTAATATAGTAACCATAGATTTAAGCCCACGTTCGGAATGCAATACTCGGATGCGAATTGATATTTTGATGAAACATATTTATAATTAAAATTTTCATGGATATTAATACATAGGGGAAAAAAGTGGGGAAGGCTCCCAGAATGGATTTCATGGAATGGGAAACAATGTGTGGAGCATCCTCCCGTCAGGTCAATCAACGATTTAATATGTACGGCGGAGGACCGCATGCTGTTTAAGGTATTTGTATGAGAACTATGTCCAGCAAGTATAAAGTCTGATAATGATAAAACAAGTATATATAACAAAAAATATTCATCTGTCATTTCCAAATTTAAACAGTGACAAAACTGGATCCCATTAATATGACAAGCGTAGGGACAAAATGTAGAGTGCGTGGGCAAATATCTTTATCTTTAAAAAAAAAGAAAAATGGTCAATAACTAGATTAGAACTAGAATAAATGCGGAAATACTTTAAACTAAGGTATTTCCGCATTTGTTCTAATATGTGGGGGAGGTCAAATTTAAATCCTCTGGTCCTTGAATTGGGATGAAATGGGGAAGTTGGATTTGCTCCGGTGAGGCGTCAGTTGCTTTATCACTTCTTAATATAGTAGTATAATAATTGTTTACACTTATAGCAGCAAGACCTCCAATAGCAGCAACACCTAGCGCGTTGAAGATCGCAGAGCCCACGATTGTTCCGACGCCCATGTCCGACTCCGTAAGAAATGTGGATATCACGTTAACGAAGAACTCTGGGCATGATGTTGCTACCGACATAAAGGTAGCCGCAGCAACGTTCTGTGACAAAAATGTTTGTATTTAACACATTAGAGGAGTCAAAAGTACAGAACAAGAACATTGCAAGGCACAAAAGCAAATTAAAAGTATCTATGAATTTTCTCGACAAAATACAAAGCCTATTCTAATATGTTTTATAAATCAAGCGTATTTAACATTGCATTTCAAATTATCAGTATTGAATCGGAAATCCCAATTCTATAATATGTAAAATTATTTACAAAAGCACTTCCAGAAATAACTAATTATATGAAAACAACAATGAATATAATGTGATCACTTTGACTAAAGAGAAAAGGACTAGGCACAGCGCCGCCGTACAAAATGAATTCAGACACTTTTTGCGGCTGGTGAGGTAAATATCACTCATGAGCGTATCATCCTAATATTCACTTAATATTTAAACGTCTTTCTGGAAGCATACTGACTCAAAAACGGACAAACAAGCAAGCAATTTTAAAATTTGTTAACTATTAGTTTTTATTTGACAGATAGTAATGAGCACGATTCCCAGGTTCTGTCTCTTAAAATTCAAAGGTAAACAGCAATGTAATTGAAAATGTATATGAAAAGTTCCCTGAATATAAACTCTATTTGCTCTCATAGAATAATGAAATAAATATTTGTACAATATTCCTGGAACAGATTTACAAGTGCTTTAATTATTGTTATACATAATTAAAATATGATTTCACAAAATTGAATTTTTCTATAGCATCGAATTATAGATTCAAGTACCGATAAAAGTTATGAGAGTGGACCTTTCATAGTACGTGTAAAGAAAGTCGTTTGAAAAGTACCCTTCATATGTGGATATCGAAAAACCCGGATAGTTCATAATAAAAGTTTAACAATCACAAACCTGAGGTATTTTCAAATCCTCGCATATAAATTCGACGCATGGAATGAAATAATCGTTGCATACGATCGTCAAAAGTGTAAACGCGTACACTCCGAATAAAACGTACAGCAAAAATGCTCCTTTTCTCAGTTGATCATCTGAAAATGGAAAACGCTTTAAGCCCGTTGATAAATCCGAGTGAGAAACTTTTCTACGAATGGACACACAAGAAAGAGCGGATTATTTAACAAATAAAATAGTCTGCTCATATGTCGCAGTGTCGCCGCTCAATGGGTTTTCAGAACAAAGGTCTCAAAGCGTATTCGTCGACTGCTAAAACTTTCAGATTCTACAACAATTTTGCAGATTTTTCTAATATACTGACATTTCCTAATAAATTAAAATTACATCATTTAATATTATATCAAACAATTTTATTTAAAATTACATAAATGTAATTAAAAAAAATAATAACTTTATTATAATTTGCATTTTCAAGACTCACCTGTAAATGCGTCATCAGGAAAACTGTCTATTGAATCTCCACCGATACAATCTACCTGCCTCACAATATTCTCTGCCACTTCGGTCCTCGTCCGCAACCACGGCGTCCAATGCCACGTCTCCCATTCATCTTCAAGTTTCCTCATCAGTTCCTCGGTAATGTACACAGTCTCACCATTATTGTTGACTATCGGCACGTAAACATCACTGGTCGAATCTGTGTATTTATAGACCTTGATTAGTACACTGTAAAATATGCCTTATAACATTCAGCTTAAAGTTTAATTTTCTTATTGCACGATCGTATTAAATTAATTGCTATTTTTACGCGTCAAAAACTAGATTGAGTATAAATTAAAAAAGTAATTTGTCGACTTGATTTTCTGACGATGTGTGACGTTTGTTTTTAACGCGCTTTTAATAACTTCTGCGGTTTGTTACGTATCTAGCGACAGTGACAAAATTATTGAACATATTGCCTTTTCGCACGAGGGCAGAAAATGAGACAGAACAGGTTGATAATGCAGACTGTACTTATCTGTTCTATAGTTCAGGTTAGGTTGCATTTTGTTAATTGCAATACTGTAGTGTCTACTATCTGTGTCACTGTTCCGCCCTCGTGTGAAGAAAGGATAAATCAGTAATCTAGATCGTCCGCTTCTTGTCGGTACATCGATTTTTGGATCGTTTTGTAAACATAGCATGGTTATTTGCGATAACGTTATAGATTTTTTCCTCTTGTCACGTACGTGACGCGTTGGGTTAATAAATATTGAACATCATGTTCTTATCCATACAAAAAAAAACATAATTAAAAATGCATTTTTTGTCGTCTGTCATTTTTCACAGTTAGGGTATGGAACATGATTAGAGTATTTGAATTTTTTTTTGTAGAATTATATATTCAAATCTTTCAACTTATTTATCAAAAACATAATACATAGAGTTATAAAAGTAATGTACCTCCCACAATTTTTATGTTATAATTTTTAATACATACCTAAATTATTTATTAATTTGTTTACCATCAATGTCCTAATATTATATTCTTAAGCGTTTCCGCCTTAAATAATCACTGATAACGCAATGTACTTTTGTCGATATAATTAAAATACACTTTTACGATAAGTGTTTTGTCTAAGTTTAAGTGTGATACTAATATCATACAGATTGGGTCTATTGGAGTACATTCAATTTGTTACTCTAATTACATATGTAATTAGCTGTTCGCGTGCGGCTTCATCCACAAGATTATAAAAAAAATGTTGCAAATATCAAGACTCAAATACTCAAATAACAAAGAAGCCAAAACCCAATATTAAAAAAATATAGCCAATAGCGTGACGTAAGCGTAGGACGATTGATGAAAAAAGCGTTATTAAAAAATATGCTTGAATTGCTGACATCTTACATAACAAAGAAGTGTGTTTACGTTTTTATTATATAAAAAAAGTATATTCATGAAAGAATAGATAAATGGTACCTCTAGACATATCTTATACTTACTAAAATCCTCTAATGCAATAACACTGGTTGTGACACACACAATTAGAATTAAAAGAGAGGCCATCGAGTACATTTTAAAGTTTCTCCGATGTTGCCCCTTCCGCTTTTATCTGCAACAAATATATTGAAACTGTTTACTAACAAGTAATACGATTCGACAAAAGGAATTACGGAAACTCGTCCTGTTTATCTTTTTTTTTTAAACAGTACATAATGTATCCTTTATTTACATTTTTTTTAATCGAAATATAGTTTTATACATGTTAATATTTCAGATTGAAATCAATTTAAGTTCTCGTCTCACAATATGTTTAATAATTCTTTTCATTATGGCAATTATGCGTTGGAAATTAAATATCTATCTCTTTCTAATTTTGTTTAAAACCATTACGTAATTATAAAAAAAGTATTAGTACGATTTCGAAAAGCAATACCAATAATAGGGGAGTCGAAGCAAGGATTTACTCGAGTGCGTACAGTCAAACGAGGCAATGTTACACCGAGTGAAGTACTCTCACTACACATAGAACTCGTATAGCGCCGCGCTTTCAGGACAACCGGTCAGAATACTAGAGTACCAAATAAAGCTCCCGAACAACTTGCTCTTTTACAGTTTTACGTTTCGCATTTAATTGGATACATGGGTCCAGCCCTTCTACTGCTACGCTCGACTAAATCCTAATAACGCCAGTTCGCATCCCCTACTAGATCACTTGAACATTTTACAAACTCTAAAATGGGAAACATGAATTTCGCAGCTTATTCTACTTTCATCCGAGTCAAAGCTTAGTTCACAAACACAGTCGAATAGTTGGGAGTTACTAATTAATGCTGCAAATACTGCGAATTCCAAATGATCGCCTTATCTTCCGAATAAAACTATACATATAATATGGAAATATCTAATTGGCCGTTATACCATTGTTTCATCGGAAATGTTCCTTTACATTAATATTATTTGTTTAATATTTATTTATTAAATTGACTTTTGATACTAACTTTCGATCTCTGTAGCGTATTTTGACTATGATCAATATTTTCTTCTGGAAGTTTAAAGTTCAAAAATCGGAATAATTGGACGAAACTCTTAAAGGCATCGACCTTATAAAATGTTGTCCGATCCTTTTCCAATCAGTCCTTATCATTATTAATGCAAAGTATCAGATTGAATTAATATCACTGGAATGCATTTATGATAAAAAATAATCCATAGCAACAATTTATGAGCTACGCAAAATTTATACGCTTTGACTGCTGATTACACTTTAGATAATAATAGACAAGAAAGGCAAAGAAATTAGTATTAATATCTAAATCCTTTTAAGTAAATAATCCATTAGGTGCAATTTTGGACCAAATTAATATCAACTTGCCCTTGTCCCTACGGATTAGTGTGCTGCTTCCTAAGCATATCTTCATACGACACATTCAATATTTTATTTGAATTAACGAGAAAATGTATCAAAATCAACGGCGATTCGTACTAAATTGTGAGTGCATTTTTTCGCAGAAAGGTCGTAGTTCGCCGGTGGGCAGCTGCGAGCGGTGGACAGGTGGGATGGGGTGGGACCCCCGCGGGGGTACTCGTGCCGGCTGTTCCTAGAATTGTGTTCGGCGCATCAGCGTCTCGAAATAAAATCGCATCGTGAAATTTGGATCTGCACTTTGTTATAAGCAAATAAACGGATAGATGCTAGTATCACGGTAATCAATTAAAAGATTTTCAAATACAGAAATTCCAATTCCTTTAAATTCATACTTTAATTGGCTAGTTTTCATTTTATATAAGGGAATAATATTTATCTTTCGTACAGAAATGAATATGAAAAATATCCTTATATAATCCCCAATTAATTTTCTTTCCATGGCAACGTTTATACGATTTTTCTGTACCAATAAGTACTTTGTGTAAATTTTCACAAGGAAAAAAATACCCAAGCCTTCGGTAATGAGTTTCTTTATTGAGGTCAATTAAATGTACCAGCCTACTTATACTTAGTTCAATTATTGTAATTTGAGATGGTAATTCTTACAATTATAATATTTTTACATATTTTTTTTTCAATTCTTTCAATCAAAGTACATCTAAAGATCGATTCAATTACAAATAAGAATATTTTCTAATCATAATAAATATTTCAAAAGTTATAATTATGCTTATTTCATTATAAAAATATTTATCACACGTTTTAATGAAACACATGTCTTATTTTTAATAAGGAAGAACCATTGATATATCAACACATTAAATTAATTGAACTGCAAATATAGTTATGTTTAATTAGAGATTGCGTATGCACACTCAAAGAGGTAATTGCAATAATCATCTCTGAATACAATCATGGACGAATGATTTCGTTTGTAATTAATATCACTGGAATGCATTTATGATAAAAAATAATCCATAGCAACAATTTATGAGCTACGCAAAATTTATACGCTTTGACTGCTGATTACACTTTAGATAATAATAGACAAGAAAGGCAAAGAAATTAGTATTAATATCTAAATCCTTTTAAGTAAATAATCCATTAGGTGCAATTTTGAACCAAATTAATATCACTGGAATGCATTTATGATAAAAAATAATCCATAGCAACAATTTATGAGCTACGCAAAATTTATACGCTTTGACTGCTGATTACACTTTAGATAATAATAGACAAGAAAGGCAAAGAAATTAGTATTAATATCTAAATCCTTTTAAGTAAATAATCCATTAGGTGCAATTTTGAACCAAATTAATATCAACTTGCCCTTGTCCCTACGGATTAGTGTGCTGCTTCCTAAGCATATCTTCATACGACACATTCAATATTTTATTTGAATTAACGAGAAAATGTATCAAAATTAACGGCGATTCGTACTAAATTGTGAGTGCATTTTTTCGCAGAAAGGTCGTAGTTCGCCGGTGGGCAGCTGCGAGCGGTGGACAGGTGGGGTGGGGTGGGACCCCCGCGGGGGTACTCGTGCCGGCTGTTCCTAGAATTGTGTTCGGCGCATCAGCGTCTCGAAATAAAATCGCATCGTGAAATTTGGATCTGCACTTTGTTATAAGCAAATAAACGGATAGATGCTAGTATCACGGTAATCAATTAAAAGATTTTCAAATACAGAAATTCCAATTCCTTTAAATTCATACTTTAATTGGCTAGTTTTCATTTTATATAAGGGAATAATATTTATCTTTCGTACAGAAATGAATATGAAAAATATCCTTATATAATCCCCAATTAATTTTCTTTCCATGGCAACGTTTATACGATTTTTCTGTACCAATAAGTACTTTGTGTAAATTTTCACAAGGAAAAAAATACCCAAGCCTTCGGTAATGAGTTTCTTTATTGAGGTCAATTAAATGTACCAGCCTACTTATACTTAGTTCAATTATTGTATTTTTGTATTTTTGTATTTTTGTATTTTTGTATTTTTGTATTTTTGTATTTTTGTATTTTTGTATTTTTGTATTTTTGTATTTTTGTATTTTTGTATTTTTGTATTTTTGTATTTTTGTATTTTTGTATTTTTGTATTTTTGTATTTTTGTATTTTTGTATTTTTGTATTTTTGTATTTTTGTATTTTTGTATTTTTGTATTTTTGTATTTTTGTATTTTTGTATTTTTGTATTTTTGTATTTTTGTATTTTTGTATTTTTGTATTTTTGTATTTTTGTATTTTTGTATTTTTGTATTTTTGTATTTTTGTATTTTTGTATTTTTGTATTTTTGTATTTTTGTATTTTTGTATTTTTGTATTTTTGTATTTTTGTATTTTTGTATTTTTGTATTTTTGTATTTTTGTATTTTTGTATTTTTGTATTTTTGTATTTTTGTATTTTTGTATTTTTGTATTTTTGTATTTTTGTATTTTTGTATTTTTGTATTTTTGTATTTTTGTATTTTTGTATTTTTGTATTTTTGTATTTTTGTATTTTTGTATTTTTGTATTTTTGTATTTTTGTATTTTTGTATTTTTGTATTTTTGTATTTTTGTATTTTTGTATTTTTGTATTTTTGTATTTTTGTATTTTTGTATTTTTGTATTTTTGTATTTTTGTATTTTTGTATTTTTGTATTTTTGTATTTTTGTATTTTTGTATTTTTGTATTTTTGTATTTTTGTATTTTTGTATTTTTGTATTTTTGTATTTTTGTATTTTTGTATTTTTGTATTTTTGTATTTTTGTATTTTTGTATTTTTGTATTTTTGTATTTTTGTATTTTTGTATTTTTGTATTTTTGTATTTTTGTATTTTTGTATTTTTGTATTTTTGTATTTTTGTATTTTTGTATTTTTGTATTTTTGTATTTTTGTATTTTTGTATTTTTGTATTTTTGTATTTTTGTATTTTTGTATTTTTGTATTTTTGTATTTTTGTATTTTTGTATTTTTGTATTTTTGTATTTTTGTATTTTTGTATTTTTGTATTTTTGTATTTTTGTATTTTTGTATTTTTGTATTTTTGTATTTTTGTATTTTTGTATTTTTGTATTTTTGTATTTTTGTATTTTTGTATTTTTGTATTTTTGTATTTTTGTATTTTTGTATTTTTGTATTTTTGTATTTTTGTATTTTTGTATTTTTGTATTTTTGTATTTTTGTATTTTTGTATTTTTGTATTTTTGTATTTTTGTATTTTTGTATTTTTGTATTTTTGTATTTTTGTATTTTTGTATTTTTGTATTTTTGTATTTTTGTATTTTTGTATTTTTGTATTTTTGTATTTTTGTATTTTTGTATTTTTGTATTTTTGTATTTTTGTATTTTTGTATTTTTGTATTTTTGTATTTTTGTATTTTTGTATTTTTGTATTTTTGTATTTTTGTATTTTTGTATTTTTGTATTTTTGTATTTTTGTATTTTTGTATTTTTGTATTTTTGTATTTTTGTATTTTTGTATTTTTGTATTTTTGTATTTTTGTATTTTTGTATTTTTGTATTTTTGTATTTTTGTATTTTTGTATTTTTGTATTTTTGTATTTTTGTATTTTTGTATTTTTGTATTTTTGTATTTTTGTATTTTTGTATTTTTGTATTTTTGTATTTTTGTATTTTTGTATTTTTGTATTTTTGTATTTTTGTATTTTTGTATTTTTGTATTTTTGTATTTTTGTATTTTTGTATTTTTGTATTTTTGTATTTTTGTATTTTTGTATTTTTGTATTTTTGTATTTTTGTATTTTTGTATTTTTGTATTTTTGTATTTTTGTATTTTTGTATTTTTGTATTTTTGTATTTTTGTATTTTTGTATTTTTGTATTTTTGTATTTTTGTATTTTTGTATTTTTGTATTTTTGTATTTTTGTATTTTTGTATTTTTGTATTTTTGTATTTTTGTATTTTTGTATTTTTGTATTTTTGTATTTTTGTATTTTTGTATTTTTGTATTTTTGTATTTTTGTATTTTTGTATTTTTGTATTTTTGTATTTTTGTATTTTTGTATTTTTGTATTTTTGTATTTTTGTATTTTTGTATTTTTGTATTTTTGTATTTTTGTATTTTTGTATTTTTGTATTTTTGTATTTTTGTATTTTTGTATTTTTGTATTTTTGTATTTTTGTATTTTTGTATTTTTGTATTTTTGTATTTTTGTATTTTTGTATTTTTGTATTTTTGTATTTTTGTATTTTTGTATTTTTGTATTTTTGTATTTTTGTATTTTTGTATTTTTGTATTTTTGTATTTTTGTATTTTTGTATTTTTGTATTTTTGTATTTTTGTATTTTTGTATTTTTGTATTTTTGTATTTTTGTATTTTTGTATTTTTGTATTTTTGTATTTTTGTATTTTTGTATTTTTGTATTTTTGTATTTTTGTATTTTTGTATTTTTGTATTTTTGTATTTTTGTATTTTTGTATTTTTGTATTTTTGTATTTTTGTATTTTTGTATTTTTGTATTTTTGTATTTTTGTATTTTTGTATTTTTGTATTTTTGTATTTTTGTATTTTTGTATTTTTGTATTTTTGTATTTTTGTATTTTTGTATTTTTGTATTTTTGTATTTTTGTATTTTTGTATTTTTGTATTTTTGTATTTTTGTATTTTTGTATTTTTGTATTTTTGTATTTTTGTATTTTTGTATTTTTGTATTTTTGTATTTTTGTATTTTTGTATTTTTGTATTTTTGTATTTTTGTATTTTTGTATTTTTGTATTTTTGTATTTTTGTATTTTTGTATTTTTGTATTTTTGTATTTTTGTATTTTTGTATTTTTGTATTTTTGTATTTTTGTATTTTTGTATTTTTGTATTTTTGTATTTTTGTATTTTTGTATTTTTGTATTTTTGTTTTTTATTAAAAAGTTTATTTATTTCTCGATTTTTAGTGAATTAGACATCGCAGTATGATAATCAAAAAAAAAAAAAAAAAAAAAAAAAAAAAAAAAAAAAAAAAAAAAAAAAAAAAAAAAAAAAAAAAAAAAAAAAAAAAAAAAAAAAAAAAAAAAAAAAAAAAAAAAAAAAAAAAAAAAAAAAAAAAAAAAAAAAAAAAAAAAAAAAAAAAAAAAAAAAAAAAAAAAAAAAAAAAAAAAAAAAAAAAAAAAAAAAAAAAAAAAAAAAAAAAAAAAAAAAAAAAAAAAAAAAAAAAAAAAAAAAAAAAAAAAAAAAAAAAAAAAAAAAAAAAAAAAAAAAAAAAAAAAAAAAAAAAAAAAAAAAAAAAAAAAAAAAAAAAAAAAAAAAAAAAAAAAAAAAAAAAAAAAAAAATACCCAAGCCTTCGGTAATGAGTTTCTTTATTGAGGTCAATTAAATGTACCAGCCTACTTATACTTAGTTCAATTATTGTAATTTGAGATGGTAATTCTTACAATTATAATATTTTTACATATTTTTTTTTTTTTTTTTTTTTTTTTTTTTTTTTTTTTTTTTTTTTTTTTTTTTTTTTTTTTTTTTTTTTTTTTTTTTCAATTCTTTCAATCAAAGTACATCTAAAGATCGATTCAATTACAAATAAGAATCTTTTCTAATCATAATAAATATTTCAAAAGTTATAATTATGCTTATTTCATTATAAAAATATTTTTCACACGTTTTAATGAAAAAAGTGGTTATTGTGCGACAACCTTAAGAGATAGATATATGCTATCGCAGACTTTAATTCAGCTAATTGAATGACCTACAATTCTTTCATACATCATTTTTATGTAGGTCTTATAGTTTAGGCTACGTAAGCCAAGAAAGCAAACTTTGTTACAAGTTGGTATTTTTTTCTGCGACTCGTAATTTGCTATTTATGATATCTCCTAAACTATTTATCGGAATTACACAGTTCCAAGGGTATTTATAATCTACATTAAATTCTCTTGATGATGGACACATTTATTTGATAAGGATTCATATCGAACACGAGTAATAGCGTTGAAAGTGGGGTATAGATTTTGATCGAAATTTAATGAAAAAAGTGGTTATTGTGCGACAACCTTAATAGATAGATATATGCTATCGCTGACTTTTATTTAGCAAATTTAAAGGGCTACAATTCTTTCATACATCATTTTTATGTAGGTCTTATAGTTTAGGCTACGGAAGCATAGAAAGCAAAAAAGACACCAAATTTCGTCACGCAATTTTGAGCTAAACTATTTAACTACGCCGTAGTCTTTGACTCCAAAAATCAAACAAAAAAATGGGACCCACCTGCAAGCACTACCTATCGGATAAAAAAAGAATTTTCAAAATCGGTCTACCAGGGGCGGAGTTATGCCGTAACACACATAAAAAAAAAAAATAAAAAAAAAAAAAAAATAAATAAAAAAAAATATATGGACGAATTGAGTACCTCCTTCTTTTGGGAAGTCGGTCAAAAATGGCTATAATAAAACAGAGCTATGCATTAATAAATGGAATACGCTCAGCAATCACATCACTAATACTTACTGTAACACTCTTGGGACTAAATCCAGATCGCCTGTACACAATATACTAATTAGTAAACATTATCGATATTTACAATAAAATAAAATAGCTGTCAGCGTTCTGCGCGGATTTCATAGTCAACACTGAAATAAAGATACGAACGCCAGGGTTTTTAAATGATAATCTTAATTGATAACGCTCCTTCGTAATGATTAGTGGTTACAATTATTATTCTCGTACTTGTGTTTACTATTTGTCGATTTCGTGATTTATAATTATCTTTCACTTTGATTTTTCACGCCCCATTTTTAATGTTGAATTTTTAATGTCCCCCGAAAATACTAATAACAATAATAGAAAACTATCGGTAAATTAACAGTTTTTAGTTTTTCTGTAGAATTAAGGATTAATATTTATTTAAAATATCCCATCAAATAATAAAAATGTCCAGACATATTGAGAACCTCATTCTGTTTGAAGTCGGACGTAGACCTAGTGATAGTTATAAAACAATTAAAAGTTTTGTCTGTCCTTCCGCAAATCCGCCCCTATTCCGGGTAATCTCCGAAAACGCTCGATCGATTTTGTCTCGAACTTTTGATGGACCGTTGCATATATATGCGAGAGTAACATCAGTCCTTTTTTAAATTTTGCAGTGACGAACTTGTGTAGTGTAAAATAAATATTGTGTTAATATACTTCGACGCAGTACATCCGACGCACCCACACTATTACTGTTAAAAGAGTGATCGTGTACCAAAAAACCAATACTGCCGGATAGAGGAGAGGACATGTATTTGATTTGTTCGCAATAGTTCCTGGAATTACTTTGACAAAATTTTGTCATCGTAAATTTTTTTGCCGTAGTCAAATACATTCGGAATCTATTTTAAAAACATAAAAGGATTGCGAAATAGTGAAACATTCGTTTTTGTTTACATTCATTCGCAAATATAAACCGCATGTGGGATAAAACAATGTTGATTACATCTAATAAATACAGATTGGTTTTTAATAAAAACATTTTGTTCGTAGAATTATTTTCCAATAGCCAGTTATCAACTTGAACAAATGACTGTAGAAATTAATTTTAGTTATCGTAGTTTTTAAATTGTCGGAGTATGTGAAGTACCAACATAGAATTATTTTTTTTTTTTAGTTAACAAACCTCAACTTTACTATTTCCTAATAATTTTCAAGTGATTTTAACACTTTTTTTTCTTCTATTGCGAGTTCCTAAAATATTTATAGGTTTCCATTAAACTTCAACCACACTATTATTAAATGCTAATGCATTTCCATCGGAGCGTCGGTGGCTCAGTGGTTGGAGCGTCGGTGGCTCAGTGGTTGGAGCGTCGGTGGCTCAGTGGTTTAAGTACTTGACTTGTAATCTACAGGTCTTGGGTTCGAATCCCGCCATGTATCAATGTGAAATTCCATTTTTCGAATTTTCATATGTACATAATGTACCCGACGTTGTTACTGTGAAGAAAAACATCGTGAGGAAACCTGCACATATCGGCGAAGAAATTCAAAGATATGTGTGAAGTCAACTAACCCGCACTTGGCCAGCATGGTCTACTAAGGCCTAGTCACCCTAATTAGGGTAGGCTCCGAGCCCCCCGGTGGGACGTATAGTGAGCTGTTGATGATGATAATGATGAATGACTTTCCTAACTAATAAGCACATCAAAAACCTAAGAGTAGCCCTTTATTTTTCTCATTAAAAGATTATTCCCCGCAACAACAGCTTGTTATAATTACAATTAAAAACAATGAACAAAATATTTAACATCTGGGATATATTATCTAAATATTTTCGTGACCTTGTAAATTTTAATTATGCACATAAATGGTGCATAGAATGTTTAACAATTTTCCTGCAATCTTACTAACAACTGTACTAACAATATCGCTTAAGTAGTTTTGTATGCGGAAATGTGACAATCGCCTTAAATAACTTTGTCACGCGAAATTATCAGCTATCTCATAAAGTGGCATATATTAACGGTAAGGAAACATTTTATACTAGTGCCTCAGTCGACACCCATTATGATGAATTGCAATACGACAAACACGTCTGGCCCGGTGAGAATCACATCGGCCACTTCTGTCAGAAACTATGCGACACCTATTTAGACATAGAAAATGACTGAACATGACCACATAGCTATAGATTGACACGTCAACATAAATTATGACAGCTACTAACGCCACTGTCAATGTCAAAAAAGACCATTGTAATGTAGCAGTTCTGTCTTTCATTCTATTATGTAATACGGACTAAGTTTATAACAGAAGTAGTTAGAGGTGACTCTTTTACCGGCCCAGATATCCTTGTTTATCCATACGACAAAAAGAGTCTTGTGAGCTTGTGACATGTTTTGGCCATTGTCTGTATGACGCTAATTAGCTATTGTAAATTAGCGTCACTTGTGTTCACCGGGCCAGACAAGTTGTTCGATCTATAACGTTCGTTTTTCAAACTATTATAAAACTTATACTCCTGTCATTTTAATCGCTATCTGAAAAAAAATTATAGAAATTATAATAGTTATAAGATTGATCGTACCTAAATTACTATACCGTCAGATTAATGGACCAGGTCCAACTACAACTCTTGTTAATTCCGAGAAAAAACAAAATCCAGTCCAATTTTCATTTCCAGTATAAGTTGAACTCAGATTTTATGATAGCACATATATCACAGGGTTCAGCTTAGCTGGAGACTTTCTGCAACGCGATCAAACGTTGCGAGCAACAAATAGACTCCGGTAAACAAAACCTTATTTGAAGAAAAACATTTTTTTAAATTTCTTTCTTGTATCTTTGGAACTGAATAATTAGTTAACCATTGTATTGCAGTATTAAACGTTACATCAAAATAAAATAGTTCTATGATTTTCTTGCAATCTCTTACTATAGTTTAAAATTTAACTTTGTCCGACTCGAAGGACCAGAATAACTATTAGCTATTTATAAATCTACTGAATGTCAAAGAAATAGAAGAAAAATACAGTCGACGTTGACGGTAGCTGGTGTAATATGGTTATGATGTTAAGTCAATTATCGGTGTAATATTTTTAGCCTTGGCGTCAACGCCATGTTTTCACCGCTTGTAAATTCGCCAGCAGCAGTTTTAGATACTCAATATTTTTTATGAAGCTTCGAAAAAGTGGACAAGATGTAGAACCCATCTAAGTGTAAGAGATCTAAATGCCTCTGGACATCTTGATTTTATTTGTTGTTCCGTATGATAACATCAATAAATACCACACATTCCTAACGTGATTCACTGACGTAAATTAAAAAATTGACACTCTTTTTTTAATTTCTTTTATCAGTATTACTTAAGATATTAATAGTGATAAATATAAAACCAAATATAGGCACATACATATATATACATGGGCCTATGTCCAACAGTGGGCAGACAAAGACTGCTGCTGCTGCTGCTGCTGCTGTTGATGATGATGATGATGATGATGATGATGATGATGATGATGGTGGTGGTGGTGGTGATGATGATTGATGGTGATGATGATGATGGTTGGTGATGATGGTGGTGGTGATCGTGGTGGTGGTGATGATGATGATGATGATGGTGATGGTGATGATGATGATGATGATGATGATGATGATGATGATGATGCATTCCTCGTACGCAGCTTTGTCGAAGACCTCATGACGTCACTCGTCAACTAACACAACGGACGAACGTGGGACATGCGGTATAATGCAGCAACTTTGGTTACCGCTAAGTTTTTTTTATGATTTTTAAACCAACGCTTGACCACGATCCCACCTGAATTTAAGTGGTGATGTGGTCGAAGGATGATACGCGCTAATTTAATAAGAATCCATTCACCCTTCTCTTGAAGGCACCCACGTTATAGTAAGTTTCTATATAATCCTATACGTATTATATTTTAAACAAGATAATTAACAACTAATTGTTAGAATAATGGTAGGTTTCTGAAGTTTCCATTTATTTTATCATTACTTTGTGATTCAGTAGCGTTCGTTTGACCGATGTTTCAACGGAGTAAAACTCAAGTTACGTAGTTCGGAAATGCATTTCATGAATTTATCGAACCAAAAACACTAACAAACAGTTAAACGTAGCTGGGAAACAGGACATGAGAAGTTCGATTATTTATGTCGAGTAATCAGAATAGTATAACGTGCGGTGTTAGGTGGAGGAGAAAACATCGGCAAATAATTCTTACTCATATGGTTTTGTGTAGTTTGATATAAAAACAATTTAATCTAATCCTACGTTTTATTTTGTCGCTTCAATACACGTGTTTCATATCGTCACTACAAATAAAAAATAATAGGAAAAGCTTTATTTAGAATGCCTCCTCCAAATATTGTATCCTTCTAACAAAGCTTTCACGAGCCTTTTATAGGATTAAACCTGCCGAAATTTATTTTTGGATTGCAGTATCTATTTCTGAATAAAATGCGTAGGTATTTTCATTCATTAAGTGATACTTACCTTTGAAATTAAGCAAATGATTTGAATAAAATAATAACAACAAGAGTTTTATTTTTATCTATTATATTATATAAATGATTAAAAATGAAAATGCCAATTTTGTTCCATTGACTTTAATTCAGTTAACAATGTAAACTACACACATTTTATTCTATTAAAAAACTTTTGTGAACTTCCAAACTACAAAGATTCCAAACTTTTAAAAACGTGCAATGCAGAAGAGACGACTTTTAACAAGGTGATTTCTAAGTAAAGCCTTTACTAGTGAAATGCAAACAGACTTTATTAAAGGTTACATTGCCGAAACACTTGTATAAAAACATAGTCATCTCATCTATCATAATAGTAGTGATAAGGATAACAATATGTCCAGCTGTTTCGGCAAACTCAATATTTTTCCGCCTTATGTACGTCTTCAAGCCACTTGTATATTTCTCTGTTATTTCTATTTGCCGTAATTATCTTGTTGGTCTCTGCCACATGTACAATGTTACCCTTAGCCTGTTTAAAATGGTGTCGATAACTATCGTTGTCTGGGACCACCTGATTCGATGAGTTGAAGAACATACGAAATGTAAAAAATATTATGAAATCAAAGCCGGATATTAAAGTGAACCCGAGCATCAGACTTAACAATCCACCAAAGGAAGCTGCAAAAAAAAATATTAAAACCAGTTCAAAATAAATCACATGTAACGGCTAACAAAGAAACTCCAATTTTCTTCTAATGCCTTGCTATTCCTTAGAGCGTACGCACATCTTTGAGTAAACTATCGAACAACTGTAGTGCGATTGTCGATTGTTTCGTAGCCAATTCAACTATTTAGTTGTACAACTAAACATCGAGTAGTGTGGCACCTCCATATAAGCTCATAGGAATCAAAGCGCGACTAAACAGTTGTACGATAGTTTAGTCAAAGGTGTGCGCACGCTCTTGCGTAGGGCACTTTTACTGTACTGAAATACAATAAAAATATTAACGAGGTTCAATATAAAGAACATAATCCAATATCTACTGATGGCATGATGCTATCATATCTTGAATTCTACACATTGGACTTCGATTTAATCTGACATTAAATACTCGTACGAACGATTAGATGCACCGATTTAAAATTGATTATACCAGCTCTTGACTACACAAGATGATACAGCTTAGTAATTCTCTTCACATATACAACTTTACCTTACTCTGGAAGTCTCCTTACTAAACCTAGCACCTTCTACTCTCAATGTAGCTTCAACATAACATTTTTATAAGCGTTGATTTTTGTTTATTAAGATAAGATGGATTGTACAAGCCATACCAATGACATACGTACCAAGTATATTTTGCCAATTCAAATAAACGTCACGCCGATATCTAGTAGATACTAAATCATTGAAGAAAACATTCAACAAGGACCGATTTTCCAAATTTGAATTATGACTGTAAAAACCATAAAGTAATATATTAATAACAGATAAGAATTGAAACGACACATTTTAAAAGATAAAGATATCATATAAAGCTACTTAAGTAAAAGTACAAAGCTCCTAACAGTAATCCAACGAAGATCGTAAACTGACAACTTCGTATTGCATTTAACTGTGAAATTACTTACATCAATGGTAGTCTATTTAACGGCAAGTTCATTGCCAACTGTCCAAATGCCACTTCCAGTGGGTAGTCAAAATGCTCGCACTCCGGCAAACATTTGTTGTAGTCTTTTAAAATTTGGTCGCGAATGCTTACGTCTTGTAGAGGTACTGTAGTAAAAAAACATTTTTTAATCTATATACATATGTTAAAATTGGAGTGTCTGTTTGTTAAATCAAAAAAAAATCCAGATTTCGGGAAGATGTATTTGCGTTGCTGGCAACGAAAAACACATTTAAAAAGTTTTATCTGTCTGTCTCTCCGCAAACCGTGTTTCCGGGTAATCTCCGAAACAGCTGAACCGATTTCGACCGGACTCTCACCGAAGGGTAGCTGACGTAAACGGGCACATTATAGGTTATTTTTTTATCTTAATATTGCGTCGACGAAGTCGCGGGCAACAGCTAATAGTAATATAGAACAACAGTAGTCACTGCTGTCATTTGTACTAACACGTACGCTTATTAAAAAAATTACATTTCCTAATTTAAAAAGCAATAACACGATTCAATGTAAACTCAATTTATGATTTTTCGAAAAACCTAATAAGACAAATAAATAATGCACTGAATTAACCGCCAAACCGTTTTGTGTTGGCGAATGACCAAATAAAGGCAGGACTCTATTCACGTAATCTCCGGGGACGCTGCGCTGCGGTTTCAAACATGGTTTTGTTTAATGTTCAAATAAAGAAAATCCTAATTCATTTGTCATTCTATTTTCATTTCCACCCCTTAATCATTTTCTATATTTGTCGTTGAAAGCACTACACAAATTATGTCTAACATGATAAAGGTAAAAAGAAAGTATGAGATATGACGATTGATGTATGGAGAATTATGAGTAGATACTGTGCCAACTCTCCGTGAGAAAAAAGGCAAGAAAAGGTGATGTTGTTAGTACAAGCTACTACAAAAGTGCACGTAAGAAATGCTGAATTCCACATGTCATATATTTTTAATTTCATGGAGCGCAAATTATATTGTTACCCCAAATAAATTGCACTTTGCTTGAATACATTTTGTTATCCCTTACATTCTCTTTGAGAAAACAGAGACAAAACAATGTGTCAACAAGTATCACGCCATTCGAAACCCAATATTATATGGGAATAGTTTGAATCAAGCCAATAAACATAAAATAGTAGTAAACAATTACCTAAAATTCTCTCGAGGCAGTTCATATCTTTAAAATTACAATGACGGACATATTCTGAAACAATAATTTGATATTATTATTTTTTTTATGCAGATTGTTTAAATAAAAACATTTTCATTTCACAATTACGTAAATAAGATGTAACGTATAGAGGAGCATTGTGTTTCAATCGTTAATTAAACTACATTTATCCCTTTACTTTAATTAGTCAGAGTATGAAGAAACTGAATACAGTGAAAATAAAATCAATTACACAGTAAACCTGCAGTAGCGCATGGTTTCATTTACTCGCGTACCAGAGAGATACAAATATATTACTTGTTACAGAGCACCAGCACTTTCCTTCGTGAGTATTAAATGGAATAGACGCGATATACCTAACAAAGTGCATCAGAATGTCCCGTAGTATTTAAGGTGACATTCTCAATTTTAAATTATTAATTTAAAGTAGTTACAGACTCTACGCAAACTTTATGGCGTCTCGGAATGTCTCACAAAAGACAACAAAGAACAAAATGGAGGTATCGGTATAGTATACCCGCGTTTCCTTCCACCACAGCGAGCCCACGTTGACCATGTTAGTTGCTAATGTCGAGCCGCAATAAAGTTTGAATATTATTATACCTTTAAAAATGTTACCTGGTGTTCGTAGAGGAAAATAGTAAGGTATACAGTGACAAATACTCTTTATTATTTTTATATATTCGTATGCCCTGCAGTTATGAAACGAATATCGTTCGAAATCACCAACTTTTATCTGAAACATAAATGTATTTTTATAAAAACAATTGTTCATTTTTAAACTGCCAATAATAATCATATAGGTATTCTAAAATTATCGTATTGTATCGTATCATCTTCATCTTCATCATCATCATCATCATCATCATCATCATCATCAACAACAACAACAACAACAACATCATCATCATCGTCATCATCATCATCATCGTCATCATCACCATCATCGTCATCATCGTCATCATCATCATCGTCATCATCACCATCATCGTCATCATCGTCATCATCGTCATCATCATCATCATCATCAGTGTGTATCAGTACCTGGCTGTATACGTTCCTCAGCGTACCGCATCAGCAAAATACGTATGCAATTGTTTGACGCCACTGAAAATATTCGGCTTTATTCCACGCAAACATTTTTAAAACAAGCAGTACTGCATCGTCTTTTTCTTGTTTTAAAGTTGTGGAAACGGAAGAGAAACACATCACCTGTCGAGCTTGTCGGTTCGACAATAGATGTAGCCAGCTCTAACATAGCATAGTTATGTACGCGCATGTCAGCCGTCCGATAGTTAAAAGTGCGCTTCGTAATTCTATTTCGTGTCCGTCCACTAACTACTCCATTAGGCCATCAGCGTATAAAATATTATACAGTTACGGGCTGACCCCTGCGAATCTTCCACAGTATCGATCCCTCGCTGACAACTTAATTAAATTTTCTCTCACCGTAACCTAACTGGGAAACGCTCGATGTATTACACCGCTGTAAAACACATGTATCTCACATGTTAGCCTTTACATGTCGTTAGACATTTTCTTTAATAACACATTTTGTTAATAAAAAAACTGACTGTTTAAGAACGTGCATAAATATATCGGACAACTTGTCTCGCTTTGATTCCTATGAGCTTTTATGGAGGCGCGCAAACTACTCGATTTTTAGTTGTTCAACTAAACAATTGTATTTGCTGCGAAACAAACGACAATCGCACAACATATGTGTTACACTATTGTAAACTATTGTTTAGTCAAAGGTGTCCGCACGCTCTTAACACTCCGGGGAAAAGAGCGAATCGAATGACATTTCACTTGTCAAAATTGATCCAGTGTAAAGAAATAACATACATACAAACCCACATACATACATACTGATATACGCACGACAAACATTACCCTCCTGGGTTAGTCGGGTAAAAGTCTAAAAATAGGGATAAAAACTGTCAGTTTATGAATTAAATTATTCAGCATTCCACGGATGCGGTGGCGCCGCCGCCTCGTCTCGGAACGGCTTGGAACCTGATTGGGTTAACGTAATGTCTACTCGTATATTTAACACTAGCTGTTGCTCGCGACTTGAAATTAAAAAATATAGCCTGCGTTACTCACAGATAAATTACCTTTCTAATAGTGAAAGAATTTTTGAAATCTTCCCAGTAGTTTTTATGTGAATCGAATACATACAAAAATACAAATCTTTCCTCTTTATAATATTAGTATAGATGAACATTTTATTTTTATGTTTCGTACACACGATGTATTATAGCAATACTTCTAATAAAAAAAAAATAGAACATTCTGTCTGGTCGCAAGTCCGCGCTGGGTTCGGTTAATCTACGAAACAACTGGACATTTAATGAAGGGTAGCTTACACATGTACGGGGGAGCGACTTAGATTTTATTTTTAATTTCATCCTGGCGATGTAGCGAGCAACAGCCAGTTCTAAATACATGTATGTATACCCAACACACATATAGCGAATTCATATACACAGTTCGAAATATTCAAGTCGAGAGAAAATAAACAGAGATCAGACAACACACTAATTATACAACGTTTAACAGGAACAAATATCAAAGGCTGCATTCAATCAATTGATCTGAAAATCGGGATTGTAGTTAGCGCAGTTTACAACTTCCAAGTCTAACTAAATGAACTGAAGCAAACATTCCATCCTTGTAAATAAGACTGATAGATTAATTAAATTGGTTCTAGACGCTTTTCATAGACACAAATTTAAACAGCGTTTAGATGCAAAGGGGGAAAAATTACTTAAACTTGTAGCTTATTTCAAGTGCAAATTAGTAAAAAAATGAAATAGTCGGAAAGAGCGTTGCCGTCGGCGCAGTTGTTAGGCTTTTGACGGGATCGATCCACGGTCGGCCACTTTTGATCTCTGTCTACCAATATGTTTTTCGATCTTTTACATTTATCCGACGTTCTTAGAGTGTATGAAACATCGTTATGTAACCTGCACATCGGCGGAGAAATTGGTGAAATCAACCAACCCGCACTGACCCAATGTGGTTGACTAAGATCTGGTCACTCCTAACTTAGGGTGGGCTCCGAACCTTGAGAGCTGACGATGATGAACATCACAATCATTACTATAATTAACGCAAGGACAATCTTTCGTAAATATTTATTTAATTCAGAAGATGTTTATTTAACTAATTACAGAATTTTATGAGAGTTGTAAATATCACTCGCTTTTAAATTACCTATTGCGCGTTTTCAAAGAGCGCCTTGCTGTTTATATTGAGAAAATAAATACCTGCAAAGACACAACTTTTAATATTGCCAGTCTATTTATTTTTTATTCTCGATCATTTTACAGTACGAAAATAACAACAGTATGAAATTAAATCATGCATGAAAAGTTTGATATGCTAGGATCGTCGCATCGAGTCGAGTTTTACATTATGTTCACGATTTACACTTACATATGATGGAATATCGTAGAGAAAACTGTCACCATAAGAGCTATAACTCTTTACATATGTATGGTGCTCCAACATATTTTCGACTTAATTGTATTATGATTGTTAAATGACATTTCACCTTAGTAAATAAATTTCTTCCAATCTTACTGGTATTATAAATGCGAAAGTTTAGATGGATGGATGGATGGATGTTTGTTAGAGTTTGTAGCCTAAACGGCTAAACGAATCTCGATGAAATTTGGCTTAGACGTAGAGGATAGTCTGGAAGAACACATAGGCTACTCACTTTTGTTTTTTTAATTCCACGCGAACGGAGTCGCGGGCATTAGCTAATGTAAAATAAAATACGAAGCTATGAATGGAATGCAATTTTGTCAAATAAGACCTTTGCATATCAAAGGCTTATTAAATTGAATACTACTAAAAATATTAGCTAACCGAATTTGACACTTTTATGATATACGCTTAGGGTAAGCTCCGAGCCCCTTAGTGGGTATGATGATGATGTCCTAAGCTAAGGACCTTAGATCCTTCAAGAAACGAGGGTACTTCCGTCTAAAAGTGTAGCAACGCATCTGCAATAACTCTTGTGTTGTATATGTCCATGAGCGACAAAACCGCAACTCGTTAGCCCATATTTTCTGTTAAAAGCTTGTATAAAATGATGTAAATTTTAATGGAAAATATTATTTCTCACTTATCTATATAGAGAAAAAAAATGTTTTGTCTGTTTATAAAATATTTTTTTGATACATTTTTACCTACATGTAGTGTATTTGCATCATCATCATCATCATCATCATCACTAGCTCACTATATGTCCCCACCGAGGGGCTCGGAGCCTACCCTAGTAAGTGTATTTGCATAACTTAAAACAAAAGAACTTTAAAATTTTGGTCTGTCTATTTGATTGTCTGTCGGGTTGGACCAATTATGACAGGCCTTTTAATTGACAGTAGCCTTTGAATACAAAAGTAACATGGTAATTTTTTATTCCACACTAACGAAGTCGCGAGCAAAACCTAGTCGTTTAACAGTATTCAGCGTTGCATAAAATTTTAATTTTATATGATATAATGAAGAGTACAGTTAATTGAGCAAAATATTCTTTTGAAGTATCGTACAAGCGTTGACCACGCTACGTACGAGACAATAATGGCTTTTGAAAACCAATTCCACAGAGACAGTTACGAGATATTCTGTCACAAAATAATTGTTTGACGTACTAATTAACGTTAAAGTTCATTTTAATTAAAATTCATTGTGATACATTTGAATACTGTATTCGGAGTTAGTTTTCAGGAAAATCAATTAAGTGAAAAAAATATATTAATGGCCGGTTTCCCTGCTGCATTTAACCATTCGTTAGTGTTTTTGGTACAATAACTTCAGGAAATACGTTTCTGAACTACGTAACTTGAGCTTTACTCCGTTGCAATTCAGGTTAACCTAAGACTAATGAATCACTAGGTATCCATTATATAAATGGAAACTTCAGCAAATCAGTATGTTGAGTGCAAAGTACAACCTCTTTGGCTGACAAGCAGTACGAATACAGCCAAAGAGGTTGCATACTGGCCACCAAGACATTTGAGATATTTCTTATTAAAAATATATGGTTTAAGAATAGAAGGAAAAGTGACGCGTACAAGATGTAGTCGCGATATAGTTTTTGTTATTTGTAAAAATGTAAATATGTTTTGAATAAAGTTTATTTTAATTAGAAGAAGTTTTTGTTTTGTATTTTTGGCTGCCGCGCTGTCGGTAACAAGTTAAACATGGTCCTTAGTGATATTTTTTTACTGATTTGAACTTTTTGTTTTTTGTGTAAGTTTAGCGTAATTGTAAACGGTTTGATAGATTTTGAGTGACTAGGCCATAGTCAAGTACTCTAGGAAACATCATTAAAACAGATCTAACGTTGGACAATTATAGTTCCACAGTGGTGAAACGGTTCGAGATATTTGGAGAGAGTTAGTATAAATATTTTCTCGAATAGCATATAAGATTCTTTAACGCTGTAAAATATACGAATTCTTAGGATAGATTAGATTATATTTTTCATCAAATTACTCAATAATTGTGCAACGAAATAATGCTAATTCTTTTTACGTCAATGGCGGACAGTCGTAGAACATGTTCTTAGAACGTGCACACATTTGACTAAACTATCACCGTTGTGCGATTGTCGATTGTTTCGCAACCAATTCAACTGTTTAGTTGCACAACTAAAAATCGAATAATGTGCGCACCTCCATATAAGCTCATAGAAATCAAAGCGAGACTAAACAGTTGTGCGATAGTTTAGTCAAAGGTGTGCGTGCTCTTAAGTTTCTCTGAGTAAACAACACCAGCTCTGTTCGAAGACAACGCATTAATAACATGTGATATAAGGATTAGTGAAAAACTTATCATTTTCAGTTTTACGTCAATTGCTTCACGATTACGCATATTATTTGAAAAATAATCGGTTGATGAAAATCATTGATTGATTAATGTTATTGATTATTACAGAAATTTCAGACATGAAATCGAACGAAGTTACCGAACTCATATCGTTCAAATAGAAATATCGTTAAGAATAAAAATTCCGTCTCTAGAGTATAAATATGTGGTTTTTTCATCAGTCCTAGAACAGTAGCGAACGCAAGTAAACATTAATTTGTTCTTTGACGTTATTATTTTATATGTGAGTTAACCCTGCCTTAACAAAAAATATCGAAGCGAATTCATTCTACAAATTCTTTCTCAAATGACCTTTTGTTTAATTTCTGTTGGATATTGAACAAGCGCGTCGTGTGATTTAAGACTTTATTTATCTAAAGCTTTTTAAATATCTACAAGGATAATAGTTAAAATAAAGACGTATTTTCCAACAAGATCATCTCTATTTTATAATCAATATCGACTATGTCGCGTAGACACCGCGTTATCGACGCATGGTTAAATAGGAAGATAAACTTGGATGAGAAAACTTGTGGATACAGAAACCGTTCTTTAATGAAATACTGACGCACTTTTGGTTCATTATATTTAGCAACGTATTCGAGACTTAAAATAGTGCATAAAATAAAGTGAATCACTTGATACAAACAACACCCGACAGTTTATGCATAATTATCAGCCGTGAACCTAAAAGTCACGAACATTGATAATAAAAATAAAATAAGATTAACAACGATTACCATCTTGCGATCAATCATAATTAAATTTTTAATTAACATACACTTTTTGTAACAAGATTATTGGAAATTCTGATAATAGACAATACGAGATCATGAGAATTTTTTGGTTTATATTTGAACATCATATTAAAAAAAAACCTTCACATCTGTATCTAAGGTTGGCAGCACACCTACAATACTTTGACTGAACTGCAGATGTCTACAAGCAGCTGTAATTTTGCTATTTTACCAAGAGTTTTGCTAGCTTGCTATCAACATGTGTCAAAAAAAATCACAAAACTGACAAGCGATATAACATTACACGTATATCTGTAAAATAATTCTGTAATTAACACACATTGTTGAATGTTTTATATAGTTAACATGTGGCGGATTTTATGATAAAATATTTTGTTACGATAAAATATATCCAAATATTGGGGGCCAAGACTAATATTATCTGAATCCGGAATGTTTTATCAACACAAAAACATATATAATCTACATCTATCAAACATATAAAATAAAGTTTTCCGCGACCTCTGAGCTCATACAACAGAACATAGTTAAGCCAAGTTTGCACCATTCCAAGGTCATTTAAATTTTAACAATATAACGAAAAATCAAACAAACAGGCGGCATGAATTCATCGATCATGATTTTGTATCGAAACGCTCCTGTGTTTAAATAATATCCTTAGTATTAAAGCATTCCATCACCAGCTCTCTATACGTCCCCACTGAGGGGATCGGAGCCTACCCTAATAAGGTGTGACTAGGCCATAGTCATACGCTGGCTGCATTAAAGCATTATTCAATAAAAATTACTTACCTCATCATTATAATAGCATTGTCGTTCCTCAATACTGAATGACTTTATCCCTGGTGTGGTGTAAGTGCGTTCTGGTGATAACGCCAATAATACTTCTGTCAATGGATTTACCAGACGTAACATAGAATCGGAATCAGGCATATTGTAAGGGTTGTCAATTAAAACCTGGAGAAACACATTCATTATTTACTTTCGCATGTGACACCATCAGAGCGGAATTAAAAAAAAACAAGTAGCCTATGTGTTCTTCCAGATTATGTCCTACATCCGTTCATCAGTTTAGGCTACGAACTCTAATATACATCCATCCAAACTTTCGCATTTATAATATTAGTAAAAGTAGCTGTTGCCCGCAACTTCATCCACGCATTATTAAGATAAAAAGTAGCCTATAATATGCCCGTCTATGTCAGCTTCATTTCAGTGAAGGTCCGGTCGAAATCGGCCCAGCCGTTACGGAGTTTACCAGGAACAAACGCGGATTAGGGACAGACAGACAAAGAAAAAATTAAATGCGTTTTTGTTATCAGCAACGCAAATACATCATCTTCCAGAAATCTGGATTTCTTTTGGTATTACAAACAGACACTCCAATTTTATTATCTATACTATTATAATAAAGCGTAAACACACACTTCTTTGTTACCTAAGATGTCAGCAATTACAGCATATTTTTGAATAATCCTTTTTTTAATAAAAAGCCCTACAATTACGTCACGCTTTAGGCTATTTATTTTCACGCCATTAAACTTAGGGGGTAAATATTTTGGATAAAAACCCTAATGTGGGAAAGAGACCATAAGTTGCTGCCAACATCAAGGAAGCAAGGTTGCCATGGTTTGTCATTATATCATGTCATTTTGACATTTGCAATTGATAATTTGATAAAGATAAACAATAAAATAAACTCTTCATAAATTCATGCGGATGAAGTCGCAAGGGAACAGCTAGTATGTATAGATAATTGTTAAATATTTAACTAATATTAAAATTCGCTAGTTAGTAATTAATGGAAATGTATTATACCACATTGACGTTAATAAAGTTAATTATAACAGATTATATGCGTTGTAGGCTTTGTTAATTAAGTACGTTACTAAAATACTCACATGTTTTTGTTATTTTCGAAACAAATTGATAATCCAATAATCTGTTTTGCTAGTTACTAATATATTTAAATCAACCATTGTATATCTGACGATAGAGACCTAACATACATGTGAATAATGGGTTTTTTGGTCATTATTATTTTAAACTTAAGAAAGTGGACATCTATTTACGGAAGCTAGCGATGATTTATCAAATAAGTCACGATGTTAACTTTGTTTAGGTTTTTTTTAATGTGTGTCTGTTATTGTAACGTTGTCGGTGCTTGGTCGATATTAGATTGGCACGGGATCCGTTATCAATATCAAAATCACTTCAACTTTGTACGAAGTTACGGGGTCTATAACTTTCGCACCGCGTATCATATCGCACCCTACCCACCTACTTTGTGTTGGGGATTATCTGCTTCTGGCTATATACTTGTTGCATTGTAATTTTCGAGACTATCAGCGCCATCTCTTATATATCTTTTAAAACTACTCATTATAAGATACAGCTAAAAATTACTTATGGATAAAACCTATGTTTAAAAAAAATAATTATTATAACAATTGAACACGCACAAGACATACTAGACTACTGTCGCCATCTATTGTTCATTGTGTAAAAATCCCTCGTAAACTTAGTTTTTGAATATCTCCCCGTGCGAAAATAAGCTCAGATACAGCACTTTTCACTTCCATTATTAAAGTCAGTTAGTTATACTCATTTTTTACTAATTAACGCCCTCAGCGCCAGACCCTAAATGAGCGTTTAAAATAAACACAATTTTTTTGTTGAAATATATTTTTTTTTGATTTTTTTCTTTTTTCCTTGGATTTTTATCCGTGTGACATTTAGATACACGTGGCTTGGTAAATAGTTCATTTGAAATTCATACCTTCCAGGCCACATACACAGTGTTCTAGAAACTGTATGACAAAAAGATACACATGGCGCCTAAGGTGTTAAGTAACCTGATAAATACAGAATCATAATTTACGACATATCTCGTCTTAAATTATTATTGTGTACAAAGGACAAAGTATTGTTGATATAAAAAAACAATCATTTCCTCGTCCGGTATAATGATCAAATCAAAAATCTTTAATCTATTTTAATTAATTACAAAATAATAGATTTTGACAACTTCACCTCGAATGATATCATTCAATCGAGACATTGAATTTAATACAATCTGATTAAATTGACGCATAAATTATCCATTTACAATATTAAGATTACATACACGTGAGTTCCGTTTATTTTAATTACAAAATCACACCTTATTTTATAACTTTTATTGCACCAATTTATCACGAATATGTTGGTAATATACCGCTTGTTACTATCACTAATGATTCTATAAACACTGGAAATAATAACGTTTATTTAAATGCTAGTTTTCACCTCATATGCCCCCACTAAAGAACTCAGAGCCGACCCTACTTGGGTACAAGGTAACAAGGTCATGGCTATAGTCAATCTTGCAAGCCCAGTTGGGTACATTGACCTCAAACGTATCTTTTGAATTTCTTCGCCGATAATGAAGTTTGCATCAGGATGTTTTTCGTTTCCAGCTTAAAAATATTGGATAAAATATATATATGAATTACATACAAAAACATTGGTTACATTGTCGGGAATCGAACCTGGATTGCGTAGAATACCGGTCCGGTTTATTTGAGCGCTTAACAACTGCGCCACCGAATTAAATATGATACCGCTGAATTTTTTTTAATTAGTGGTCGATATTTCGTTAATATTGGACCATAAATCAGTTATACTTGTATTGATACCAGTGTCACTCAATTTGATTTACAAACGAATCTTAAATCATTCGCTCCGAAAGCGCGCCGCTTACAATCTGACAGACGTTACATTTTTAAATTGAGAGTCTATGCGTGGCCTTATCACTTAAGACAATGTAACTTTTAGCTACTTATTAATAATGGCATAAAATGTTCGATGCGTCATCGATACTAATATAATAAAGCGTAAACACACACTACTTTGTGGCGTAGGATATCAAAAATCACAGCACATTTTTGAATATTTTTTTTCTTTAATAAAAAGACCTACACTTACGACACGCTTTACGCTATATATTTTCACGCTTTAAGCTTAGGGGATAAATATGTTGGAAAAAAACCTCCAAGTGGGAAAGGGACCATAAACTATAAGAAAAGGTTATTATGGTAACTTGAATTTTGTAATTTGCAATTGAGAATTTGACAAGTGTGAACAATAGAATAAAGTTTAATTTCACGCGGATGAAGCCGCACGGGAACTACTAGTATTAAATAATTCAGGTCCGATCTACGCGTTTGGTTTCACTGAAATGCATAGGTATTGTGAAGTGACATGTCAGGTTAATGGGGTTGAATTACGTAGGCGGTTCGAGGCGACGACACGGCGCGTCGCTGCCCGGACAACATATTACCGGTCGATACTTATTGTAACATATTCTGTATTACCACAAAACATACGATTAGACACTGTTTAGTTAAATACGTGATTTAACTGCATGATATTATATCTCCGTAAATATGTATTACCACACTGCTTTCAATATAAATAGGTCCTTCAATATTTATTGATCAACACTCAATTCGCAAGCATATCTACAATAATGTTTCAATCACCGTGATTTGCCAAAAATCGGCGCCGGGCGCTAGTCGCAGCAAAGTTAACATTTAAGGTAAAATTAGTTTGAAACCCTGTCTAAGATCTTTATGTTACGTGAGTTCGATTCTCGTCATGTACCAATGTGTTCGATTTTCGAATGTCTTGAATACATTTATTCTACGTTATTACGGTAAAGGAAAACATGCGCCCTGCTCATCTGAGAAGAAATTCAAGGAAGTGTGTCAAGCTAAAGCAACCCCCAAGGCCAGAGTGATTGACTAAGGCCTAATAAGACCCTAACTAGGGAACCCCTCAGTCAGTTGACAAGTTGATAAAGTAAAGCGATATTGTAAAATACCGGTAGCCAATGTCCCAGCGTTAGGGTAGGTTGCGGTTAAGCTCAGGCGCCTGATAGAAAAGGGAGCTACAGATCTGCTAATTTCTTTAACATGACACTCTTATCCACTGCCTCCTACAAGAGAGAGTATGAAGTCTCTCAAGTCATGTGAGAGAATATATTTCAGCTTCGAGTTGAAACGTAACATAGGTATCAAAAGTAATTGGTTTTGATATCCCAGATAGATTTGGATGCGGTGACTGCATCCAATTGGTAGGCAATCAAGTTCGCTTTGAAACGTCTGCGTAACTGACTACCTTTATATGCTTAGTAAAATTTTGCTCTTCCTTTTATAATTCCGTCTGTTTGTGCCCTTAATACCACTTTTGATTAATCAACTGATTCGTAGTATTTTTATTTATAAAAAGTATTGTGTCCGTGTTTACACAGGATTTTTTAAAATGTCAATTTTGAATAAAAAGTTCTATAAAAAAAATATGCCATCACAGTTGAGATTTTCGAGTTTCTTTTTTTCCGGTAATCAAAAAATAACCAGATCTGAGAATTGGTTATTTCATAATTTGATACTGATATTTTAAAGCTAAAAATCGTAATAATATATATCAGTCATTTATTCTCAGCATAACATTAGCACAATGTTGTTGAATAAACACTGGCGTCCGATAGACTAATTTCATTTATTCAAATTACGCGAATTCTAGCTCAAACGGTAATTGTAATGGTCAGTAATTCTAGGTGATTGATTAAGGCAATTATAGACCGGCAAAGTTGGCACATCAGGTGTACTTATGTCAAACTAAATTAAGGTAGCTTACTAGCGCCCGTCGGACGATGTCAAACAGTGTGTCGATTTCCTTGTATCACTCTGTGTCTATCGGATTAGTCCATCTATTCTCCTTGAACTATAAGAGCGGGCGCACATCTTTGACTAATCGATCGCACACTGTTGTGCAATTGTCGATTGTTTCGCAGCCCATTCAACTGTTTAGTTGTACAACTAAAAATCGAGTAGTGTGCGCACCTCCATATAAGCTCATGGGAATCAAAGCGCGACTCTATTTTTTTTATGAGATGTACACTTGGACATTTATATCCCCTAGGGCAGCGGTATTTAATGAGGTCATAGAAGTGTCATCAATAATTTTGACTTTGAAATTATTGGAACCTCGACGATTAGTAGCGTAGGCCAAGGCAGTTGCTAGTCGAAGTTGAGGTAGGACAGTAATGGACATTTAGGACGGAACAAAAATTATCATAAATGGTTTGCCCTCGAAGCACAGGCCAAATGCTAAAACAGGAGATACCTTATCGTCACAAGCTGTGGTGTGTACAGAAAAGTTTTGATACCTACAGCTTTTTTCTCAAACTATGAACAATTTCATTATAATTTAACTATCTTAGTTTTTGGTACTATTAAGATAGGGTATTGCCCCACAGTGTCTCCCCCTCCCCCAGGTACGTCCATGGCGAAGGGATCAATTGTATTCACTCGACAAATTATACGTAAAAGTCAATCAACGCATTATGGATCATGGGTTCCCCTCCCAGGAGGAGGAGGCAGGGAGGCAGGGAGGCAGCTGTCTACAGCAAGATTATTTATTATTGAGAAGATAAAATTATGTGTAGTTTTTATAAGTGAAAATAGAGATTACAATTACTGACGCAATCTATACATATAATAACATTGGAGTGTCTGTTTGTAATATCAAAGGAATAATTCCAGATTTCTGGAAGATGATGTATTTGCGTTGCAGATAACGAAAATCGCATTTAAAAAAAATTGTCTGTCTGTCCGCAAGCCGCGTTTGTTCCGGGTAATATCCGAAACGGCTGGGCCGATTTCGACCCGACTTTCACTGAAGGGTAGCTGACATGGACGGGCGGGCATATTATAGGCTACTTTTTTTTTTATTCTGCGCTGTCAAAATGGCGACCAGACCGCCATCTCTGGAACGGGTGGACCGATTTGGAAGGGACTTTGACTGAAAGATAGCTGGTAGAATGTAGGTGCACGCGGGAATGTGATAGATGACTTTTTTTTAATTCGCGCTAACGAAGTTTGTGGGCGACAGCTCGTTACAAAATATTTTTCATTATAATCTAACTTTACTTGCTGATATATGAATTTAATTTTAATGCAAATAATTATGAGTAAAATTATTTTAGCAAACCGCATATGAAAGAGGAGGTTTAATTAAATTTGGACATACAATGACATTCCCATCTATTGTTTGAAATTTTCATTGCAAATATCAAGCTTTACTCGGAAAAGGAAAATTCAGTACAAAATAAGCGCGTGGGTAGTGGGCTTTTATACTGTTTGAACCTGAAAATGTGCAAAAGATTTAATACCACCTATGCAAGGACAGACACCGTCTCTGACGGCCCGACAATCTGGCGCTAGTTGTTTTAAATTTAAATAAATTAAGATTCATAAGACGTTAGTACCAATTTCCACTTAACGGCTACCCACACGAGTGCCGACCGCGTCATACATAGACTGCTATACTAAGCCTAGCGGCGGGTCTCGCGCGGCTAACGGCTTAGTGAAAACAGGCACTTATAAGCTATCCTCACATGACTGCACAATGAACGCTTGTTAACGTCGTCGACGAAGAAAACACGTCATGAGGTAGGTCATACTAAGGTATCGCATATTTTATATCCACAACGAAGTCATTTTTTGTACAATTTAATGTGAGATTCTTTTAAAAAATCGAGAAGTAGAACTGTAGAATATCTTTACTTGATCGCTTTCAAAAACTTTCTGACAAAAACCGATGGGCGGTTGGCCCACACTTATTATTTTATTTTTTTAATTCCAATAATAAATATTATCTTTAACCCGGAATAAACAATTGTTATCTCTGTATTGATAAAACAAATGAGATTAATTTTTATCTTTCATATTAAATGCATCGAAAATGCATTCGAAATTCGAAACTTAAAAAGTCAAATTAAGTACCTATTGAACTGTTTACTTGAAAATAAGTTTAACGGGGCGAAATGATTGGGGCGAGATTTTTGAATGATTTAAGTTACTGGCCATTAATAATTTTGAGTACTGGCTGAATGTGCATCGGGTATTTATTTAATTGATGAATCTTTGCAAATGTTTGCAATTCGATTTGAGTGTGTTGTGAAGTTATCAATTAAGATGGTCAACTAAGGATAGTGTTATTCATGTTACGCGATTATTATTTCATTATATCCGACATACGCATGCCTACAATTGAGTATAATAACTGTGTATGTGATTTGCCTTCGGAATGAATTCTACAAACCGCTCGTCACTCCGACAAGTATATTAACATATTCCTTTACAAAATTCCTTTTTTTACTACATTTTAAATTAATGCGAAAGTTTATATAGATGAATGGATGTTTGTTAAAAGGTACATGCAGAAATGCTAAATGGATCTCAAATTAATTGGTCACAGATGTAGAACAAAGTCTTGAAGAACACATAGGCTACTTATAGAGTTTTTATTAGTACCGCTCAGTATTTGCGGGCAAAGGCTAAATAAAATATCTTTGCACCGCTTGTTTAGAAAAGTTTTTCATTTTTGTTACAACTCTTTAGTAAACGTCCGGGTAATCACAAATAACCGACGTTTTGGTTAAGAATTAGAACATATTGTTATCACTTTCATACCCCTTGGTAAAACAAGGACTACAATATTTATTTTCTATAGACTGTATTTACCAGGGCTCCGGTCGTTGCGATGTTGGTACTGTAATAATCATCCGAATCTGTTCGAATGAGAACTGCTAAAGCAGTCTGATATCCACAGGAAGCAACTCGACGAGGTGAAGGCATATAAATTAGATCCCTGAAAATAAAATATATCCACGAGTATAAATAACGGCATGAAAAACCAAAACAACTAGATACGTCAGCAACTTCTTTTTTATATAAGAAAACGAGCGACGGGAACAAATCAATGATGCCCATGGACATCCACAACACCAGAGGTACTACAAATACGGTGCCGGCCTTTGAGGAAATTGTAGACTCGCTTCTTAAAGGACCCTAAGTCGTACTGGTTTGGAAATACCGCCGAGGACAGACCGTTTCACAACGCGGCTGTGCGGGGCAGAAAGTTCCGCGAAAACCGCACGGTTGTGGAATGCTAGCCATCGTTGACAACTTTTTAACTCATTGCAGTTTACATGCAATGATCACTTCGCTTGTAGCGATATCAGATTGTATTGGCTTTCTCATATGACAATTTACTTTGTAGTAGTATAAAATCGATAGAAGAATTTTCAAAACTGTATAGAACTAAGATTTCAGTAGCTAGTTATTGAATAAGTAGGAAAATAGCTATACTCACGCATTACGCTTTCCTTCGGCTGTTTTTATGAAAAAGTTATTAAACGTGCAACAAATGTTGAAGCTGATTTTTATTTGCTGGAATAATTGTTGACAACGGTATATCCTGCTCTTCCACATACAACGTTCTATCAAATTGTTGCACGAAGTAGTTGGTGTAAGCTAAATTTAACGAAGACAGATCATTAGAATTTCGCTGTCACATGAATTTTTAAACATTTGGCAGGAAAAATCGATAACACACAACACTCTTTGGAATTGCCATAACATGCCCCGCGCCGTGTAAACAAAAAATCTTAGACTTACTTGTAAAAATAATGATTCAATACTAATACTATTATTTTCCATAACATCTTGCAGAATACTCAAATCGTTTTTCACTTTATTTGGTACAATATTATTTGAATTTAATAAAGGTACAAAACGTAAAGTCTTGAAAATAAATTCTTCTGTAATATTCTTCGGCAATGTTCTAAAACATGTTTACGAAGCTTTGAAACAGAAGTACTTGAGAAAATAAAAATTATGAATAATAACATTAAATAAAATTTTGTTCATTAATCTGTGGTAATTAAGGAATCCATGCAGATTTCAAAAAAGTCAATCTAAATATGATATCTTACAAATTGTGAGCTAAGGCGTATGCGGCCTTTCGCGAGACTCCATTCAAATCACATATAGTCACCGATGGGAAAGGTACGTCCCAAATAGCGCCTTGTGTGCTTTCAATAACCTACAACAAAACAAAGTATTGTACGCTTTAATTTATTCTAACTGATCTCTCTTTCTTGCACACATTCTGCATCGTTTCCTCATTCATGAGGATCGCGAGTTTTCTTCTTAATTATCCTTCTTTGGACAATTCTCTTTTTTTGATCGTTCTCAGTGACGTGGATGGTGTTATGAATTGTGTTTCAAGCTAACAAAATCAAAAACTAAAAAAAGACAAAATGTTCAATAACCCAGGACAATATAAAAATAATATTAAGAGTAAAATGTAAAGCGAAACTTCTTATTTTTAAAAACTTCCGTTTTTTCATTTGTTCAGCAAACATGTTACATGATTGTTTCATTTCATTTTATTACGTGTATTTGATATTAAGCTAATTCACAAAATTTGTTCTGATGCAAACTTTCTTCATCCGGTTACCGATTCTATTTACCTATTCGTTTTATTGACCGACTTCCCAAAAGAAGGAGGTACTCAATTCGTCCATATATTTTTTTTTTTTTTTTTTTTTTTTTTTATTTTTTTTTTTTATGTGTGTTACGGCATAACTCCGCCCCTGGTAGACCGATTTTGAAAATTCTTTTTTTATCCGAGAGGTAGTGCTTGCAGGTGGGTCTCATTTTTTTTTTTGATTTTTGGAGTCAAAGACTACGGCGTAGTTAAATAGTTTAGCTTAAAATTGCGTGACGAAATTTGGTGTCTTTTTTGCTTTCTATGCTTACGTAGCCTAAACTATAAGACTTACACAAAAATTATGTATGGAAGAATTGTAGCCCTTTAAATTTGCTAAATAAAAGTCAGCGATAGCATATATCTATCTATTAAGGTTGTCGCACAATAACCACTTTTTTCATTAAAATTTCGATCAAAATCTATACCCCACTTTCAACGCTATTACTCGTGTTTGGTATGAATCCTTATTAAAATAAATGTGTCCATCATCAATAGAATTTAATGTAGATTATAAATACCCTTGGAACTGTGTAATTCCGATAAATAGTTTAGGAGATATCATAAATAGCAAATTACGAGTCGCAGAAAAAAATACCAACTTGTAACAAAGTTTGCTTTCTTGGCTTACGTAGCCTAAACTATAAGACCTACATAAAAATGATGTATGAAAGAATTGTAGGTCATTCAATTAGCTGAATTAAAGTCTGCGATAGCATATATCTATCTCTTAAGGTTGTCGCACAATAACCGTTTGTTTCGAGAAAACCGTCAAATAAGTGCAATCGACTTTATTTAAAACGCTTTTATTCTTATTTGGTATGAATCCTTATCCAAATAAATATGTTTTCACGATAGAGTATTATATGTAGATCGTAATTGCCTTTTACAGTATGTAATTCTGTGCAAGATTCTAGAAGTTATCAAAATATTAAAACTCACGGGCAACAACGGCGCGCGGCCGCACCGAATTATGAGTGAATGATCGCAACGATGTATTAGTTGTTTACTTAATTTCTTAGATAATCGATTTAGATAACTCATTATTTGTTTGAAAGCTAGTGATTATCATACTGCGATGTCTAGATTCACTAAAAATCGAGAAATAAATAAACTTTTTAATAAAAAACAAACCGACTTCCAAACAAAATACACTAAAAACAAAATATACTAAAAACAAAATCTTCTCAAAAAAACAGTACACTAAAAAGTAACGAAATAATTTCTTGAAAATAGTAAACCTCCCTTATTGTAGCTGTTATGTCTATATTGTACAATTATTATTACTTTGAAGTCGGTGTCAGTCATTACTAAAACGTTACTATACTTTCAATTGTCAATTGTTATGGTAAAAATGTAGAAAACCTTACGTAGAAATATCACTGCATATACCTCGGCTGACACCGACATCAAAGTGATAATAATTGTACAATATAGACATAACAGCTACAATAAGGGAGGTTTACTATTTTCAAGAAATTATTTCGTTACTTTTTAGTGTACTGTTTTTTTGAGAAGATTTTGTTTTTAGTATATTTTGTTTTTAGTGTATTTTTTGTTTGAGCAATTTTTTACTGATTCATTTAAACTACTGATGAAAGCAGCAATATCACGATTTACAAAAACAAATTTGAATGTTTTGTGCGAGGTCAATAGGAAGATCTTTATCTTGTCTGATTAATATGGAATGTCATTTTATCAATAAATTATTATCAATTTCCTAGAAAACACCAATGTTTACAATGGGGACATGTAGTTTGTATTATTCATGGGATAGAGTTTAGACTCATTTGTTTTAAAATAGGTGTTCAAAGATGTGTACGAAACTAGACATCAGAAAAACAACGAACGCTTGATTGGCAAGTAGGTATTATCTATATCTTCTTACATATAATAAATTTGGAGTGTCTGTTTGTAATATCAAAAGAAAAATTCCTGATTTCGGGCAGATGATGTATTTGCGTTGCAGATGACGAAAATCGCATTTTAAAAAAAAATTGTCTGTCTGTCTGTCTGTCTGTCCGAAAGCCGCGTTTGTTCCGTGCAGTCTCCGAAACGGCTTGGCCGATTTCGACAGGACTTTCATTGGAAGGTAGCTGACATGGATACGCATATTATAAGCTACTTATTTAAAATTCCGCACTGTCAAAATAGCGTAACAGGTGCTCCAAATTTGCGCTAACGATGTGTGCGGGCGACAGCTCGTTATACAAACACAAATGCTGCATTTGCGTTTTCTTCAGGAATTGTTTTATAAAAATAGTTTGTAAATATTAAAATTATACTAGTGTTTGTTTTAATGCTTACCGTAGCTATCGGATTCCTCGCGTACCATCGATAAGCGGTGATGACGAAGTAAGCGCCGCAAATAAAACTCAAAGCCACCGCGAACGCCCAACAGCCCCTGATGAATTTGTTATAGAAAAAAAATCATTGATTGAAACTACGACACCGAAAGGTGCAACTGCTCTACGCCATTAATAGCACAGATATTTGAAATAATAAACGAACTTTATTCAACTACTTCTCAGTAAATAAACTACAAACCTCTCAACGCTATTTAATTCCTCCATCACGATGTACTTAAAGCCATGCAGATCTGTTCTCTTACAGAATTCGACGAACTTGCTCTTTAAAAATTTGTACTTCGGTTCTTTCTTTACTTTTTTATTTTTAAATTCAGGGTGTTTATGATTATTACCTAACATTTTAATATTTTTTTTTAATTCGAAATTTAGAATAAGGGGTGTTTCAAAATCGCCTTTCCTGTACGGAATGAAAATATCGAGTGAGTACACGACCCTGTAATTATAATGGTTTGATCAAACAGGTTGATAAGAGCAGTACTGCTATGTACAACATGCAGAAGAATCAAAGGAATTAAAAAACTAAAAGCTCGGAAATTTAAGTTTCAGTTTGTATGCGAAATAAAAGCTTTATTTGAAATGTTTGATAATGCTTTTAGAGTGCTATCACTACTATTGACAAACATTTATTTTTGAAATAGATACGTGAAGATTGATAACAAAAATATTTCTCAAAAGTTATTTAGTATAATATTGTTAATAGTGTTTATTTTTTATTAGGTCGCAACCTGTTAATCGATTGAGAAATAAACAAGATTTTAGTAAATATTATATCAAGTAATATTTTAGTTTTCTATGTGAATGCATCATTATTTTGCGTGGGTTATAATAGTCAATCAATGCCCACTTTCAAACTCAGCACTTAATGGGCTATTAAAAAATTCATAGACTGTTTCCATACCAAGCAGCAACATCTATCATTGAACGTTGATTATCATGCTATGTATGTTTGATACTCGAAACTTGTTATTAAATGTAATTTAACATAATTTATTCCAACCATAAAACAATCGCAATTTCAATACGCTTCTAACGTACCTATCCTATTGGATATCCTATCCTATCCTATCCTTTTTCCAATAGTTCCGTTCTCCTTTCTTTAAACAAATGTATCTAAGACGCATGTCTCTAGCCATCCCAGGCAGTTGAAATTTAGCGAAGTCCATATTTAGAATCAATGTAATTCGAAGGATAACGATAACAGTAGAGACGGCAACTGAGCCGCTGGGACAAATAATTTCAGAAAACAGTGAGTTTTCTAAAATCAGTATGATTTTTATACGATTAGGGTTTGAACATAGTTTCTACCGACAAAACACTCAGTCTCTTAAAATAAGATTACATCATCATCATCTCCCCTGCCTTATCCTAATCCCGTAGGGTCGGCGCACCGGGCTTTCGTCCTCCAAATAACTCTATCATCCGTCATCTCATCACTCCCTTCTTGATCATGTCACCTTTCACGCAATCCATCCATCTCTTTCTAGGTCTACCTCTACCGGTGTACCCCTCCACATTCATAACTAACGTCCTTCATGTTGCATGCGATTCATCCCTTCTCATAACATGCCCATACCACGCTAACCTTTTACTCCTTATTTTCTCAACCACTGGGGCTACTCTCAAACTTCCTCTAATATACTCATTTCGTATCTTAAAAATAAAATAAGATTACGATGGGTATTAATAATAGTAATCATTAGTGAAATTACATTTTAAGACGACTTTTATCCTAAGAATAGAGAAAAGTTTTTAAATTACATGTTACAACAGTAAAATAAAAACCAAGATTTATCATCTAATTTTATATGGCAATGAGCTACTGTCAACAAGACAGAATTGTCAGTGTCAAAATAGACTGGTAGGCTACGAGCCGTATATTTTGTGCCAATTTGATTTCCGCCATTTTGGCGCTGTCGGTTGCGACTAATAACGGTGGTGAGGATTCGAACTAGTAATAGAGATAGAATTAACTGTCAGAAATATCAACAGGCGCGTTCAAGTCGTAATGAAACATAAGCTGTCATTTTCAATGAATGACCTATCAAATAGAAGCAGTTGAGGTTGACATTGACAGTTGTCTTTTGCAATTGACATTGACATTCATTTTGTTTATGTTATTGTTTTCAAATTAAAAATAACTCATCATTGGCGAAAAATAATGTTATACATGCCTATCGTAAACTTTCAGAGACATTTAGCGAAATTCGGACCAATATCGCTCAGAAATAATGCTATGCATAAAGCCTGTTCATGTCTGTCAGTCATCATCAACTTGCCCTTATCCCTTATGGAGGGTCGGCACAGTATGTGCTGCTATTCCATACATTTCTATCAGCCGCCATATCTGAATCCACTCCTTTTTACGTATATTCTCTTTCACACAATCCATCCATACTTTCTTTGGTCTTCGTCTACCTTTGTAGCCATCCACATTCAATCTTATTACTTTATGGTTTATGTCCCCATCCTCACATCGCATAAACTGTCCATACCACCATACCTTTTTGATTCAAAGCAATCATGTTTGATGCTGGTGATATTAAATTTGTACAATATAATCATTTGTTTTGCAAAAGCAGTTAATATTGTAATAGGAAATTGTAGTTTTTTATGGGCAATGCTATGCCAGATTCTTGTTCCCCTAACATATAATATTTTAGGATCTGGGATCTGGGGTGAGGGATGTTTCTTTATTTCTTTATTGATAGAATTTTAAAAACTTTAAATCTTACAATATTCTTACATCTACCTTCAATTCTATAGTACCTTATTTTAATAATAGTTAATATGATAAATTAATAATAATACATATATACATAGAATAAATACATAGGGTTCGGAAACATAAAACATTTATAATATGGCATCGCTTAGCTGACTTTATTGTATGTTTTTAACATTTAACTTATCACTAAATATAATCGGAAATATAATATAAAATGTACCTTACTATTTTTTTTTTTTATAATATAAGGTGGTAAATGAGCAAGCGGCCACCTGAATCCACCGAAATGGAAGGCGACCGCTGCCCATAAACATCCGCAATTGCAGATGCGTTGCCTACCCTTAATTGACAGAGGAGGAGACGCACATAAAGAGGACATTTCCCCTTCCTATGCATCTCCTCCATTATTCAAATCCACTTTTCCTTCCCATCCTTTCCTCTTAAGAAAAGGGTGGAAAGGGTAAGGGACTAAAATTAGGCCTCCTGCACCACACTCATCAGACGAAACGCGGAATTGCTTCCACTTCACGCCTGTTTTCTGTGTGGTCGTGGTATTTCACCGGGCGTGCCGACCCATTCGTGCGAAGATGTTAAAGGGGGCTCTACCACTATCACTAAAACAGACAAGATAAAGATACAAAATAGGTTTAACATATTAATAAAACAAAAACTGTGACTTTCCGTTGCCAAAAATATAAAAAGAGAACGAGAAGCATTGTCTTTAAATACAGAGATAACAAATGTTTACAGGTATCTTCGCAGTGGAAAATCACTGCGCATATAAAAGTTATGAATACAAAACAACTTCACACTTATTACTAGATAAATGTTTATCAAAATCTAGCACCATTTTATTATAAAACCTGCCTATTCTATTAATCTCTATGGCAATAATCTTCATGCCTTTATGGGCGTGGCCAGCCGATAATCAAGATCTAGGAGCTACCAAAATTTTGGATTTAATTGATTGTCTATATCTATTTTACAATTTTTGATTATCTAGGGCAGAGGTGGCGAACATGCATTAAAGTATGTATGCATTTTTTAAGAAATTTTTAATTTGGTCTTAGACGCGCTATCGAATAATTTTGACTACTATATACTTCATAATTCTTTCGTAGTTTTTATAATTATCGAAGTGTCCAAAACATATCGTGTGCTATTTATGGCACGCTAGCCACTGGTTCGCCACCCCTGATCTAGGGGGCAGTAGTCTATTTTGTTCCCCCTGGGAACGCCCATGTTGCCCTTATCCAGTAACACTAACATAAAATTTTAATAAGATCAATATAACAAAGAAATATATATCTACCATGAAATAAATTTATTTTTGTAAACATTAATATCAAAATATAATATCTTAAGTCAATATTTTCATTTTGACGGTAGATTTCTCTCAAAATGTAGAGAATATAATCTGATATATTGGTAACATGTTAATATAGTACCACAAAGTTATCTCGCCCAATGAGAAGTGTTGTTGATGTGTTTATATTCAGAAAATATACGAGTATTTAATTTAGAAAGTATATGAGACAAGAGCACTATAATTTTGTGACAATTGCAATTAGTACAATTATGAGGTATTGTACTTTGATTATCACTGGGCCAAATAAGTTTGTAGTTCTATACTCATATGGAAATAACAATATAATCATATAAAACACTTATAGTAAACACTTAACCTTATTTAACTGATATTTAAATATAAAAATTGACACTCTACATACTAAAATAGTACAGTCAGCTGAATAAATATGACTATATTTAAAAACTAATATTGGCCTATGGTTTAATAATATGTATTCTTGTTTTCATCAAAAGCATGTATTCAAAGTCGAAAATATATGGATGGGTAAGTCCAAGATTATTAAAACCGTAAGCGTATATGAGTTTCTAAAGCTTTGTAAATATATTTATATTTATGCAGCTGACTGTACTTTTATAAAAGACACACATACATCAAATGTAAATATTAAGAGCGCGCGCACACCTCTGACTAAACTATCGCACAACTGTTGTGGAATAGTTTAGTCAAAGGTGTGAGCGCGCTTTAAGTGCTTATTAAAAATTCAAGATCTTCAAAAAACATGGACAAATGTAGTCATTTAAAGTTAACAACAAACACTTCATTAATTCGTACAACTATTTACAAAAAAATACAAAACAAGCAACTTATTCTACTGGAATGAAGATATGAGATCATCTTCTATTTCGTTTATGTAATTAAAAAGTAAGTTTTTAAGACAATTTGATACTAAAATGCCTTTGGCTTTAATCACACCATATAAACAATATTGGACGTAATATACAACTGCTCTATTCAACAAAAATGTATCAAATTAAGTAAATATAATAAAAAAAACATAACTACGAGTAAGTTACATTTAAAATTTGGAGCGTCGGTGGCTCAGTGGTTAAAACACTTGACTTGTAATCTACAGGTTTTGGGTTTGAATCCCTGCATGTACCAATGTAATTTTCGATTTTTCCAATTTCATATGTACATAATTTACCAGATGTTCTTACGGTGAAGGAAAATATCGTGAGGAAACCTGCACATATCAGGGAGGAAATTCAAAAGATATGATTGAAGTCAACCAACCCGCACTTTGCCAGTGTGGTTGACCATGGCCTGGTCACCCTAACTTAGGATATGCTCCGAGCCCCTCAGTGGGGACGTATAGTGAGCTGGTGATGATGATGAAATTTAAAATTATGTGTAATTACAGTCAAACAAGGATATCTTAACCAGTAAGAGGCGATCGCTTAGTTCTGTTAGCAATGTTACAAAACCTAAAGAATACAGCATAAAAAGGATCTTGCAATATTTTAACATTTATAAGGGCATTAATAAGCTGTTAAAATTTAATTTGACTTATGCCCATCGAGTCAGATATCCTTGTCAGTCTATAACTGTGAGCTTTGACTGTTATGACACTTTTATTGACATACTAGCTTTTGATCGCGACTCCATCTGCGTGGAATTAAAAAAAAAAGTAAGCACCCTATGTGTTCTTCCAGAATATCCTCTACATCTATACTAAATTTCATCGAAATACATTCAGCCGTTTAGGCTACAAACTCTAACAAACATCCATCCATACTTTCGCATTTATAATATTACTATGAAGTATGATTATATATTTTTATGTCAAAGAGAATGTGAGGAATTAAAATGTGTCGATAAAAGTGTCCTTACAGTCTGAACATTATTTTTACAATATTTGAGCAACATTTTATTCGAATTGACAATAAGAATATCTATGCGAACTACAATGCCAGGGTCTGCAGGGTCAATGTAATAAGTCACATTTGATTATTTAGCCCACTTATACACAAGGCAACAAACATACAATTATAATACATTATTATGATGACAAAAAAAAATTGCTACAAACACAGAGATTATTAATAATTCAAAATACAATTATATTTTTGTGAGATAAATTGAACACATCAAATTAATACATACTGTAAAATACATTTATTTCGATTTTCCGAGATAACATATCCATTATTGTAGAGACAAAACAAAAACCTTTTTAATTAAACCACAATGTTTAAAAATAAATGCTAAGACCAACTTCAACTGTCAATAAATGACTCCTATGTAAACTATCGTATGTTCCAAACGCAAATTTTGCATCACCAATCTTGATACAATACTAGGATTAATTACCACAATCTTTTTAATGTTACTTTCAAATTTACACCAAAATAAGTATTTGTAACGTTAATTTGAAAAATATAAACAACAATTTGCCCTTGTGCCTATAGCATATGCTGCTTCCATACATATCTATTAGCCGTCATATCTGTATCCACTTCCTTCTTAAGCATATTCTCTTTCACACAATCCATCCATACTTTCTTCGGCCTTCCTCTTCCTTTGTAGCCATCTACATTTCATGCCCCCATCATCCTCTCGTCGCATAACATGCCCACACCATGCTAACCTTTCGCTTTTTAATTACTCAATTTGAAAAATACAAAACAAGGTGTAAATTTTTAATTTATGACTTACGGTAGTTGACTTAGGAGCCATTGAACTAAAAAACTAGTCAGGTATTAATAGCTTTAAAAAACAAATAGCACAGACAAGCTTGATGGCTCAGATATATAAATGTTCTGGAATAAATTGAACACATAAGAATATGTAATACAATATAATAAAAAGATTTTTTAATATAATATAGCTGACCATAAGTTGCACTTAGGAGAAATTTTAAACAACTAATATCCTTTTGGAATAAGATTATCAACATCTGTCAAATTACTTACAAAATGTGGCCACTCTTTGATGATATCAAACAATTTGTCACCCGGACTAAGAGTTGACATCAATTGTCTATGAGCAAACAGTTTGTAATCTTTTGTAATAACACCAATTTCAACACCATGTTTAATTAATTTCTTACAAGCATCTATTTGCTGCTTCGGTGGTGGTTCGTTGTTAAAAGTTCCAATAAATGCTATTGCTATACTATATTTGTTATATCCTTTTGTATGAGAGCCTATGTAATTCCAACCACGTCCAAAATACACTGACCCGTCGCCGCCAACCAAGTAATTATATCCAATATCGAACCATTTCCTTGACTCTATGTGAAATGATTGTATCAACCGAACAGCAAGCACGCACTGGCTCTGAAATTGAAATGAACACATCTTAATTAAAATTGTCTAAAATATTAGAAGTGAATTTTACACTAATAATTCAAATTATCGCAGTGAAAATAATTAGTAGCCAGCCTATGTTCTACATATAGTCCAAAATTTCAACAAGACCTATTCAGTCGTTCTCTAGATAATAACAAACATCCATCCATCCATCCATTCACATGTATATTAGTAAGAAGTAAGGTAACTGTTTGTACTTTACATGTTTAGTATTTCTAGTAAATTTATATCCATGACAGATTATGTAAAATATTAATTAATACTGATATTAGTTTATATACCTGTATATAACAGCTTTCTGTCGCAGTATGTGTTATGATAACCCATGGTACTGGTTGTACTATCTTATCCAGTGGTCCTTCAACCGGCTGTGCCAGCCAGTCTGTACGTGAGACTATCCTCAAGTGGTCCGGAGCTATCAACAAGGGGTCCACTACAAACAATATCACATGTAAATAAATTTCATTCCGATAAAACATATACCAAGAATATCAATACATATTAAAATTTTACCTTACACTATGTTTGCAATATCTTAAACTTATATTAATATATTTTACAGTTTAATTGTAATATAATTAAATGCATATGGACTGTAACACAAAATTGGCCTTAAGATCATTCCGGTTAGAATATTCTACTTTCAGAGGAAAACCAATTGTACTTATATTTGGGTTTCCAATAAATAGGGTGTAAAAAGCAGAATAAATAAATACCTTGGAAATAACAATTCATGCACATGTCACTTTTTGTCTTAATCAATGCATTGTTGGTTTTATTTTTGCATTTCTTCTCATCTATGTTATCCGAAATGATTGTTAGTGATTTACCGGTGTACAATAAAAGTACAAATGTGAGTGAGATGATTATTATGTGGGATATTGTATATAGTGTGTCATAGCCTAACACCTCCACCACGTTTGCTGAAATAGCGTTAATAATTCATTAGTATTTTTGTCACCCTCATATTGTAAAATTCAAATCTCACAAGACATGTTATAGAGTACTAGCTTAACGTGATTTTATCAGCGTGATATTAAAAATAAAATTATCAAGTAGTCTATGTTATCTTTCAGATTATACAACATCTGTGCCAAATTTCATCGAGATCCTTTGAGCCATTTTTTGAGATACATATTAACAATCATCCATCCAAACTTTCGCATGTATAATATTATAGTAAATAGTAATAAATATTATTAACTGATTGAACTGAACAAATCCTTGACACTTTACAACAATATTTTGTCTTAAATAGTCTTATAAATGCATTAACATGATATCAAAATTGACATCCCAGTTGGTCCCAATCCCAGTGATTGCCTATTAATACTACTTAACTTGTAAAATTCACAATCTGACGGTGACATATTCATAACAGTATGAAAATAACATTCAACTCAAACAAAATTAGTAAAAGCGTTAGTTACGAAATTCTAACCAAATTCAGATATTACCACAGTGCAATGAAGAGTCAGACAAAACAAAGTTTTTAATATAGTTATATTTGAACATTTTAAGGTTACTTTAACAACAAGAGATTATCAAATGAAAAAGGTGGATTGAAACAAGGAAAATGCAAAAAAGTAATTATATGAAAATATTCATGAAATACTGGCATAAAATTAATCAATCTTTTGTTGTATGTTTAATTGTTTATCAAAGCTTAATAATTCAAAACATATTTTACATCAAGTTAGTAATATTAACCAGTATTATAAAATACATGTATAAATTTAGGGATGTCTTAACTTAGAATGTAAATTTTGCCCTTTATTTATTTAAAAAAATGTAAATGATTAGTCTGTTATGTCATTAGAATGTATGCTATATAAAAGAAATGATATGTTTATGTTATATGAAAATCTTACCTGAGTATGCATCATTGAAGGAAGTGGATGTACCGCTACTTTGACCATCTTTCTTACTCATTGTAATTAAAACTATTGTAACAATACCTCCAACTATGATAATGCAAATTACGAAGATTATTAATTTCTGCTTTGTTAGTATATCATGCTTCTTTATAGCTGCAAATTTCATAAACATTTGAACAAAATCATTATCATCATCAACAGCTCACTATAAGTCCCCACCTAGGGGCTCGGAGCCTACCAAAAGTTAGGGTGAATAGGCCATTATCAACGACGCTGGCCCAGTGTGGGTTGGTTGACTTCACAAATATCTTAGAATTTCTCCGCAGATATGTGCAGAATGCATCACGATGTTTTCCTTCACCGTAAGAACATCGGATAAATTTTGTACATATGAAATTCGAAAAATCGAAAATCACATTAGTACATGGCGGGATTCGAACCCAAGAACCTGTAGATTACAAGTCAAGTGCTCAAACCACTGAGCCACCAACGCTCTATGAATACAATGCGCTATACATATTCAGTTTACTAATTTACTTCAATTCATCCTGTTTACTAGTTTTAACTGAACAGTTCGACTAATTCTTTTGAAATATCAGGATACCAATAATGGAATAAAACTGAGTATCCCTTTCATAAAGATAATATAATTTCACACACAACAATAATTTAGATATGGTAAGGCCATGTAAAATCGCAAAAGCAATTCATTTAAATGGATTAACAAAGAATTTTTCTGATTAATTGACCAAAAGTTTTTAGGCATGATAATGGTTACCAATAACAAGACTGTATAATTTAATAAACCAGTTTTTTCTGGTATTTTAGTACTTCCCCACTACCTCAAATGGGAAAACACATAAAAGGTACAAACCGAATGTATTTTTTGTTATCTACTTCGCTTTTTTTAGGGGAATTTTTGCAATCTTAAGCAAAGTCCTCTGCCTATGCTAACATATATCTAGGTATTCTAACCTCAATCAATTTCTTTATAAAATGTATACTTAACATTTCAGTCAAAGGTGTGCTTTTTGTATGTTAATCTACATAAAAATTACCACACTAGCTATCGCCCGCGACTCCGTCTGTGCGGAATTAAAAAAAACAAAAGCAAGTAGCCTATGTGTTCTTTCAGACCATCCTCTACGTTTATACCAAATTTCATCAAGACCCATTCAGCCGTTCAGGCTAAAAATTCTAACAAACATCCATCCATCCATCCATGTAAACTTTTGCATGCTAATAAAGTTTTCTAGAAGTCTTGCTGCTGGATTGGTGCCACTGAATGTGTTAATAACAAACTTTAATAATGGTGTTACTTGTGTAAGCAATGCCAATTGTATCATAGAACTCAAAAAGCTTTCAATAATTTAACTTTATCAGACTTCCAAGTATTAAGCGAAAATATTTAAAACTAGCGTTCGCCCGTACTTCCGGTAAATTAAATAGCGTGGAATATAGCCTAAAGTGTGACGTTAGGGCAGGGCTTTTATTAAAAAAATATAATTCAAAAACATTCTGTGATTGAAGACATTCTACTAAGAAGTGTGTGTTTACGCTTTTTTATATTAGTATAGATAATATCTTATTCCAATTAGAACAGGGATCAAAATAACTCTCTATTTCGACAATGGGAACCAGTAGTAACAATGTAAGCAAGATAAAGCTTGTTGATTTAATGAATGAAACATTGAACTATTTTGTTGACATCAACACATAATTCTAAGAATTGATGTAATCCGAAAACTGGTATTACTATAAACAAAGGTACTGGTAACTGGTATTACTAAAAAATATAGGCTGGTGTTTGTATGAAAGGGTAGTAAAACCATACTCCACAAACCCTTCAAGAGAAAAAAGGCAGGGAAATGAAATATCTAGTCTTGGCTAGTTTTGGATTTGCACTTATTCTGCTACAATAAAACCCTTATTATGTATTCTAATGCTGTTAGTATTGTTTTTTTCGCCCTAAGCATTGCCCTTCCCCTGCATCCCTACATACCTTGCACCTAAATTCTGTTCTGTGCAGCAACTTGAGCGAAGTTAACAGACAGCAAGATATCTAAAAACTACTATTTGATATTACTATTAGAAAGTTATTAAGAACAGCTAATAATACCATCACAAAAAAAAAATCTTATTCTCAGGTTGATATGGAATAAATTCATTGTATATTCTGTTTTTTATTTAAAGCTTTTTTGAATTGAGTATCACTTACTTGGAGCGCATTGAGGCTTGTTTTGGCATTCATCTTTTTCCACATTCTTATCCTCTGTATTTGTATAAGAAGCGTTTTCCACACCATGTTTATTTTGTATGATTGTAACAGGTCCGTTAAAGAAAGTGTTGTTACCAAAATGAACATTTTCGGAATTAGCAACTGACACAGTTCCGATTACAGGAGAAGTCGAGGGTAATAATCCCAAAGATTTAGGCGTAAAGTTATTAGTACTTAATTTTGTCTGATTGTCATAATCCGAATCGTCGTCGCTCACTTCCTCAATAATTTGGACATCTCCTATATCACCTTCAACTTTTAAACCTGAATTACTAGAATTATTGAGTACACTTTTCATTGCCATTTTAGGATGGACAATCACGTTATCAATATGAATTAAACATTATAAAAAGACATTTTAATTTTTAATTGTTATATTGCTGTACAAACAAAACAAACCAAACACTTGTCTTGCCAAACACGTAAAATGAAACTGTCATAGAGTTATAGATAAAAGTGAAAGTCTTGATTGCCTAATAGGATATGGTCAAACTTTTGTATAATGCATATGGGGGTCAAAATTATCACAAATGATTACCTCTATTACCTCCTAAGGGAAATACGTCTAATTACCAATAACCCTGTATAAAAATCAAGCATTTGAAAATATGTATGTTGCTGTATAGAGTAATATTTAATCGTTTTGCAATTACCCTTGTGAATGTAATTATCGTCTTGCATCTCTGGGAGCTCAGTCTAACACATAGAAAATGCTGTAAAAATAACTTTTCGAATCTTACTTATTACACATTCTTTATGTTCTGCTTCGCTCATTTGACCATTGACATTTGACATAACTGTCAAATTCAGGTTTGGCGGCTTGGCGGCAATTGGCAAGTTGCGTGCAAGTGAAGACAAGTAAAAGTTTCATAGCAGCGTATTCCGTACAGCAGTACAGTAGTATTGACCGGTATTAACTCTATTTTTTTTTTATTTTATTAAATGGTGTTTGAGAAATTGAGTGCAATTTGTTAGAGTTAACCTTAATTTTAAGAAATTAATTAACAAATATAATGGATAATTTTTCGAGTAAGGATTCGTACAGCGTGGTAAGTGTAATTACGAAGTAATACTTTATGGTGTAATAAATAAAAAAAAAATAGATTTATGTAACCAAAACTCCTCGAAGTATTATATTAGTTGATAGTTTCACTATAACAGTGAAGAACTTCTAAGTTATAATTGATGTTTTTAAGATGCTATGAATTAAAAAAAAATATGCTTAAATAGGTAGGCAAACTAGATACGTTTTCTATGTGATTAAATATTGTTCGCTGAAACTTTGTTCTTATCAAACTACTAGCTGACTCCAGCTACACGAACTTTAAAATAAAAGTAACTATGGAAACCCACAGTAAGATGATATTGATGATGTAAAATATTTTAGGATATTGCAAGAAAACCATGGTACAAATATATAACGGTGGAGCCTTTGATGTTTTTCTACATGCTGGCTTTCATGATAACTAATGTAATAGAACAAACTTTCTATGTGTTCAAAGCTTGTACAGTGAACCATGGGTACAGCGAGGAGATATGTTACAATATCAGTGATTATAAAGATATCAAAACTGAAGTTCAGGTGAGAAAAATTAAGTTAATTTTATTTAATATTAAATGTTGATATATATAATACATTACAATATAATTTTATGTGTAAATTCGAAACCATTGACTTGGTTTGAATAGGCCAGAGTTTTTTTTTAATATTTATGTCACACTTGTCGGAAGTTGTTGGATGCGGAAGCCAGAGGACCACATTCTGTGGAAGGCATTAGGGAAAGCCTAAGTCCAGCAGTGGGCAGACAGGCTAATGATGTCACATGTTACTTTGCTGCTTTTAAATGTAATTTTAAAATAAGACCTGAATCTATTGCCTTTATGCTGAATTTGGTCCCCGTTTCCCTAATATAAAGACATTTTCTTGAACCTCTTTAACCCCGGGAATAGTAACAGTAAGTAAAAAATCTCTTAATTACATGGAGATATAAGATATTTTAAAACTCTTTAGGATAGAGTGATAACAATTAGGTATACCTTAGGTTTTGCTTAATACATTAAATATTTACAACTAGCTGTTGCCCATGACTTCATCCACACAATATTAAGATAAAAAAAAAAAAAATTATAAAGTTTTAAATAAATAAATAATAAAAAAGTAGCCTATAATATGCCCGTCTATGTCAGCTACCCTTCAGTGGCTTGCTGACAGACAGACAAAAAAATTTTAAACGCACACGTTTATTTAACGTTTAATAAACGTTATCAGCAATCATCTTCCTGAAATCTGAATTTTTCTTTTGATATTACAAACAGACACTCCAATTTTATTATATATATATATAGAAGATGTAAATGGTTAGATAAATATGTGTTGAATATTGTCCATGTTGTCATATTGTATTACACTCTCTGTAACATTTATAATACAAAGGTTACAATGATGATGACTAGACATTTATACTACTTTGTCAACGTCAGCCTAAAATTGATATAGGTATCAGATTTAAATGTACTCGTATGTCTCGACAATGGAATATTCCATATGCATACCTAAAGGCATGTCTATGTATTCCTATAAGTTAAGGTTCTGTATGTAATTTAATTACAATGTGTTATTGAGTGTTAATATAATTCATTTGTTACACTTTTGTACCTTAACTAAATACTGAATAATGAAATGTTGCATACACATGTGTACAGATTACTAATAGAATAAATGCATGCGAAATTGCGGGCAATAACGAGTATACTATAATATCTATAGCCATGACTGATAAATATAATGTCTTACTTATCTTTATCTCAATATTTCCTTATCATAAGTCTTCTTATTTGTTCGACATATCTTTATATTTATCATTCTATAGACACCATATTGACAATTTGTTGTATACTAGTCACCGTTCCCGACTTCATACGTCTGGATACATTAAGAAACAAACACTTTTTAAGTAATAATGGTAAAAGAGTCCACTCTTTGACAATAAATGTGTCTCTTTCTACATTATGTAATTATACAATACGCATCTGTAACTAATACACTTTTTTGTTAAATTGCATATTAACAAAAAAACAATGTTTTTGTAGTATTCCCTCACGTATCATAGTGATTAAGAGCGTGCGCACTCCTTTGATTAAACTATCGCACAACTGTTTAGTCTCGCTTTGATTCCTATGAGCTTATATGGAGGTGCGCACACTACTTGATTTGTAGTTGTGCAACTAAACAGTTGAATTGGCTGCGAAACAATCGACAATCGCACAACAGTTGTGCGATAGTTTAGTCAAAGGTGTGCGCCCGCATTAAAACGCTGTCGCACGGAAGTATTATATTTTCTGTAAAGTTTTACTATATGTATGTACATGCTGTCGTCCGACTTCGCCCGATAGGCATTAAGACGAAATTCATCCAAATTGTTGCATTTATATTAACGAAGTAACGGCTCGTGCCGAGGCTCCTGAGGGAGCCCTCGAGCTTAGTTACTCATAAACGAGGTTTAGGCTAAGCGCCATCTGCGCTCGGCCACCTCAAGCCCGGTGAATCTGTAAATGCCTCTTCAAGGCAAACAGTGACCATTCAGTCACAAAAAAAAAAAAAAAGCATTTATATATGAGTAACATTTAAATCAGGTTATTGCTGATGTGTAAATATTATTGCGTCTCTCGTAAGCTGATATTTAATATTAAATTGCAATTTAATTTCGATCTAATTAGCTAATCTCAAGTAGTTGCGTTTAAGGTTGAGTTTCCATTGTCCAGTCATATATGTTATGTAACAAATTATCTTATTCACAAAATGTCTAATTAGTGTGTTAAGTTGTACAACTAGTAATACAATATTTTCTAACTTTTCTAAAATCACGGTAACATTAAATTAAAAATATAACACCATTTTAACCAACTTCTGTAAGAGAAATGTATTTGGTATGGTATAATGTGTTGGTAATATTTGGTAATGACATTTCTATGTTGAAAATGCATCTTTTGTTGTTTCCTTCGGGTTAATTTCGTGATAAAAGGTTGTATCTTGTAATGTTTCCCAATGAAATTATCTCGTTTGAATGATTCTTCTATTAAGATAACTAAGCGCCAATAGCCTAATTCTTACGGCTATTGACATCCCATCACGTGATCGTAGTTCGAATCCAGCGTTTCGTGAATGTGAACCATCTAGCCTAGAGCTTAGCTGGAATGTTTACAAGAAATGTTAAACTAAAAAACCTGTTAACATCTTATTTAAAACTTTAAATTCGCAGGTGACCGTATCAACATTTCACCAGTGGAATGGCATCGCAAGTCATATAGTGCCTCTCCTATTGGCGTTCTTCATCGGCTCCTACAGCGATAAACGAGGCCGCAAGTCAATCCTCCTTGCTGGATTATTGGGCAAACTTTATTTCTCTATCATGATCACTCTGAATACAATCAAAGGTTAGTTTATGATTTTTCAAATTTGTTCACTTAAAATTATATACTATTTGTTTTTTTTGGATTTGAGTTTTTGAGTTATTTAAATACATACGTATATTTAAATAACTCAAAAACTATTGGGCCGATTACAAAAATTCTTTCACCATTAAAAAGCTACGTTATCAGTGAGTAACATAGGCTATTTTTATCTATTTTTTAGTTCTACGTGGTAAGTTTTACGTGGACAAGGTTGCGAGCAATTTTATAAATTCAGATTTTTTTATGTCCACCTCTTTCTAGCTAAGACTATATAGCTTTAGTTTATGTACAGAGTATCAATTTGACGGGATGTTATTTACTTTGTACTTACTAATATTATAAACGTGAAAGTTTAGATGGATGGATGTTAGAGTTTGCCGCCTAAACATCTCGATGAAATTTGGCAGATGTAAAGCCTAGTTTGGAAGATCACATAAGCTACTTTTGTCTTTTGAGTCTCGGGCGAAAGCTTGTTTTATATAATTTGAATTACCACATCAGTTTAACAGGTTTTTAAAATAAACAATTACGTAATGCAAATCAGTTCTGCATTGCAACGTAGTGTCAAATTGTTTTTTATTATTTTTTTTCTCTTCAATTGTCTTGTCATTAATTTTGATTGTTAAGTTAGTTTTCTTTTTTCTGGTTTGTATTTTTTTTTTGTTCAAGTGTATTATGTTGCAATGTGTTTTGGAACTGATTAAATTATTATTATTATTAATGCAGAAATCTATTCAATGTTCGTATACGTAGTTTCTAAGAAGGATGTAACAAGCACCCAGGCAGGATTTCTTAGAAACATCGCTCATGTCTTGTTCTTATATTCCTTTAGCCGTCATGTAGTTTATACGTTATCGTTTTCTATCGAATGTAATGTACTAACTGCCGACCGCGACTCCGTCCGCGCGGAATTAAAAACAACCTATTAGCTGTTACTTGCAACTTTATCCGCGTGAAAATAAAAATATATAGCCTATGTTACTCACTGATAACGTAGCTTTTTAATGGTGTAAGAATTTGAAATCACGAGGGCGAAGTCGTGAGCAACAGCTAGTATTTGATTGGTTGATTAATTTAATTTCACTATTATTTCAGCATGGCCAGTGGAATACATCATTTATACGGCAGCGTTTCCAAGTGCCTTGACAGGAGCGGATCTGTCCATATTTGCTGGGAGTTTTGCCTACATATCTGATGTATCTTCATTGAAGAATAGAACTTTGAGAGTTGGTATATTAGATATTGTTTATCTAAGTACAATGCCGATTGGAGTAGCTTTAGGTATGATTTTTATTACGAAAAACAAAGATTTTTTAATCGGACTGAGAGATTTTTTTATTTTTTTTTTCAATAAACGCAGTTTCTTGGTTTAATAATTTTCTGATTAAGTGTAATATGAATGTAATTAAATCTACTATTGTTTGTAAATTTTACTTTTAACAAATTAAATATTAATTTTAGGCAATCTTTTATACACAAAAGTGGTGAACAAATCTTTTACAGCGATGTTCTTAATTAACACTTGTCTTATGGTAATCGCCACTGTTTATTGCATATTTGCATTAAAATGGCAAACACGTATAGAACAAAAATCCCTTAGAGAAGCTAACGTGAAAAATCCAATCACCGACTTCTTTGATTGGAACAATATAAGTCAGACTATTGTCACTTTAACAAAGAAAAGATCAAATAACAGAAGAATGATACTCTGGTTTCTACTAATTTCTATGGCTTTTTACACATTTCAAAGAGGTAAGAAAAACTTTTATTACTTTGTAATGCATTATTTTAAATAGAATTGAGGGGTTTAAATGCTTTAGTCTAATTTTTTTTAACAAAAAAAAATTTTTTATTTTTCAAAATAATTTTTTGTGAAATAAAAAATCTGACTGAAGGGTTTTTGCTTTTATACTCTTCAGGTATTTAATTATTTCAAGTTACAATCTATTTAGAAATTTATAAAAAATCGACCGATGTCCCCTAAGATTCATTAGTCGATTTTTTAACGGCCTTCCAAAAGGTTCTCGATTAATCTGTTTTTTTTTGTTCATTTCCTTATTTAGATTTGATATATTTTCAGATGAAAGGCCAGTAATGTATCTTTACGTGACAAATGTATTCGGTTGGAATGAAGTTGATTTCAGCAAATTCCGTACATTCCTAAGTTCAGCGTATGTCGCAGTTATGCTTATAGGTATACCAGTGTTCACTAAAATGTGGAATTGGAAGGATACAGTTAGTATTACTGCTAGCTAAACAATTCTATATAAAATTACTAGATTTTGCCCGCGATTTCGTCTTGGCGGAAATTGTAAAGAAACTTAGTAGCCTATGTGTTCTACACTATGTTCTAGGACTTTGCCAATTTCATCGAAATCTGTTGAACCGTTTAGGAGATACCTTCTAACAAACATCCATCCATACAAACTTACCCATACATATTAGTAGTACATCTTACTACTGAAAACCAAAGTATTCCCAGATAGACAAAACATTTTGTTCTAGTGGTTGTTGTTAATAACCATTTCTTAAAATTAAAGTATCGCTTTGTACATTTTTGAATGTATTTTCAATAAATCAAGCGTTATCACGAGATTCAAACTTTATGATAGCTCGTGGACAAACGTGAAGATTAGCAAGTGGAAAGCTCAACCGTACCCTTTACTTCCAAATACCTCACACATCAAGATTCCGAGCTGCCTTAAAATTTGATTCGTATTATCTTACTCTTACTAACATTATAAATGCGAAAGTTTAGATGGATGGATGTTTGTTATAGTTTGTAGCCTAAACGGCTAAACGGATCTCGATGCAATTTGGTAGTCGTAGAGGGTAATCTAAAAGAACACAGGCTATTAATTTTTTTATTAATTCCAAGCCAGTCGCGGACAAAAGCTACCTAATATTATGTTCAATTCTCGTACAATATTCCGAGCTGCTATGAAGTTTGTATCGCATTATACATTACCTTTTAGGCGATAATAATGTTGGGTGCTGCGGCACATATTTGTGGGCACACGATATATGCACACGCGACAGTTGGCAAAAGTCTATATATAGGCGCGACTATAGCGGCATTAGGTCCATGTGTTGCACCATTGATAAGAGCTATGACGTCAAAAGTTCTACCGCCAGCGGAAAGAGGTAAAACAACTATTTCGCCAAAATAGCGAATTTGTAGATACAGTTTTAAAGTACAGAGGGGATTCCAGAAATTAGATGTTTCCCTTATATATGAGTCTTATCCCCCTTAAATCAAATTAATTGTTACTCTTGAGGCCTACTCTTTAGGCCAATTTTTGTATAATGTAAAAAAGAAATTAACTTAAGATATATAATACTGATAGTCAAGTCAAAGTTGTGTCATTTTAGATTTATAAGAAAATACTAAGGGCGCCTCTTAGTGCCTAACTATGAGTTATAAGTTCATTTGCTTAATTTGATGTTTAATTTCAGGTGTAGCGTTTGCATTTCTTTCTGTTATGGAAAATGCAGTTGCAATGTTCGCTTCAATCATTTACTCGCAATTATATAAGGCGACATTAAAAACTGATTATATAAACTCTATATTCTATCTCACTATAGCTACACAAGCGGCAGTATTTATATTAGCAAGGTAACTTTGATAATATTTTCTTAGGTAATTGTAATGTTAATTGACATATGTACAAATTGTTTGATAATATTTTCAGTTCACGATAGTTTAAAATATGAATAGTTAGATTATGAATTTACAGTATAAATGTCTAGCTGTTGCTCGCGACTTTGTCCGTGTGAGATTTAAAAAAAAAAGTATAGCCTATTGTTGGCGATGCAATTAGCCTTTTTTGTTGTATTTTTACTTTTTAGTAGTTTTTGAATTTAGAATATACATTATTTTAAATTTATTCATTTTAAGCATTTTTTGTTAGTCTAAAATAAAACATCATAAGTGTTGCTAGGTTGTTTTCCTAATAATTTTCCTTTGTACATAAAATATTTCTCCTCATTTCAAAGAACGCTCCTCCTCGCTTCGTCGGTTTCACCTATGTTACTCAGTAATGGTGAAAGATTTTTTGAAAACAGCGTAGTAGTTTTTGAGTTATTTCAATACATACAAAATTACAATTAAATTTTTAAAGTCAATTGAGCATTTTTACAATTAATAACTATTTATGTTTATATCATAGTTTCTTTTAAATAATAATATCCCTTTTCATTCCAGTGCAACAGAAATAGTTTTACATGGAAGACGCATAGAAACTCTTATTGAACAAGACGAAGCACAGATTCCTACCGCAGCAGCTGTGAATAACGACCAAGAAGTATATTAAAATAAATTAATATAAGAACAAGGACCTGTCCCACCAAATTGTAAATTGTCTAATAACAATCCAACGTGTAATATGTGATGGAAATATCGGATTTTGTTCCCTTATGACAGTGACGTCATCAACTATCTGAGCCTCTATCAGCCAGTGGTGGGATAGGCCCTAAATAAAATTACTTATAAGAAGGCTGTGTCCAAGATTAAGATATGAAATAAATATATACTTATGTTGAAAATTCTAACCACAATATATTCCTTAGGACCATGTATCCAACGCTGAAGTAAAAAAATATTAAGAATTTTTATTATATAATAAGTTTATGTTTTAATTAAATATGATCAAATTCCACTACTAGGGGTAAGTATTAGGGTAATTTTTAATATTTAAGATGAATAAAAAATCCCAAATGACATTAATTAGTAATTTTATAAACCATAAAATAAATCAATTGCATTGCTCAATTTTATAAAAATGTATAGACCAAATCAATTAGGTTTACACTTTTTAAACCTGACTAAGTTTATAAACTATATATTGAGATGCAATAAACTACATGTATATATTTCAAAAAGTTTCCTAAATTATGCATTATTTTTGTAACATAAATATTGTTATGTGATTTATATTTTTTTTTATTACCAAACGTCTTTGTTTTCTGTTACATTGTTTTAATTGTTTTTATCATTTTAAACAGTTGACTGCCTTGAGTTGTTTTAGAGTATATTTAAAATACTTGCATGTGATAGAAAATAACTATATTTTCCTCAAATCTATGTATATAACCAGTAATATTATAAACCTCGCCTTGAAAAAAAGACTATAAATTATCCTGCCGTTAAAAACTTCCTATTAGAAAAATAGTATTTTCAAGCATTTTTGAATGTGTGGAATATTTTTTCCATTTAAAAATATATATTTGTTCTATAATATGTTGTTTTATTGATTACTTTTCTGCATATAATCATATAGCCCTTTCTTTTTTAATTAATATTCAAATATTACAATATAAATACCATTCATCTACCGATAAAAGGGTGGAATTCCATTGCCTAAATACTAATCGTCAAAAGTCATTTTATATAGCTTATTCTACAATGGATATCTACTGTGATATCTATAAAATATAGAAGCATAATAAACGCCTATCTTAGATGTTCCCTCATCTATATTTACATACTTCTTTAATGAGAAAGTTAAGATGGATGGATGGATGTTTGTTAGAGTTTGTAGCCTAAACGGCTGAACCGATTTTGGTGAAATTTGGTACAGATGTAGAGGATAATCTGGAAGAAGGCATAGAGTCGCGGACGAAAGCTAGTCTTAAATAAATGAAAAACACATTTTTTTGGCACAAATATAATTCAATAGTCTTAAAATAAGTAAAATAGGAATTAAATATTCAAGTCATGTCTTTTTTCATATGCACGATAGTTTGAGATTACATGAAAAAAATTTAAGCGCTATAAAAAAAAATTACAGAGATCTTACTATACTTTCTTATATTCTAATAGGTATCCATTTTATCTTTGGATGTCTTGTATAATTTCAAATGTTTCTACGTCTAGAGAGAGATATCTAATATAGCAGTACTTTTCTTAATTTAATCAACAGAGAAACATCAAAGTCCATACATTTTTGGCCTAAAAAAATTTTTTTTTACTTATTTTGTAATAAGTTAAAGTGTACTGATGATAAAAGAAGTTAATATTAAGCTATGTGAGATTTTAATATTATAATTTGTTGTATTACTACTTTAGTTGTAAGAAAGCGCTGTTGAAATACACTTATATAGTAAACATACATAGGAATATAATATAAAAAGTTTAAGGTTGTGAGAGCCATGTATCAAGGTATTGTTGAATTTCAACTCTTGCTTCCGTTAATTGAGGAAGATCATTCTCACTTGCTGGATACATATTAGCACAATGTGCGGTACCTGTAAAAAAATAATTTATATGTAATACTAGCTTTCGCCCACGACTCCGTCTGTGTGGAATTAAAAAAACAAAAGTGATCGTCTACATCTATATCAAATTTCATCGAAATCCGTTTAGCTGTTTAGGCTACAGACGGTAACAAACTTCCATCCATCTAAACTTTCGCATTTATAATATTAGTATGATGTATATACTAGCTGTTCTCATGCGAATTCATACGCAATTATAAAGTAGTAAAAATGTTACTCAGTGATAACATAGCTTTTTATTGGTGAAAGGATTTTTGAAATCTTACTAATATTATAAATATGAAAGTTTGGATGGATGGATGGATAGATGGATGTTTGTTAGAGTTTGTAGCCTAAACGGCTGAACGGATTTCGATGAAATTTGGCATAGATGTAGAAGATAGTCTGGAAGAACACATAGGCAATTCACTTATGTTTTTTCATTACCACGCGGACGGAGTCGCGGGTGAAAGCTATTGTAAAAATAATGATTCAAAAATATGCCGTGATTGCTAACATCCTATATAAAGTATATTAACGCTTTATTATATTAATATAGATAGGTAGTTTTGTTTATTTTTTATTCTAAATATACTCACCTTTGATATAAATAGCTGGTGCATTATTATCTTTAGTGGTTGTGATACCAAGAGCATGCCACGGATCAACCGAGCCATGTACAAACACAACTCTATCGACAGCAATATCTATACCACCATAGAAACTGTTACTCCATTCCGCTGCGTTCTCTATAAATTCCTTGTCAAACCTGAAATTATTATATTAACATGTAATAAAAATCTTTGTACCTTACTTCTCACTAATATAAATGCGAAAGTTTAGATGGATGGATATTTGTTAAAGTTTGTAGCCTAAATTGCTGAACGGATATCGATGAAATTTGTCTTAGATGTAGGGGATAGTCTGAAAGTACACATAGACTACTTGGTTTTGTTTTTTTTTTTAATTCCACGCGGATTGTGCTAAGGGTTGAACATGAATTTTGACAATTAAAGTGAATTTGGAGAATAAGTGCAGAAAGCTACTTATAAATAAAAAAAAACGAAAAATTATTTTGACAACTCTTTGTGAGGTTTAAAAAATTCAAATAAGATGTAACATTTCTCAAAATGTAAATATACTAGTTGTTTCATAAATAAGAAATAAACCCTATCAAATCTGTTATACATAGAGGAAAAAAATATTAGCTATTAAATTGTCTATACTTACTTTTTACCAAAAACATCTTGACACTGTTGCACAAAGAAGTCCAATTTAAAATGATCACCAAATACACTAACTTCTCCCGAGGATGTTTGGTAGAAACCAAACTCGGTACAAGTCTGGTACATCCATTGACGGCCTGAAATCAAATTAAACATGGTTTTAAAAAGTTAACCCATTAATTACATTTAACCAGACTTAGTTTCCATGTTTATATAAGAAATCCATATCAATCATTATTTCATTTAAAAACAATATACAGTTGTGGAAATCTGCGGTGTTCCACTTTAGGAAAAATTAACTTGTTCATTGCGAGACAGACTCCGCCTCTCTCTACAAATAACTAATTAGATAGCAGTAAGTGCAAATCATCATCATCTCCCCTGCCTTATCCTACTCCCGTAGGGTCGGCGCGCCAGGTTTTCGTCCTCCAAAGCACTCTATCATCCGTCATCTCAGTCATCACTCCCTTCTTGATCATGTCAAGTGCAAATGAAGGGTTAATAAAAAGAAACTAGCAATGTATCACTAACCCATTTTTTTCCATACAGATATATTTATAAGCTACGTTGTATTGATTTTTGTTCCGCGTCTTATTTTACAATGTTCAAACGATTGTATATTTTTAGATGGGACACCGCCGGTTTTCCTAATTGTACATGTGTTTTAATGCTAGAGGTTTGTGTTTTAAAAATGCGTTTTATTTTTTAAGATGTGGAAATAAAATAAAAAAATAATACTTGACAAATCATATACTATGTTATTTTATTTAATTAAATAACTCACCTCCTTCGGTACTCAAGCTGGTGTTTCTTAGATCGTTGATCATATTATTATAACTGTAGTCCATACAAGTTTGTTTTGCTTTATTCAACATAATAGAATTAAATGCAGCTAATCGTTTGTATGGAGCTTCATCGCCTGGTTCCGTTAGCAACTTGCACACCTGTGTTATTATAAAATTAGGATAAACCCTACATATAAGTTAATAAGCAATGAGTTTGCACTGCCAAAGCATTTATGAAAATATAATCATTTTTTAAAGCGAAAGTAAATATGTTTACACCAATGTTTATAGAATCAGATTTTTTTACAGCAAGTAATAATATAAATGAAAATACATTACTATATGTAAATATGTACAAATGTTATTTTATACTTACAGAATTGATGGTGATATTCCTAAATGTTGTATCAGCACTAATACGATTGTCCTCATTATATTGAACAAGGTCAGCAAAATCATCAGCTATTGAATTGAAGAAATTTTTCATATCATTCTCCGTTGCTTTTGAAAATGGTATGCAAGTTCTGGAAATTAAAATGCAAATGAAAATTTATGTAAAACAAAACACTCTAGGCCGATTACTGAAACGAATCTTGAACACTTCGCGTCGTAATATCCTCTTTGTGTGCTCGTAGAAGTCAAAATTTTAAAGGAATTTGGAGTTTAAGCATGGCTTTATATACTGTTACATATTAAAATGTCGTTTTAATATTCGGCCGTAAATTAATGGTGACTCAAGTAGTCCACTTGCTACATTACTAATTGCAGTTATTCAAATTAGGTTTGACCCAGAATTTACATGAACAAACTTGTTCAGTATTGAACATTCCGTATTACAAACAATGAACACTATAGGTATTTTTTGTAGAACAAGAATATTGTTACAATAAAATAAAAATACTTAGCATACATTATTTGCTAACCATGACAAATTATGAATAGAATCATATATTTTACTGTTACAAATAAATGGTATGAGACTGCTTTTTAAAAAAACATGTATTACTGATTATAGAAATTATGAGCGATTTCACATAGTTTTGATAAATTATTTATTACAAAACATATAGGAATAAAGCATTGCTTTTGCTAAACCAAGCTCGGTCGAACCATCCTTTTGTTGAAGTAATTTAGGTTACTTTCAGAGGATGTATTTAATTTATAGGGAGACAAGAGTATTCTTTTCTTCATAGTTACATATATTTTGAGCACTCAATATTTATCTTAAAAAACATTTTAAATTACAAAGTTAATGTTAATAAGGTTCAAATCACACTATCAACAATGTACAATACCCTTTGATCTCATATTTATCAATAAACTATTTAATATAGATAATGACTTGCAACTAAGAAAACAAAGAGTGACTATAATACAAGTTGTCGTTTTGTGATAAAAGCACATGAAAGGTGGACGACTTGATTTGCTGACCCTATAAGCGGAATAACAACAAGGAGATTATAAAATGAGCTAAACTCACTTGAATTCCTTTTCGATCTCCTCTGGCTTTGTTTTAATTAACCCTTCTATCTGTACGTGAGCATTACGTAGTTGGTTAACACAATCATCACTGCCAGTCTTTTCACGGAGAGCATTTACTACAACCTCGAAGTATTCTGAAAGAGAAAACACCAATATTAGACTAGAAAAGGAATATCATAATATCAGACCAGTCAACTAATATACATTCCCAATGTTGGAGTCAAGCCTAACCTATCAGAGGTGACTAATCCTTATCCAACCGTGATGACCCAGTGCGGGTTGGTTGAGTAAGATATTATTTTAATTTGTCCCGATATATCCATTTTGATCCCAAAGGCTGATTTTACTTGACATAAATTTACAATGATTTTGTAGTAATTTCCGTTTCAAGATAGCAAACTTTGATAAGAGACATAGTTTTGTGGATCATAAATTACTTGCATTATTAAATACTAGTTGTTGCTCGCGACTTCGTCCGCGCTAAATTAAAAAATATAGCCTATGTTACATGTTAAATTCCCTTTCTAATGGTGAAAGAATTTTTAAAATCAGCTCATTCGTTTTTGTGTTATTTCAAAACATAGAAAAGTACAAATATTTCCTGTTTAATATTAGTATAGAAGTATAGATAATCAGAATAGTTGTTGTTTTAATGTTTTAAAGATGTTCCAAAATGGCAGTATTAATGTAATATAACTTACCCATAAAATTAACTTTTGCAAGTAACGGACCACTTGATGATACGGAGGCATGCACCAAATGAGGATATTTCATTCTCAGCCAAGCCGCTAATGATCCGGGGTAAGAGCCACCAAATGCCACCCATTTCACTTCACGGTTTAATTTGAGCTTATCATTCATAGCTGTTATGAAGTTTGCCAGATCTGCCAATGCCTGCGATGATGATAAGTACTGCAAGTTTTTTGTGCTGAAGTCTCTGAAAAATGTTCATTACAATAAGCTGCTTTTACTTGAGGATTCAATAAATAATGTAAATATTATAATAAACATTAATTACATACATGATAGTTAATTGAGAACAATACCATGCCTGATTTTAACTTTTTAAATGCAATACAAAAGGATACTGGCATCTGCATGTCAAAGGAGTTTGTAACTTTAAAACCATTTTGTTCTAAAGAAAAATAACTGTCAGTGGCTGTCATTAAAGTCATGGTGGTTATTTTTAATCCTATAATTTTTGATTTAAATAAATCCAATAATAGTGTAGCTTTTTGAAGCTGTATTGTGAAACAATAATAAGAGATAATTTATTGTAAGTTGCAACTTAAAATTGGTACAGATTTGTGACAATGGTGGTAAGTATGCAAGCCATATTATATATCACTAGCTGTTGCTCATGACTTTTTCCATGTGAAATTAAAAAATAATAACAAATATGGTCTGTGTTACTCCCTGATAATGTAGCCTTTAAATGGTAAACAAATTGTTAAAACAGACCCAGTAGTTTTTGAGTTATTTCAATACATACAAAAATACAAAAATACAAATCTTTCCTCTTTATAATATTAGTATAGATTAGCAAATTAATAAGACCGTCCCCTCTAAATACAGTGACTTTCAATTAGCCATTTGGCTAGTAGAATCAATATGTTTCAATAAGTATCGGAATAAATACATCACAAGCATGTGACTTATCAAAAGTTGTTAATTCTATACATTGACTTTTCCAGCTATATCAATAATGTTACTTTGTCTTCGGAGACTTATGTCAGTACTGTTTGTGTACTTACTCAGTAGGGTGACTTTCTCCATAATATCGGTGTTCCAAATTGATACAGAGAGCATTAAATTTCTTTGCATAATCAATCCATGCTCCCTTTACCATCCATCTCGGATCGGCTGGCCCTTCACCACCAATCATTAGAAATATTGGTCCAGGATTTTTAAAGTCATAAAAGCTGTCATTGACATAATATCGCTGTAAAAGTAAAAAATAAAATGAAAACACAAATTTTACAATTCACCACTATAATATTTGAGATTATAAAAAGCTTGGTTCTTTACCTGCTTCCAACTACGTAAGTCAGTAGGACTAAAATGGTCCAACTTTTGTTTGAACCACTGCGCAGGTGGTACTTTTTCTCCTAAGGAGTCACCTGGAACTCCGAGATTACCGTTTTTACTTCGACCGAGACGGAAATCTTTATTGCCATGGCATAATATTAAATGAATTACAAATATAAATGAGGTTTTTAACCACATTATTAAAAGTTGCCGATGATTTATATTAGATGTAATAGAAGTATTAAGTTATTATTTTTATTAGGACTATTATAATCACAATATAAATTAAGCTGAGATTGAGTAAAGAACAACAGGTTGTCAGCGGTTTACTTGTAGGAAGATGAGATTGAGAAGAAAAAGTGCTGACTGCAGACTGTTTACATTTGGGCGAATACGTTTGTCACTCGGTGTGACCAGATTTAATTGTAAAATTCTACTAACGAGAAACTAATGTAAAGAATATTTTCATCTAAAAACTCAAAAAGCATTTATATAAAATTTTAATGTAACAAAAGTATAATTTTAGTACTTCTTTTTCTATTATATTTTTCTTGGGAATGTTGAGTTTTGAGGTTTCCGATTTTCGCAATTATAGAAATTTTTGGTAAACAATTAATATAAAGGTAATATACATCATACAATATAGTCCAAACCCCTAAGGTATACACATACGGCAATATTTTAATAATTCATTTGTCAAATTGCTGTCTAAGTTATAATTAACTATCAATCAGGTCTGGTTTCTCTTCAATTCTGTAATAGCATTTGCTAAACCTTAATTGGGCTGTGGTTAATTTTTTCTAAAATGGTAGAATTCTACTCAATCTGGTCACACTAATTGTAAAGAAGCTGTTGTACTCTTTGGTTATTTTACCAAATTAAAATTAGACAAAAACTGTCAGATAGAACTATGAGAGCAAACTATACAATTTTTTGGAAACAAATATTTTTTTCCTTTTTTGTTCTCGTTTCCCTAATTTTACCAATGTTAAAACTTAACTACAATAAACAAATCAACGGGTTTTAGTTTGTTTATTGTTGCCATATATAAAATATCTTTGTCATGAATCGCGAATAGCGATCGATTACAAGTAGGCAGGTGTTGCATGTCATGATTTAGTTGTGTGCAGTTGTGTGTCTTGGCAAGAGCTCGGTGATTCAAAAAAATGGCACTCTCCAGGATAACGTTTACCAAATTAGCAGAAGTTCAGGTAAATATCCAAGCTTATCTTAGATATCTAAATGATAATTATGTTTAATGTCTTTTAAAAAAATTTACGTAACCTTAGTAGCATGTTTGAATTTTGAGTTATGTAATAATAACTATTTTTGGATTTTGTACACTCATTTTTGAGTTATAAATGATAATTCTAGTTTGAAAGCATTGCTATTGCGATTATCATATTTTATATTTATAGAAGAATGGATTTATTTCGCATAAAAGCGACCTGAATCGCACCGTTTGAATTCACGCATGCCCACATTATTTGCGTTTGAAGTAAAGTAAAATGTTTAATTTGTGAATTTTTGCAACATTTTTGTTTTCTACCTTATACCCCTTTAATTTTAAATATGTTTTTAACTGAAGTATAATTCATATATCTTAGCTATTTTCACGTTAACGTGTAAAACTTTGGCATAAAAAATCGTACATACCTTACTTGTCCTTCACACGTGGTTTACTTAGGTTTTACGAAGTAATTACATAACTATGTAGGCAACTCGTTTTTGTACTTTGATATTTCTAGTGTTTAATTTTAATGTTAAAAATTTAATTCATTTATAGTTATCTGGTATATTTGTTTTAAAGCAGAATTATAAAAAAAAAACTTGAAAAAATGTTTATCATCTTCCCTTTATATAAATTATAAAATTAATTGCTTAAAGCAATTTTAGGGCCTGAATTAATTTTAGGGTTGTTTTTGAAAAGGGAAAAACAAAGTATTTTTTCTTATGTTTATATAACAATTGTGGGTGACTTTTAACATAATTAAATAAATTGTAGACATACAACTCTTCATATTAGACAGGACGGATACTAAAATATGAATACTTACATTGTGGTCACCCTATTTAAGAAAGGGATGTGTAACATTTAAATGAATATAAACAATTGCAGTACATCCCCTGACAAGCATAGTTACTCTTGCATGGTTTGAATGACATCCATTCTTAGAATTTCCACTTGATACAGAAGCAATTATGTGATGTCATGAATTACTTATATTATAATTAATCTCTTTAATTAAAGTTTCTACAAAAATACCTTATTTATTTGTAACCCAACATTTACAATATCCCAAAGATAAATTCATAAAGTAGTACCATTGCTTTGCTTATATACTTTTGTTTACTCTGTGCATTATACCTATGCATAGATTATTAAGAATATTAATTAATCTTTTAATTGTAATTTTAATAATTAATTACCTTTAATAATAAACATAATTAAGCATGATATATATGTAAGGTAAAAATAATGTTTTTAATTAATAGCAAGAAAATCTTTATTTTAATTCACAGAATAAAAAAAAGAACTTAGTAATTCGGCGTTGTATGATTTTCGTACCGCGTGGCATTAGCCTTGAAACGATCTATGTCATTGTCACGTCGGCCATCATATGGACCACTACGCGTGATTCTCGAACGAGCATCACTTATCACTTGCACACGATAAACATGTGTAAAGTGATATGAAAAAAAAAAAGTAAAACTTTGATTTCAATATCAAAGTTGACTTGTTATCTTGGTTCGTGACGCTTTTTAACAATGCTTTGATATTTGATTTGTACTAGCTACAAGTGATTAGTATGAAATTACGAAAATGAAGGTCGTAAAGTTTTAAGTGATTTTTGGTCATTAGTTAATGTAGTTTACTGGGTTTAGGTACTTAATTGAACCGACGTATATTGTGACAATACTTAAAAGAAAATGTAAGATTAGTGTAAATATTTTAGAGCGTTTTTTGAGATACAATTTTGTAGTAGTTAATGTTCAAATTATCTGAACTCTGTTAACGTTTAGTTAAATATGGTTTCGACTTATCTGTATGACTCGAATGATTCACTTCCAAATTATTATTAATAAAATATTCTTATCACTATAGCTCGGGATAATATTAAACATACTATAACTGAATGACGTTAGAACATACAAATTAGCTTTACTAAAGTATTGTATTATATAAATCTATTTGTACTTAATTTACAAGGAAAATGTCTTTACCACTATTACGCTCGACAAGTAGATAACGTTTAAAATAGAACAAGTAAATAGAATTTATTCAAATAATGGATTCGTTTCACGTGGCAAGTGATAAAAGCAATCGATCCAACACCTCATAATTACGTGTCTTGGTCACCATATATACTCAAAAAACAGCAAGCAAAACTGTTTACAAAAGATTTCGTTCATAACAACGAAATTTTACAAAATATAGCTATCTTTTTCCAATTCTTCGCGTTACGTCTCTCTTCTCCCTCTTGTAACGAAATGTAAGTAAACATCACGTGCGCTTCAAATAGGCCGTTCCCGTTTATCTTGTACAATATAGAGGTTGTTAATGAAACGTATGGGTACAGATTATGTAATTGTTTAACGCGTGATGACTTTCTCCTCTGCATTGCAGTCTAAAGATAACACAGATCAGGTTGGCTTCGACCGGGCTCGCTCCCAAATAGCCTACATATATCGTATACGCTTATATCAACGTCTAAGCGTTTATGTAATTGAAATTTTCAATTAAAAAATATAAATAGGTATCGCAGGCGATTACAAGTGGAAATTGCTTACTTTTATGATTTAACTACTAAGAGACCTACAAATACAAAAGAAATACTGAGAAGAGTAAAGCATAATACGAAGCCGCGCTAAGTATTTTCTCTGGAATTTATTGTTAACGTAGCTTTGAAAGAAAATAAAAATGACGAATAATAAAATAAAAACGGCCCTGATGGACGTTAACGGTAAAATTTTATGAAAGGTACTTCACGATTTTTGTTATTTCTAATGTACTAGTAATTACATATCATTCTTATTTATGTACAATTCATGCTTGATGCTTAAATTATTCGGCTTGTAACGATAAGTATTACCAGTCCTATCGAATAATTGTTTTGTAATAATTATTACGTATATTTCCCTCTTAATCTATACATATATTACTGACTCATATAGAGTATGTATAATTAAAAATGCACGGCTAGTATATAACACACGCATTTTTGTATAACAAGAGGACGTCATTGGCGTTAAGTTTTGAAATTCGTATAAGATAGCTCGAATGGTTGTAGGATGAAACAATGGTAGGATGCCCACTTCGATTCAATGTTTCACTCAGATATCGTAAATGTTATACCAAAGGGACACCTTAATCACTTCGTTTTAAAATTTTCAAGTAGTTAACATAAATGTTTGACATGTATGTAGATTATTTTCAGTAACAATGTATTTTGTACTTTCAATGATGGTGTACTGATTATAAGTAGCGAATGTTAACGTGTTGTTGATAAGAATCCAACCAATTAACAAACCTGCTCCGTCCGTATCAATTATATAATGCAGTTTTATACGGGTGTATGATAAAATTGTATTTATTTCAACTAAGCGTGGATATATGAAAATAATTTTGCATTAAATGTATCTAGATTTAAAGTGGACATACACAGACTGCTTTAAGCAGTTGAAACATTGCCAGTCAAACTTAATAGTGGCTCGCAGTTTTACACGAGGCGAGGCAGAATTTAATTTTTGTAATCGGTGGGACGTGTATAGTATAGATGCAACACACCACTGCGCGTTTCCTCTCAAATGCAGTCCACCTCTAGGCATGCTCGGAGCTAAAAGCATGCCGCCAGATTTTTGAATCTTCTAACGTCTTAGGTATTCTGTGATATTTCTAAACACTAAATAGATTCACGTGATTTTATATCGTGACATTGAAGGTAACACATTGTGTCTCACATATCTTATCACAAGGTATTCGATATGACAAGACTATAAGATACGTATAAAAATATTGAAGTTTTGGTAAGCTAAATCCATCTCCGTGATTGATTAAAGTCGTCGATTGTTCTTGGCTGACGTCATATATTTGTATAGCTTCGTCTTATTGATGTGATGGAGAGAGCAATCTCTTGTAATTTCTTCTTTCACAAAAGTTTCCGATCGGTTTTGATCAAGTACCTATATTTATATCCATCAATAGTGTATTTGCAGAAGAAAATTAACTCGTTAATTTAAAACGAGTCTTTTATTGGAAACATGTTCGAGTCTTTTATCTTAAACACGTTTTTATTAGTGTAATGTCCCCAAGAAGTATCTACCAACTCCAAAACTTATAAAGGACTCCCTAGATATATTAGTTCTTGCATTAAATGTTCTTTAAACAAAGTGACTAGTAACTTCGACTACTAGTTTCACACGTGGTGAGTGGCAATGACCCAGGAACAACCCGGCTTGACTACAATTCACTTTCTTGAAATTGTTATTCATACTATTAGCAAAGGTCTGGGTTAAATTCGTATATACCGGTTTATAGCGCGTACGTATGCGACGGAATCATAGTTCAAAAATCAAATATACTCATAAGCACGTGGTTTGTTTTGTTAATTGTATTATTTTTAGAAGACATTGAAAAGAAACGTTTCTCGGATACAGAATTGTCTAGCGATAGAACGAGAAATGTCATTAATGTTACGTAATAGGTAGGCTCCATTTGGCAAGTATTGTTGCTTCCCAGAATGCCAACACAGTCTATGTTGCCTACTCCATGTTCTTCTGTTTTTTATGTAGTTAGTAAAATAACCTATTCTTGTAAAGTATCCCTTTCAATTTTTGTAAAGTTGAACGTGTCTTTTTCAGCTTCAAAGAAAATACGATTACATACATTATCTAACTTTACTCCTAATACTTGTTAAACAATTGTAATTTAAGCAGCAACATCATTACATAAGTTATTAGTTATCGTATGTTTGTATAATTTTACACACACAGCTTGTCTATGGAAAACTTCCACGATTTTATTAACAAGCAACGCTTTCTTCGTGGACGAAGATGTTATTACGACAGTTATGCAACAATTCTTGTTAATACCGTTATACATATCGGCTGTAATTTTTATACGAATATAATAAAAAAAAAACTTCGTAAACACGAATTCATAGATCTCTTCAGAATGATAGTGCTACAGTTTCAGTATATCGATTTTACTACAATAACTTGGCCTAACAATAGAACAAAGAATATCAGAGAAGATCCTTATATTATTCTTACCAAGTAATTCAGTTAAAATACATATTTTATATTTAATTTACATATAATGTTATGAAGTCTTCACAAAACTTCAACGTTTGTTTTTTCACGCACATCGTCGTTACGCAAGCGTTCCTGAAGGTTATTCTTATATCAATGTCGCGGAAATTTGGCGCCTCTTTCGCAGACAATGTGTGACGTCACCGCTCGGCAAAATTTAAGCCCCGGGGTGAATTAAAGTCTATTGGAGTAGCCGGTTGCTTTTATTCGCGGACGTCTTGCGACTCTGCAATTGAAGAGTGCCGGCCAAAATTATATATCAAGGTCGTTGGTACTAGACCGTGTTATGCAATATTCGTAAACTATTACGATGTCGCCTGTAAATTAAGTTATGTAATTTTCACTTCACATTGTTTCGCGCGTTGTAGTGCCAAGGTGTAACTTTTGAGAATTGGCACGTACCCTGATCGGGTATCGTAATGGATTACTAATGACTAAGACCGCTAGTTTCGAAATTATGTAATTTAGTTCAATTGTTAATTTATCTTACTTCGTACTAATACTGTAAATGCGAAACTTTAGATGGATGGATGTTTGTTAGAATTTGTAGCCTAAACGGCTTAACGGATTTCAATGAAATTTGGTATAGATGTAAAGGATAATCTGGAAGAACACACAGGCTACTCCCTTTTTTTTAAATTCCACCCGGAAGGAGTCGGACGAAAGGTAGTAATTTTTAAAGTTTGATTGCACTAGAATTGTGAATTCTACGTTATTCTGGTCATAATAACAGTTTAAACTTTCCGAACCGATGAAACGGAAAATTAAAGACTTTGAACGCTTACCAAAAAACTACGGTAGGAAATTTATTAAGCAATCGAAGGTCGATTATGTTCTAGTGAGGTCAAATAATAATCAAGTACAAGACTTCGGAATAACAATTAACATGTACGGTTATCGGTAGAAATTTCTATTTAATGAAAACGGATTACGTCCATCTATTAGGGTCTCGATATGACGCGATTCTTTATTTTACTGCTTATAGCCTTTAAATGTTTTAGTTTAAAAATAAAACCTCCAAAAAGTTACTTCTACAGAGGCTGTTAGTTTCGAAATACACGTAAATTGAGAGAATTAATGTTGTTTATTTCCTTAAACAAGGCCTGTTTCCTTAAAGTTGACATTGATCAAAACATAAAGCATTGCCGAGTGTCCAAGGCTAACGTTACTAAAGAAATACCGTTTGAAAAAACTCTCGAGTTTACGAATTGCTAATACACCGCTGGGTTTTACCTTTGTTAAATTGGATAATAAAGATTTGTACGAAATCGAGAGTGAAATTTGTAGGTTATAGGACATGAAAAATTAATTGATATAGGATAGTGTTGTTTCGTTGTACAGTAATCATCTCTAAAACAAGAATTATAGCGGTTATAATCTTAAAATAGACCTAATCATACTGTATGATTCTCACAAACCCTTTTCTCGTCAGATAATTTTATTACTGCATTCGTAAAGCCACAACTATTATTGTGGTTTGTTAAGCCCATAGTTATTTGCACGATTTGCTTCATGAATGTAGAATGATCTAGAAACATGTATGAAATACATACAAATATAAGAGCACTGCTAAAAATACCACGTTTCATACTAGCTTTGCGATTACCAACGGAGTTGAAACAGATGTTATATTTATTTGTATTAATTTTATCAGCATTAAGTACTCGTTGATATAACAATGTACTAATTCATTCAATGTGGTTATCTTGTAAAGTACCATTAATAATTTTATATTTGCCTAGAAAATTCTACTGCTGATGCTGTCCATAAAGACGCATTTATCTCTTCCTCGAGGAAACATTTTATTTAGTCAGAACTGACGTGATCACGCCCCGATGTAAAATCTTTATGACGAATATTTCCATGAATCATAAAAATCCCCTTTCAACAGTAACAGAATTGTTGCTTTAAACAAAAGTAATACGGCTAAACCCGAAAAGGTGGCAACTATACTTTTCTTGTACTAGCTGTATCTTTACTAGCTTCCGCCCGCGACTTTGTCCACGTGGGATAAAAAAAATAAGTAAAGGTCAAATTTCATCGAGATCCGTTTAGCAATTTAGGCTTCAAACTCTAACAAACATCCATAAGCTTTCGCAGTTGTAACATTAGTAAAATTAGGGTAGATTTAATCTGAGAAATCCACAATTAATGTGTATTAATTTGGTTTGAATGAAGATTCTTAAAGCAAAATATAAAGGAAGTGCACGTTTTTGGTCGTATAAAAGTTGTCGGTATAGGTCAATGAACGTTTGGTATTGATTGTACGATTCGCCACGAGGGTTTTTAGCCTTAGCTGTTGTGTTGAAAATTAAAGATGAATAATAAAATATGAATCGTATTTATTCTAAATTTAAATAATTTTTGTTTTTTAATTTAATGAATAGAGACAATTGCTGTGTGGACTATATTTTTGACCGACTTCCAAAAAGAAGGAGGTACTGAATTCGTCTGTGTTTTTTTTTAATAACCTAAGAAACTATGTTTGAATGAGACTACTTAAATCAAGTATTCGTTAATCTTATCTAAATAATCCTAAATAAGGTTAAATTACATTAGGAAGTTTTCAAGGCTTACTAGAACCTACTCACATCGTAACCGGTTCTTTTGTTTTTTAAACGTTATTAATGATATCATACGTCTTAAATCTTAATATTAAGAATAAATTCAACGCAATTGTTGTCAGTTACTCACTGAGTTTTAAGGTTTTTACGTTTATGCAGTGAGGAATCTTTCATTAATAATTGTTTTTCCAGTCGCAAAAGCAATTTGATGTCATACTGGCAACGATGTTCCGTACATAAAAATATCGGAATGTCTCATGAATAAAAATAGGACAGCCTTTATATTCCATGTACAAACTTATAAAATAAACCGATAGTTGCTTGATGACGTCATCGTGACAGTCTCGAGGAGGAACGGTCCTTAAAATAAATATATTGTTCATTGTTTAGGTGAATATATTAGTTTTAATAGCAAAAGGTTTACCTTATATGGATGGATGTGAAAGAGAAGCGTATGAAGGGAGTGTATGAAGATTTTTCGTCTGATAGAGATGTACAGAAGTCTGTAGAAGAGAATACAGATAAATTCTTATGTTTTACATACAACTGCTTTAATATCTTATGCAAAAATCTTTTAATGAAGATAAAAAAACGCTGAAAGAATAATATGAGACTAAATAGGTCGAACTCAGTGACCCACTTGCCTATATACAAGTAAAACGAAGCCTCAGCTGTATTCAGTATTTGTAAAAGTTTGCCTTGAAGTTTGAGTGTCTCATTAACCTAGTTACAAACTTATGCAGGCCTCCTCTTTACTTATTTTCGAACAATGACTTTTGTTTGTAAGGGTTTATTGGACTCTAGTAAATAAAGATTGTCTTAATCTTCAGGCCCCATTACTGATTGGTCCTATCTTATTTCTTCTCTCCTTAACAATCATACTTCATACTAATATTTTAAATGCGAAAGTCTAGATGGAGGTTTGTTAGAGTTTGTAGCCTAAACGGCTGAACAGAATTCGATAAAATTTGGTATAGATGTAGAGGATAGTCTCTTTTGTTTTTTTTTTAATTCCACGCGGACAGAGTCGCGGGCGAAAGCTAGTACTTCTATAATTCTGCTAATTAGCTATGAATGTATGAAATTTATTTACGTATGAATAAAGCTTAATTTCCATTATGGAGTCGTTAAGTGTTCACTAAAAGGGTAGACTTTGAGACTGCCTGAATGCGGTAGATAGACACGATTTAATTGCACTATAGGTCGTCATTGATGCAGTTAATAATGATTGTTGTAATTCAGAATAATTGAATAGATTAGACACGAAAGATGCTATTGACAATCGATGTCAATTATGTTGGTAGGTTAGGCCAATAGGGCCAGAGTGTCTCTTGCCTTATGACCTTGTATACCATCGCTGATTGAAACGTTATTACAATGTTGCAGCAAAGTACTTGTGTTCATTTAATTTTATCATTCAATGAATACTCAGTATTGTTCAACAGAAATATTTACAGTTTAATATTGTCAAATAAAAGTTTTGTAACATTTTAACTCTCCATCTTTGTATTTTTAACATGAAAAATTTAGTCTTAGTTTTTAATCAGATATACTTGGTATGTAGCACGTAACTATGGGTATGGAGTAGGGTCCAGTCCCCCATACTAAAGAAAGGAAGGTCACGGCTGCTATTAATATCCATTAAGAATAACGTAAGCACGTGTACGTGTTATATCCTTGCGAAAGATCGGTATCTCAATTTGTTTGGATCGGTGCATACTTATCACATGAAACGGGAATCCCATTTCACGCCTGTTGTAGTTTCGGATCGATCTCAAGGATCAGTGTTGATCAGTGGGATACAGTATACAGTACAGAATACAGTATGCGTTATTAAACTCACGTAGAGATAATAAGTATAAATAGAATTATTTACAATGAGTGGAAGGAGGTCGACGCAAACATCATCGTAATCTTATATAATGACGCCGGATCACCTTGCGCCGACCTTCTCCGACATAGAAATTTATTCAGGGTAGAATTTACAATTAAAAATTGAAAAATCTTTGCAATAGATCAAAACTGCTATTTTATCTGTGGTGCCCTTTTCGTTGTTTAATCTAGGTTAGTCTGTGCTCTTTGTTTCCGTTCTTTAGTTACTTTTTGTTTTTTTTTTAATTCCACGCGGACAGAGTCGCGGGCGAAAGCTAGTACTTCTATAATTCTGCTATTTAGCTATGAATGTATGAATTTTATTTACGTATGAATAAAGCTTAATTTCCATTATGGAGTCGTTAAGTGTTCACTAAAAGGGTAGACTTTGAGACTGCCTGAATGCGGTAGATAGACACGATTTAATTGCACTATAAGTCGTCACTGATGCAGTCAATAATGATTGTTGTAATTCAGAATAATTGAATAGATTAGACACGAAAGATGCTATTGACAATCGATGTCAATTATGTTGGTAGGTTAGGCCAATAGGGCCAGAGTGTCTCTTGCCTTATGACCTTGTATACCATCGCTGATTGAAACGTTATTACAATGTTGCAGCAAAGTACTTGTGTGTATTTAATTTTAACATTCAATGAATACTCAGTATTGTTCAACAGAAATATTTACAGTTTAATATTGTCAAATAAAAGTTTTGTAACATTTTAACTCTACATCTTTGTATTTTTAACATGAAAAATTTAGTCTTAGTTTTTAATCAGATATACTTGGTATGTAGCACGTAACTATGGGTATGGAGTAGGGTCCAGTCCCCCATACTAAAGAAAGGAAGGTCACGGCTGCTATTAATATCCATTAAGAATAACGTAAGCACGTGTACGTGTTATATCCTTGCGAAAGATCGGTATCTCAATTTGTTTGGATCGGTGCATACTTATCACATGAAACGGGAATCCCATTTCACGCCTGTTGTAGTTTCGGATCGATCTCAAGGATCAGTGTTGATCAGTGGGATACAGTATAGAGTACAGAATACAGTATGCGTTATTAAACTCACGTAGAGATAATAAGTATAAATAGAATTATTTACAATGAGTGGAAGGAGGGCGACGCAAACATCATCGTAATCTTATATAATGACGCCGGATCACCTTGCGCCGACCTTCTCCGACATAGAAATTTATTCAGGGTAGAATTTACAATTAAAAATTGAAAAATCATTGCTATAGATCAAAACTGCTATTTTATCTGTGGTGCCCTTTTCGTTGTTTAATCTAGGTTAGTCTGTGCTCTTTGTTTCCGTTCTTTAGTTACTTTTTGTTTCTACTCAGCTTTGGTTTTTATTGTCTCTTTGGATATTCCTCAGTAAAAACACAAAAAAATGACCGTTGCATTTTGTTTTTAAATATTTGGCTATGTTGTTCTTTAATTTGAGGTTACCTTTTATAGACACAGCACTTTGTAGGCATTTTCCATATCAAAAGAATAAATTAAGTCGTAATTGTAGACAATTACAAACGTTACGTCAATAAATATCTTCTAATTAGTTATAAGCAATTTTTAAATTATATAAATATCATTTAATGTAAGGTAATTTACGTGGAAAACCCTAATGTGTAAGGTACTTAAAAGGGTATAAAACTTCCCTAGGAACTATTAAGGTTAAAACAAATGAACTGTGATAATGAGGTGACGTGTAATGACTTTGCCCAGAAATCTCAAATTCCCATTTCAATGCAGTGACACAATAGCTGACCGAGATACATGACACGATTCGTTCATAATTACAAAATTGTTATCTGAATCTTTATTTGTCAAAGACCTAGTTCGTTTGCTAACTTCATAAAGAACCTATCGCATGTTTAGTGTATATCATTAAATAAATGGAACGTAACATACGATGTTTTATCGCTCACATATATTTATTGCGTAGTCAAACCTTATAACTTCTATTTTCATGAAATTCTTTTTCATTACAATATTAGTAACTATCTCTTGCCCGCGACTCCGTCCGGTTGGAATTAATAAAACAAAAGTGAGTAGCCTATGTGTTCTTCCAAACTATGCTCTACATCTATACCAAATTTTATCGATATCCGTTCAGCAGTTTAGGTTACAAACTCTTAACAAACACCCATCCATCTAATCTTTCGCATTTATAATATTAGTATGATTATCGATCTTGAAGTCTATAATCAGAGAAATTATTTCCTTTCATAATATTAATATTGGTAACATTTATGTATTTTATATAGGCATATATTGATATATTTCTTTTTTGTTACAGAAAATATACCCGGCAGCGACTATCCTGTTAAGGAACTTAAGCGCCGAACAAACCAATCTGAAAAATGTGCTACAGGAGAAAATTCCCAAAGAACAAGATAAAATCCGCGAATTCCGCAAACAGCATGGATCTTCCAAAGTCGGAGAAGTTACCGTTGACATGGTAAGTGCTAAAATACTTTTAATACAACTCTTCTGTAGATTAATGTTCCCATTCTTAGCAGCATTTAACACGATATTTTATTGTACAGTATATGCTTTTTTGAAAGAAATGTTTCAATATAACATATGCGTATTAATAAAACATGTTGTTCAGACACGACTGCTTGGGTAAATTATGTAGAAACTTAAATGTTTTAGCAACGTCAGATGTTTGAATAGTGCTGCATTTAAGTAGTGATTTTGTGTGTTTATAAGTGCCAAAACGTGGTGCTTACGTTATTAAAAAATAATCATAATATTTAAATTATTGATGTAAATAATTTATATTTTACTGTACAAAAGACTTGCGCAAGAATTGAAACTCAAAATATTGCCATAAAAATGTCATAATACAACTATGATTTGATTGTAAAAGGAAACACGAGTATTGAAGTTTGCGATATGTTTTATATACATGTGGTTGATAACGAGCGCAAAGTTCTAAATATTTAGAATAACTTTTTTTGTATATGAATGTTGTGAGATCCTTTGAAGTGTAATAAATCTCTATAATATTTTTATTGCAGATGTACGGTGGCATGCGCGGTATCAAGGGTCTTGTTTGGGAAACATCCGTCCTCGACCCCGATGAGGGTATTAGATTTAGAGGAATGTCTATCCCGGAATGCCAACAGAAGTTGCCCAAGGCTAAAGGGGGAGAAGAACCCCTGCCCGAGGGTCTGTTCTGGCTCCTAGTCACCGGAGATATCCCGACCGAGGCTCAAGTTAACGCTATCTCCAAGGAATGGGCACGCAGGTAATACAGAATCTTTCAACTCTTCATCATCAGTAGAAGGCTAGACTTTCATAGTACGTTTCCGCGCATACAACGATTTCCTGCCTAAGATCATTGGCCGACGTAGACTTTGACGTAGTTACTCGTTAGTTAAAAAGATTGTTTAATAGATTGCTTACATTGAAGTAATGTTGCAGAAATAGAATAAATTGTCTAATGCTAGATTGTTGAGTTAGTGTCCATATGTAGCTACCACCTACATACGAGGGTACCTACAACTCAGCTAAGTATCTGTAATGAAAATCGTGATGTTAATTCATAACAATTTTCAACTGTGCACGTCAAAGTACAATCGGAGACAATCGTGCGAGAATATTTAAAAACATAGCTAATAAAGATTGGTACTAAGTTGTGATGTAACGTATGCAATTTCACGTATATCATTATTTTTGTAGAGCCGAGCTCCCAGCCCATGTTGTTACCATGTTGAACAATATGCCCAGCAAGTTGCACCCCATGTCGCAGTTCTCCGCTGCGGTGACCGCACTGAACAGCGAGTCCACCTTCGCTAAAGCTTACTCCGAGGGTGTCCACAAATCCAAGTATTGGGAGGTAAGTGCTCTACGACGTTGTACAATACCGTAGAAAATAGCTTCGCTTCATCTTTGAGACATGTAACTATTTTCGTCGCTTGAGTGGAAATTATTTTTTAAATAATGATACACTATGATAAAACAGTTCTATTAGTGACAATTTAATATTGTTTCAAACGTTTTATACGGCTTTAAAAAACCAATTTGCTGTCGACTGACTTGTGTCGTCGACTGTACAGTGAATAAGCATCGCTCCGCCTTATATTACGTAATACTCGAGTATGGCTTCATTACTTCGAAGCGATGCACCTTAAGAAATCTGGTTATATTTTCATGAAAGGTTTCATGTGTTTTTGTCGATATTGACATTTTCTTTGACAACGATAGTAATTATTCCCAATTTGATAGTGTGATAGTTGTAGGCAACAGTAAACAACTTGAATGGATTGATTTGTCGTATGATTTGTACTGAAATCAGACGAGTTCAGAGATTAAAATTATAGAGAGTAGGCATAGTTGACACTTCACTTGAGAGAAAATGTTCACATGTCATCATCACTATGCCTAGTCTATATTTAAATGTCTTTGGTCGAGTTAATTTTTTTGCAATTCCGTTACACGTTTGTTTTCCTATTGACAGTATGTGTACGAAGACTCGATGAATCTGATCGCAAAGTTGCCTGTGATTGCCGCAACTATTTACCGCAATACATACCGCGATGGGAAAGGTATCGGCGCTATTGATGATAATAAGGATTGGTCAGCAAACTACTGCACGATGCTCGGCTTCGATGAGCCACAGTTCAGCGAACTGATGAGACTTTACCTCACTATTCACAGGTTGGTATTAATCCCCTTACAGGAATGTTACATGAACGGCAACGCACCGGTATCGCAAAATACTATATGAAATATATTTAAGACAATTAGCAGGTAGTTTTTATGTAACAGTAAGATGATTGTGCAATCTAATGTTATGTTTGTGAATATCAAGCCAAATAAAGGTCCATAGTTTCTGCCTACCCCTCTGGGTTACGGTAATGTAAGGAAATTGTCCGTCGCAAAGCAAATAACTTGCATAAGATTGCGGCTTGAAAACTTACTGTTTTTTTACATATAATTTTTGCGTTACCCCGCGGCGCCGCCCATGTGGATTATTATTTACTATGTAAAATAACTTGCTTGCGGCTTTGCGTTATTTTTTTATGTTTTTAAAATACCCTGTTTTTAGTGTGCAAGTTGCTTATACCGTTAATAGGTGAAATGTAAATTAATAAAGTGAGGAATGCAGTCTAATGTTGATTGTAATCAATTAAAGACATGAAACATTATAATTGGATACAAAACATAGATATCACATAACAAGTCGACAGAAAAGCAAGGGAATTTCTTTTAACTATATAAATTACTAGCTTTCGCCCGCGACTACGTCCGCGTGGCATTCACAAACACAAAAATAAGCAGCCCATGTGTTCTTCCAGACTATCCTCTACATCCATGCCAAATTTCATCGATATCCGTTCAGCGGTTTAGGCTTTAAACTCTAACAAACATCCATCCATCTAAACCTTCGCATTTATAATATTAGTAAGATAATAAATAACGCTGGCGATATTTTTCACAAAGGAAATGTAAGAAGTGAACGTGTTTTGTATTAAATTTCAATGACAGTTTTAAAGTACAAAGTTTTCACATAGATAAGCGCAAAGCGATGTAACGTTTCGTATTACGACCTATTTCCTTTTTATGCTTCATCCATATATTTTATTATGTATTTATAACAGCATACATAAAGGTTACACTCAACATTTAAATATACAACAGTCGAACTTTGATTAACAGTTTGAGTTTCCACTGCCGAAACATCTATAGAACCAGATATTGTTTCAAAGGTTATTGGAGAGGGCAATATGTTTCTATACATGTTTAAGTAGTGTATTTAAAACATCTCGAAGGTCTCAAATGCTCAGAGTAAAATAACGAACTCAATCGAATGAACAAAGTGACGTTTGTAAACGATTTGCCTCAACTATGTAATTATTCTGATAACACTTTATTGGTATTTATAAAACGATGTAATGGAAATATTATCTTACTTATGTTTGTGGTTATACTCTAACAGCCTTACAAATAAACGCGGTATAAAACTTAGGAATAAACTGACTATAAGCAAATATTAGTACTAATTTTGCTTATCCTCAGTTTATTCCTAAGTTTAACTTTATACCACGTTTATTTGTAAGGCTGTAAATGTTTGATTTATTAGTGTCGTTTGACCTTTGTTTATTGGAAAGGTGCACCGATTGCATGTTCAAAGTACACAACCAATTTTAACATACTGTAGACAAAAAAATGAAAAAGCAGAAAAGACAGAAAAAAAATTGTGGATTAAAATGTAAAAAAAATTTTAGAGTTCCAAAGTGCAAAGTACTCACAAAATAGGAAAAAAAGAATGTTACATATTTTAACTTCTAGAGCAATTGATGACTAGAATATCATTCTAAAGTTTTATTACAACTTGTCCTAACTGTAGAATATGACTACAATGGCATTCGTATCCAATATTGCTGTCTCTGTTTTATGAAAGAAAATGTAAGGAATGACTGTATTAATACAAGTATCATAGTGAAATTCCATATTAACTTGTAACGATTAGCGATTTTATTTGTTTTCTATGTGCGATTTTTTGTTTCTTTTGTGTATTTTCGACCATTATCTTGCATTTCATCTTTTATCGTGTGTTTGCGAGTTTTTACGTGTTATCTTGCCTTTAAATTCTTATCAATATCCCGTTTCTAATATCCCTGACGGCCGAATTAAATAGCTTCAAGTGTTTGATATATCGTTGCTTGCTTTATCCGTCGTATCTGATTAGTTTTATCATATTTTTTCTAGAATTTTCTTATGCAATTGAAGAACTAAAAAATCGTAATTATCCATTCATTTAAACTATCACTTTTAATAATATTTAAAGAAAAACGCTTGCGATAACATTATTAAATGATAGTTCAGTTAATAAATACTTCGTTAGACATCTATAGTAATATTATAAAGAGGAAATGTTTGTATGTATTGAAATAACTCAAAAACTACTCGACCGATTTCATAAATTCTTTCACCATTTAAAAACTAAGTAATAAGCAACAGCTGTTTTATATAATGAAGCGAACGCATAGCGATCTTTATTGTATTTTTGATATTTTTAAATGTTAAATTTTGAGTATTTATGTATTTAATTGTGTTATTTCTTTGTCGGCAGTGATCATGAAGGTGGCAATGTATCCGCGCACACAACGCACTTGGTGGGGTCTGCGCTTAGCGACCCTTATCTATCCTTTGCTGCGGGTCTTAACGGTCTTGCTGGACCTCTGCACGGATTGGCTAACCAAGAAGTTAGTATACTACAATTTAACCATTTATAAGGTCTAATTTTAATCCCTTTCCTTTCCTACCATTCTGTTATGCGGAAAGGATGGGAAGGGAAAGTGGATTTGACAGTGGAGAGGGCGCATAGGAAGGGAAAAAATCATTTTTATGTGCGTCTCCTCCAAGATTAAGGGTAGGCAATGCATCTGCAATTGCGGATGTATATGGGCAGAGATCGCTTCGCTTTCTCGGCGAATTCAGGCGTCTACTTGCTCGTTTGCCACTTTATAATATAAAAAAATCGAAGGAGTTTTTTTGGAGCAAATATAAATGTTACCAACATACTAAAATAAAAATCTCACCTATTTTTAAGGAATTGATAAGAGACCATAGAAGAGCAGAAAACTTAACCCAAGGGGTTTTATTAAATAAATTTTAAATTTCGAAATTTTGTGGAATCGATTTAGTTAGATTTTAATTTGATATGGAATTAGTATGTACATATGTAATTAAAATATCATTTTCTTTTAGGTACTTGTTTGGTTGGAGAAACTCCGTAAGCAAGTTGGTGACAACTTTACTGAGGAACAACTTAAAGAGTTCATCTGGAAGACGCTCAAGTCGGGACAGGTGGTGCCTGGCTACGGACACGCGGTACTCAGGAAGACTGATCCCAGGTAAACTGTCATAACTCAGATAATATAGATTTCCACAGAAGAAAAAAAAAGACCGCAATCAAAAGATCGCACCGGTACAATACCCTTTTTACCTTTCCGTATAACTAAAAGATGGTAAGAAAAATTGGTGAGGGAAGGGAAACATTTTCTGTATGTATCCATCCATATAAACATACACATTTATAGTAGCTTTTGCCCGCGACTCCGTTCGCGTTGAATTAAGAAAAAAAACTATGTGTTTTTCCAGACTATTCTCTACATCTATACCAAATTTCATCGAAATCCATTAAACCGTTTAGGCTATAAACTCTAACAAACATCCATCCATCCATCCATCCAAACTTTCGCTAATATTACTAAAATTAGTAAGATTGCTACCTGTAAATATTCTTTGACAATAAGCTTTTTAATTTGTGAAATGTTTTATAATTTTGATACTCTTTGATTGTAAAATATAAGGGGTTGCTATGGAGATATCCCCATAGCAAGTTAAGTCTGGGTTATGATTAAGAGATAATTAAGAAGTAAATAAATCGTTTAATTCTCAACAATAATGTAATGAAATATGTTTCAGATATACTTGCCAGCGTGAGTTCGCGTTGAAGCATTTGCCCAACGACCCGCTGTTCAAGTTGGTGGCTGCTGTTTACAAAGTGGTGCCTCCCATCCTCACCGAGCTCGGCAAAGTCAAGAACCCATGGCCCAATGTAGACTCCCACTCCGGTGTCCTCTTACAGGTAAATATTGAACACTAGCTTTCGCCCGCGACTCCGTCCGCGTGGAATTAATAAAAACAAAAGTGAGTAGCCTATGTGTTCTTCCAGACTATCCTCTACATGTTTGCCAAATTTCATCGAGGTCCCTTCAGCCGTTTAGGCTACAAACGCTAACAAACATCCATCCATCTAAACTTTCGCATTTATAATATTAATAAGAAGTAAGATTATAATTACTTTTATAGCAAAAAAAAGACAAATATTTACTTCTATACTAATATTATAAAGAGGAATGATTTGTATTTTTGTATGTATTGAAATAACTCAAAAACTACTAAGCCGACTTCAATAATTTCAGCAATAAATAGTTATGTTATCACTGAGTAACATAGGCCATGTTTTTTATTGTTTTTTAATTTAACTTGGACAAGGTCACAATCACCCTAACTTAGGGTAGGCTCCGAGACCCTCGGTGGGGACGTATAGTGAGCTGGTGAAGATGATGATGATGATGATGAAGGTCACAAGTAACAGCTATATAGTATAAAGAGGAAATATTTGTATTTGTTTTAAAACACGAATTACTAGACAAATTCGCAAGGAAAGATTAGTATTATAAACAGATAGATAAGGAAGTTTTTTAGTCTCATGTTAAACAAAATAATCAAGCCGCAGTGGGCAAGAGTGGTTGGATGTGGTCTAGTCAACTTCAGGAAAATGATTATTATCTACATTTATAACGAACTAGAATTTGCTCACAACTTCGTCGGCGTGAAATTTAAAAATAAAAATAAATATAACTTGCTATTATTATAACTTTTTAATAGTAACATTTTTTTAAAAATCCTCCAAGTAGTTGACTTATTTCAATACATACAGAAAAGCAAATTCCTCGTTATAATCTATCTATATACATATAATCAAATTGGAGTCTCTGTTTGTGATATCAAAAGAAAAAAATCAGATTTCGGAAAGATGATGTATTTGCGTTGCTGATAACGAAAATCGCATTTAAAATTTTTTTGTCTGTCTGTCCGTAAGTCCGGGTACTCTCTAAAACGGCTGAACCGATTTCGACGGGACTTTCACTGGAGGGTAGCTGACATGGATAGGCATATTATAGGTTATTTTTTTAATTCCACGCTGTCAAAATGGCGTGACGGGTGGTCCAGATTTGAGCTAACGAAGTTTCCGGGCGACAGCTCATGTTAAAATAATAAAGTAAAGAATAATTAGTATAGATCAATACAACAACCGTATCCATTAACTTTTCTTTAATATGTATTTTAGTACACTGGATATAATTAATTGTGTTTTACAGTATTATGGTCTGAAGGAGATGAATTATTACACCGTGATGTTCGGTGTGTCCCGTGCCCTGGGTGTGTTAGCTCAGCTCATCTGGTCTAGGGCTCTCGGATTGCCCATCGAACGGCCAAAATCCTTCAGCACTGAACTGCTTATGAAACAATTCGGAAAGTAAACAACTCTTGTATATTTGTGTTTCCACACATCTTTAATATAACAGATGTGAGGAAAACAAATATGACCGCAACCAACCGATTCACTTAATTTAGTAAATAATTTCATCCATGGTTTGTTCAGTCAAAATGTTTAGCTTTGCGTTAATTAGTACCGTGTTCAGTTCAGTTTAAATTCTTTAAGATTTAATTGCAGTTTTTTCTATACAATTAAATATGTTATAAATATGTTTACTGGAAACATTTTGTTTTATCTGTATATTTATTTGACATAATGACATGTTGAATTTTTGACTTTTTCACATTTGACATTTGTCTGCCTGAATAACTCTTCTTGATTTAATTCCACAATAAATATATATTCCATGTAATTTAATATGAATGAACATTTTCTTTGTGAATTACAGCAATTTAATTTGAAATATCTAATTTACTTTAGTCAATTCATTTCATTTTGTTTACAATTGAATGTTTATATTGAATTTGATGATATCGATGTTATTGAATTTTTTAAGGGCCTGTCCCACCAAATTGTAAATTGTCTGATAACAATCCTTGTAAAATATGTGACGAAAATATCGGATGTTACCTTATCTGACAGTGACGTCAAACTATCTGAGCCTCTATCAGCCAGTGGTGAGACAGGCCCTTAATGTAACTTGCGGACAAACGTTTTTTTTGTATTAGAAATATTTATTTATTCCCGTGTTTTGACGCCATTTTAACGACCACGGTACTATAAAAATAGTTGTAATTTAGATTCAGTTGGTTTCACACAACACAATGTAGTCAGTTTACCGTTTTTTTTAGTAATAAGAATAAATGTTGCATTTTTTTGATTGTCTTTATTTTTTAAACCTGTTTAGTACTTATTTGTATATTTTATAAAAGTTAAAACAAATTATGTTGTGTTAAATATTAGTGCAACTGAGGCCTAAATTGACTTACGGTCGTGTGAATCAACTGGTATTAGTAAAATACCGTATCTGCGACAGATCACTTAATGTAGGGTTAAACTTAATGAGTGAAAATATTGCGGTTGGTTTCCATTGATGACTTACTTGAGCGTTTTACAATAACAGTTTACAAGTATATTGCCAATGGAAACACACCCTTACAATCTTAACGTGTGCAATAGCATACCTCATTACTTAGCGACTAGTTTAATTTATTTCAAACCCCATAGCCTAACATTTGACATAGGTTTATATTTCATTAGATCCAAAGGTAGGTAATAGAGAAATTTAATGTTTGAATGTCTCACTTTGTATTTGATTGGTTAATGTGTTTATTTATTTTGAAATCTTGCGAAGCATTCGATAATTGTAACGATGTGGCGTTCAAATAAATTGACAATACTAAAAATAAATTGGTGTAGCATGTATGAAATGTGTTTTAATTATAATACCCCTGACTACCCCATTTGCTACATGATCATACATGATTAGAGGGTAGCATGAAAACTTGCGAGAAAGTATTAGAAATGTCGTCTATAAAATTAACATAATGTTTGCTATATATGCTCAGTTCAGTTAAAACTGTGTGTAGATAAAATGTTAACTATCACTTGCTCTGCTCAGTTTTGCCTATACATGCACAGTTTTAACTGATCAGTTTGAGTGTTCAATTAAAACAACGTACGCAGCGATAATATTAGTGATTACACTCGATAGGTCTTTGTCACGAATACTTTCTCTCAAATTTTCGTGCTAGTTCCTGAATGCAACCTTATGTTAACTGAAGTGACATTGCTATCTCTGTTTTCTCAAAGAGAATGTGAGGGAAGATATGAGTTAATACGTCACTGCCATTCAAACTGTAATAAAGAGAATATTAGGATAACTGAAATAATTGTCTTTTTATAACATTTATTGAAATAATAATTACATACAGTGATAACAAAATTTATTCTCTTAAACACTTTGCAACAAAAATAGGAAAATAATTATATCCTTGATTTTAATTTGAGCAAATAAATCAACATAGGAAAATATTTAAAATCAATATAATATTAATTATTGTATTGTATTTATGTAGGTTTTCGTTGTCAAACACCCGTACCGTTATCGTTATATGGATGTACTTATTTGAAATATCTAATTTACTTTAGTCAATTCATTTCATTTTGTTTACAATTGAATGTTTATATTGAATTCGATGATATCGATGTTATTGAATTTTTTAAGGGCCTGTCCCACCAAATTGTAAATTGTCTGATAACAATCCTTGTAAAATATGTGACGAAAATATCGGATGTTACCTTATCTGACAGTGACGTCAAACTATCTGAGCCTCTATCAGCCAGTGGTGAGGCAGGCCCTTAATGTAACTTGCGGACAAACGTTTTTTTTGTATTAGAAATATTTATTTATTCCCATGTTTTGACGCCATTTTAACGACCACGGTACTATAAAAATAGTTGTAATTTAGATTCAGTTGGTTTCACACAACACAATGTAGTCAGTTTACCGTTTTTTTTAGTAATAAGAATAAATGTTGCATTTTTTTGATTGTCTTTATTTTTTAAACCTGTTTAGTACTTATTTGTATATTTTATAAAAGTTAAAACAAATTATGTTGTGTTAAATATTAGTGCAACTGAGGCCTAAATTGACTTACGGTCGTGTGAATCCACTGGTATTAGTAAAATACCGTATCTGCGACAGATCACTTAATGTAGGGTTAAACTTAATGAGTGAAAATATTGTGGTTGGTTTCCATTGATGACTTACTTGAGCGTTTTACAATAACAGTTTACAAGTGTATCGCCAATGGAAACACACCCTTACAATCTTAACGTGTGCAATAGCATACCTCATTACTTAGCGACTAGTTTAATTTATTTCAAACCCCATAGCCTAACATTTGACATAGGTTTATATTTCATTAGATCCAAAGGTAGGTAATAGAGAAATTTAATGTTTGAATGTCTCACTTTGTATTTGATTGGTTAATGTGTTTATTTATTTTGAAAACTTGCGAAGCATTCGATAATTGTAACGATGTGGCGTTCAAATAAATTGACAATACTAAAAATAAATTGGTGTAGCATGTATGAAATGTGTTTTAATTATAATACCCCTGACTACCCCATTTGCTACATCATACATGATTAGAGGATAGCATGAAAACTTGCGAGAAAGTATTAGAAATGTCGTCTATAAAATTAACATAATGTTTGCTATATATGCTCAGTTCAGTTAAAACTGTGTGTAGATAAAATGTTAACTATCACTTGCTCTGCTCAGTTTTGCCTATACATGCACAGTTTTAACTGATCAGTTTGAGTGTTCAATTAAAACAACGTACGCAGCGATAATATTAGTTATTAGTGATTACACTCGATAGGTCTTTGTCACGAATACTTTCTCTCAAATTTTCGTGCTAGTTCCTGAATGCAACCTTATGTTAACTGAAGTGACATTGCTATCTCTGTTTTCTCAAAGAGAATGTGAGGGAAGATATGAGTTAATACGTCACTGCCATTCAAAGTAATAAAGAGAATATTAGGATAACTGAAATAATTGTCTTTTTATAACATTTATTGAAATAATAATTGCATACAGTGATAACAAAATTTATTCTCTTAAACACTTTGCAACAAAAATAGGAAAATAATTTTATCCTTGATTTTAATTTGAGCAAATAAATCAACATAGGAAAATATTTAAAATCAATATAATATTAATTATTGTATTGTATTTATGTAGGTTTTCGTTGTCAAACACCCGTACCGTTATCGTTATATGGATGTACTTATTTGAAATATAGATGGCGCTGGCTGCTTTGTTAACAAATATTCCATGACTGTCCTCTCTTTTTCTATATATATTATAGTACTCTTTGGTACTGACAATGGAAATTCAACCCTACATCAACAGGTTAAAAGGTAAGTACAGTCAGAAAAAAATCAATTTTCAAAGCTTCAATCGGTTGAACATTTTGAAACGACACGCGGAACAAAAATCAATACAACGCTTAAATGTATCTGTACGAAAGAAAGTCGGTTAATGTTACATGGCTAGTTTCTTTTATTATCCATTTATTTGCTCTCACTGCTATCTAATTAGTTATTTGTAGGAATTGGTAGAGTTTGTCTCGTAATGAACAAGACAATTTTTCCTAAAGTGAAACACCGCGGAATTTCGCGACTGTACCTTATTTCACTACATGATAACTACTAATTGACAGTTTTAACAACTGAAAGTTGAATCCTTGTTAGATTCAAGAGGACCAGAGAAAAAAGTGGAATCGATGCGACATGCAAAAAGTCACAAAAAACCAACAACAGTGGATTTCTACTGCAGAAACAATCATTGAAAAATATCTGTGTAACACTTTGCGTTAATGTTGGCAGCGTGGAATTCTACGGTAAGGTGCAATTTCAATGCAAGTAGCGTCTTAGCGACCGATTATTAAAACAATATCAAGACTTAAGTTATTCCATAGTTACTCCTATTTCTTGGTGCTATTATTAGTTTTACTTAATTAAAAGTGATCTCTCGTTTAGTAATTGATTTCCAATGAACCAAATGCCAAATATATCGTACAACTTTAAGACCAAGAGCGCTAAAGTGGCAAACTAATTCTACACTGGTTAATCAATACCAATAACTATGATCTACTTTAAAACAAGAAATTAAAAAAAAAACAATTCAATTTTTCATTAGTTAACAAAAAATATTTACTCGAAAGTGGTGAATTAAAATAGTTTTTACTAGATTCAATCATTAGTACGAACTTAGTAGGATTTAAATGGCGGAATATAATAGTATACGTGACAATATGACGTGAATTTCATCTTTGTCTATTGCAGGAAACAGCAAATCTTCTAAGATTCCTTGGGTGCTGATGAAGCATACACTCGGTAGGAGAACCATCAATCTTCCCAGACGATCGGAATCTTTCAACGTGCAATGATTTTGAAAATCGGTCAACGCCTTTTCTTGAAATTTTTCAATTCGACTCGACGATGGGTATTCCAATGTATCTGCGAATGTTATAATCAATTGAGAAATGATTTATCGCCAGAAAATCAGTTTTTTTAAACTACGTTCTTTAGAGTAGTCGAAGTTTTTTTTATCTTACCTTTACGGAACAAAAGCATAATCTTGAGACAGTCGTACTCTGTATTATCCAGACGACTTTTCACTATCTTGTTCAGGAGCGATGTTAATTTTTCCAATAATTCTTTCATATTCGGTTTCTTCACATTAATCAGAGATTTGAAGTGTTCTGAAAAACAGCACTCATTTAAAATCGAAGTGACATGACTATCCCCACATTCAAATAAAAGACATACATAAGTACAGACATATTCGTAATGCGGAATAGAAACTAAAAAGGCCATTATAATACATTTCAAATTCATCATCATCACCAGCTCACTATACGGACTGAGAGGCTCAAAGCATACCCTAAGTTATTTTGACATTTTTAAATTATTAAATTTAAACATTGAACTCACCTTCATCAAAATAATAAGAATATTGAGAAGCTGTTAGAACGAATAGCTCCCTCCAGTTACTGTACAACAATTGCATTTGGTCTCTAGGCTTTAGTTTCAGATAGACCGGTACATTGTGGAGCCATTTGACGGTAAGCACCAGCAGCTTGGTGGTAGGATCATACAAGCCGTCGCGGATCCCGGTCGCCATCGAAGTCAGCGTTTTGTGTTCAAAATATTTCGCGCTATCGTTGTGGCGAACAATCTCTTCGGTTCCCAGTGATGACCCAGACGCACACTCTGAATCAAAATTATCTTTATCCATATCGATTATAACAGCAATGTATTATGAAGTCTAAAATGTGACTGTTCACACTCAAGCTTTCAGAAACACTAGGTATATTTTTAATATTATTCACATTGCGAAATGAACTCGTATTACGTATTCAATGTATTTGCTGACGCTAGTGGTACGTTAAAAGGTACAATTGCAAGCAGGCTAAGTAATTCAAATAAATCCGTTTCCAGTAATTCAGTAATCACTCAAAGCAAACCGTATCGGGTTGCAGTTGTTATGAACAATTTATAGCTTCGTAATAATCTAATATTACATCAAGGTATTGAAACTTATGTTTTGTATTTGAAGATTAATTAAGAATTTTTAGTATTCTTTTGTAAATAAAAAGAATTAAATCCCGACGACGAGAGACAATACCGCACTCGCCTATTAAAAAGAGAGCTCTGATTCGAGAACAAGTTGAAACATGTTCGTGTATGGACAAAAATTTAACGAACACCAACAAATATAAAATCATGTTGTATTTGTTACGTTAATAATTAGATATATGTAAATGCTTATGAAACCGTCCGAATTTAATTTGTAATAGTTATAATGTGAAGCTAAAACCGTTATACGATTTAAATAAATACGATTTCTCTATTTTTATTTGACTAAAAATAAGCGAATAGTTATTGATAATTATTTTAAATAGTTAAGGTGTAATTCCATATTAGATAATCCAATTTGTTAACTGTAGTTGTAAATTATTTTTTTAATTAAGGAGAACGTATAGATTAAGTTTTAGATGTGTCTTAACGTAAGAATCAAGTGCCGGATTTTTTATTTTCTTTTAAAAAAGAGAACACTAATATCTTACTAATATTATTAATCCGAAAGTTTAGATGGATGGATGGATATTTATTAGAGTTTTTAGCCTAAACAGCCTAACGGATTTCGAAGAAATTTGGCACAGATGTAGAGGATAGACTAGAAAACACATAGGCTACTTAGTTTTTATATTTCCATGCGAGCAGAGTCGTGGGGGAAAGGTCGTTTTTTATACAAGTGTTTCGGCAATGGAAACCTAAAGTTAAACTTTACCGTCTTCATTTGTTATAGCTGGAGGATTGCTCTTGAACACTTCCTCTGAACTTGACACTTCGTCTTCGTTCAATTTGCCAGTTAACTGGGAATCAGGCTTTACTTCAACGTCCTTGAAGTGCTGATGCAATTTACGTGTGTTAAGATCTTCAATAATAGGTTCTGTTACAATAGAAAATGTTTTAAGTTAATCATAAAATTACTTAATATAGTATTGGATTGTTTGTTGTAAATGTTTCTTTTAAATCGATTTTTTACGATCTAAAGTTGTTTCAAGTTAGTGAAATATTTTCGCTCAAGTTAATAAAACAAAAGCACACTAATAGTCAAAAAAATATTACCAGAACCATGTTTATTTATGAAAGATCCAATAACTCTTTTCTTATAAATCAAGACATAAGCTCATTTCACGCAGGCGGAGTCGCAGGTGAAAGCTATTTAATAATAATTTAAGAACAGATTTTCAACAACATTTAATATCTCTTAGATATAAACTTGAAACGCGCTATAAAAATCCATTAGTGGAACACAAATACTTATTCTGACATATAGTACTTACTGCTGCTTCTTGCTTCTAAGAACGTCGAGTTCCCCATAGCGACGGGCGGATAGAAAATATTTGTCGGGAAATACGCGGCTTGCGGATAGTGCAAGGATGTGGGAAACATCGGCAGTTTGAATGGATTTAATGTATTCAAGTTAGCTTGCATTAATGGATTCATATCTGTTGGTAAATCCGGATATCGGGAGAAGTCCTGAAAGGTATGCTCTGTGAATGTGGGTGTTCGCGTATCGATAGTATTGTAGGAGTGGATGGGAGTGAATGTTGCTAACGGTGTAGTGGGGAATACATTCGGTCTAGTAAGATCGTAGCCCTTCTGAATAGAATATTGTTGCTGGACGAAAGGACGTCTAGCTCGTTCGTGTTGTACCGCTGTGGACAAAACACTTATTAGATTCAAATTTTGAAGTTCCAAATAGTTTACGGCGCAGGACAGATTTAGTCATCTATGCCTATTAAAAATCAATTCATGTTGATTAAAGATTTCATTAGCATTATTCTTATCCAATCGGTGTGACATCATGATCATCCTATTTACCGTCTTTGTTAATAATTAAAAAAAAAACACAAGTAGCTTTGATAATTTAATCATTTGCAGAACGGCGACCCTATAACAATGTAATTGTTATACCACATTTAGGGCGAATGTTGATTTATATGCCCCTAAGTGTGAGAGCACAAACATGTCCATCACATTAGTTACCGTAGACCCGTCTCCTCGACGTCGTCGGATTGTAAACAGACTGCGGGTGACATCTCACTTCTCAGAAGTTATAAGTATGCAAACGAAAATTTTATTCAAAAAAATAAAAAAGCACATATTGATTTAGAATATAGTGCCTTCTTAAATAAACCTAACTATACTATACTCGACATATTGTAATCAAAGCAATAATCAAACAAATTAACTCTGCAATCAAATATCATTTAACATTAAAATCCCTTATTTAAACGAGGAGTCAACCATTTGTTGAAATAATAACCTCATGTAACCCAAGGGGTTGATTTTAGGGACAGCTATACCACAATATGTTTCATAACGTGCGAAACGCCAGCTTGTACTACAGTCGCGTGCAATGTTCAAACTTCTACGTACAAAGAATTTAATTCGGTAACCACATAAGATCGAATATCGCATAGCAAATTGTCACCATAACACTCCACGGCTCCCATATCTGTATTGTTACATATTGGCGTACAAATAAGTGTCAATGCAATCGAAAAACCCAGTACGAGCTATAATTATGCACTATATTGCTATGATAAGTCGACCTATAGTTAAACAAGGTTGTTTCTGACAGAAAATGAATAGGTAAAACTTACAAGGCATAAAAGGAGGGCGCTAGAACTAATGGTAGCTATTATAATGTATTTCCATAAGATCCAAATATGACGTCAAATAACATTTCACCGAGGGTAGGACATAAACGTCCTCGACTGTGAAGGGCAACGTTGAACAGATGAAAATCGACCGCGAACCTCCCACGATTTTTATCAATCGCCACTTACTGTTACTTGTGTACCGCAAATACTTGAGATGTCGACTAATGGAAAAGAGATGCTACGAAGAAGCCGCCTGGATAAATACTTTATTGAGACAAGTGCTACGTCAGTTATCGATTTAAAACGCGCCATTTGTCTCATTTCAATGGTGTGGATTATACGCAATAAATATTAGTTATATTTTTCGCCTAAATATCCATGATATCTTCCTAAATTATTTTACAATTGTAATACTCATAATAAATAGTTAGTTATTTATCATTAGAAATAAATTACAAATCATAGTAATTGTTATGAAGTTTTCATACATTTTATTTGTTATGTGAAATGCATATAAATCGTATAAAACATACCTTCCTTCTTCATATTGACTCGCAAACACTTAGAGAAGCGGCATGCTTGACACTGGTTCCTGCGAGTGACATCCACTATGCATCGACCTCCCGCCTTGCATACGTAGGCGAGATTCCTACGTAGAAATACGTTATATGTTAAATACATCTAGAAGGGAACAGCGCCTACAAATCCTATGAAATCCTAACCTTAAAATCAGTGAAGCAGATAAGCTATAATAAAATGGATACGTGTTCCGAAAAAAAAAACAACTTTACGAAAAAGGAGTAACATTTTTTTTAATAATACTTTTAGTAACTGACTAAAGCAGCTAACTGAATTCGTCGATACAGGGAAGTGACCGTCTATAGTTATCCGTAATTACAAATGCGTTGCTTCCCTTTAATCAACGGAAAGAGACGCACAGAAAGTGGATAGACTCTTCTATGCGTCCCTTCTTCTGCCAAATCAACTTCCCCTTTCCATCCTACTCATTGAAGATATGAGTGAATGGAAGGGTACTTAGATCACTAAAATAATACCTAAGCCACCCATAATTATCACACGAAACACGGAACGAATTCCACTTCACGCCTGTCTTCTGTGTGGTTGTGATATTGCATCGGTCGAGTTCATTCGTGCAAATAATTGCTGTACTGTGAAGTCATAGGATTTGAGTAATCAATAGAGTACTAAATTAGTTTAATAGCTTTAAACGCCGTACCTTAGTACAGATTCATTAAGATCCAGACGAAACTTCGGTACTTAAACAATACACAACTATGAATGTAATAGTTTGTTAATATCTTGGACTGCTTCAAGTTTACCTGCGTATGCTCCTCTTGAAGAATCCCCTACAGCCATCGCAGGAGGGCACGCCGTAGTGCTTTCCCGAAGCCCTGTCCCCGCACACGCGGCACAACACCTCGGGTTTGATTTCCCTTCTCTCCATCTCCCTAGTATCACAATACATAAAACTAAAACTCCTAAAATTGTGCCATAACGAAGTTCTTGTTTAAATATTGCTCTATCTATTTATTTAAAGTGAGTGAGGGATTAAATCAGTCAATCATTTTTATCTAAATAATGCTACGATGTTAATGATTCGTTTTCCGAAATTTGTTGTTTATGAAAGGCGCTTTGAAATGCAAATACAAAATGAAAAGTACTAAGTGTAAAATCAGTTATTATAATCTTTCTGGGAATATGTATGTGCTGGTTTTCCGTATAGCCAGATAGCTCCGATGTTCGCAGACATTCGAAGGTAGATGACACTTTAAGAATTGCCACCTTATCTTATAAAAAAGAATTATAATGTCAATACCAAGCCAAATACAATATAATAAATAAGTCACCTAAAAAGCTTACTTTATACCCTGTATTTGCCGCGCCCTTAAATCTCCCCAACCCATCATCAATATCGATTCAGCGAAATATTACCGACAAAAGTTTGCAAAATAAATTTAAAAATATGCGCATAAGAATATGTTAATACAATGGTTCAATCAATTTGGTGAACATCCCGCGACACTTGCGGGGATTTTGAAAGAGTTGTGCTGCGTCATGTTTCTGATGCTATTAATAATCGATTGTCGATAGAAGCTTGGCTGAACATTGACAACACGGTGCCTTTTGTCGTTAGTCCACCCAGTGTACAAATTGCCTTTTAAACATGTGCAACGGCATTTTTGATACGTCGTAGAGCTGCTAGGGCGACAGAAAAGGATTTAAAATAAGGTTAGCTCTACATAATTCGATACATGTACTACGAATAGTGTATAATTTTCGACATAAAATAAGAGCATGGGAAAATGATACAATACATTTGTTTGCTTGTCGCTATAAAACTCCAAACTACAATTTAGATTTCAAATATGCTTGCACTAAATGGAAACCTTTTTCTTAGCGTAGCGCGAATGACATAGCTCATGTCTCACTTAATAATCTAAACCGAAAAGGTTAGGGTTAGAATATTTGAATTTCAAAGAATGGCAGAAGGCCACAAGCTATCATACTAATATTATAAATGCGAAAGTTTAGATGGATGTTTGTAAGAGTTTTTTATCTAAACTGCTGAACCGATTTCGATGAAATTTGGGATTGATGTAGAGGACAGTCTAAAAGAAACTCAGGCTACTTGCTTTTGTCTTTTTTTTAATCCACGCTTACGGAATCGCGAGCGAAAATTTCGTAGTAGATTGTGGGTGTGACAATGACGACATCAAGGAAGTTGAGCACGTAACTGTCATCGAACAGAGAAGGTAATGGCGTAGCGGCGGCCGCGGCCCGTGAGAAAGAACAACTGGTGTCTGTTCAAGTTACAACCGAACTGATATTTGGATTAATTTTCACTGTACCTCTTATAAAAGTGCTTGACTTTTTAAGTTTTTTACCTATTCAATCATTTTTGACCTTTTAATTACGGGACTTATATAAAAATTTACATATTGAAGTAATGGAATTAATCTTTATTTTTATCAGTTGCAAATTCATCGGCGCGAAATTAGAAAAAACATTACTTCTAGTATAAAATATAGCCATGTTCCCCAATGTATGAGGAATGTAGTTCGCTAACAGTGAAAAGATTTTTAAAACAGGTCTAGTATTTTGAGATTATTCGTTACATACAAAAATATAAATCTTTCCTCTTGTTTGTAAATACTAATAAAAAGTATTGACAAATATTTAATTAATTAAATATTTGTCAATACTAGTATTAAATTAATTATTATTTTCCTTAATTAATATTAATATTTTCCTTAGTATTTTTAAATTAATTTATTAATATTAATTAATAAATCAATATTTGATGGATTAGTTGACTACAAAACTTTCTGACGGCCCGCGCCGTTACGATTCCTAAAATTTCCCAATATCAAATTTTCGTTTAACAACACTGTTGTAGTTAATGATCTGTATATTTTGTGTTTCATTGTTAAATTATTAGCGTTGAAAAAGAATGTGATCACAAATCTTATTTTATTAAATCTTAAATTAACATATAAAAATAAAAAGGAATAAGTAATACGACCTGTAAATATAAAATGTTACAACTTCATGTTGTACATTGTGTTAATTTCAAACATGGTCAAAACATGTCTTCGTAGACGCGTAGCATCTGCGTAGACATTAAGAAATTGTATAGTAAAACAAGTGATGGGTAAAGAGGTTTATAAAATCTTGTTGTGCTACATGTTTATTAAGTACGTGTACTCGCGAATTAAGTTGACACACTTTGGGTATATTTAGGTTGAACTTTCAGTTCGATTCTGTAAGCAATTTAAGTCTTCAAGACTTACATTTATCGGTCTAATGTGGTTTGGTTATCTGGGCCTCAACATCCACTGTTGAAGAAGTTATGACTCTCTTTTGAATTATTTTCATTTGATATTGATTTTTTGTTACCGTAATGTGTAGACTTAAGACAGAAGAACATAGATGCTTATGTATTTTACAATACTATTTTTAACGGCGAAATTCGCTTGCAGAGATACTGGTATTATTATATAATTTCATCATCACCAGCTCACTATACCGTCCCCACCGAGGGGCTCGGAGCCTACCCTAATAAGGGGTGACTAGGCCACAGTCAACCACGCTGGCCCAGTGCGGGTTGGTTGACTTCACACATATCTTTGAATTTCTCCGCCGAAATGTGCAGGTTGCATCACGATGTTTTCCTTCACCGCAAGAACGTCGGGTAAATTATGTACATAAGAAAATTCGAAAAATCGAAAATCACATTGGTACATGGCGAGATTCGAACCCAAGGCCTGTAGATTACAAGTGAAGTGCTTAAACCACTGAGCCACCGACGCTCCCATTATATAATTTACTGTTGTCTATATTTCTCCAATAATAATGAAAGAGATGCAATGTGGATTAAAATAAATTTTTCTAATGGAATTCTAAGTAGGGTAGATTCGACAGTTTCCGACCAGGGGGGAGTTACGGTCCACTTAAGACAAAAACGCATATTTTGGAGCTCTTACGGAAATTAATTGAAAGTAAACCACAATAAACATATGCTACAACTAATATGCTCAAATTTGATATCTAAATTACTAATAGAAAATATATATTTGAGAAGCCACGGGTGATCTAAATATATCAGAAGCTGATAAAAATTGTTAATTTCTTATCACTTTTGTTAAGGATAGCTTTTTTTAAATCTTGGAATTTGTTTACTTTTTCAATTTGAATGGGCTTTCTTATGATTTTGTCTAATAGAAGAGTTGTTCTAGTATCTATTTATGTGGATATTACAACGATTATTATTTTCGTAAGGCTTAAAATATGGTGGACTACTACTGTCTCAAAGCTGGTATGGAAGTACAGTTATGGCCATAGCACTTTACAGTTATGGTCCTAGGCCGAGGTACAGTTTCCGTCCACCCAAACTTCATATTGTTTCCTGTTTCTTAATGGGATGGGTAATTTATTTTATGAAATTTCCGAAACAAAAATATTGAAACAAATCTTAAATAGATTGTTTATTGGACTTTCATTGCTTTGTTGCTTAAAAATTGTAAAAGTCTTATGTAGACTAGAAGGAAGGAAAATAAAAAGCGTTTTTAGTAAGATAGTCTTATAGTTAGTGATCCTACGAACATAATCAAAATATAAAAAAAAGGAAAGCATCTAACAGAAAGTTTACTTTTTCTACGTGATCTCACTTTATGTTAACTGAATTAGCTTTCCAAAGAACATTATTAGAAATGGACGCAGAAAAAATGCTGTTTCCTCAAAGTTAAGAAATATAATTAAAACAGCTATCCAAATTATTATTGAAAAAGGTGTATGATTGAAACAATAAAATTTCAGCAATTGACACGAATATTTCGATTTGCATTACATTCTAGAGACCCGTAAAATTAATATCCTTGATAATAATAATAGGACTTTTTTGTGTGTTCTTTATATTAAAATGGTGATTCAAACAAATGATTTTGATTAGTTTCTGATTTTATAAAATTAAATTTTACTGTTCAAAAAGGCAAGACAAATGACAAATAATAATTATTTTATGACTATTATAGTCATATAAAGGTGGACCGTAATTGTACCCCAGAGGTGGTCCATAACTATCTCGGGTGGACGGAAACTGTGCTTTTAGGGGTTTAATTTTAATTGACAAATATTTTTATATTTGATAAAATACTCGGTCTAAAATGTTTATGTTCGTGTAAACAAAATATTTACGTTTAATAAAAAACATGCTTTCATCTATTTTACTCTTCAATAATGATAATTACCAAGAATTTTGTGAATCAATCTGCAAAGTGGACCGTAACTATCTGATCTCCCCTATAAAGTACTAAAAGTTTTTATAAGCGCCCTCTCGTTTCGCAAATCGTCGTTAAATCCGAACAGTTGGCTAACCGAGATCGAATCCCGACGAAGGATTTGTGTTTTAAATTATTTTCGTTTAACAACATTGTTGTAGTTAATTATCTGTATAATTTGTGTTGCATTGTTAAATTATTAGCGTAGAAAAAGAATGTGATCCCAAATATTTTTATTATTAAATCTTAAATTAACATAAAAAAATTAAAAGGAATAAGTAATACGACCTGTAAATATAAAATCTTACAACTTCATGTTGTAAATTGTGTTCATTTCAAACATGGTCAAAACATTTCTTCGTAGACGCGTAGCATCTGCGTAGACATTAAGAAATTATATAGTAAAACAAGTGATGGGTAAAGAGCTTTATAAAATCTTGCCCGATTTATTGCGCTACATGTTTATTAAGTACGTGTACTCGCGAATTAAGTTGACACACTTTGGGTATATTTAGGATGAACTTTCAGTTCGATTCTGTAAGCAATTTAATTGGCATAGTTGAAGACTTTTTTTTTATAACGAAAGAGATGCAATGTGGATTAAAATAAAATAAAACTCCAAGTATCTTTATACTTGGAATTCCATGAGAAAATTTTAATTTTATTTAAAAAAAAATATTTCGTCGGAATGTCGGGATTCGAACTCGGTTAGCCAACTGTTCTGATTTAACGACGATTTGCGAAACGAGATGGCGCTTATAAAAGCATTTGGTACTGTTACCAAGGATTTGTGTTTAAAATGTTATTTTACGGTATTAACAAACTGTTATAACCGTAAAATATATATTTAAAATATAGCTTATTAATAATATAAAAATAATATAAAGAAATCAAGAACGTGAAAGACAAGTTACCATGTATAAAAAATTATTAGTGTAAGTATTGCCGCTAGAGTTCTAAAACACGCTATAAACTTTTCTGCATCACTCAGTATATATAGATCGGACGTCCTTACTACATTGGGAGTCTGTTTTCTACACATGTGGAATGATGTTGCATATTATTGTTGTAATCTTACTCTGGATCTTTACAGAGTTTTCAGTACAAATTTATTAATGTGCGTGTTCAATGTGTGTATATTAATAATGTTTCCCCCAAGGACCAAGTTTTTCTTATATTGTGGCCTGGGCAGCCATTTTCCTTGGTCCGAGGGGCATTTTCCGGGAAGGATTTACCCGGTTATTTCGATTATTGATATTACAATTTGAATGATTATTGATATTACAATTTGAATGATTATTGATATTACAATTTGAATGATTATTGATATTGAGATTTGAACGATTATTGATATATTACAATTTGAACTTATATAATAATATAGGCGTGTGTCGGCGCCGTTATTACACTCAATCCACTGCTGTAGAGGACATGTCTCTCTTTTGTTTTTTAACACATCTTACTTTTTAAAGTAATATCATCAGGTCATCAATAATATCAGGTATCATCAATGGAACTACTTTTTATTTTTTAATACCTTTCCCGCGTAAAATTTAATTGTGGATATGAACTACAATTATTGTAATTTCTTATATTCTTAGAAAAATCTTGAGACCGCATCCCCTTCACTGTACATGAATTTGAAGATTAATAAGTAGCCAGGCTTGATTGTACAGAAGTAAACGAGACAAAAGTTAAATTAAAAATATTCTTTGACCGTTTTTCAACTCATTGTTACCTTTAATACAAGGTTTCTACTTGGCCATTAGTGCTCAGTTACTGGACTGGCATTCAAGTAGCATAACTGGTACACTAACTGGTGCCAGTGAGTCAATACAATCTATGCCTGGCTTGCGCTATTGTCTACCTGTACTGACCAAATAATATGAACTGTTTTTTTTCCATATAACTGACTCCGTGGCTTAGAAATTTAGGTAGAAGTAATGATTTTCATTTCGCTCGTCCTTGGCTCACCATAGGAGACAACAAAAGGGCTAAATATACTTTTAACGTACTTGCCTTTCTTGGCTTCTTCAACGCGTACTACCTATTTTCATTAATAGCTTTTTACCGGTTTGGTTTAAATAGATTTTGTAAGTAATGTCCGAAATAATAATTCTCTATTAGCTAATGATGCCTTATCGTATAAATTAAGCAATATTTGCATGTGAAAAAAATAAGATTGTTAGATTTTCTGTCCATTAAATTATACCGAAATGCCGAAAGTAATAAGCATGGGTATGTATTGTATGTATTACGAACTGTCGCCCGCAACGCAAATACATCATCTTCCCGAAACCTGGATTTTTTCTTATGATATTACAAACAGACACTCCAATTTTATTATCCAACTTCGTTAGTGCAAATTTGGACCACCAGTTCGCCTATAATGTGCCTATCCATGTCAGCTCCAGTGAAAGTACCGTCGAAATCGGCCCAGCCGTTTCGGAGATTACCCGGAACAAACGCGGCTTGCGGACAGACAAACAAACACACAGACAGACAGACAAAATTCATTTAAATGCGATTTTCGTTATTAGCAAAGCAAATACATCATCTTCCCGAAATCTGGAATTTTTGTTTTGATATTACAAACAGACGCTCCAATTTTATTATATGTATAGATATACAATTTAGCGATAAACGTTGACCGATCGATCATTCCGTGTACAATCATGTCAAACTATGATACGATCGTTTGGTAACGGAACAAATCGGTATTGGTATTTTCCGATACGCCACGCGATGGTCATTAGCGGCCGGCGGCCTTTGGGCGTTGTTTGTGCTACAATTACGCCGTATGTTGTAAACGCCTTGCCGCAACCGACGCTAATTATCTATTAATGGTAAATGTCGCTACCCCGCGTAATTTGTGCTTGACTTTTGAGGGCGATATAACATACCGTATGTCAGATTAAACATTGATAACCTATTGTCGATGCATTTAAAAATGCATGCATAAATATTTGTACGTAAAGATAATAATTTTATGTAAACATAGGAGTTAAAATCTTGTTAATTGAAAGTTAGATTTGAAAAATAACATCTTTAATGAAGCGGTAAATGATATTAGGTACAAGTACCTGTATTTAATTGTATTAAGGACGAGCTGTCGCCCACAAATTTCGTTAGCGCTGATTAAAAAAAAAAGTCGTCTACCACATTCCCGCGTGTTACTACCTTCTACCAGCTATCTTTCAGTCAAAGTCCCGTCCAAATCGGTCCACCCGTTCCCGAGATAGCGGTCCGGTCGCCATTTTGACAGCGCGGAATTTAAAAAAAAGTAGCCTATAATATACTCGTCTATGTCAGCTACCCTTCAGTGAAAGTCCGGTCGAAATCGGTCTAGCCGTTTCGGAGATTACCCGAAACAAACGCGGCTTGCGGACAGACAGACAGACATTTTTTAAATGCGATTTTCGTTATTAGCAACGCAAACACATCATCTTCCCAAAATCTGGAATTTTTGTTTTGATATTACAAACAGACACTCCAATTTTATTAACTACTAGCTGTTGCTCGCGACTTCGCCCGCGTGATATTAAAAAATATAGCCTATGTCACTCACAGATAAATTTCTTTTTTTTGAGTTATTTCAATACATACAAAAATACAAATCTTTCCTCTTTATAATATTAGTATAGATATGTATAGATAGAAGAAGACTTCTAATAGGTCTAAATGCTTAAACTTACAACTTTTAAAACTAATATCTCATTTATCCTCATCTCGAAAAGCTCATTTGTTACTTTGCAGACCTGTAACTATACACTACACACATCAAAACAAGTTAGCGATCACTTGATAAAGTTGAGATAAGTAGGATCACCGCACATGTTCGGGCTAGGGTATGAATTATTTTGTACAGAATAAACCTCGTCTTGAAAATGATCCTATGTATTTAATTAAACCATTTTTTAATTAAATTGTTGCAATGTACATTAGATTGAAAAATCAAATTTTTGTTATCAAATAATTAAAAACTTGTATTAGTTACTTTTTTAATTTTTCATTGTGTGTTTGTATCTTCTATATGATATAACATGAACACTTTTATTCAGTTAGGATAAATTTAAAAAATATGTCTACAATTGCAAGTGATCGCAAACTTTTTTTGATGTGTGTATAACCTTAACGCATCGATCATTCTTATAGAAGTCCTATCAATACACTGCCCTGACTTATTTCTGTCTGTTTGATAAATGTGTCCAACCCATAGTCACTAAAGTTTATTAATTTGTTTCACAACCGTGTACTTTTTAAAATTGTTAAAATAGTTGATTGTAGGTTTTTCTCGGTGCGTCCCGTGTGTGCGCGTGTTGATCAGATTGTTAGTGTGTTTTGTTGGGCCCCAGATTGTTCCTGATTTCAAAATCAAAATAATAAACAACTGTAAACGAAAATTCTTATATTGAACGCAAAATTGGAATGTGCATGTTATGTCGAAAAAATATACTTCGTTTAGGTACGTGATGAATTCGCATTACCTAATGAAACGCAAACTCTGAAATGCCGGGACCGATCTTGACGGAACTTTCACTGGAAAGTAGTTGATGTGTGCGATATGACAGACTACTTTATTTTTGTTGTAATTCCAGCTAAGTCTAGGATGACTGCTATCTCCGGAACGGCTGGACTGTTTTTGTCGGGAAGTTACAAGTAGCTGATGAACTTGAGAACATTAGAACCGTCCTTTTATAAAGTTCCGCAATGTGAAATTGCGAGCAACCACTATCTCCGGAACAACTGGACTTATTAACGGGAAGGTAGCTGCTGCATGCTGGAATATTATGGAACCTTTTTTTAATTCTGCACTGACATCGCGGGGACTTCTAATAAAGAAGAGGTTTTTGTCGTTGGTCATTGTTTCGGCACGTTTAAGATTGTAGTTGTATTATCAGTGTTCTCGGATGTCTTTCAATAAGTCTCAGAAACTTGCGAATTAGAGTCATCAGAACTACGAAGTTTTACGAAGTAATAGAATAGAAATTGATATCCATAAACTCTGTTCTGTGTTAGAAGTTGGGAACCGATGTGGGTAATCGTTTCTAAGGTGTGGAGAGAATATGGTAATTTCAAGGATTTTTCACATAAGAATCATAGTGATCATACTAATATTTTAAATGCGAAAGTTTATATGGATGGATGTTTGCTTGATTTTGTAAAATATGGTGTAAATGTAGAACATAGTGGAAGAATATATAGGCTACATTCTTGTTTTTTTTTTAATTCCGCGACTACGGAGTCGCAGGCAAAAAGTAGTATAAAATAGAACAAAACATGGTAGATAGAGGAATTCTTTAAAAAAGCTGGAAAAATTGTAATTATTGGGGGAAGGCAATGCTTTAATTAAATAAAAATTGTTGTACTCACTCAAACTTATCACAGCGGAGAAAGTAAATATCGTAGAATTATTTTTAATTTAATTATTTTTAAAACAAGGCAATAACCGCCTACCGTAACTTTACAATTGGTCATATTGCATTAGTAATTAAAAATCATAATAAAATAATGAAATTAACCACTTACGTTACAAATAACTAAACGAGCTGACACTGCACAACACGATATTGCATATTTAGTAACTTTTCTTTTCTTAATTAAATGGGTACAAAGTATCTCACAGGCAACAGGAGTTGACCGACCGTCAGAGCAAAGGTTAGGAACTTAGGAACTCGAACTTTCATATGATATTTGTGGAATGGGGCGGACTGAGACAAGGCGGGGCAACTCTTGGGGGCTTGAGCAGCGCTCGAACGTACTTCATTGGCCGACACGAACAGGGGCGTCTTCGTTGGATTCATTACTTATTTCTGAAAGAACTGAACGTAGAGCCTGCTTCGATAAAATTATAGACTTAACGTTGGTTAGTCAAATGATGATAAATTTTAATAGGTAGCCGTTTTAATTACTGCAACAGCGGTATGAAATAAATTAACGTTGACATAATTGTTTGTTTTGTTAACGGAATTAATAAAATATATAAAGATTTAAACTGATAAAGACAATTTCATACACTTTTCATGCATTTTCAGCTTCAACGTTTGTTACTTTGTTAGTTTAAGTACGAGTAAGCAATCAAACCCTTTATTAGTTTAGTGATAATTTCAATTCAAAGTGTAGTTAATGTACGATCTGAGATAGAAGGCAGTTTTTAGAGGTTATAAAAAAGTTTTCTTACCTCTTTGAAATATCCGTAATACAATTAACTTAATGCTAGTTACACACGAGAGCAGATCAGTTGATAGTTTTAGACACAGTAAGAAAAAGGCACTATTCCGTCTAAGCGTGAGAAACAGTTGTAGTACAGCCAGTGTGTGAAGCTAGCATAAATGCTGGCATTTGTACAAGTACAAGAAAGATTTCCTTGAATTTTTTCATAAGAATTTCAAATTTCATGAGAAGTATACACTAGAAAAATAAAAATAGAATCTTTTTGCTCACATTACGCTATTAGATATTATCTAGATTTTGATATTTATTTGCTATGCCAAAGTTAAAGCGCAAATTTATTTTTCTAATTTGACGTTTTTTTTTAAAGAAATGGTATAAATAAAATGGGTCCAGGGTTTTATGTCAAACATTAATAGCTAATTAAATAAAACACGAATATTTTCTTTTGAAATCGTTCTTATTTCAAAGTTATTTAAAAAACAGTATGACCTAACTTACTTTATAAGTGTTACAAAAGTGCATTACATGCGTTGTGATGTAACTGTAACATTAAATTACTTTAACAAACTGTTACATATATTTTAACGTTAGTAAAATAAAATAAAATAAATAAAGTTTCACTACCTGCTTAAAATTATTCAAAACTAATTTGTGCTTTGGGGACAACACTAATATAACTAAAAAGGGCTCTAAGGATAATGAAAGTTTATTCAAAACGATCATATTTATTTAATATATCTGCAATTAATACAATACGAAACCAAACAGCAAAACAAAATTGCCAATAATTTTATTTCGTTACAACCATTTCCTTTTGAACACGTCTTGGTTGACTTTGTACCATTAATTGGCTTTTCTTAATAGATAATTCGTTGTTAAATTTTACTGAAAAAAAGCTGACATTAACAATAATATTTTATCTTTGAAAATAAAAAATAAACTCTTTTTTGTTCAAATTTAATACGTTGACAAATCGCTTTATATTTTAACAATAATGACTTAAATGTTACGTGCATTTACGACATTCATTTTATTAATGCTAACTGTGATTAATCAATAAATAATTTAATACATCTTGCAAGATTAACGGCCGAATACTAAAACGAAAAATATGTAAGCGTCTTAACTTTTAAGGCAATGCTTAACTCTGAATTCTATTAAAATTTTGACGTCTGTCAGATGTCGACATAAGCGTCTTTGGCAGCGAAGTATTTTAAGATTCGTTTCAATTTTCGGCCGTAAATGGTTCAAAAAAATGTAAAAATATTATATTGATATAGTAGATTTAACTAAAATTGTTCGATTTACTTTGGCTTCATTTGTGCATAACTATTTAATTGCATTGTTAAGAAAATGATGGTTGCATTGTAAAGATATTCCGAAACCAATTTGATAGGAAACATTTCAACATGAGTCAGCAAAATGTAGCCATAGCCTAACATATGTCATAGAAAATGTTAAAAACAAAAAATATACCTAGGATTCGAATAACAAATGACTTGGGACAAACTTTATAAGAAAGCGTAAATCTTTTACAATGGTGATTATTAACACTATTATTATATATTTTTGTGATCGATTACATAAATGATTATAGCAATTTCGTTTTATTCAATACATAACGAACTATATATTTAAACAGGTCAGAAAACAACTAGCTAGTTCAACGTAAAAGTTTTTATAATTAAGACAGTGCATATAATATAAATTATTTTATAAATATAGTTTAAAACACACATGCGTAATATAGTTATATATCGGTTTAAACATTATTTTTATTAAAAACTTTTACCTTAAAAGGTTTAAAGTTTTGAATAAAATTATTTATAAATTTCCTTAGATACACAATTTGTACACAAAATCTAAATAAACATCATCCTAAGCTCCGACGTGATCAAACAGAACATAAGTTGTTCTGCTACAAACGATAAATTAAATCCCATAGCCGGGTCGTGGATAAACTAACGTAGATGCCACGGCCCGGTTGGGCGAAGAACATCGCGGGGCTTAGTGGGTAGTCCGGCCGAAATATAAGGCCGGGAGTCCCACACGAAACTGTCCCTGTTACCTCCGCAGCACGGACGGTGCAGTGCGTAAAAGAATTCCCCGCGACAACAAATAAAAAACCGATAAATCAATTGTTCTAAGAAACACTATTTGATTCTTATTATTGGGTGACTTCTTAAGGCATAATTTAAAGATTGTATTTGGATTGTTATAAACTTGGCAGTATAACGGCCGAATACTGGAAACACATTTAAATATGTAAGAGCGTTTTAAATGATAAGGAAACGCTTAGTCCAAATTCTATTGAAATTTGAAGTGTGTCAGAATGTGTGGCAGATTCGTTTCAGAATTCAGCATTAAGAGTGATGGCATTAGCTAAAGGACAGAGCTAAATGACCACAAAGGGATACCTTTGTCATGTTTATGGTATGATATTAATACATTAAAAAGTTAATTGCGATATATATAATGTAAAAAGCTAATCATATCGGAGTTTAGAGATTTGATCAAGATTGCCATATTGAGTTTAAAATAATAAAACGTCAGTTTTAAACAATACGTGTACGCTATAAGTGGTTTTGGTATGTGTCTCACGTAATGAAAATGATATTGTGTTAAACCATTTTAGGCAATCTTTTACAAAGTTTAGGATGTTCGCTATATAGAATTCAAAGCACTACAATTGCGGGCTACAATATGATAACTATTCAGTCATTGCAAACTCCGCTTCAACTATCTTTCATAGATTTAAATTAAGATAAACTTAAAATCAACTGTTCTTTAATCAATCTGTTTTTATACCACAGACTATACTTTTTGCATTAGAAACTTCATACAGAGTTATCACGAATATTTGTGAGAAATGTTCGTAACGTCATCGATAAAACTTGTGGTTTGTGCAGCGCCCCAACAGGGCGTATAGTACAACAAATCTCATATTTGTCGATGACTTAGGAATAAGTTCTCGCAACTATCACGTAACATTCCTAATAGACCCTTAGACCTTTTATGAGTAAAAAAATTGCAATTTATCGTAAAAAAATAAGTTTGTCAATTTAAATCTATGAGTTAAACTACAAGCGATCTTAGATTAACATTTGTATTAATACTTCAAGTTTTGGTTGTATAAATGCATACAATTACACCATATGCGTTCGATTGTCTACGCTTGAACAACGCCGGGGCGTAAACAAAGCGAGATGTAAACGCTAAATATGATACATACATATTAAATTCTACCGTCCAAATACTTGTATTTCAACATATTGTCTATCTTTTTCATACAAGTTTCCCGACAGTGGCAACTTAGTCTAGCATAACAGGACTCGTTTGGTTACGTTTAATCCATATTCATAATTACATCGCGATATTATGCATAGTTTATATCTTATGTTAGGATAGTGTACCTAGAATATCACGTGGTTATATGTTTTTCGCTATGTTAGGTATCACTTTATGACCTGCAACGGTCGATGCTAACACTACCGAATCTAACGATATGTCATTTCTATTCTAAAGGAGGACGACACTATTAATTTTAAGGTAAGCGACATGTAATTTTTTTATTCAATCCAAAATAACGGCCAATCGATTTGCACAACAAATGTAAATTAAAAACAGCTGTTAATTACATTTCGAAGCGTGGAATTTTTAGGTTATAGTAAATCATCCCAAAGCATTATATGTATAATAGTTTTTTTTATAAGTGTGTATTACCGTTACATAATCGATTTTATATTATGTCCATAAACACATTATCTAAAAGGGATAAATTTATTATCAAGAACATATCAAATCGACAAATTCTAAGGGGATTAATATTAGACAGTAATTTTTATACATAGCTATCGTTATTACGCAGTTCTTATCCACGTCTAATCTTAAACAATTGCAAAACTTTATTGACAATTTCACTAATACCTATATCGATCTTATAACGAGATAGAACATGATTTTGTACGCGTCGGTGCATAAACGATTAGGCCAGAGTCGAAACCCCACAAGCCGACTTACCTATATCAATACACGATCAAATACAAATGAATTATATCACTATGTTTATTCGGTTCACCCACAGCCTAGATTTAGTCATTAATTAGTTAATAAACTATTCACAAATAATCCATCGTTGTATCTTTTTAAATAAATTGACCACAAACAACTTTTTACATCCAAAATTCAATCATAACACACTGCCTAACAAAACCTATATCTTCTCAGTTTTTATATATTATTTTTGGTAGTGGAAACCTACTGTTATATTACAATATAATATACCTCGATATGCGAGTTTATCTGTGAATAGTTTTATTTTGTTACCACAACGTCATTCGATTTCGTTTCACATACAACCGTTATTTAAAAAAACATTTAACACAGCGCGCTACATTACTCGACAACAAGTTACTGCTAACCGCTAGATTAACATACAAAATATGCTAGAAAATATATTACTATCGTCGCATATATTACATATCAAAACCGAAATGAACACCCAAGTGTCTAATGTAATTAGTTAAGCGGATCTTGTAAGTATGTATACGTATATAAAAATAAGCAATTTGTGGGCAATCTATTGTAATCCTGCAAATTGTATAATGTAACAATACTCCTGATTTTTTTAACCAAAACATATGTACAGTTAGATCACTTCGCGGTGTTCTACATACATAAAAATGTGTTGTTTCTTGCAATGTCACACACTCCGCTTTTTCTTACAAATAACCAATTAGGTAGCAGTTAGTTGCTCAAACGACTGGATAATAATAAATTAGTTTTTGTCCCGCGTCGTCGTCCTAATGTGTCTTTTAAGCTTGGACACCGTCAAATACCTCGATTGTACAAAAACATCGATGTGCAGTAAAATTGCAGTTACTGAAGCCATATCGTTCATGGTCGCAATTATCTAAGGCATTTTCTGAACCATGTAATTCAGAAATTCAGGATCTCAGGAAGCCAGAAAAGGTTTAAATCCTCAAAAGCTATAGTTTTAAATATGTTTAGTTTTAATCAAACGTTACAGCATTATTTTGACAATTTAGATTGTTAATTCACTTTGTTATTGCCGAATACCGCCTTAATTTAAACCTACATTATTTTATTACTGCCATCTATATTTGCTACATTATTTTCTGACACTTTATCGACTTTAGTTAGACCTGTGGTTAATATGATTTCAGATTTTTTTTAGAAGTGTTACGATATACGATGTTTCTTTCTACGAGTAAACACTTGGGTGTCACATAACTTTCTTGTCTATTAACCATATAAATCGCTATTACAAAATGTACACAATACTTAATTTTTATTCAAAGATAAGTTAGTTTTGATAGAAGATTGAAGAATTAGCGTAAAGATCAATACGGTTTATGCTTATAACCGTTTCCACTGGCGAAACTTTGATGTAAAAACGTATTGTTTTCAGTTTTGAACGGTGGAAACCGATAGTAAGAAACTTCAGTAAGCGCATATTTATAAAGTAATTCTACATTGGCAAGAATTCTAGTTGTACTCTTGTGCGTCAAAGTTATTGAAGTAACGGAGCTCGATTTTATGAAGGATCTAGTATAGAGCTGAATTGTTACACGAAAGTGGTTTTGTTAAAAGAAATCAATTCCTGTATTCAGTTTAACATATTCACAAACAGTTATGTGTACGTCGTAATAAAAGATTCAAAAGTTATTGCTGCTCGTGGTTAGCTGCGAGTATGCACTCGTATACGTACTACTGATACCAAAATGCTCTAAGCAACCTCTCGGAATACACCGAGCTGTTGTAAACTTTGGATGGCATGATACAAATGATTGTAATATGATTTTGCATATTTTAAGGTCTTTTAGAGCAGGATAACACATCCATTTTAAATATTTGTACAAAGGTGGGCCAAAAGTATATAAATTTCATTCAGGTACCAATATACCATTATTGTTATATTGTTAAATATTTATTGTGCCATAATTAATTGACAAAAACATAACCTAAAAGATGAATAATAAAATCAAAATAACTGAGAAAATCGACGGCAAATTTTTGACTTTAGATAAAAAACTTAAACCCACTTAAAAATAAAACATGAAAAACTTTCACGAGAAATTTCAAAAATATAAAAATGATTGATTAAAATACTAACGGGCCTTGTCAACTGAAGAATTCTTTTTTTAATAAATTAAAACTAGAAAGCACTTAAAGATTAAAATAATTAAACTATTAACAGCATTTAAAAGCAAATAACATGAAATTTATACACTTAAGCTAAAGAAAACAATAGCCACAATACAGATAAATCACGGCTAAGGCTAAGATAACTTCAAACACATTCCATTCTTTGGTTGAGACATTTTATCATAAAACAGAAACAATAAGACCGTATTGATAAAAAAAAATAAGCAAGATATTTTGAAACTTCATTGTTAGGTAAATAACATACCTCAATGTTGTATATTACATATGTACAATAGACGAATAATTCGTTCTAAATTTCTTTATTTAACACGTTAAATGCCACTAAGATTTTTGTTTACCAATGATAGCACTGAACGTGTTAAGCCACTTGACATTAAACATAACTTAAAAGTTTGCATTATAAATTGCATTTATATGAGATTTCTAAAGGGCCACCTTTATTTACTACTAGCTTTCGCCCGCGACTCCGTCAGCGTGGTATTAAAAAAACAAAAGTAAGTAGCCTATGTGTTCTTCCAGACTGTCGTCTACATCTATGCCAAATTTTATCGATACCCGTTAACCGTTTAGGCTACAAATTCTAACAAACATCCATCCATCCATCGTAACTTTCGCATTTATATTTTTATTTATAATGATTAGGAGGTAAAAGATCGGTGAAAACTTATATAATTCACTACAAGCATTGTAAATGTGATACATAAATACGATTTTCTATTTGTACTAATTAACTATTTTGACGCCATGATGAAAACATATTTTATACCACATTCACACATACAATAAAGAGATCAATACTTTTTAGTACACACTTTAATATTCACTTTTTCTTCGTTTTATAGACAGACTAGCTATCACCCCCGACTCCGTCGGCGTAGAATTAAAAAAACAGAAATGAGTAGCCTGTGTTCTTCCAGACTATTCTCTACATCTATACCAAATTTCATCGAAATCCGTTCAGCCGTTTAGAATACAAACTAACAAACATCCATCCATCTAAACTTTCGCATTTATATTATTATGATGGTGTATTCTAGCCAACCGAAGCAAATATTCAATATCTAAAACATTCTTCTAAAATTCTTTCACTCTTCCTCTCTTTTTCTCTCATACGTCAAAACTGAGAAAACTCTACCTATCTCTTTCATTATTAATATGAAACAGTGACACGATACTTCTTTCTAACATCACAATTCTATCAAAGGCTCTTCATCGTTCTTTCATACAATACCCCTTCCATTTTATTCTCTCAAGGTCATACAAGATCATACCTTTTATTGAATTTGCAATTTAAATTTATTGAATTTTGAACGAAAGTTTTAAAACGAAGAACAAATGTATTTTTTTTAATCTAACGTAATTAAAAAAAAAAACGGTTTTTAGAAAGAATATTAACCACTTTATGATGCTAGGAAGACCAATGTGGCATTATCCTTTCTTTGAATTAAATATTATAAGATTTATCTAACAGTTAAAGAATATTGCACTACAAAAAAGTTTAAGGGCCTGTCTCACAATTCTTATAAATTGTCTGATAACAATTCAAAGTGTAAAATATGTGATGGAAATATTGGATTTTGTTACCTTATCTAATAGTGACGTCACTTTTCAGCTATCTGAGCCTCTATCAGCCAGTGGTGAGACAGGCCCTTACTAAAATATTTACATGAAAACGATACAAATGTAGTCAAAAAAACTTGCCAGAACTTATATTTGAGTATCGCGATTCTTAACATAATATTAATTATATATAACTATATTTGTGATGATTGGTTTGACGATTTGTGTGAAGTATATTTTCCTTCAGAACTTGTAAAAACATCAATATGCTTGATATGTAGAAAACTACAGTTAAAAAAAACAAATGTAACTTGGTTAATTTTAAGTGGAGCTTGAGCTAATTTATGTATCTGTAACTGTAACTGTAACATTCTTATTGATATTATGTACGTTTTTTTATGTTTATTTAACATGTTGGTGTTGTTGTGAGTGATAAAATGAAATAATTATTTCATGTATTTAATGAATAAATAAATAAATAAATAAATAAATAAATAAATAAAAAATACTTGTGTGTGCCTTTTAACTTGATAATTGGCCTTTCAGTTTGAGATTGTGCAGAAACAGAACATAGCATAATTAAAAAAAATCCTACTCTATGAATTTTATTACATTTACTTTGAAATTTTTTGGATGTTTTAAAAAGTTTTAATTTGAAATAGCACATAATTTAATTCAAATTACATTAAATGTATAATTAAATGAATTTTATGTACAAATTCTGAAGGAAAATTATTATATAAAAAACAGTATTGTTTGGTTGTGTTGGAACATATTGTATATATAAATATATGAATCCTTTTTCATATTATGCGACTTTAATGTGGACCAAAACATATATATGTAATGTATTATGTACCTATATTAATGACAGTTATTTGATAAAAAAAACTGGAGGTATTATGTCCATTTTATTATATGAAAACTTGAAATTAAGATTCTTAAAAAGTTTCGTTTTTTTGTAGCATTTTAGTTACGTTTTTTGCATTTTTTATATCTTAGATGGAACCTTGTTTTGTTATTATGCTTTTTTCGTTTAAAAGTGATTTTTTTGTAGTAACTCGCCGATAGTAAATCGTTAGATTTACCAGTGTACGGTGCGTTTTAGATTTTTTAATTTTATTATAAAAATATTTCTTCACAACAGATCATTTAGTATATACATCTTGTTAATAGCGCAAACCCTATTCTAATACAGCCAATATTAAAATCACACTATACGCTTAATTATTTCATCAACTGAAAACACCAAACAAGTTTTCTGCAAAAGTAAATGTTAACTTGATTTTTACGTATACAAACTATTACCTAGTTTACCCATTTATTATAATTGGTGCATGATTGTAAGGCATTCTGTCGTGGTGTATGTATAAAATGTGTTTTTCGATGAAAAGAGTTACATAAGAGATATAACTCTATTCAAGGAATGTATCTTTCAGGCATCTGTGGCTTTAATTGTCTAAAAAATATTACCATAAACTTACATGCATTAAATATCTAATACTGCTTAGTTACACAGCCAACATTTTAAAATTTAGAATTAATATAAAAGCTATAATTAGCTTAAAAGTAATAAAAACTTCGTTGATATCAAATTTCATTTGAATACAAATATTTTAATACGTTTTTAAAAAATCCTTTCCCATTTCGAAGTGCTCATTTAATTCACGAGATCAAGTCAGAAATGAGAAAGGTTTTAATTATAAAATAATTTAAAAACTCCAAAACTTACGAATACCACATGCCTGTGTACAGTCAGCTACTTAGAGGTGGACGCGTTTACAAAACCTTAAAAACTTGCATATGTCTTCAGTTTCAAAACTATTTATGCAAGTATTTATTAATATTATGCATAATAATCGAAAGTATACAGACAGGATCGTGCATTGATATTTTTAAAACCCAAGGCTTATACAAGTTTTGTAAATGTATTCATATTTATGTAGCTGACTGTACATAAATACAATTTTATACAATTTTACACCGAAAATTAAAACTAATTACACCATGATTGCAAGTTGACAAGAAATATTTCGTACTGAATGTGACAGTATTACTTACGTACTAACATCTAAAATAGCCTTAGAGCGGGCACATCTTTGACTAAACTATCGCACCACTGTAGTGCGATTGTTATTACGCAGCCAATTAAACTGTTGAGTTGCTCAATTAAAAATCGAGTAGTGTGCGCACATCCATATAAGCTTACCGGATAAAGCGAGACTAAACAGTTGTGCGATAGTTGAGTCAAATGTGTGCGCTCTAAAATAGTCTTAGAACTACCGTTGAGTGCGAAACGTTTTAATGGCCTTGATATTCGAGCGATCATAGAAAAGGGGAACATCTTTTGAATAAGATGCAATATAACCCTTTCCGTGGTCGATTTGATGGTAGCATTGGTAGCTTACATTTCGGCTAGTAACTCTGAGTAATAATGAGTAGCACTGAGGTAGTCCAGCAAACGGCGAGGTAGCGGTAGACTGCCGATCAGATCACGTCGCACATACTTTAGGATCACGAATCTGAAATTTATTGAAATAAAAACATTAATAATGTTATTAAAACATGGCATTTTTATAATTATAACTAGCTGTTCGCGTGCGGATTCATCCGCGTGAAATTATAAAAACTTTATTTTATTCTTTACATTTGTCAAATTATCAATAGCAAATGTCAAAATGACATGACATGAGAAACCTTAGCAATCTTTCTTTCTTGATGTTGGCAGTAACTTATGGTCTCTTTCTCACATTAGGGTTTTTATCCAAAATATTTACCCCCTAAGTTTAATGGCGTGAAAATATATAGCCTAAAGCATGACGTAAGTGTAGGGCTTTTTATTAAAAAAAGAATTAATCAAAAATATGCTGTAATTGCTGACATCTTAGGCAACAAAGAAGTGTGTGTTTACGCTTTATTATAATAGTATAGATAAATTAACTAAAAAACAAATGCAAGTAGCCTATGTGTTCTTCCAGACTATCCTTTACATCTATGGCAAATTTTATCAAAATCTGTTCAGCCGTTTAGACTACAAACTCTAACAAACATCAATCGATCGAAATTACTTAGAATTAGAAGTAAGATGGACACCTTATTAGAATAATTTTTGACCCAATCCATATAGCACTATTATGTCTAAGCTCAGCTAGCTCTTAAACTACGACATTGTTTCTAACATTATTTGTGTTAAACTGACTTAAAAGCGTTTAAAGCGCAACAATGCAGCGGGTTCAAAAAGTTATACAGACCTGCAGGAGTGCTGCAAGCTCTGCACGCGCTTGAAGCGCGACACGGGGTAAAGCAGTTGCACACGAACCGGCCCCAACACCGGCCGCAGGTTCAGGAAGAATAAGTAGCGACCAGAGCGCGAAGTCTCCACCGCGTTCTCGATGAATTCAACTATAGTTTGCGCTTTGAACATCGTGCACCCACCGAAGCAGAAGTTACCTGTCAAATGTACAATAAATGCTCTTATTTTAGTAGTAAAGAAGGGCAATCCTTTTTTTTTATAAGATAAGAGGGCAAACGAGCGGCGGGACCACAGAGGTGGTCAATGACGCCCGTGGACATGGACATGGACATGGACATGGAAATTGTAGGCTCGCTTCTTGAAGGACCCTAAGTCGTATTGGTTTGGAAATACCGCCGAGGACAGACCGTTCCACAACGCGGCTGTGCGGGGCAGAAAGTTCCCGCGGGTTGAACTAGCACGTCGGGCTAAAGAGAACTCGGTATGTTTAATGTGTCCATCCGTAGCGTAATGGTTTGCCTTGATTTGTTTCGTGCCCGTAGGATAGTATTACTTTTTTAAATTTAATAATTAGTCCGAGTACCAATACTATATCAAGAATAGTAAGCATTATATTCACATGAAAATTAGTACTTAAAAATCTAAATATGACATCGTTATATTTACTTCTTAATCGTAAATATATTAAATATTGTTACGAAATTATTACTTTATATGCAGCCTAGTTCGATGTTCAATTTGTTAGTAATGAAAAAGACAAAATCGATTCATAGCCGCAGGCTCCATATACATGAAAACAAAATGGAAATTAATATCAAATAAAAAACACGATTCGCCCGAAAATAGTCTGTATGAAGTAAATATTGACGAGAGTAATAAAACAAACTCGTAGTTTACTAGTACGTTGTGCAATCAAATCGTTCATTGTAAATACGTCAATATTTGTTTACCGCGCTGTTCACTTTTTAAGCTTTGGTAATTCCAACAGCTATAAATACATGCGTTAATTGAAAAACCAACACTATATTGTCAACATAGATGATATACTGTTATGAACACTCGTTTAACTCTGACCAGTGCTTGATATTATCGACGTCGATGTTGTTATATCATCACCATTATCATCACCACTACCATCATCATCATCATCATCATCGCCATCATCATCACCACCATCATCATCATCACCATCACCATCACCACCATCATCATCACCACCATCATCATCATCCTTTATCTGGCCATTGTTAGATCCAGGCCTTCCTAAATACCAACACGTGGTTATATGTTTCACCGTAAATATGTATTACCAAACCTGCTTTAGTATTACTGTTTAGGCAATTTATTATGTACTAGCTTTTGCCCGCGACTCCCTCCGCGTGCAATAAAAAAAACAATAGTAGCCTATGTACTCATCCAGACTATCCTCTAAATCTATGCCAAATTTCATCGAAATCCGTTTAGCAGTTTAGGCTATAAACTCTAACAAACATACTTCCATCTAAACTTTCGCATTTTTAATATTAGTCCAATTGGTGAAGATCGCAATTCACAAGCCTACGGATTATGTTTCAATGACCATGATTTTTAAACATCTGCGAGGGGTGCTAGAATCATGATATAAAAGGGTTGACGTGTTTAAGTTAAAATGTATTTAAACACCGTCTCAGTTTTTCATAAGACCTTTATTATTTAAAGTCACGACTTACGTCCGCCTCTTTCACTTTCATACATCTACGCCATACACGTAATCGGTTATGCTCTTAATAACGCATTTTTATAGGACTGGTTATATTTCAAAGCAATGATGTAATTAATACCAAAACATTAAACTGTTTATATTTGTATTCGAGTATGGTTGACTTGCATTGTTGTGTTTGTTTGAAATGAATGAGCAATTACATGTATACAACAATGCAAACCCATAGTTACATTCGAAATAGTTTACATTCAGTCACGCGTGCGGCCGTTTGTACTCGAGTGAGATCAAGTGCTTGTCAAAGGTAACGACGGATACGAAGGTCTACCCAAGCCGCATGCCAGTCGGAAGTTCAATTGATTAAGTATATACTCTCAACGAGATGGTAGAATTATCACAAAATTGATTGTTCTGTACAGTCAGATGCATAAATATATACAAAACTGGCTTTTGCTTTTAAAAATATTTACGCACGTATTCAATAACATAAATTCATAGTCGGAAGGAACAGACGGATATACAGACTTTCTTTCTTACTCAAAACCTAACATTCTGAAGCGTAGGTTTGTAGATCTTAAGACAACGGAAATATCTATGGAAATAGAAGACATACCTTGATCATGTTCAATACGAACATGGCGAAGACCGTTGAGCTTGAAAGTGAGGGTGAAGATGTAGTGGTCGTCACTGCTGTCGCGGACGATGAAAGAGCCGTCGGGCTCGTTAGACAGAATCTTCTCAGCCGCTTCCACGGATATGGGGCCCCAGTACCACGGGTACTGAAAACAGACAATCAGTTTTTTTAATGTGTAAAATGCAATGTTATAGGACTGGACTCAAAAATATTGCTATCAAAATTTCAGTCGATGTATAAAGTACAGCGGAGCGTCGGTGGCTCAGTGGTTTAAGCACTTCGTGTAATCTACAGGTCTTGGGTTCGAATCCCGCCATGTACCAATGTGATTTTCGATTTTTCGAATTTTCATATGTACATAATTTACCCGACGTTCTTACGGCGAAGGAAAACATCGTGAGGAAACCTGCACATATCAGCGAAGAAATTCAAAGATATGTGTGAAGTCAACCAAACCGCACTGGGTCAGCGTGGTTGACTATGGCCTAATCACCCTAACTTAGGGTAGGCTCCGAGCCCCGCAGTGGGGACGTATAGTGAGCTGGTGAAGATGATGATAAAGTACATCACTTTCAACTTACGTCTTTGACTTTCTGTATAGAAGTGGCGAAGTCCAAGTGCGTGGTATGGGAGGAGTGCGACGACTGCGGCAACGGCGGCAGTGCGCGGCGCACGGCGGCCGGCGGCGAACTGGTGACGACCCGCCCTGCTGCGGGCGCAGGCCGCGACGCGCTCGAAGCTTCCTCAGACCCCGAGCGCCGCCAACGGAACAAGTTGCAGAAGCTCTGCTTCAGATTCATCGATAACATCTTCACAGGCGACATTTTCGTTTTCGCGTTCGAAGCTTTCTTCATCACCTTCTCCGGTTTCTCTACCTCCGTTGTCTCCTTAGGAACGTTATCCTTATGCTTCTTGACCTTAGTCGTAGTGCCCACCGAATTCTTGTTCGTGTTTCTGTGGTTATTGTTAGCTTCGACCGTTCTAGAAATTTCATTGGTCTCCTTCAAGAACACGGCAGTCGCAGCCTCCTTGTTGTTGGTGTGCCGCATGTGGATGCCGACATTGGTTATTATGGTGTTGCTGCTCTTCCTGTTGACAGTATTGCGACATTCGGAGTCGCTCGAGCTAGAGTACAGAGTGTGAAGATATTTTCTCATGTCCCGCAAAGTTAGATGAAGCGAGTCGGTGTCCGAATCGGTGGTGCTCTTTTTAACCGACGAGCTCGGCAGGCTGTGCCTTTTAGTTTTAGAGTCCTTCTGCCGACTAGAATCTTTTGGCTTATGGCTCCTTTCCAACGGAGTAAAGTTGCTGCCAATGTTTTGTGGCGTGCTCTTGCCACGTCTCTTGTTGGGCCTGGACGGCTTCTTGGGCTTCCCTCTAGTGGTGCTATGGCTAGGACGCACCATATCTATAGGGACCGCGTAGATGTCGCTGTCAAATGGGACATTGTACATGTCCGTTATATCCGATGTTTTGGCAGAGAGCGTGTCATGAGATATCGCTTGAGTAATGAAGCTCGAATCGTCGGCTTGGAACTGCGTAATAAGAGAGTTGTGGCTGCTCGAGAGCCGGGAGGTGACGGAGTTCCGCGAGGAGGGGCGGGTGCCGCGGCATGGGCTTAGATGTAGGAGCCTTGGACTAGCGAAACGATGGTTGTAGCCCTGTCGGCGATCATACAAGACCTCAGGTTTCAGCTTCCTCGGGTACATAGGCGACACATGTCTGGTGTGCAATCCCACATTCAGTGGTAATGGAATAACCTTGATTGGACTCTCATCGATAGAAGCGATGCGAGGTGCCACGCTAACAGGGACGAACTTGTCTTCGATAGTGGAAGGCACCGGATCGTCCTGAAACAAAAAAAAAGAATTACTTTATAAAAAACTTACATTGGGCCAACAATAGAAATCCGAATTGCGAAAATACGATTTTATTTCATTTTCAACAAATACAAAATATTTCAATTTCCTTTATATTAAAAAAGTAACGTGAATCAACATGGAACATGCAACTTGTTCGGAAAATTTTTAACAATAAAACTTCACAACGGTTTTCGCTCTCGTTAGTCAATATTTGTTTTTAATTGACCCATACTACAGAAGTACCTATGATGTATATTTTTACATATAACAGGACGGATTTAAAATTTCAAATTCAATTACTAAAATAATTTTTCACTTCCTTGCACTCATTTGTAATTTTAAAAAAACGAGAATTAAAGAATTATTTGAGCGAGCGCGTCTATAATGTAAGGATATTCAGATGCAAATGTCGACATCCGGAAGACGCCACGTCTCGCCCTCGCCTCTGGGTGTTGAAACGAGTTCCTTAAATTGGTAACAATAAGGAGGAATCTTCTCGCTATTGTCAGATTTATTGTTGACGGGATAGTATATTCTCCGTGGAGATCTGATTTTATAGCTCATTTAATACATTTACATGATAAATGAAGGTATTTTCTGTTATGTTTTCATAATATTTTTAGACGTTATAACATTAAGAAGTCCCCAATTCTGTTAAAGTTCATCGGTACATGTAAACGGTAATTAATCCACTTACTTTCAGGTGGAATCGTGGTTGACTACGAGCGCTTGAGTGCTAATTTATACATCATAAAAAAATGAATCTAATTAAAAAAACTTAGTAACCATCCCAAGTGTTCTTCCAGACTATGGTCTACATCTATGCAAAATTTCAGCGAGATCCGACAAGCTGTTTGTAGGGAAGTAGTAACAAACATCCATCCATCCAAACTTTCACATTTGTAATTTTAATATGAAGTATGATTTTAACTCAAACTTACTAAAGTTTGCCAGTATTTGGCATAGGTAATGGTTATGCATCAAAGTATAGAAACTAAATGGAGAAACTATCTCTAGAATCAATCCTCTAAAGGATTAATTGAAAACCGCTGTATACTATGCGGCGTACCATTTGTGTTATATGTGGTCAGCGAAGGAAATCGTTGCACAATTGGTAATAGCTCACCTTAGTATAGTGCTATGCAAACTTTAGATTGGCCTACAATGTCGTAAAAGACGCTACACTCAAAAAATATTATGTATCAGCGGGTGATAGGGAGCGGGGCACATCCCCGCGTGTTTCTTTCGTCCGCAAAAAGTCCAGTTGACTATTTGGTAATTAATCATGCACGAGCCACCATAAAGTTTGAATCTTATAATACTTGGGTTTACAGCGCAACTGTTCATTTCCCTTCCGGAAATGTAGTGAGAACTATTTGAAAGCTAGCGCAGATGAAAGCTAGAAACCTAACATAATCTAATATAACATAATCTACATGTAAATACGTGAAGCGAAAACTTGTTACCCCTTTTTAAGGAAACTGTGGGAACTGATGAAGAAACGCTTAGATATTTAAAAAAAAAAAATTTTACAAAATTCTATCGTGTAAAATAAGGATATTCTATGTAATCATTGTTTATGCATGTTAGTAATTAAAGCAAGAAGTGTTTATCTATAATTGTAGATACATGATGCCACGTGTGTCTGGATTACTAAAAAAAGAAAGAAATCAATGTAAATTCATGTAATTATGTTGTTAAGCCTAATATAAATAAATAAATAAGTACGTAATCCGATTAATACAGATGTTTTACAATAATTTGTTTCGCATAATTTAATTGCTTGTTGGTCTACCTCCCTCCCTTCAATTAATAAAGATTCTTGTTTCAGAGGGCAGTATTTTTAAACATTACTTTGCATTACTACCGGTATATTGATTTATTTATTAAAACAGTATTGGAAGAGCAAACCGAAAACAGACATCGAATTGTCTTTTTAAGCAATTAATGCTACGGTTGCCAATCTCTAATTGAGCCTTTGTATTCGGATTTCAATTTGCGTTTCTGTGTATTGATGTTTAGTATTTTGATGTTATTATCGAGATTGGTCATTAGGCAAAAAGCCTGTATGTATATGTCCCTGTCGGAATATAATATTCACGACAACAGTTAAGCCCTTAATGTTGCAAATATGTACTTTACCAGAAACAACGAAACGTGCATATAAAATGTATGTTTCTGTTTTTATTACTAACTAGCTTTCGCCAGCGTCTCCGTCCGCGTGAAATTAAAAAAAACAAATGTAAGTAGCCTATGTGTTCTTCCTGACTATCCCCTACATCTATGCCAAATTTCATCGAAATCCGTTCAGCCGTTTAGGCTACAAACTCTAACATCCATCCATCCACCCATCCATCCATCCATCCATCCATCCATCCATCCATCCATCCATCCATCCATCCATCCATCCATCCATCCATCCATCCATCCATCCATCCATCCATCCATTCATCCATCCATCTAAACTTTCGCATTTATAATATTAGTATGAAGTATAAAGTATGATTTGAACTTGATATGTAAAGGGGTAATGCATGCTGAAAGCTTATTCAAAAGACTTATTCTGTCTATTAGAGATGTATTTTTTAACTCTGTCTGCAGTTTTAAACAAAAGTGTGTTCATAATACGCATCACAACAGCAATAACCCTGATGAAAGCATCCAGCAACTGTAACTTTAATTTACTTTCATTAAAAAGAAAGTAAAAAAAAGTTTATTGGAAGAACGTAAATGCTTATAAAAAAATGAAGTAACAAGCATTCGTAGATGGATGTAGAAGAAACGATTGGTGTGCCAGGATTTCGCTCAAAGGTATTAATCTCTGCCTACCCAATTGTTACACTTGTTTGATGTTTTTATTGTTACACAAATAGTACAAGGACGTAAAAAAGTGGAGAGCGATACGATACTAGTAAGGTTAAAAATGCAAGAGCTTATTAATTTTTATTTTTAATTAGCACCAGCGCTCTGAAGGGTAATTAAGCATCAAAGTAACTTTAACAAGAGGAGTTGTATTTTCCGTTAAAACAACTTTAATACGATATTTCCAAAGTAACGGAATATTACAATATTCAGGAAAGTTCCGTCGATTTTACTCATCTAGAATATTTAGTTACCAATCATAGTTGCGAACGTCGGACCGAACTGGTTTACTTTCGCCTTGTAGAGGCATTATTAAATTAAAATGGAGCTGCATTAACGGAGACTGAAACTATTGGAAGCTGAATTTACTTACACTTTACAGCTAAGAAGTTAAAACTAAAGTAGATTTGTTTACTTTGTAAAATAATGTAAAAGGGTTTTAGAAAATCTTAGCGGATAAAATCTACAGTTTTTGTAGATAACAAGTAAAATACGAGTATTTCAGAAAACAGAAGAAAAGAAACTCCATTTCCAAGAAAACTAAACGTATTTAATTATTTTAAGAGTAGTTGTTCTCGGATGAAAGAAACGTAGATACTTTAAATTAAGTTTATAGAAGAGACTACGAGTATCGATTCTATTCATTGCTACTCCGAACAGTTACTTCGATAAAAGGAAATTAACAGATTGTAGAGGGCTGAATCGCTTCGACCCGTTAAGACATTTAACTTCATTTATTCCAATTGTAAATGTAATTTTCTCCGATCGCAATTGGATCAGTATTGAATAGGATTATGTATTAAGGGCGTATTCCATCGAGCGGTGTCCAGCGTCAAGCAACCGTCGTTGCACAGGTTTTGAATAAAACTTCAGTTCAGTTACGCGATGCGGACAATCCGCTTTTACGCTGTGCGTTATCATCGACTTTCAGCTTGCATCGGCGGCCGACAGATTATTGCAGGCCGTTGCAGCCGCGCTCAGTTTTCGCATAAATGTACCTTCCATTTGTAATTGCGTTGCAGCGGTTCGTCGAGAAATGCCCAAATGATTATATCATGTAAATCATACTACGAAAAAGAGCTATGGATGATATTCAAGAAATTAAAGTTAGTGTACCTAAAATATTGTACGTTTTCAGAGTTAGAAAAAAACATATATTGCATAGTTTGAACAATTTCTGTCGAATGAAAATAATAGAGCAATTTTACGACAAAATCAGCCATTTAAATTCATAATATAATAATACGAGGAGTGACAACGTTATTACGAGAGAAATTTTGTTAAAGCTTCATTGAGATTCCGTTAAAATAAGATAGTTAAAGTAGGTGTGGCGCGACACGAGCGACATTTTCTTGCGCGCCTCTCCTTTTAGCACACCAAAAATTACTTTCGTAAACAGTTTAAAATCCTTTAGTAAACACCTCATTTTAAGACGTCATATTGTTTTTTTAATTTATGCATTAACGATTTTTTCATTGTTTTGAAAAAGATGAATATTTTGTCATTTCTTTCAACGAAACCGTCATCAAATATTACAAGTATTGCTTTTTGTCGCGACTTAGTCAACTCGGAATGAAAAATAAAATAGCCGAGTTACTGCCGAAAAAATGAATCTACCGTCCATTAAGTACCGTCAAAATCGGTCCAGCCGTTTCGAAGATTACCCAGAATTACGCGAACTTACGATACAGACAAAATATTTACATTTGGTCATAAGCAATGCAAATGCATCGTTTTAATGAAATATTTTTTAAATATCAAATACAGACACTCCAATTTTATTAACTGTATAGATAACGTTGGATTGTTTGATGTTTTTAATCTCGCAGCTTAGGAGAGCTTTTCTCAACTTTGTTCACCGGATGAACTTAACGATGTTGTTAGTTCGACGCATTTGCACGTTGTTTACAAGCTCCGTCGGAACTTACCCTTGCAAATTTATTTTATTACGAGCTGTCGCCCGCAAACTTCGTTAGCGCAAATTTGGACCACCCGTTACGCCATTTTGAAAGGGCGGAATTAAAAAAAGTAGCCTATAATATGCCCGTCTATGACAGCTACCCTTCAGTGAAAGTCCGGTCGAAATCGGCCCAGCCGTTTTAAAGATTACCCGGAACAAACGCGGCTTGCGGACATACAGACAGACAGACAAAAATGTTTTAATGCGATTTTCGTTATCACCAACGCAAATACATCCTCTTCCCGAAATCTGGAATTTTTCTTTTGATATTACAAACATACACTCCAATTTGATTGTATGTATATAATAGAAGATAGATATAGATATAGATATCGAATATTATAATGATCATAAAATGAACCGTTTGTTTATAGATTTATGCAAATATTCCTGTCAGTATTCATTGAGTTTGATGTTGTATGAAAATAGGTTGTTTAGGGATGCAGACTTAATTTATTGTAATGGGAAATAACATGAATAAAATAATTATTTATTACTGTAAATATATGTATATAGGTTAAATATAAAACATGATCTATTCTAACAAGACTTTTTTATGCAGATTAATGATCATTAATATTATAATTATAATTATAAATGCGAAAGTTTAGATGGATGGATGGATGTTAGAGTTTGTAGCCTAAACGGCTGAACGGATTTCGATGAATTTTGGTATAGATGTAGAGGATAGTCTGGAAGAACCCATAGGCTACTCATTTTTGTTTATTTAATTCCCCGCCAACGGAGTCGCGGGCGAAAGCTAGTCATTAATATTTTTAAATAAGAAACAAATTGTTCAAAGCGAAGGGCTTACGTTTATGGTTGTACAGTTTAGTTGATTGTTGAAACATGATTGTAAAATAGTTAGACAATTGTTATCTCAACGTGGAACCGTAGCGCTAGCTAGCTGTGATCGTAGCTAGACTGTGTCTACGTGCTTTAATACGTCTACGCGGTGGCTACGAAGTCGATCGTTCATAAGAGTGTGGAGACTAAATAATATTTTTATACTTCACAATTGTCCTTAGACTCGTTGGTCTATTTTTTTGGTAATTCTATTAATTATGTTTGATTATGAATTATGGTCGATTATCGACCATTGGGCGACCATTTGAGATGTTAAACCGGCAGAAACTTGACTTTGTCGTTATATATTTAGCACTCTGCGTTCATTTTCATAAAAAAATAAACTAACAGATAAAAATCTTGCAAATTCTAAATTTTATTATAATTCGATATATTGTACTTTAAATATCAATAAACAATTATGTGTACTCGTATGTACATATTACACTTTGTAATAATAAAACCGATGAATGTTTCAATTTGTCAATGCATTTCAAAAGCATTGAAATCGCAAAATTAACAGCGGGCATTGTCCATTCCGCGGTTAATGGATGTTAATTGTCATAATAAGCATTGAAATGCGAACGAAGTGCCACTGAAATGCGAAAATAGTTGTAATATTCCACTATAGAATCTCTTTATAGATTGTTATTTTTAAAAATAGCAACGTTAATGTTGCCCTTAGTTATTTTTAGTTGAGCGGCAGTTGTACCTTTGTACATTCATGTATTGAAGCGACTCCTTAGAAAACGGATAAGAAGCTTATTCTCCTGCTGAAGTATTAAGTAAAATACACGTGAGAATATTCTCACATATAGTTTATGCAAAGCATTTCAGACCACTGAAAATAGAACGCGTTTGATGGTTTTATTCAGTGAAAATATAAAATGTAATATAAAAGAAACGCAATATTTCAAGAAATTTATAAATGATTTCCCCTTTTACCGTCTGAGGAAGGGTTCTAGCGGAAAATCGAATATCAACGTGTAAAATAAACCTAAAAGGAGTAATATTAGTAGTTGCTTTAGTGAGCTTTTGATTAAGAAATCTTAACGTAGATTTGCCGCTATTCAATTTTCTTTCAATTTCACATTAAGAAAATGAATTTTTATTTACCTATACTTTTAAACCATTTCGTCTAACGTTGAGTAAAATGTTATTTTTAATCGAAATGCGAAATATATTTATTTATTAATGCTGTGTTGAAATGCCACAGTCTAAATTCAATCAATAAGTTTCATTAGAAACGAAAGAAACGTTTTATTTCGGTATTTTTCAGACTACTTATGTCTTTCTCGGAAATGTTTACTCAAGTTCCAAGGTCTGTCTCGGGGCTTAAGAACATTGATACAGAAATAGATAATTTTAATATGTACCCATATTTTTTTACAAACATTATTTATAACACGTGTTATACAAGATTGTCACAGTAAAACGAGTATATCGTCTAAAGAAGTAGTAATTACCCGAGGATTTACAAAGAATTCTGTAAGAATAATACTCTAGATGTCTTTGCTAGATCAACGTTATATCGTCATCATCATCGCCCCTGCCTTATCCTACTCCCGTAGGGTCGGCGCACCGGGTTTTCGTCCTCTAAAAAACTCTATCATCCGTCATCTCAGTCATCACTCCCTTCTTGATCATGTCTCCTTTCACGCAATCCATACATCTCTTTCTAGGTTATACCGGTGTTGTCCACATTCATAACTAACGTCCTTCTTGTTATATAATTATTTTAAATACTACGTCATTTTTTTAAATACTTAGACGAGAAGCATTTCCGTCTTGTTTAAAGCATTATAGGATAACGTCGTATGATACCGTGAAATCTACACAAACACTTGTATCTGATTTTTACTCTTTGTTTTTATAAGGACTTTGATTCCTTAGAACATGTCATTTCCATAATAAGCTTTATGTATCTGATTTTTTAAAAGATATTGACGAGGGATAACAATTTTTATACAAGTAATCCACAGATGAATATAAAAAATGAAGAAAACAACGATGTGACTGAATAAAAACAATTCACTCGGTTGAATATCTAAAGTATCGAAACAGCGTGAATATCGAACATTATCTTCACATGGTAAATTTAATAGATGCTACACTGTATGTCCAATCGACCGTGCCATGAACTCAGCCGGACGGAAGTCGATCTTTATTCATGCGTTTGAATTTCAGAACCTTCATTACCTATACTTTGAGTGTTTAAGGTAATTTTAGTTAGCTCAAATTTCGGACAAAGGACTAAATTTCAATGACAATGCCGGCTCGCCTAACTTATTTAAATGTACCTAACGCAAAACAAGCTAATTTGTTCAAGTTACTGTCAAAGAAAAAAACATACTCGCATAATGATGATATGATGATGATGATGATGATGAACATACTGAATTTTCATCTATATTATAAAGAGAAAAGATTTGATTGTTTGCATTAAAAGTACTAAACCGATTCCAAAAATTCCTTCGCCATTGAAAAGCTACATTATCACTGAGTAATATTGGCTTAGTAATAAACTGGCTTTATGGATATGATAGATATAAGAAGTATATTGTTTGACATCCAGGCGAAGCTGGGGTGGACCGCTAGTATTACATACTCGTAAAAGAGTAAACTTATAACTATAAAGAGGTCATAAGTTTATCAAGATATATTTTGTCCTAATGCTTTAGTGTTTTTTTATCCTTGTCCCATCTTGAAGTCCTTCGGTTATGAATATATGATAAACAAAATCTGAAAACTGGCGACTCGATTGCTCGCTTAAAGTCTTGGATAACGTTGGCCAGTACCAGCACATTCAATTTATTCGGCGTACAGCGTTCGCACACAACACACGTTTTATTAATAATTCCGTGCGAGCGCTGCCGATGCGTATTCCGGGCTATCGCCGGTCGCTAATAGTCAGAATTGGTATTTTAAAAAATGCACAACGATTTTTAATTTCGATAAATTTATTAAAATACATATTTCCATAGAATCAATTATTCATTTTGCTAAAAAAGTACATACAGATTAAAAAATGCTTACGGTGAGGGAAAACATCGTGATACAAACTGCACATATCTACCAGGAAATTCAAAGAAGTGTTGAAATCAACTAAACCGCACTAGTCTAGCGTGGTTAACTAAGGCTCGTGTTCTGTGCTCATATTTCCCCATTTAGGAGCTCGAAGTCTACCCAAGTTAGGATGACTAGGCCACCCACGTCAGCCCAGTGCCGGTTGATTGACTTCACATGTCCTTTGAATTTCTCTGCTAATGTGCTGCATGTTGTATCATGTTTTCCTTCACCTTAAAAACGTCTGATAAATGTACATATGAAATTCGAATACATATTGGTGGTATAGTATACGGTTAATTACCAGCTCACTATACGTCCCCACAGAGGGGCTAGGAGCCTACCCTAATAAGGGGTGACTAGGCCATAGTCAACCACGCTGGCCCACTGCGGGTTGGTTGACTTCACACATATCTTTGAATTTCTTCGCCGATATGTGCAGGTTGCATCACGATGTTTTCCTTCACCGTAAGAACTTCGGGTAAATTATGTACTCGTACATATGAAAATTCGAAAAATCGAAAATCACATTGGTACATGGCGGCGGGATTCGAACCCAAGACCTGTAGATTACAAGTCAAGTGCTTAAACCACTGAGCCACCGACGCTCTCGGTTAATAATATTACGGTTAATAATATTGATTGATCTATACATTTAGCTTTACAGTAGTAATTTTCGCGTAACGCCTGCCTAATTTAATCAAGTATAGAAGTTACAGATGCCTGAGTGGCTTGGTAATTGTAGAGTCGCGAACAAACTGCAATAACACCGAGTTCCAACTTGTTAACAAACTAAAATTAGGTGTCAGCCGAGTAATTCCTGTCAAAGTTTTTTTTTTTATTTTCATTTAACTCGCACCTAACTAACGTAAAAAGTGTGAAGTTTATTTTTTCATGTAAAATGTTAGCTATATTTTGCAAATTTACTATCTACTTATTATTCTATACCTACTTAATAATTTACTATTTACTATACTTCTTGTACAGTACCAATTAATTCCGAGGCTTGCATTAAGATATTATAGTTCTTAACAAGTCTAATGGGATTCAAACCCACTATTTGTAGATCGATAATCTGTACCTTTAACAGAAGGCTCGTGTCTGTTCAATTTGTATGGACAAATTATTTAGATGTTAAATTTATATTAAAAAAACAATGCCTAGATAATACATTTTCAAACTTAAAAGTGCAAAGAAAGCGTTGTAAGGAAATTGCAAACAAGTTCCGGCCCCTCGTTATATTCTTCTGGATTAATTTCGTTGCAGGCCCCAAGATAAAAGTAGTTTGCTTCCCAGACGGCTTGAATTCATAACTCAGTGTCAACAAAGACCGCGCTATTGATCCTAGTTAAGAATAGTAGCAGCGGTGAGAATGCGAGATGGGCTGAGCTTTATCTGCATAAGATTTTATTCGTGGAGTAAATACGACGAAAAGAGTAACATCCATAAATCGATTCCATAAGAGATGTCATTCGACATCCAATCAAATCCAAATGGGATTTTTATAAGATAAATTTTCATGTACCATCTATTATTTTCGACTTATAATGTAGAACTTGATGACGTTATTATAATCTGTTAAAAAATAAACTTTCATATACTTTAAATTTACATCAAAGTATCAAAACCATACATTGTAAGTTTCACCGAGCTACCTTTATTGTGTGGTTAAGCGAGCGTCGCACGAGCTAAATGAGAATGTGTTCTTTCTGAGTGTTGCAGTTTGGTCCGTACGTCTGCTTTAAAAAAAATCCTTTTTTATCGTAAAGTATTTAAAGTTACACATTTTAAACGATAAAAATGTTTTAATGTATACGCATAAAATTAATCGGCTTTTACTCGTAAAAGTAGAACCAACCATAATTGTTTAACATTCAATATTTGCTATACTGTGTATTATTTGCCATAAAGTGAGCTACATTTAATACAAACATATTTTAAAATAAATATGTACTTTAATCCGAACACTTCTCATATTCTGCATTTTATTACTGTTGCTCTTAAATACTTACGTACTCATTTTCCTACGCTTACTGGAATGTCTCAAAGCGTACGATATTACTTTTATCATATCTCACAAGGATCGCAATCCTCGCAGAATATCGTATTGTATTCGCTCAAACGTCTCCATTCCACAATAAATCCTTTTCCACTGTCACGGCACTCAAGTTTAATTTTAAATAAATTGCCAACGTTTTAGTGGAACGTTTTTTAAATAGTAGACGATAGGACAAAAGGCTAAATGAGAAAGCTTACATCAAAGAAATGCTTCAGGCGATTAAATACATTCTGCGTAACAGCCGGCATACGTAGCTATGTAATACAAGTCCATACCTAATGTAAGATAACATTAAACAACTATACCAGCTAATATAAGTGGAGATAGTCTGAACTTTTGTAGTGCTTGTTCACATAGACATTTACATTCGCAATTGAATAGAAGAGAGCCTCCACAACCAAACATGTTACAAACAGAGATACAATGTGTTTATTTATTCTTTTCAGTTGTGGAGATTGCATACGGCAGCTGACATTCTCGCTCGAGCCGCAAATTGATTTTTTACAGTAATAGCTATTTTATTTTCACAACAGTGTGGGTGCGCGGTCGCTTTTGCGGTGCTTTACCTATTTTCTCCTGTCTGTTAACTTGAATCGAAACTGACCAAGTATTTAACAAATAAAACAGATTTATATTCAAAAGCAAAACATTTTATTGGGTAATGGAAAAACAATGTTTCGGTTTTTGTCTGACTTAGACAGTGCCGGTTTTAGGTATACTGGCGCCCTGGGCGCGAATTCTATGGCGTCCCCTTTGTACCATGCCTTTAAAGGGCGGTTCACCAGGTTACAAGAGATTGTAATTTTAAGGCCTGAGTCATCACTCTCTACAAAGCGCCCTGGGCGGTCGACCAACACCCCACCCTATCGGCGGAACAGCATAAAGGTGGAGAAAGTTTATCGCAGGTCAGTTTATATGTACGAGGTATGTATGTCCATTAGATTGCGACCTCCTCCAACCAAAACGGAGAACCAATTATGTCGAGTGCGTGTTCTTCGATTGGTATTTTCCCCGAAGTATCGCAGGGGTGAAGTCAGTCTGGCTTGTTGAATAATAAAACATTCACTCAAAGTTAAATATTTTTTCAATAATCATTCAATGGAAAAGAGAGTACTAATAAAATAAACGCAAACTAGTTTTTATAAGCGACAGACATTTACTTTTATATTCGTTTACTTTAGAATAATGGTCGAGGCGTCTTGTTGGACATTAACGCATTAGCATATTTAAGAGCGAGTGACGCAATTGTAAAGAAAAAGCTCTTTGAAAGGTTTGAAAATATTTTAAAATTCACAATAAAAAGGTAAGCCCAATGCAAGACTTAGATGGGTACTAATGTAAAGAGAATATAATTGACAGTATGGAACGGGAATAGCGTATTGAATTTGCAGAGAAAACCAATACCTGGCCTGTCTATATCTAGAGGATTAAGCTGGGATTACGAGCGTAGAGCGCACTTAGTACCGTACAGTGTCTGCATTCAACAAATATTATTTTGGTATATGTCCGTTTTGATAGCTCTACATTTCAACTGCCGAAACAGATTTGTAGTTATATCTATTTTCCAAAAATATTAAGAGGATTGGCAACATGTTCTTGTGCAAGTAGTGAAAACTCGTGGTAATCTTACTAATATTACGAGTATAAATGCGAAAGTTTGGATGGATGGATGTTTGTAGTCTTAACGGCTGAAAGGATCTCGATAAAATTTCAAACAGAGATATAGCGTAGTCTGGAATAACATAGAGGCAACTTGTTTTTTTTTTTTAAAAACTTCATGCGGACGGAGTCGCGGGTGAAAACTAATACATTAAAAAACCGTGCATTCACATGTCACTCGTAATAGAATGTTGATAGAATAAATTGTTATTTTGCTATAAAAGGGTGGTCAGTACAAGTTTTAAATAAAGCGTGTACAAATATAATGAGCGTAGCTGTTTATTATAGGTTCAAGAGTTGGTTGAATCGATTTTAAAATTCGTCAACACGCCACCCAGACGTCGCCTCGTCTCAGCGGCGCTTCGCGGGGCGCGCCCTTAACCCTTGAAAGCTAGAATGAAGAATCTTATCGCTAACTTTATATCTTAATCCTGCTTACGACAGTGAGTGTACCGCGGCGATCGCGAGGCGGGGCTGTGCCGCGTGGACGAGGAATATAAAAGTGCGCTATAACTTTTGTTTCCCTCTACATGCTCTTAAAACAAACGACAGTAAACAAAATTAATAAACAAAAAAAATCGAATTGCTTTGTTTTCATATTTAAAATCAGCATTGTACGCAAGCTGAATAAGTATCCGAGTTGTCAAGTGACAATGGAAATAATAATAGTCGATTGCTTCAGTTTCATTTCATTTGCAAGTAGATAACAGAGTTTCAAGAAGGGAGAGAGAAGTCTGCCGCCTCAGATCGAATATGAAAATAGGGAAACTTTGCACCGAATTGAGATTCAATTTAATATTTGTATCTTACTTTGAAAGATGAAGTGCACTTTGCGCGTCCCCTGTAGAGTTGTATACTTAAGTAAATCTTTAGAAGTTTACGTTTATTTATTGTCATAATTTAAGTTTTTTAGACAAAAAATATTTATAATTATAATACGTACACTTATTAGAACAACTGCAATCGATTTAATCTTACCTAACTTGAATCGTAATGGGAATGTAAAACGTTTTTTATCCACTAACCGTGAGATTTAAATGCCGAAAAGAAAAAGATTGGTAATTGATATTGATAATTCTTGACTATAATCTTCTTGGATTCCTTAATCGTGGTGGGTCAAACATATTAACAAACAAGCTATTTGTATTTTACTATAATAGATGGTATGTAAATCAGGAACCCTCATCGCGTATTACCATCCTTGACGTGGACATGCTTCACCTTCGAGCGTGCATTCGTAATTAAATTAAAATGTCACTTAGTCGGTATGTAGTGGAGCAAACGATATGTCGTATGACAATTGGATTGTAGATTGCAATCCAATCTAATTAAATAAAATCGAGTAATTGATTTGATGATAAACAAATTGATGTGGTTTTTTGTTATATCTTAACACACTTTGGTATTCAAAAAAATTAAATTATATAATTAGTAACGACACAAATGTAATGATTATGGAGATGTCATGTATGCGTATTTTGACAACGTAATTAAATGGAGTTAAACAGGTGTGTTATTTGAAAAATAAAAAAATATAACATATTTCGAATTACCCATTCAGTACAATGTTACACAAAGGCAAACAGTTAACAAACGTTAGTTAGAAAACGAACGCGCTGCGCTTCGGCTATGTTTATAATTTGAAAGTCGGATTTCGGTTTTATGAACATTCTTTTGCAAACACGAATACGTTTTGTGTACTTTTGTACTGGGTTACCAACTTGTTTTAGTTATAGGTTATCTACTAAAAATACCTACTGTAAAATATTTTCTTTTATACACAAAAGTAATAATAAAACAATCATTTATAATTAGGCTGGCAATTCAACCGAACGCAATATATTACCAGTACAGTTGTAACCGCAAACTACAATTGTTAATTTAATGAAAACGTTGCAAACAGTGATAATGGAGTTTTGCTACATTTATAACGCCGCGAGATTTAACGGAAATACCGAATTATAATTAAATTTCAAAATTAAATAACATTGAGCAATTATGAGATGAGAGAGAAAAATATATCTTACTCAATATGGAATTTCAAGATAGAAATTTTTAGAAAGAATAATTTTACTGAGACTAACAAACCTCTTAATCTGATAATTACGGGATGCTCTAATCACTTGACTAACTGCTACTCTTATATGGTAGCGATAACAGTCCCTTAGTGTTGATTTCTACTACAGCACTATTACACGGTTAACGAATTAACTTTAGGTGTAGCATTAAGATAGTTACATGTGGATATGAAACTGATCTATAGCCCCGGGATCACGTTGATTCTAAATAAACGTATATTGATTGAGTCCTGTGTACTTTGGAAAACGAACGCTGATGCTACGCGAGGCAATGGACGTAAATTGATGAATCATATCTGTCTTGTTTGTGTTACCTTACCGCTGGAGTTAACGGGAATACAAGGAATTATTTTGATAACCTGATATCCTAGTTCAAAATTCAAATGAAAATAGCTCGTTTACATTTAGAAAATTAATATTATTTTTACTTTTTTAATCCAAATATTTTCCTTTTCTTTTCTACGTAGCGTATTTGTGGAAGGATAGGTCTTGGGTATTTAATTTGAATCAAGTAAAAGTAAAAAGTTATTCTGACTTGCGACGTAAGATAATTTCAACAGTAAAAACATGTGAAAAACGTTTAAAAACTTTTGGCGTATAATTATTTTCGTAACTAGTATACAGTAGGAAAGTCAATTATCAGTGTAGTCGAAGCAGCCGTCCAGGTAATCACTAACTTTGAGTTTGCCTCGAATAGCCTTAAATTACATTAAATCGAAGTTAACGAGTTAGCGATAATCAAGTTACTCTTCAGTCCCTGGGAGCAAATGGATTGCAAATGTGTAAGCAACATTGTAACATATTTATACATATATAGTCTGTGAGGTAATCGATGTGGGATCGGGGGTTAATACAATGTGCAACTTATGAACTATGCTAACCAACAGTCAAACCCAATAACAGATCTTCATCCATTTTTCAACATTAAACTTGACTGATCGAAACATTTCTCCACCTCCTACATTTCAATTCAACTTTACAGATCAAAAATGTATTTGATTGAACATTCCATTCTTCATTGTTTTAAATATTAAACGCGCGAAACTCAACGATTCCATTTTTATTTATTCTGGACATTGCCGACATATCTGTCTACGGATTAAACTGAAATCAAAAAATAGCTTTCACAGATTTTAAAATTCGCTTCGAACTAAAATTCCAATACTCACATGGGATTAAAAAGCAGAACATCTGACTTTAAGGCAAAAAAAAATCCTGGAGAATTTTCTACTGATCACCGAAAAATAGACCATGTAACTTTTTGTAATATAAAACTTGAATTATTTTTCATATTACATCATTATTTTATCAAAGCCTTTATATAGAAGCTCCTCGTTATTTTCCACGATGGGTCTTTACCTTATCAAATTACATACGAGTACATATCCTAGCATGAAAAGTTTTCAGTTTACAAAAGAAGCCAAGAAATTCTGTTTGCATTTTTATTCGCAATATCGTTACCTTAAAATATCGGTAGTATTGACTTAATTATTGTTTTAAAAAACCTATTTGAAAATGAATATAAGACACTAGCTGTTCCCATGCGACTTCATCCGCATGAAATTATAAAAAAATCATGTCATTGTTTATATTTGTCAAATTATCAATTGCAATAAATGTCAAAATGACATAACATGATGTCAAACCAATGGCAACCTTGCTTCCGTGATGTTGGCATCAACTTATGGTCTCTTTCCCACATTAGGGTTTTTATCTAAAATATTTACCCCTAAGTTTAATGGCGTGAAAATATATAGCCTAAAGCATCACGTAAGTGTAGGGATTTTTATTAAAAAAAGAGTTATTCAAAAATATGCTGTAATTGCTGACATCTTAGACAACAAAGAAGTGTGTGTTTACGCTTTATTATATTAGTATAGATATAGATAAGGCAATAAAAAAACATCCATGAAAATCCAAAGTGCGTACTACAGTATTACCGTTTATAATGACATCGAAGGGGAATAAATACGTCGATCTAATGGCGGATTCTAGAGTATATTAGTTACAGTTCCGCCCGTAATTAATTAATGTCTTGTAATAGAATATTGCCCGTGTCTCATATGTAGCTTGCTGTCTTGAAACTAATATTAGAACTACTTGAGGGATATCAATTCCTAATAGTGATGAATTTCGTCGGTAGTTCGTCGAGTACCACGAGTTCAAAAAGCTTTACTCGCAGTAAAACTTTTTGAACTTTGGTAATAAAAGCTAACTTTCTAATAGCAAATGTCCAATCGCGCTACCGGTTAGTTATCGAGGAGTTTTCTTCTTCTAAAATGAAATAACTAATTAACAAATGTGATTTTTAGTTTATTAGTTTAGTAAATTTTTAGATACGTTGTATGTATACAACAGAATTCAATACACATTTTTCTTACACATACTCATTCTAAACGTGGGTTTTCACTGCACACATGTACAAAAAGTTATTGTCCTTGTTTAAAAAAAAAACTAATAATTTAACGTAACACTATGTGAGCTAACTTTAAATGTTGAATAATTTTGATTTCAACTTTTTAATATTTAGCACAGCCCAAAATGAATCTAACTAATATTATAAATGCGAAAGTTTAGATGGATGGATAGATGTTTGTTAGAGTTTGTAGCCTAAACGGCTGAACGGATCTCGATGAAATTTGGCATAGTTTTATAGGGTAGTCTGGAAGAACACATAGGCTACTTACTGTTATTTTTTTAATTCCACGCGGAGGGAGTCGCGGGCGAAAGCTATTACGGAATAAAGTGTAAAGTTGCAACGCGTTTGGCAATTGACATGAAGTTGTGAGGTGTTTCAGTCGGTTCAAGATGCAAGTAGTAATTTAATCTCAAAATTCACTTTTTAAATTACTAATAATGTGATATAGTATCGTCCATTGTATCTACCTTTACAGTCTTTAGTTGGCGAAAATGATTATTTAATTCTGTTACATAAATCTCTATCAATCTCTTTGATTGTGTCGTTAAGAAAGGTTTTATAATTCATTGTTTAATTTACACTGACTACGAATTAAACAAAAAAAAATAGTCACCAAAATGTTAGATTATATTATAATACCGCACAATGTTGTGCTTAACAGACTAGTACTTATCCTTATAATATAGAAAACGGGAAATCCTTATAAAGACAAGATACGTGATCTTTGCACTTCTCTACGGATTCTGGATATTTCAACTAAATGGGTGTTAAAAGCACCCTAATTCGAGGAGCATACATGCGCTTAAGGATGGCGGATGAAGCGAGAGAGATGAAGAAGGAACACTGATCTGAATAAAGTCTTTGGTTAGAAATGACTAGACTAAAACGCGTCAGTTGATGTTAATAACAGTAAATTCTATTATTAGTACTAATTCTCGCCACCTCCAAGACCGCGACCGTCAGCGCCAAGATGGCGAAAATCAAATAGGCACTGCATAGTCTTATAGCCTGTCCATTTATAGAGGTCAATGACCAGGAGTGCGAAGGAGTGCCAAATGGAAGACCGTTATATGTCCCTACCACTCAACGAGTTATGGTGTTGTCTTTTCTATAATTTTACAAAGTAAATATACAAATTACTGTTAAAAAGTCGTTATTGAAAATAACAACAACAACAATATTTATACTGATACAAAATACATCGAAAAACTGTACCTTATATTTTACATTAACATAAAATTAAATTTCCATACGAATGAAGTCAAATTAATGTTTAATATCAGCATTTGAATTTCGTCGAAATTTAATAACAAAGTAAATAGTTCTGGTATAAAACGCTCATTAAGCCCCTTTCAGAAATATATCGACATTCATTACATTGATAATGTTTACAATAAAACAGTTCTTAAATCCCGTCCAATTAGCAATGTATAAACCAGTTACCAGTTATTAATTATTACAAATGCCCATTATTAAAACCAATTTTTGTTAAATTAATGTAACAATTCCAGTTGCAAATTACACGGTAATATAAAAATAGCTGTAGCCGTGTTAGAGTGCATGAAGAAAAATACAGAAGTGATATACAGTTAAGAAAAGAAAGCTGGAGTACCTAGGCCACATAATGAGGAATGCAAAAACGAACTACTGTAGCTCATAGTACAAGACAAGATTCACGGAAAACGAAGTGTAGGTCGAAGAAGGACGACCTGGCTCAAAAACGTACGCCAGTGGTTTGGAAAGAGCACCCGTTCACTTTTTAGCGCCGTGATGTCACGAATGCAAGTTGCCCTAATGATCGCCGAACTTCGAAAAAAGATGACATTTTAAGATGAAAATAGCTGTAAAATAAAAAGATTAATATGCGCTTGTTTAGCTTCAGGAAAATTTTAGTAACAATTAGGAATGAGCTAGGCAGAGCGTAGTGCCTGTCGTTTGCATCTATCAACTTCCCGCATAATAATTAGTCTATCCATCTTACGGAACCAACAAAACTTTACATGCAAACAAATTTTCTCTGTATTACTTAAGTTTATCTACTTAAGTATTATTTACTTTATATACTTAAGTTTATATACGTGTATGCTAAGCTAAGCTAAGCTACAATTATTTTATCCCTTTTCCCTTATCTCGCTAAAATATGTCAACGGAAAGCAAATTTTTACCGACTTACCAAAAAAAGGAGGTTAGCAGGTATTTTTTTGACCGACTTCCCAAAAGAAGGAGGTACTCAATTGGTATGTATGTTTATTTTTTCTTTTTTTTAATGTGTGTTACGGCATAACTCCGCCGCTAGTGGACCGATTTTGATAATTCTTCTTTTATCCGAAAGGTAGTGCTTGCAGGTGGGTCCCATTTTTTTGTTTGATTTTTGAAGTCAAAGACTACGACGTAGTTAAATACTTTAGCTCAAAATCGCGCGACGAAATTTGGCTTCTTTTTTGCTTTCTTTGCTTATTAAATAGACATAACATGATGTTAAACATGTGTTTTAGCAATGGAAACACACGGAAAACAAACTGTTGAAGCAAATATAATCACGTTTCGTAATCCGATACAAAGCTACGCGATAGTATCCAAGGAAACATTTACATGTATCTCATAGCCATATGCAATTATGTAGTCTCACAACTGTAACACAATCTCGTCTCTGTAACGCATTCATATTACATGACCGTCAAACTGTGCGATATGGCATATACACATAGTCGTTAAATGGACTGTACTCCCTCCTCCCCATTTGACATGTTGCACATCACTTGTACAATCACTATCATTTGAATTATTATACAATTTACTAGAAATATTAAAATAACTAGCTGTTCCCGTGCGGCTTCATCCGCGTAAAATTATAAAAACTTTATATTATTGTTTACATTTGTGAAATGTCAAAATTCAAATGCATAAATGACAACCTTGGTTCCTTGATGTTGGCAGCAACTTATGGTCTCTTTCCCACATTAGGGTTTTTATCCAGAATATTTACCCCCTAAGTTTAATAGCGTGTAAATATATAGCCTAAAGCGTGACGTAAGTGTAGGGCTTTTTATTAAAAAAAGAATTATTCACAAATATGCTGTAATTGCTGACATCTTACGCAACAAAGAAGTGTGTGTTTACGCTTTATTATATTAGTATAGATATAGATATAACAATGTTATAAAACGTCAGTGGTTGTTTAATTGAAAATCAATCAATGTCCTGTATTGTGTCGTAAAGTGCCGAAGGTTCCGGTGAGTTCCACGGAGATCCCGGAACCCTCTTCTATTGCACTAGAGGATGGCCACCGAGGGGGTTTTAGTGGGAACAAACCTCACATAACCCTGTCTCCCCCCCAGAAGGAAAGGTATCTTTTTAAAATTTTGCCCCCGACACCAAAAAGGGGTTGTTTAATTAAGTTTTAATTTGGTCGCAAGTAGTTATTTTGCATCGTAGATATCATTTAGTGCATTTTAATTGCGTGTAATCGCTCGAATCGTACTTAATTGGAATGTCAGGAGCACAGGAAAGTTCATAATACAGTGTAATACGGTACCTGGATTCGCTTCTCTAGCCGGCGGTATATTATTTTCTCATTCAATGCACCGAAAGACAACCTAGCAACGTTGGAAAGCAAATAGATTTCCAAGTACGAGTATTACAGTAGTACATAAACAATATCGTAACCAGTTCATTTAAATTACAATACACCTAAGTAGTTTTCATCCATTGTTTCTGTACGCGACGCGACGTGACGTGAAATGACGGTGCGCTATTTATTGCATTCGATTTCATATCAATGTTATATTTTCAAACACAAATAATGATTTGACAATTGTTATGTAACACAAATACCATATAGTAGCGAGTAATATACAGTTTTTATCCTGCTGCAGTTAATACTAATAGAAGTTAATTAATACAGCAAAAGTTATTTATTCATTAGGTAGCATTGCCTGTGCCCGCCGCAAACCTGGGACCGATGAAAAACAACAATAATGTTTAGATTTAAATAAAATCAGAAAAGTTACTTTGACTCGGTAACAGTCTCAGTGCTCGCAGCAAAATTGCTAAGTAGTTTGAACGTAAAGCTTTGATATAGAAAGGATCTAAATATAATACTACAGATTTAAACGCTTTGAAATGTAAAACAACACATCATTTTTCAATTTTTGTATTTGAAACGACTTTACTTTAGATGTCATCTATATGAGGTTTTCTGTATTTTTACACGAGTTTTGTCGCGCCTAAAATGTGAAAATTCCTGTTAGACTTTAACGTGCAATTTTTCATCTATAAAACAACTATAAATTTTAAACCGATAAATAGCTTATGATGGAGTATGTTGGCACGAAAAAAGTGAACTGCGAACTCTCAGCTCGCCCGATTTCGCCCCAGGCTACAATCAACCGACATAGAGCTAATGAGAATATCGTCCAGTTTTTTTAGTTTCGCCAAAAGCCTAACGAAAGGCTTCTGACGGTTTTTTGACTTTACCTAACGTTTGTGTTATGTTAACAATTTTTGGGTAGATGTCTACCTACCAAAGTTTATTTGTACATTTAACAAAATTGCAGTACGGAATATAAAAAAACGAATTTCGTGTTGGCATGTACTGTATTTGGTAAAACAAATAACGAAAATCTATTTTTTGTCTGTCTATCCACACGCCGCGTTTTTTCCGAGTAATCTCCGAAACGGCTGGGCTGATTTTGACGGGAATTTCATGTGTGCGGAAGTCGCGGGCGACCGCTAGTATATATGTAAATAAAAATGAATCTATATCAATTTCTCTAATTCCTTCTTTGTTGTGTTTATTATTGTCTGTTATATTAAGTTCTTACAAAAGGAAAAATATTTGTAACTAGCTTTCGCCTGCGACTCCGACCGCGTGGAAATAAAAAAAACTGAGTAGCCTATGTGTTCTTTCAAACTATCCTCTACGTCTATGCGAAATTTCATCGAAATCTCTAACAAACATCCATCCATCCTCCATCCATCCATCCATCATCCATCCATCCATCCATCCATCCATCCATCCATCCATCCATCTATCCATCCATCTATCCATCCATCCATCCATCCATCTGAACTGTCACATTTATAATATTAGTATGATTAATGTAACGATTAAACAAAAAGCCTCTTCACGAACAACTTAAAAAGTAAATAAAATTGCACAAAGCTTTTCTATCTGAAAGCGTTATGTATATATTTTTTTTCACAAGTTGAACCACAAAGGGTTATTTCAATTCACTTTATTGGTTTGCCTTTAAAGAAAGAACGAGAAAAACTTAATTGGATTAAAATAGTTCACTGGCTGTTGCTTTGCTTTGCTTAATTAAATATGCTAGCGAGATATTATTTTTTGCACTGAACAGGTTAATTACGTTCGCAAGTCCAGTTAGACTCGGGAATATTAAGACTGTGCTAGGAAAAGGAACGGCTAATTCATCCCAATGCTTTAATTCAGCACAAACAGCACGAATTCATATAATATTTTAAGTAATAGAATTGAAAAAAACAAATATTTTCCTGCAAGCGAATTTGCTTATCTCATATTTTAGTACTAAATAAAATATATTAAATCAATTAGTACATTCAAGCGTTTTTTTTTATAAATAAAAACGCAATTTATTATAATCAATAAGTGTAGCCCCGCGAAAACCATATTACAAATTAGTTCGCGCGTCCGGGACAACATTTATGTGTGAATCATATAGCATACATAGATATATAATACTACTGTAAAATAAAGTAGATATAATAATTGGCTATTTTCAAAGAGATGGGTTTCCAAACGTTTTACAAACAATTTGAATTTTAAATTTACATTTGCGATTTCAGATGGCAAGGCATTGATCGTATATGGTAGACGATTTTCAATTTTTTTTCCGTACTACATTTTAAAATGTTCCGACACGGCACGTCGTCGTGGATACGTTCAAGATTCCAGATAGTGCAAAATATTCCGATATTCAAACCGAATTCAGCATTTCTGAAAACGAATCAAAAACGTAGTACAGGCTAGTACTAGTTTGTTGGTGGTTAATAGTAATAGTACAGAGTGTACTAACAAATCTAATTACAGTTAGGTCCTTAGACAAAGCGCGATGACCGCAGTCACGTCCCCTTGTAGTCGAAACTCACATTGTCCTACAGAATGAAGTTATTGAATGCGATACAATTTATATAGTTTGTTAACTGCATGAGTACAGAACAGAATGATATCGTAGAGAACAAATTTAGTTAAAAACAAATCGGATTTTTAAAACAAATCAATGATCAAGGACGAAAGACAAGAGTATATTATCTAATAGTATTTTTATAGCAAAATGTGTCACCAAATAGTATCATTGTCACATCATCGTGTTAATTTTACTAATATCAAAAATGTGAAAGTTTGGATGGATGGAAGTTTGTTAGAATTTGTAACCCAAACTACTGAACGGATCAAGATGATATTTGGCATGGATGTAGAGGATAATGTGGAAAACATTTTTTTAGTCCACGCGAACGTAGTCGCGGGCGAAATCTAGTTAATGAATATCAATAATCCAAACGTTCATAGATAGGGTAGAAAAGTTTTGAAATTAAGACAATAAATATAAATTGATTAATAGCAGATAGAGATTAAATAACTAAACAGAATACGGAATACAATAGCGCATCGTCGTCATACAGCTGTAGTGACAGCCAGCCAGTCCATTCATATGTATTTTCTAAAGCAAGCCCCTGCCACCACACATAACGTCATTTTGATCCATCGTGTAAAGTATTCATGAGACCGGTCTCCAATTATATCACGTTTCTAGTGGCTTTTCAAAAAAATCTTAATCCAGGTATCCTTTGGAATTGAATACGGAAACGTATTCATATCTTAATATATTTTATATTTGTAATTCACGCTCACATTAAAACTGGAAACTCGAATAATTGCATTTATACAATTTGGTTACGTTAAGCTTGTTTTAACGCTTCTTTTATTCTGTTCCGCGCTCGGTCGTCTGTCACTAATGGCTTTTATCCGATTTCATTTATTTAATTCAAATTTGTTCACAACCAAAAAGTACATACTTTAGGAAAATCTGTAAAATAAAAGCATCGATTCATCTGCCTATAGCGGTGACGAGCGACAAAGTGCAACCGCCACAAGCGTCAAACTCACTAGCCTGTTAATTAACAAACCCTCTGCGATTGAAAGCTGCCAACGTAGCCAAACTCAAGTTGAGATGCTATAATTACCTTAGACTTGTGGCTTGTGACCACAACCGATCCTATTATTGCCGCTGATCAATTCGTCTAATTAATATATTGTATGCTGTATATCCCTTTCTACAACTAATATCATTGATAATCAAGATGATAATTCATGTTGCAACGATATACATATAATCACCAGTCGTCTTATTTTCATTATGTTATTCTTTAAAAAGTTGATGCAACCATATTAGTTTACCTTACATGTTATTTTTGTATCCTACTGTACCGTAGTCAGACTGGCGTTCAGTGTTTCTATTTAATAAACATGTGAAGCGCAAGCAAACTTTTCTTTAACAACCGCACAAATTAACTATGTTTTATTAGTTTTTAATGTTTGTTTCAATTATGAACTTACGTTTAAGTTATAATAAATAAATACTAGCTGTCACCCGTGACTGTGCCCACTAAAATAAATAGTAGCCTATGCGATATTCTAGACTGTAGCCTAACTCTGTTCCTTTCATCCTGATACGTTCAGGAGTTACATGATTATTAAGAACTAGCTGTTCCCGTGCGACTTCATCCGCATAAAATTATGAAAATGTTGCTTGCTTGCTTGCTTCCTTGATTCCTTGATGTTGGCAGCAACTTATGGTCTCTTTCCCACATTACGGTTTTTATCCAAAATATTTACCCCCTAAGTTTAACGCCATTAGTTAAAATATATAGCCTAAAGCGTGACACAAGTGTAGGGCTTTTTATTAAAGAAAGCATTATTCAAAAATATTCTATAATTGCTGACATTTTAAGCAACAAAGAAGTGTGTGTTTACGCTTTATTATAATAGTATAGAAGTATAGATAGTATATATTAATTAGCGCAATGCACAGTTGTCTAATTTAATAACAGAGAGATTAATAGTCAATTAATAAGTCGTAGACGGAATTAATACTTTTCCGACTTTCATTCTAACAAAAAAAGAAATGATTGTAATGTACAAAAAAAAATACTTCTTTTGTTTTCAAATAGAATGCAATGTATTTTTGAAAAAGTGTTTCGGTTAACTTACAAATGTTGCTTTATCCAGTGTTAAGCTCAAAAAGCGGAAAATCTATCTGGCACCGAGCTCACCGGCTCACCGGCTCACCGTAGGCGTTCGCCGCAGACATGTGAAGAACGCAAATAGAACTAATCTGCACAGAAAAATCCATGCATACATTTATTAACTCGAATTCCATCCAAACAGAACGCAATGCATATTTTAAGTCGCGATCGATAGCTTGTTATGAATTTAAATTATTTTTTAAATCACTTTACTTTTAGTTACGAGTTCTATATTAATTCACAATCTTATATCAACAGATAAACGTATAAGACAGTGTTAATCGATTTTGACTATAGGTGTTCCAATTTAATAGGTCACATTTGACACTTCATCAAAATTCAACAACGTAACTTTGTAACGGCAGCCATAAAAAATATATTTTTGAGTTAGAACTGCTCAACTGCTTATCTTTTTTCAAATTTCGATTTTATTTTAGCAATAGCATGTCATTACAATGTTATGTAATTGAATTCTCTTTATTTTTAAACGAGACTAGCTGTTGCTCGCGACTTCGTCTGTGTTGAATTTAAAAATGCCTATGTTACTCACAGATAAATTACCTTTCTAATGGTGAAATAATTTTTAAAATTGGCCCAGTAGTATTTGAGTTATTTCAATAGAATTTTAATACAAAAATACAGATTTTTCCTCTTTATAATATTAGTATAGACAAAAACTAAATACGACACATACAAAGCGATGTATTTAAGATTTGTTTATTTTAATTTTTATAATCGACCGTAAAAAAGTTCCAACCCCTCCTTCAAAAAAAAGTATGAAGGCTTATGTGACCATACTTTTGCCGTTGTAAAAAATTGGCGTAGCTATTACAGTTTATAAATATTATAATAAATGGCTGCATCTCAAGTAAATATGAAGAATACGAATATACGAGTATAGCACCCATCTCAAAGCAGAAAGTTTCAAAAGACAATTTGTTTTGCTATGTAACTTTAAGTAAAGTATTCAGTTGGCCATAAATCAAAGTTACCTTATAATCAATCAAGATGATGTATTTACGTTGCTGATAACGAAAATCGCATTTAAAAAAAATTGTCTGTCTGTCTGTCTGTCCGCAAGCCGCGTTTGTCCCGGGTAATCTCCGAAACGGCTAGGCTGATTTTAACGTGACTTACACTGGAGGAAGGTAGTAGCTGGAGGAGGTAGAGCTAGGAGGGTGGTAGCTGACATAGACGGGCATATTATTTTTTTTAATTCTGCGCTGTCAAAATGGCGACCGGACCGCTATCCCTGGAACGGGTGGACCGATTTGGACCGGACTTTGACTGAAAGGTAGCTGTTAAAAGGTAGATGCACACAGGAATGTTTTGCGCTAACGAAGTTTGCGGGCGACAGCTCGTTTGTAATAAATTTTGAATAAAATTCTTGTCTCAAAAAATATGAGATTTAAGTCTGGGAATTGCGGATGCCACGAAGTAGGCCCCAAACGTAGAATTTATTTATTTGGATACTTGTCTTAATACAGTCACGAAAGTTTTTAATTTAATGTAGAGGACAATTGTCATTTTGCAGGTAAAAACAGCATTCAATAAAATTATATTTTGTAAAAAAAAACATCTCCAGACAGAAGGTGTCTTCAGTATTGAAAATAAAAATTTCTGCAGTGATATTACATTTAGAATGTATTAAAATAGTATTTGATTTCTACCAATTTACAATAACGGGTGCCAAAAATCTGATCACCTTTATACGATTCATATTTTGTGCAGTGACAATAAACTTTGTGAGAAATACGGCGCTAAATAAAAGTGGTTTAAAAAGGCTTGCACGGACAGTCCAGTCATAGGTTAAAAACATAATAAATTCACAGTGTTATTTCGCTATTCTTTTTTATTCCAACTTACGCTCGACGACATAAAAATTGTTTCGCTGTAATAATTGGATTATGACTTTTTAAATATGTTTTCACCTTCGTATTACTTAACTATCCCAGAACAACGTCACAAAAGTATGTTGCAAACAGTGATATACTTCTGAATGAAGCAAAAGTTACATGCACATAACAATAATAGCAATGAAGATAACTTTACCAATGAAGCATTTTTGTTCATACCATCTACCGTCTGAATTAAAATATTTTATCGTACTTTGAGCAGAAAATTACTAGAAATTTCATTTTCCTATTGTAAAGCTAACGATCAATTTTTTTATTGGAAACAATATTTTCCAACCGAACGAGCATTTGCATTTTATAGAACAATTGCAATACGTACAAGAATTTAAGTAATCTTTGAAGAGACGTCTAAGATATACTTAATGTCACATTTATTTTGTATGGATTGGTAAAAAGACATTATTAAAAATGCTGCTATGCATGGACTGCTTAAAACCGTCGGCAGTGACGCTTAGGCATTCAGCATTTTACATTCGCCATACATAGACCGCAGTTTGTAGTCACAGATTTTTTGCTGTTACTTCTTGAAGTAATTGTTACTGACTGATAGGAGAAGTCCCTGTATGTCCGCGCTAAGTCTTTTACCATAAAAAGTATAGCGAGCGAACTCGTTCAAAATTCGAGCGTACTCGTCTCGAGCTTTACTTTAGCCGTTACCCTTGGGACTGTGACAACTAGCTTTACTCGAGATTGACTCGGGAGTAGCCGTGAGCCAATCGCCGCTACGATTCGATCAATGAATAAGAGTAGGCAACTGCTTCAAGGGGAATTATCTTACAAGGTTCGTTGAAAATTGACAAAGACTATTTTTATTTTATAGTTTCGACTATAATCTCTTAAGAATTTCCGTATTCGCAATTGCTACAGTCATAAAGCTCTTGTTTATATCTACATTAAGAATTTATAGTGAGTATGACAATTTTAAAATTCAATACCCAAAATAACGCGTGCCTATAAAAGACTATGTTTACTGACACGCCCAGCCAACTTTCACAATGAAAGCTCCAATAAATTGCCTCTACGCATTTAACCGTGATCGAAAACATGCAGTAATTAAAGTTTCAAATGAAAAAAATCTCGTTATCAAGAGTTTTTGTAAAACTATTTTTTTTAGACATTTTAAGGTCCTACGTGATATTTCGAGGTTGTGAGCTACGCAAATAAGACACACAAGATTTTTTCGTTCCATAGAAATAAAATGATATCTAGATGGATATAACGCTTACGGCGAATGTCACGTTTCCATGTACCTGCAGTTTGAAAATCAATGGACTAAAAACTGAAACGTGTTGAAAACTTTGGAACGTAGCATTATAAGCAACTGTATTCCTAAAATATTGCAAATATCTTCCATTGAATTTCTTGAATCGTCCGTTGACGAAATTCATATCAGGGATTGTTTTGTTTTATTAATAGTGATGGAGTCCACAGCATTAGCTGCTGCACAAAATGCCTGAAGTCAGAAGCACAACTCAACCACACAGAAGTACATCGTAATACCACGTTTCGTCTAAGTACGTGCGCCGGACATTAATTCTAGCCATCCTCTCCTTCCTATCCTTTACTTGTGGTCTTATGGTCTAATTGGGGGAGGGGGTTGACGTAGACAAAAGGGAAATATCCTCTTTCTGTATTTTTTTGCGACAAAGGGTGTCGTATGCCATCTTATAGTGTGAAGAAATACATTAGTTGTATAAAACTTACATTATAGTACATTACATAGTCATTAATTTCTTACTAAAGACAACGCTTAGTGTAGACTTATACTATATCTAAACTAGGGTTGTAACTGAGGCCATTTTAACGGAAGCGGATGCGGATGCGGAGGCGAAGGGCTTCACCTCTGCAGAAGCGGAGGTTAACGGAAGCGGAAGCGGAGGTCAATAATAAAATATTAATTGCGATTTATTGAAGAAATAAAAACTAAAACTACTTTAATTCAAAATACAGATTGGTACATAATTACGGGATACAGTTTTTTATTCAAATATAATGTACCAATTATAGTTAGTTGACCTAGCACGCCCGCGCGGGCCGCATAAACGATACCTAATCGCCCCACTCGCGTTAAAGACGTAAATTAACCTCCGTTATAACTCCGCATAAGAAATAACGGAGGCGGAAGCGGAGTTAATATTTCTTGCGGAAGTTCCGCACTTGCGGATGCGGAAGCGCAGGTCCGTTACAACCCTAATCTAAACTACGGGGGACCACTTAACAAGTTTGCTTACTCAGTTTTGCAGCACTGTTAAAACGCAATATCGTCTGGTGTTAACGGGGGATCACGGATGCCGATGTAAGCACTAATTCTCAGAATTTACAACTAGTACGAGACGTTAGAGATATTAGTTTCGAACTTCTAGCGTATTGCAGTCGACGTTTAATTATCTCTGATAATGTTGTTAATAACATCGCATGTAAGAGCCAACATGATGTGAGAAGTGAGATTGGAGTTAATCATTTCTAATTTACAGTGCATAATTGCTTCTATGATTGTTTAAACGTTATCATATTAAACAAACCAAACAATTTAATTAACACAGCTTGCATGGTAATGCAAGTAAAAATAACGTCAAAAAAAACTTTGTATATCCAAATATTGTTAAACTTTCTTTACAAAAAATACTTAGCGATCTCCGAATATTCTATAATTTATCAAAATCTGTCATTTTTTTTATTCGTTTAAGAAGAAAGTAGTAAACAAATTATTAGTTTATGAATTATAACATTACTAGCTTTCGCCCGCGACTCCATCCGCGTGGAATATAAAAACAAAAGTGAGTAGCCTATGTGTTCCTCCTGACTATCCTCTACGTCTATGCCAAATTTCATAGAGATTCGTTCAGCCGTTTAGGCTACAAACTCTAACAAACATCCATCCATCCATCCATCCATCTAAACTTTCGCATTTATAATATTAGTAAGAAGTAAGATAGTAAGTAAGAAGTAAGATTAGTAAGATAAATTTCACAAACTCTTTTGAATCAACCTTGAACTATTAAAAAAAGTGTTTTTTAGCTTTTCCAATATGTTTTTTGGAAAAGGATAGGATATAATCGAGTTTGCGGAACGCAGAGTTCAATCGCCGCACGAAAAAGGGGTTAAAAGATCGTTTTTACAAAAAAATAAATGTCAGCCTCTGTACATTCTGAAAAACGTAAAGCTAAACTTTTTAGTGAAATCTGAACTGACAATTATTGATTCGCACCCTCAGCTATGGAATATAAAATAGAAACATATAAATATAATAAATATAACCTGAATTGGGGTTAATCAAGGCTTATTTAAGGTTTAAGGCAAGGTTAATCAAGGTTAATTTTAGATGTGGATTTCCGACTGTTAGAGAATCAAATTTATAGCTATGTTATACTTTCTAAAATATCGATTGCTTTTGGTAAAATTTGAATTGTAGATTGTAACACGATATCAAATCGTGACAATATGTTGAATATAAATCCTATAGGATATTGACGATATTCAAAGTGCTCGTTACTCGATACCGTACGCAAGCAAACAACAAATATTCCTCGGACGTTCACAAATATATCGTGCTGGTATTCATCAGCTAATGCAGTCCGATTTGACGTGAGTATAACCGCTGAGTCGAACATAACTATACTTAAAACCTATTGTGTGTACGGTCCCCAGGTTAAATGTTACTATGCAAATAGACTGAAATAACTGTCTCTATATTTATCCCTTTTGCATTGCTAATCTCCAGTAATTTATTGATTTTGAATTTGTGGTAGTATACTCTGCGACAAATTCAGAATCAATTAGCAAACAAAACGCCAGAGTAGTATTTTTTTTTAATCTAAAACAAAAAGATTATCAATTTGTAATTTTGAGAAGAGAGTTCTAGAATGTTCGAGATTGTCCTTACTTATATTTATCTTGAACAATTGTAAATTATCTGGTATAAGGCGTAGGCGATATTTCTACTGAAAATTATATGATTGGTCCCACTCACGCACGCACGCCTCGTCTCCACCCCACTTCAGCGAACATCAACCCTTATATTATTACCTATTGCTTTAACTTTAATAATTATTTTAATAATATCATGGTGCAGTACATTCTGATGGGAGACAAAAATATAAACTTAGTGACGCAAGTTTTTCAATTAAGATTTTAAATAATGAAAGTCATTACATATTTACAAATGATAATGTTAATTCGATATACATTAGACAATGCTATTTATTATCTGCTAAATATTGTATATTTTATTATTATTTTTATTCATAAAAATAAAGTAACATAAAGAAAATCCTAGATTTCCGTATAAAGCACTAGAGACGCGCTATACAAAGGTCGGGAATACGCGACGCTTGAAAAACGCTAACCATACTGAAATATGCACACTAGTGAATATTAAACTTTGAAATTTTCAGCTTCTAATCTGGAGTAAGAGCTTATACAGCCATTATCGTTGCGCTGACTCCCTAGGGTACATCGATGGATCGATTGCTCGAACGCCGATTGACAGACTTCGTGTGTGTACAAAATATTACACGTATTTGTCATATGCAAACAAGGGATACCGAAACCTACGATTAATTCTATTTACTGCGACAATAACTATCGAATATGTCATTAAGGAAATAGAATGATATATTTTGTATCTACCTGCAGCTCGGCTCCCAGCGGCAAAAACTAACTAGAACCGAAACAAACGAAATAAAAAAACAGCTAATGTAAAAGTGTTAGCGCCATATAAGATTCGGTTCCGAGTTAAAAAATGATTCACTAATGGAATAAACTGAATCCATGCCAGGTATAATATTTCATTATTCAAAGCAAAATTGATTCTACTTTGGTCTCGGTTAGCTTTCGCGGCAGATTGCTAATCCCTTTCGCATTGTAATCCTTTTAATATCTTCAGAGAGAACAGAGATATCAATAAGTTTTGTACTTATTTTTCAATAAAACCCACGGTTATATATCACGCTATTGTCTAGAGATTGGACATCGTCTAATTCTATTTCCCATGTCTGTCAAAATCATTCGGGTAATAATTAATGGACGACCATTGGCAACATCTAATACAAGACGACGCTTAATTACATTGCTGCAACTGACTGTTGCAGTTGCAGTAGCCAGGAGATTAGTAATATCTACAGGATGTCCACACAGATCACAACCAGATTTAATTTAAAATATGATTACTATTATATTACAATCTCTGATTAAAAAGCATAATGATGTACGTTTGTTTCATTGAAATACCGTGTGGTTTCACAAATGTGGTTAATTAGTCCAAATATTATAAAATGAACAACATTTACTGAATATTTTCATCGACATAGACATTTATCGAATAAAAATCATAGTCGTTCATAGACTACGACTAATCGCGGAGCACAACGCCAGGCTTTAAATTAGTCTCGAAGCCGGAACCGACAACGAAGACCGTCGTCATCGATAAACGACGATTTAACGCAATTAACGCTACAGCAATTAAGGGACTAGCAGAATGCAGAACAGAAGCACAATACAAAGGTATCTAATGGCAAATATTCTGAATAAATATCGCCATTACCAATATTTCAAATTATTTTCATTTCATTAAGATACCATGTATGATAAATATGAATTTCTATTGTTGCCTTTTATTTAATTTTACGGTGAGTGTCTCAAGTCGTAACTTTATCTTTGAAAAAAAAAACAGAAATATTCGAATACACGCGTTTCAATTTAAATTGTATTAAACACAATATTCAGAGTAGTCCGTTTTAAACATAGATATATTCAAATAAAGAATTTTTAAAATGCCCTAACAATTTTATTACTTACAGCTTAGTTTAATAAAATGTTGAAATAGAAAATCAGTGTAGTTTTAAAGCAAAAATGTCTTAGTTCTAGTTCCCCTTTTATAACCCCAGCATATTTTCCTCAAAGAAATTTAAAGACCCGGGGCGGGCGATGGTTTCGCGCCGGTATGCTTTACATTATTTTACATAAATCGTATCAAAATCGTTCTAAGGAACTAATTTTCGCTACGATGAAAACGTGAATAAACTAAGTTATTTTTTTACTGAATAAATAGAGTAAATTGCAAGATGGGATGTTGATATGTTCGATATTACAATTAATTCAATATTACAAAACACAAAAATCGTTTTTTTTAATAATCCTATTGTTCTAACTGAAAAGGATCAATAAGTCGAGCACTGCTAGATATCCTTGAAAACCAATTACCAATTGAGACTTAAGACTTGAGCGCACCTCTTAACTGAAAACTTAGTTACAGCTCAATCCGATTAACTTTTATAATGTTAGAAGATTGGCCTTATAGGCAACGTTTACACAAGCAATATGAACTTTATAGTTAACTGAAATTAGATTTACCGTGCTCGTATAATTAAATGAAATAAGTGAAGCTTGGATACATGACTTTATTAAGTGCAACATCAAAAGCACAAAGCTAACAGCGATAATAAAATCATATGCCGAACCATGTTATACCTGAAATATAGAGTATGAAAATTTTAGACCGGCCGATGAAACTTTTTCTGTCAAAATAAAAAGAAAATTATATTTTTCTTGAATGGGGGAATTGAATTTAATTTTATATTACCGAAAACAATTATCATAAAGTGAATCAATTACTTTCAAACACTTGTACACCAAATTCTTTCAAATAACTCATTGTACTAAAGTTCTATCTGGAATCTATTAAGTTTTATAAAGCTTTTAGAAAATAATACAAGTTCTACGCGAAAATTATGCCGCTACAGAGAAGAGCCTTCCAACAAGTTTGAGAGACGGGACATACTTTTAATATTTTGTCAAGTTTTTAATAGTCGGTAGAACACAATTACATCGTAAAGTTCAGAAATTTCCTTTCTCTAACTACGTCTATTCAAAAGTTTAGTAATTGAAATCAAATACCATTGAAGATTTAAACTTTAGTGAGATGAGTGAATTTTCCAAAGAAAACCCCTTTCTCAATAAAATGTGAAATTTTTAATATTTGTGAGTGTAGCAGTAACCGCTAAATATCAGGTAAACTGTTCCTGTTCGTTGATTATTATAAAAATGTACACGCTAAAAATTTTCCGATTTAAATACCGAACGACCGGTGAGAATACCGGAAATAAACCTTACAAGCGGTGAAACTCGTGTTTAAATAAACACATAAAAATTAGCAATTAAAACATTCATATGTAGAAACTAAACAAAAAAAAACTATGAAGGAATGAATATAAACTCTTTGGTGGAGTTGTTTCATTAAAAAACTGCATGTTATCTTAAACACGCTTTGAACGCAGTGATTTATGAATTTATTTGTACAGAATTTTTAGTCGGAAATAATTATGTTTACGTTTAATCAAAATGTAAAATTTTTCAAACACTCTCAAATATTTAAATAGTTTTAAAAAGAAATACATTAATTTTTTTTTACAAAAACTTTTTAAATTCGATGTCTTACATTTTTGTAAAATTCAAATAAATTTTACCATCCTGTTACCAATTTTAAAATGAACAGCAATTTATGAAATAATTGTATTACGCGTCGCCGAAACGGTAAAAAAAACAATGTTTTAATTTTTTTTTTCATTACAATTTAAAATAAAAGTATTTACATACCTGGAACTCTGGTGGGGGTTCGATGGCGGTCACGACGGGGGTCTTGGAGGGGTTTTTCTTCACCGTATTAAAGAAATCATCACACATACGCTCATGTGTGTCGGTCGATTCGCATAGGGACAGGGATCCCTCTTCAAAATCGCTTTCTTGAAGCTGCAGCATCATATTGATATTAATTTATTTGCATCAATATTTCGAAAAATAAGTTAGTAGGCGAGAGCGAAATTTCAAAGTTCCGTGCAGTAGCGCCCGGTTGGACGATGCGCGCGAAAGTGCAACCCGTCCGACGTAGCACGTCCGCTAACGGCGACTGGTAAACAAGGAATAAGCAAATACGTTCCAGCGTTAATCCCGATTAAAACATGAAGCGTGTTAATGATTCTGAACTGAAGCTTTGGATGAACACGGCCCCATCGCACCACATGTGGGGTACCATATTGACATAAGCTTAAATCAACGGTTTAAGCTAATAATTATCATTCTGAGTGGTATAAAATAAACATTAGAAAATGAACGTTACTCTGAGATTAAATTATGATTTAAAAGTGCGCGTTTTCGTTTAAATACGAGTATGATATAACATTTATTATATCGGGCGTTACTGCAAGGAATTTTTAGAAATTGATAAAAATTAGTCACGAAGCATATTATTTCAAGCATATTGAGGTCATGCGTATTTTAGCGTATTAAATGTATAAAATAAAAGGAGAACCTCGGCCTTGACGTTTAAGTATTTTTAGTACAATAAATGACAACTGATCCTTTTTAAATATGAGGACAAAATATTATTTTATTTTTATGACAACGCATTAAAATTACAATATGTTAATGTGTGTGTGTTAAAGCGAAAGAGTAGAACCATGCCCCTTATTACCACTCTGGATTACGAAGTAGTTGGTATTTCCTATTTTATTATTTACCAGCATACATTGCAATGCACTTCAAAAAAATTAAACTAAGAACTAAACTTAGCTTAACAAAGTTTAACATAACCTGGTGAGACGCATAGAAGACAGACATATAAACGTGGTTTTTAATACATTTTTAATACATGTTCTAAAAGCACGGTTTAAAAGACAGGGTGCAGATTATATCACCAAGATATCCTTTACCGTAAAAACTTTGGATGCAAATTATGAAATTCGAAAATCGAAAAACACATTAGTACTCGTACAATGGCGGGGATCGAACCCGGACCTGTATATTACAAATCAAGTGTTTAATTCTTGAGCCACCAACGCTCAATGATTGATGATTTATATCGGTATTTTATTTCATTCATTCGAGTGAATGGTGACAACAGTCGAGCATTAAACAATAAACAAAGATCACATAATTTTTCGAAATTCACCTTAATTAATTAGTAAATGTTAGGTTTTAACTAACTATAGTTGCGAAGTAAACGATAGTAAGCGAAATTAGAGAAAATCTAACAAGGATAAATATTTCACAGAATGATTTATTTCCACGGAAATACATATTCATGGAACATAAAATTAATTACGTAGGAAGTTCATAAGAGAACTGTTTGCTACTGTCAAGTCAACAGACAACTTATTTAGACAAAACTCAAAGGCTGGCCTCGCGATGAAACTGGAATTATTATGATTTAGATAATAATTAGTTTTGGTCAGAAATGTTACGTGACTGCAACAAGCCGGTGCGATAGTCATTTGCTAATTGGATTTTGAGCTCGTTTGTGGCTGCATTTTAAGCACAATTGAAGAAAATAAATACCAAACACGTAGGGGAGATGGGAGAAATGCGTGGCGGCAAGCGAGCTAAAATATGACTTATTTAAAAAAAAAAACACATTAGTACAATGGCGGGGATCGAACCCGGACCTGTATATTACAAATCAAGTGTTTAAATCTTGAGCCACCAACGCTCAATGATTGATGATTTATATCGGTATTTTATTTCATTCATTCGAGTGAATGGTGACAAATAGTCGAGCATTAAACAATAAACAAAGATCACATAATTTTTCTAAATTCACCTTAATTAATTAGTAAATGTTAGGTTTTAACTAACTATAGTTGCGAAGTAAACGATAGTAAGCGAAATTAGAGAAAATCTAACAAGGATAAATATTTCACAGAATGATTTAGATAATAATTAGTTTTGGTCAGAAATGTTACGTGACTGCAACAAGCCGGTGCGATAGTCATTTGCTAATTGGATTTTGAGCTTGTTTGTGGCTGCATTTTAAGCACAATTGAAGAAAATAAATACCAAAAACGTAGGGGAGATGGGAGAAATGCGTGGCGGCAAGCGAGCTAAAATATGACTTATTTAACTAGTTCAAACTCGATTATAAAGAGGGAAGTGTGGATTTTTAACAAGCGCTCGTGTATCTTACAGATGAGGGTAAATCTGCATCATTTTCACTAAGTTTGCTTTAATTAATTTTTATACATTTATTTTATAAAAACGATCTAAGAGATTGTTGGAATTTCACTTATACTCGTATATCTTGTTATTAATCTCTCTAATCTCAAGGCTTGTTCTAGGATATGGATCTCGAAAATAGTCGACTGGCGGGATTCGAACTCAAGACCACATCGAACGTCCATATCCATACCCTTCACCATTAGTCTATTTACGATTAATACATGTATACATGGGGTTAACGAAAAAAAATGTAGTTGCAAATTATAATTGTGAAAACAAAACATAATAGTGTAATGGATTTCATAGTACATTGAGCTTTTAGTATTGTGTTTTTACTTATTATTTTTATATATTAATTCCGTATTCTTACGTAGTCATAAAACGTGTACCCTATGTTGACGATGGCTCTATCATGTATTATCGCTGACGTTCTGGTCGGATTAATTGGATGCGAGTGCTTTTATAAACCTTTTTTATTACATGTACGGCGCTAACAGTTGCCGTGTATGGATTAATTTAATTTGTCTATAACTAAATTTATTTGTGAATATTGTTGCTTTTAAAGCCTCTCTCTGTGAGTGAGTGAGTTATATTTTATATAATATAATTTAGTATCGTTGTATCACACGAGCGAAACGCCTATGGACTTTCGTATTGTCATCCTTCTTATTATTTTATAAGAAAAAAAGTTCACCGACATGTTTAGTACATGTGTACATAGTATGACAGTGGAAATCCACGGTTAGACTAACTAAATGTGTAGTAACAACGTAAGTACATACTTTATCATTTAACTCGTATTTAATTCTTATTTAAATTTCGAAAGTATTGAATAAAGGTTGTAGCACATTCGGAAACTCCCGCCAATCCGACACCACCCACCCCACCTCGCGATCGCCATTACTACCGATGATGTTATACGGATATTTTTATAGACATTTAATAATGATGTGATGATCCTATTTTAAAAATAAACGCTCAGCATAGCACTAAAAGAATCACGCTTAGCTTTGGGTTTCCTCTATTGAATTATCACTAAAAGCGGTAGAACTCGCAATAACATCTTTAGCACGAATGGACTGGCTTGCCCGGTGCAATATCAGAACCCCACAGAAGACAGGCGTGAAGTGGAAAATATTCCGCATGCAGTCTGATGACTGTGTGTGTCGGAGGCACAAGAAGTCCACGTTCCCTTTTCTCCGTTTATTTATAAAGAAATAATGAGAAGGGAAGTGGGAAGATAAGGATCGGTAACGCATCTGCAGTTCGGGATATATATGGGCAGCTGTCGCTTCGCTATTTCGGCGAATCCAGGTGACCGCATGCTCGTTACAATGAACAAGTTCCTTCCCTTCACTCTCTCTTAAGCAGTCAACGATATGTTTTGATACAAGTATTACAGCCGTGGAATTTAAATGCAATATTTAGCAAAACAAATATTTTTAAGATTATAAATAATATAATAATTACATAAGCAAATAAATAAAATGGCTATTCAAATATGTCACAACACATAAAAATTATAATCACAATTAAAATTTTAATCTTATCTTACTAATATTATAAATGCGAAAGTTTAGATGGATGTTTATTAGTTTGCTGAACGGATCTAGATGAAATTTGGCATAGATGTAAAGCATAGTGCGAAGGAACACATGGGCTACTTACTTTTGTTTTTTTTATTCCACGCGAATGTTGTCGCGGGCGAAAGCTAGTTATATTACAATGCACCTAAGCAAACAAATAAAATGGCTATTCAAATAATTTCAAATAACACATAAAACTTATAATGTATATTCGCAGAAGCATTTGAAAATAGATTTGGCGTATGTATCAAATTGGCCAGCTTAGTGTTAATGGATTAACTAGATTTGGGCAATTTCGCAACATAATTAGATCTCGCGCGTTAACGCGATTACATATATGGTGATCGACAAAAGTCATTGACATGTTACTATTCATTTCCACTGCCAAATAAAGCTCAAAAATCATTTTTTGTTTGTAAAACTTACAAGCGTTTTGAAAACCTTAAAAACCGAGATATGTATTTCTACGGGTGGATTCTATTTTCTATAGTGTAAAACCAAATTTATAAAACAAGTCAAGCCGTCGCGACATGGCTCAACCGGGTTGTCAAACGGAAATCGAAAATTCACTCGTTTGCCTTCTGAAGTAAAAAGTAACAAGAATATAAAACATTTACTCAACCTTTAAAAATTGTCTGGAAATCGAATCCGAGACCGCAACCAACAGGGGACTCGCGCCGATAAGAATTACCAGAATGATTTTCATCATTTTAAAGAAATACTTTAGCGAACTGTCTTTGGCCAATTAATATTGTTATACTCGTATTATAAAAGCTTTTAGTCAAAAACCATCAGCACAAATGTAATTTTGAAAAATTGTTTCTAGAGTAAAATTAATTAGACACGTATTCAAATATTTATAAGCGCAGAGTTTCAAATCCATTTTCATTATACGTATTTTTAAACAAAAATAGCCCGAAAGCTTTATGGACACAGAACGAATTGAATTTTTTCCATGAACAAAAATTGTATCCACGGAAAACATTAATACATGTTTTTAATTCAGCATGTTACTTTTAATACTCTTTTTAAAAACCCTTTTTTGTAAAGATTATTATTACCATTAAACATTATGAGTTAGTACGATTTGGAATTTTATAGCTCGCGTCGCAAGTGTTAGTTAGGTAAGTTTGTTAGTTAGGTATTCTTACAATAATATGAAGATTTAAACAACTTTGTTAACTTTAATAGCGTCGCAAACATAGGCATCCGTTTTGGAATGCGTTAAAGTGTCAATAGGTGAAAATAAAAATACATTCGATAGCGTTTCGGATAACAAGCTAAAGGTAATTACGACTATTAAAAAAAGAGCGTTAAAAACAGCACGCAGACAAACAATGGGCCTCTCAAATTAAAAAGCCAAATATGTCGGGAAATCGAACGTAATAATTGGATTTGAAGTTCAATCGAGAATACAAGTTATTAATTAATGTGAGTAATTGCTTTCCCGTGTCGTGTATCAATCATAGTCGCATCGGGAGCGTACACACTACACGCTATATGCTATACACGAAATCCTCTATCGTCAGTATACGATGCTGGACTACAATGAAATGTCATCAACATCTTTCACACGGGGACAGAATAATGAGGCAGAGTAGTAGAACTTACAGTACACCATTGTTTGAACGCTCATTTACATAATATTAGGGACATCGCTAGTAGAAAAGTCAAAAATGTATGGAACTGAAAAGATTTTTCGACATGTCACGTACTGTTGTGAAAATTCGCAGTGTTCCCGTTACAGAAAAATTACCTTGTTTCTTGCAACAAGATAAACTCTGCCCCTTCTTACAAATAACTAATTAGGTAGCAGTTAACTGCGTGAACGACGGGTTAGTAATAAGAATATCAATTAGCTGCACACCGCACCTGATCGACATTTTTTTTGTTCATACACATTTAAAAGCTGCGTCCCATTGGTTACTTTTACGTTTTAAATCATTTAAGCGATCGTAGCCTTTAAGGTGGAGCATCGCCAGATCCCCCGAGTGTACATATGATGTGTTTATTCCTTAACACATTGACACATTTTGTCGATTACTAGCCACTGGCAATATTGCTAACCGAACGAGAAGTTGCCTACAAAGACTGTTTTAACAGCGAATTTAAACAATAGCAGTGCTGCACTATTTACTGCCCTATCTCACTATTTTGTCCTCGTGTCATAGAGTAATTGAAAATGAGGTCTAAATCGTTAGGTGAGAAATACAAATGCTGTTTTACTGTGATAATGCAACGGGTTAAATAAACAGTCATGTCGTTTCTGTAAATAGGCAGATGCGCCGTGTTGGTTTGGGGTGGGTGAGGGACGTTGTTACGCCTGGTAAACGTAAACGTTCGTCAACGATACAATGTATTAAATTGTTTTGTTGCTGAAAATACTATTACAGTGATGTTAAATTATAGTCCAAAGGTTATTAAAATAGACAAGACAGATGTATTAGAAGAACCAAAGAACATAATAATTGGACTTGTAGAATCAAGAGTTATTTGAATTATCTGAGACTTATGAATTTAGTGATACAAGGGGGCGCCCGTTAGTCAATATTACAACAACATTTATAATCAAATAAGTTCTTGTTGAGTGAAGAATAACGCCGAAACTTTTGATGGACAAAGATTAAACATTCTGCCAAAGAGGTCGTTTACTGGCGACTGAGAACCTTTAAAGGCAGACCGAAACCGAACACAGCACATTATAAGAGCCACCATTCGTTTTTATCAATATTTGCCTTTTATGTTTTATTGAAGAAGACGCAAAGGATTATTATTTTTATCCTATAATGGCCGAATGCTGACGCGAATCTTCGTTTCGTAACCACTTACAATTTGTCCGACGTAAAAATCAATGAAGGAGTATAAGCATGGACATTATGATTTAAGACGTTTTTACATATTAAAATGTCATTTCATTATTCTAAGAAGCTTAGTGGTCATCAAATATGACATAGATATTTTAGAAACACGTCTCTAAGAAATAAAAGGATTACGTCGATCTAAAAACCAAATAATGGAAATAAAAACGAATAGTATAAAATAAGGTTTTACTAAGTGACTGCAGCTTTTAAAAGTGGCGTATGACCTGAATTTATTCATTTATTTTAAAGGGAACGCGTGATGCCATGTTAAGCCCGTGACAAGTCGCCATTTCGTTTATCCTGCGTCCCGCCGCGCCACTTCGCCGCAGGCGGGACGCAGTACAGGGTGTAGGGATGGGTAGTTGACAGTTGTGGCAATTGATGAAACGTTAATTTGCTTTTTTCAACTAGTTGAATAACTAATTTGGCAACTAGTTAGTCATAGATTTTAACGAAATACCCGAAGCCTATATGGTGAAAAAGACGACGTGGAAAAATACAAGAATTAAATTTAATTTGTCAAAACCACAATTAACTGGAAGTGATAAACGAAAAAAGCCCGGATTTTTTGGCAATTGGCAAAACAAATGGCAATAGTTTATAACAATCCTACTAGTAATTAAATTGTATAATAGATTTGAAACCACACTTTTACCTAACTTTTGATCATCTATAGTCTGTACCTATAATGTTAGCTTCATGGTGCTTAAATATCATATTATGATTATATCAAAAAATAATTTAATTATAATTGTAGTGACATGACTTTTTAAAATGTTCCTATTAAAATATATTGTATTAAAATAATCTTTAATACTTCCACAGTAAAGATGGCTGTCAATGACACCTTTTTAAAAAACTTTTGAACTGAACTGAATATAATATCAATTGATTTTTATTGTTGTATGTTTGTCTTCTAGTGTTTCAAACTGTTTATTAGTTTACAAAAGTTTAGAAGATTGTTTGGGGGACATACTAGGCAAATAAGTTTAAATAAAAAAAAAAAACTATTTTGTTCATGTTTCAATGCAATGCATGCCCACAATATGCTAGTAAAAGTAATTAAAAATGTCTGAAAAAAGGTTTTTTTAGCATTCAAGTATTTTTCTTAACCTTACTTTAAGGTATTTTTTCAAACATTTATTTTCTACACTTGCTGTTAACTCTCACTATTTTTAGTCAAAAAATTAATTTATTTTCGTTCCAAATTTAAAAAGGATCAGAAATATAAAAAAACACTTAAAAAGTTTCATTTATAATTATCACTAAATAGATAATATGTATTCAATAGTAATTTACCAAAAAACTTGTAATATTAAGGTGTAAAAATTAAAAAACGTGAAATAGTGACATGAAGTCGCAAGCTGCACGGTAACTAATGACATTGTTTATTGTTTGTACACACGGCGCAGTCAATAACAAGCCCGTAATCCATTTCAAATTTCAAACTATCGCAATAATTTAACTTCGATACAAGTACTTTCTAACCTAAAAATTTCATAATTTCACAAATATTTGATGTTTCCTTTCTCAATTAACTAAAAATTAAAGTTCCACAAACTTTTTTAAAGGTTACCTTTCATTTACTCACTATAGTTACCATTATTTACACCTCCTAGTAACGGCAAACAAACGTAAATATTGAAAGTTTGCAACATTTTTGATGTTTTCTAAGAGATGCTATTAATGCCTAATTATCACTACTCACCTCTGACGTGATATGATGCCATCCACTTGCGGAGTCACTAGAAAACGAACCACTTGTAATCAGAAGGCCACTATCTTCACTCAACGGTGGTGCTTCAGAGTTTGTAGAAAAGGAAGGCGGTGACTCCATCACCCCAAGAACAGTAATTTATAAAAATATTCTGACGAAAACATAAGTTATTCACTATATTATACAACAGTCTTAAAATTAGAAATTCACTAATATACCTATTGCAACATTCAGCACAAAATTTTCTGTCTCACTCGCCTATACTTATACATCCATGGTGTGCAACTCTGTGTTTTTTTTTTCTAAACTTTGTAGCAGTAGCGGCACTAACACCAAGTTGAGTAAGTTCAAGTTAATTGTATTTCGGAACAAGGCTTATAATCCATTTCTTATTCTGTAAAGAATATAAAAATGGGTGTAATTGTACAGAAAACTCATATGGAGGACTAAGCACTCTCGAAAATTGAAAACAGGAATATCAAAAACCTATTTTGAGACCGCCCCCAAAATCCTTTATATTGCAACATTCTACATCTACGTCAATACGTCAAAATCTAACGTCATTGATGTCATTTATAGACCGACGGCGATGCTTGGGCGATGCTATATTTCTTGTCAGGTCAAATTTCGTACAACCCAGGGATATTTAGCAGTTTAGTTAGTTGAACAGTAGAATCACGGCTTTTTTACATAATGGGCATGGCCGTTTTTTAACCAACTTCCATAAGGAGGTGGTTCTCAATTTGTTTGTATGTTTTTTTTTCTTCATTGGCAACATTGTTTTGTCGTCCTCTGATTGGATGATATCAATTCTATGCACAGAGCATAGACTAATATGCTCTTTGGATATCGATCTTCATGACATTATTGTTGTCATTATTGTATGTGCTCTAACGAATATTTTGCAAATTTGAGTACTTTATAGTGTTACTTCTCGTAGTAGTAATGGATTTAAGGTTATAGTTACCGTTGCAGTACAGAGATACATTTTAAAATGGCTGATATACAAATTACGAATATTATCAATGACCTACTGGTAAGTTCGATTTAGTTTTATATCTTACATTTTTCCATTCTTTAGGATGTAGCTGCGACCCTGCCTCACTAGCAACGTTCATGCTACTACCTTTTTTGTTTTCTCTTTTTGGAGGAGAAATCTTAATACAGATACACGGACCCCGGGGTGGAATAGGGTTATGTAAGGTTTTACCCACCAAAACCCTCTTCGTGGCCATCTAGTGGAATGCACGACCGAAATGGAAAGCGACCGCTGCCCATAAACATCCGCAATTGCAGTTGCGTTGCCTACCCTTAATTGACGGAGGACACCCACATAAAGAGGACATTTCCCCTTCCTAGGCGTCTCCTCCACCGTCAAATCCACTTTTCCTTCCCATCCTTTCCTCTTAAGAAAAGGGTGGAAAGGGAAAGGGAAAGGAACTAAAAATATGCCTCCGGCACCACAAGTATCAGATGAAACGCAGAATTGCTTCCACTTCACGGCTGTCTTATGTGTGGTTGTGGTATTTCACCGGGCGAGCCGGCCCATTCGTACAAAGATGTTAAAGCGGGCTCTACCACTGTTAAATGGTCTCCCTTGCTACCACCCACTAACAAGTCTATTTGTATGAATACTACTTATAAATAAAAGAACATACCTATAGCTATTTCCATATTTTAAATTTTTCAGCGAATGGACCCTGTGGAGGAAGCATTTAGTAGTTACCTTGTATATCAACCAGAGCAAGAAGATGAAAAATTAGCAAAGCATCAAAAAAAAATATGTGGTATACTGACAACTCTAAGTGCAGAATTGCAGGAATCTGCTATTCGACAGTATGTGACTCAAATAGCCGTTTTGCCAAATCAATACAAAATGCAACAATTACTGACTATACTGGAGAATTTGGTCAATAATAACATCCTGCAAGCACGGTATAAAATTTTACTTAAATTACTATTTCAACCCCTCCTATGAGTATCAAATCTCTGATAATCTGTAACTTTAGTCATCGGAAGTACATTATTCACTTTTATTAATTTGTAAACCTACTTACTGTGGGCTTTAATGTTTTTTATGAACCATTCTTTGTAAGACAATTTTATGGTAAGCTGTAAGCTAAACAAATCAACCATTTTTGACAGGTGTGGTGTCATACAATTTGTGTTCTTCCCTAGAGTGTTGTCATTTTTTGTTGATTTTATTTAAGTTATGTGTAACTTATTCACATTCTAAAAATTTTTTTTGCAGCATGGTTTGTGACTGTATTTTAAGCTGTGAAAAACTGCATTGTAAGAACACAGACTTCTGGATTCAAAGTTTTAATTTCATTAGAAAAATAATTGGTGGCGTTGATTATAAAGGAGTTAGAGAAATTATGAAGGTAAGAGTAGGTTGTAGAGAGGAAATGATTAGACCTGTTGATCATGGCAATACCATAAAATATAAATACATAGACTACAAAAATCTTGCTTCTTACTAACATTGTACATGCGAAAGTTTAGGTGGATGGTTGTTAGAGTTTCTGCTCTAAAAGGATAGTCTGAAAGAACACATAGGTTACATGAAGTATATAATTTATAGATTGCACAGGGTATTGTCAGTCAGTAGATCTTGGGATTACCCCAGTTAGCCACCCCCAACCTATGGTATATTACACCCCACATTGGCCAGTGGAGACATTTTCCGATATCACCAAAGCAGAAGAATATGCAATTAATAAGCTAGCTATAACTTTAATAATAAAATTATCAACCTCTCCTGATGCAATTAATATCTGAAACTAAATCATTTCAAACTTATAAAAGAAATATAAGTTACCTTTTTATGATGATTTGATGAAGTAATTTTTATATTTGAAAATTATGTTTTAAGGGATGCCGTGAAAAAGCACTCACTTTACCAACGGACCTTAACTCAAGCAACATACCACAAATAAAGGCATTGTGCAATGTTCTTGAGTACATATTTGACCGGAATGCTTCACTGCTTCCAGCATACTTCATAGTAACAGAAATACAGAAAGACAATCCCGAAAATAATCAATGGCCTCATTGGGTAACTATATTTTATAATATAAATTTTTTTTACAGGTAGCAAGTATAATTAAATTAGGGTGATTTAAGGAAATGAATTGTTCCATATAATATTGATATTTATGACCTTTAGCTTATTCGCAACTTACAACCATGAAAAATTACAACTCAATTTTTTTTTAATTTAATGCCGTAATAATTTTACTGTTCAATTTGTTTTGTAGCAATTGGCATGTCTTTTCACCGATTTCATAGAGTCATTTAGACCTTGCGCCCAAATTGTGTCAATAATTGGTCATTCAAGTATGCTGCCAGTGGTCGAGTTCTCAGGTTACGCTGACCATCTGATCAACCCTTGGCGACTTGATCCAACAACATTGAAATTCACATTAAAAGGAAACTTGCCATATGATGATGAACTGATAAAGCCTCAAATAGCACTTTTAAGGCATGTTATTCAACAGCCGTACTCGAGAGACATGATGTGTTCGATGCTGGGTTTGCAAAAACAGCACAAACAGCGTTGCATAGCGCTTGAAGATCAACTTGTTGAACTAATGATATCACCAATGGAAAAAAGTGAACAAGAAAATGAAGAAGATGAAATGTCTTCTACGCATTGGTGTTGGCTACATCTGTCTTCCCAAGTGATATATTTAATTTTGATTGGCTTCGCTTCATTCTCCAACATTGTTATGGGTTTGCATAACAAATTAGCAGGACACAATTTGAAGAAAGGACGAGACCATTTGATGTGGGTTCTTTTGCAGTTTATATCGGGAAGCATTCAAAGACACCCATTGTCTGATTTCTTACCGATTATAAAATTGCATGATCTGTTATATCCTGAAAAGGAACCTCTGCCTGTTCCCGATTGGACAAAAGCGCACAGCACACATCAGATGGCTGTTGTATGTATTTGGATGCATTTAATTAAGAAAGCTGAAACTGAACATAAAACTATGTCTATGCCCCAAAATTTGAAAGTGCAGTATGAGTAAGTGTTTAATGTTCATATCAAGTACAAAGAGTTTGTCTATACTGTACTTGATATTGTATGCTTGAGTAATACAAATATTATGAATGCAAAAGTTTGGATGGATTGATAAATGACTTGAGACTACGTATCTCCAAAAAAGGCTTAACGAATCTCGATGAAATTTGGAATAGATGTAGAACATTATAGAATAGTGTATAGGCTATGTTTTTTAATCCACATAAAATTCAATGGTCTTAGTTGTACAGATATACTAATATTATAAAGAGGAAAGATTTGTATTTTTGTACGCATTGGAATAACTCAAAAACTACTTGGCCGATTTTAAAAATTCTTTCACAGTTAGAAAAGTAATTTATCTGAGTAACATAGTCTATATTTTTTATTATTATTTTAATTCACGCGGTCGAAGTCGAGAGTAACAGCTAGTACAGACAAGTTTTTGATATTCCATTTACTCAAATAAAATCATCTTAATGAATGTTGATAATACTAATAATTAATTATTTATTAACAGATTTCTCCAACATCTCATGTCATCCAATAATACACCAGCATTAATGGGCGGTGATTATCGCATACCTTTACTATGCAATGCATATTCAACAAAGCAAGAATGCTATACAAGACCGATGGGGATAATTATCGAGACATTATTTGGTATTCAGAAAGCATTACCGAGTGGTAGTACTGGAACTCCGTTGCCAACAGTTCCTCTATCCATGTGCATATTGGATAGTTTGACGTTGCATTGCAAAATGTCTGTGATACATTCTATAGTTACTCATGTAGCGAAATTGGCTCAGAACAAAACAAACTTACCGAGCAGTAACATGATGGCTCCCGCATTAGTTGAAACATATAGTCGGTTGTTGGTTTACACAGAGATTGAATCCTTGGGTATTAAAGGGTTTATAAGTAAGTATTTTTTTTTATTAAATTTTCTAAATAATGATAAATGTACATTCTTCAATTGTTAAAACAGTCTAAATTAATGTTTAAATGGAGACAATGAAGTGTAATTCTTCATCGGATGTTTTTTTTAAATTACTACTAGATTTTTGTTATTTTATTAATATTTCCTTTAACCACTCCAACTAAGCTCTAGGCTTGTGCTAGGATATGGTTCACGACAATAGTCTAATGGCGGGATTCGAAACCCTCGACCTCAAGATCGGTAGTCCGTACCCCATACCATTAGGTTATTGGCGCTTGAAATTAGATATGGTAATTTTATTCAAACTAGAGTATTAATTTAAGAATTATTATCATTAGCTCACTATGGTTTCACGAGGGGCTCGGAGCTTACCCTATATTAGAGGTGAATAAGCCATATTCAACCATGCTTCACTGCGGGTAGACTTTACATATATTTGAACACAATTTAAGAAACATAAAATCAAATATTATATTTATATCCATTCATACTTTCATATTAATATTATAAATGCGAAAGATTAGATGGATGGATGGATATTTGTTAGAGTTTTTAGCTTAAATTTGCTATAGGTGTAGAGGTTAGTCTGGAAGAATGCATAGGCCAGTGACTTTTGTTTTTTTAAACCCACGCGGACGGGGTCGAGGGCGAAAGTTAGTATTAAATAGTTGTATTTACTATTTCTCTTGTCCACAGATCAGCTGTTACCAAATGTTTTCAAGTCCCATGCGTGGGGCATCCTACATAATTTATTGGATATGTTTTCATATCGGATTCATCACATACAACCGCATTACAGAGTTACTTTACTCTCACATTTACATTCCTTGGCCGCCTGCCCTCAAGCAAATCAAACACAATTGCAACTTTGGTATGTATACAAAACATTGATATGTATTAAATGGATAGGCTATAAATCATCGTATTATGTGCAATTTTGCTGCTGACTTTTGCTAAAATATATGTTAAATTGTCTCTCGTATCTACAGTTTTATATGATTAATTTTCAATTGTAATCTACCATAGATAGTAGTATAATACTTTGACTTCAAACTGTACTCACTGTACTTGACAATAATTATGGAAAACAACCCAGCAAGAGAGATGTTGCCACTATACTTGTCAGAAATACAAATATGCAGCTTGACTTGTATACGAAAATTCAATTTTCAAACACAATTTTTTCAACAACTCAACAACGAAACAATTACATTTTGTTGGCAACCCTATACAAATAAAAAAATAATTCAATTAATATTTCATCAGCTTCGAAAGTACGGCGCTACGTCTGATAACGAGTTTGGGAAGTTCCGGAGTTCAGTTGCAAATGTCTCGGGTTGTGTCCGAGCCCAAGTCCCTTGTATCTGCGGACAGCGAGGAACTGAACAGAGTGCTCGTGCTCACAATAGCTAGAGGCATTCATATGACAGGCACTGGTATGTATTATATTCACTAGTTTTCGCCCGCGACTCCGTCCGCGTGAATTAAAAAAAGGCAGCTCAACATCTATGCCAAATCTCATCGAGATCCATTCAGCAGTTTAGAATTTAGACTGCAAACTGGAACAAATGATGCAGTATGAAAGTAAGATAGTCAGCATTCTCATATACTTGTCTGGCATGGTGACCGTTATTGTGGTAATCTTGTTACAAAGTCACCTTATCTATAGAAAATAGAATAAAAAATAACACACCACCTGAATGTGTTGAAGTACAATTTTTTCACTTTTTTGGTATTAAGACAACCCTAATGACTTGTCTTGTTGCAGTATTATGTGTTTTGTATATTAAAGTTATTTATGTCTTAACGGCCAGATAAGTTTATCCCACTATAGGATATTTATAATCACCTTACGACATAATAGTCTACCAAAGCAGTGAAGAATAGTTCCACTATCAAAGTTAGTTCCATAGTTAAAAAAGGGGGTAGAAAATAAATGTCATCGACTGTACAGCGGGTAAACTGAAGTATATAGTTACTAGCTTTCGTCCGCGACTCCGTCCACGTGGAATTAAAAAAAAGGGAGTAGCCTATGTATTCTTTCAGACTACCCTCTACGTCTATGCCGAGTTTCATCGAAATCTGCTTAGCAGTTTAGGCTACAAATTCTAACAAACATTCATCTAAACTCTCGCATTTATAGTATTAGTAATATTAAATAATTGTTATAGTGATTGTAATATATTACAGGAAGTGATAGTGCCGCTGTAAAAGAGTTGCTGTCTACTATAATGACAAATACTCCGCATAATTGGTCGCAGCACACATTGCAATGTTTCCCGCCTGTACTTGTTGATTTCTTCTCACAGGTAAGCATTACATAACATATTCTCTAATTTTCTCTTATGATATTCTATTTTTTTAATTGTTTCATAAAAACTGTCAAATAAAGTCAAATGTGAAAAACAGTATTTTACAAGTTTTTATTTAATAAGTGAAAAATTAATTTTAACGTTTTGTATTTTATTTTTATTTACAGAATCCAGCGACGAAAGAAAACAAACAACTGTTAAAGAAATTCGTTGAAGAAGAATATAGGAAGTGGTCGTCTATGGCCAATGATAATGATATAGTTACACATTTCTCTGTGCCCGGAGCACCACTCTTCTTATGTCTACTATGGAAGATTATCTTCGAAACCAACAGAATCAACCCTATTGCTTTCAAGTAAGATTTTAAATACTAAGCGCCTGTCCCACCAAATTGTAAATTGTCTGATAACAATCCATGTAAAATATGTGATAGTAATATCGGATTTTGTTAAATTATAACAGTGACGTCATTTTTAAGCTATCTGAGCCTCAGCCAGTGGTGGGACACGCCCTAAATTAAATTTGTTAACACATTCATTTTAGAATCACATTGTGATTAAACTTTACTATATAGATATTTCATATTGTAATCTTAGTAGAGTAGTAAATCAGCTCTGAACTGATTTATACAATCAGATCATATAGCCTTGAACCATTGAGCTGCGACTCAACTAAATTAGCAGTTTACGGCTCAAAATAATGTATAACTATGGGTTAACGGTCAAAATTCATGCTAAAGGTCAATTTGTACAGTCCGGAAAGTCAATGGTGTTCTACATAATTAAAAATTGTCTTGTTTCTTGCAACGAACAAACTCCGACTCTTAAAACTTAGTAGCGAGTTGCTCAAATAACAGGGTAATAATAAAAATAAGCAGCCGTGTACTACTAACCTATTTTCGTACAGACACATTTAAAAATGCGTCCTATTGGTTGTTCCAATATGCTGTGTACCAAACGTTTAAACGACTAATTTCTAATGTGGAACGCTGACATATTCTCTGACTGTACCTTTGCAGGTATAAATTGAGCAAATCTATGAACCGGTTCACTGATCTGCACATGTGTCCACACATGTGTAAAGTGATCTGTAGATCATTGGTTTTAGTTGATTTTTGATACTTTGATCAGGATTCTGGAGCGTATCGGCGCTCGTGCGTTGTCAGCCCATGTGCGCAAGTTCTGTGACTATTTGATGTACGAGGTGACGAACCCCGCGGGCGGGCCGCATATCAACAAGTGCGTGGATGCCATCAATGATATCGTTTGGAAATACAATATTGTGACTATCGATAGATTGGTGCTCTGTCTTGTGAGTATTCCTATACTTCTATACTAATATTATGTAGCGTAAGCACACTACTTAGTTATTTATGTCAGAAATCACAATATATTTTTAAGTAATTCCTTCTTTACGTACGATACGCTTTAGGCTATATATTTTCACGCTGTTAAATTTAGGAAGTATATAATTTGGTAAAAACTGTAACGCTGGACAAAAAGTACAATGCTGATACAAAGAAGCAAGGTTTGCCTTTAACACTCGTAAACAATTCTCAGTCAACATCAAGGGCCTTTGTTGTCATTGAAGCATTTGAATTTCGACATTTGCAATTGAAAATTTTACATAATGTAAATAGAATACAATTTTATGCGACGAGACGATGGGGACATAAACCAGAAAGTGTTAAGAATGAATGTGGCTACAAAGGAAGAGGAAGACAAAAGAAAGTATGGATGGATTGTGTGAAAGAGGATATGCTTAAGAAAGGAGTGGATTCAGATATGACGGCTGATAGAGATGTATGGAAGAGCAGCACATACTGTGCCGACCCTCCATAAGGGATAAGGGCAAGTTGATGATGATGATGATGAAATAGAATACAATCTCAATGTATGCGGATGAAGCTGTATAATTATTGACCTGAAATTGTGTTCAATAAATTTTAAACTATGGAATCTGTATTAAAAATAAGTGTTATTAAGCCTAATTAAGAATATGAAAATCTTGGCCCAGATGCGCTTTAAATGACTTTCTTATGCACAAAGAATTAGTTCCAAGTTTTACCACAATATGCAAAGGGTTAATCAGGATTTTAATTCTTAAGTTTAGATGAGCTGTTTTTGTATGATTTTGTATTACTTTAGAATTTAAAGTTTCTGTTACTTATTCTTCCAGGTGTTGCGTCCGAACTTGGATGGCAATGAGAGTCAAGTGTGTCTGTACATTATCCAATTATTGCTGCTTAAAGGCTCGGAGTTGAGGAACCGAGCTCAAGACTTTGTGAAGGAGAACTCCCCGGAACATTGGAAGCAAAATAATTGGTAAATCTTATTAATATTATAAATGCGAAAGTTTAGATGGATGTTTGTTAGAGTTTGTAGCCTAAACGGCCGAGCTTCGATGACATGGATAGTCTGGAAGAACACATGGGCTATTTTTTTTAAATTTAATGTTGAAAAAGTCGCGGGTTAAAGATAGTATATTTTTTTATTCCACGCATACAATATTCTTAATATATTTTCAGGTACGAGAAACATTTAGCTTTCCATAGGAAGTACCCGGAGAAGTTTGGTCCGGAGGAAGCCAGTGGCACATACGGTGGTACTATCCCCGTGTACTTGAGCAATGTTTGCTTGCGCATGCTGCCGGTGCTGGACGTGGTGGTCCACCGCCACCTTGAGATACCACAAGTCAGCAAGAACCTGGAACAACTCCTTGAACACATTGGATATCTCTACAAGTTCCATGGTAACTTATACTTTCAAATGTTTACCCGTTTCAATTCACTATTTAGTTGTAATTTCACTAATCTATACTAATATTATAAAGAGGAAAGATTTGTATTTTTGTATGTGTTGGAATAACTCAAAAACTACTAGAGCAATTTCAAAAATACTTGACCATTAAAAAGCCATGCTTCAACTCACTGTTTCACGCGGACGAAGTCGCGAGTAACAGGTAGTAAATGCTAAAATTAGAAGGTTGGATGTTAGATATCTTGCATAGGCTCACTTTTGTTTTTTTTTCAAACAGACAGAGTCGAAGGCAAAAGCTATTAAGATATTTTTAAATAGGTCCAGTAATTTTTAAGTTGCGTACAAAATAAATTGTAAATATGAAAGTTTGGATGGATGTATGAATGTTTCTTAGAGTTTGTAGCTTAAACGAATCTTCATGGAATTTGGCGTAAATAATGACGGTATCTGTGGGATACATTATCTTTGTATTTCATGTTTACTCAATATATAATTGAAATTTGGCACAGATATAGGATTCATCACTAAAATGTCAGGTTCCCAAGAATTTTTTTCGTGGTTTATATTATGTGGATGAAGTCAGGCAACGGTTTGTTTCAAAGTAAACGTGTAACTTGCAGGGTTCTCACAAACCAAACGGTTTAAGAACCTAAAGTAAAAGATAAGAATGTATTTAATATGTATGGAATAAATAAATAAATAAATAAATAAAATAAAACGTCTATTTCAGATCGTCCGATAACGTTTCTTTACAATACACTGCATTATTACGAATCAAAGTTACGAGATAAGCCGTTGTTGAAGCGAAAGTTGGTTAGCGCAGTACTCGGCTCGCTGAAGGAGGTGCGGCCCGCCGGCTGGGCGACTACGGAAGCCTTCCATTCCTACCTCGCCAACTCTGAACTGGACGCCACAAGCTGGACACCGGATTTAAATTATTATGTCAGCCTCGTCAGTAGAATGGTCGACAGTATCCTTTTCTTATAGATAATTAATTTAATATTTGACGGCATTATCTCTAAGCCCCATCACACTCATTTAGTAACTTCTCTATCACAACCAATTTACAATTAGTTGCCATTTGGCATTTAAATAGGATTTTAAATTATATTGGCGTCCGTCGCTTACGTCCAACCTTCATGACGCTCTATGGTATAGTGCCTCACAAGTTGACCGTTTGACGTTCTGTCAGAGTGACATAGACAATTCACTCGCGTCAAAGAATCGATTCTAATCGTACTCAATCGATTATCAATCCTGATATATTAAACTATCGTGTACCATATTTCTACTGCATCATCACTTTCGTCAGGTATCGTGGATCAAGCGCTAACGAATATAAAAAATCTATCTATTTGTTTCTAATCAGATGAGGGTAGATCATGATTATTAATTAGGTTTTAAGATACTTTATTCTCATAAACACAATGTTTCGCTTTCAATGAAAAAATTGAAATATGTACAATGTAATTATGACCTGTAAGTATATAATACCGTGTACTGTCGCGGGCGACAACTAGTTTGTGATAATCCTTGACAGCAATCCAGCGATGACGGGTGAATCTCCCTTTCCGAACACAGATTGGCGGTTCAATGAATACCCGAATCCTTCAGCTCATGGGTTGTACGTGACTTGCGTAGAGTTGATGTCTCTACCCTTCCCTCCGGATGTGGTCGGGAACAGCCTACTGGAAGTTATCATAAAAGGGTTCGAACTAGTTCCCACTGCGATAGGCCAGTTGTGGGTGAACGCCGTAGGACTTATAATGGCGGCCTTACCTGACCCGTACTGGAATGTGATACACGACAGGATATTGGAACTTATGATAAGCAATGAAATGCTGGAATGGCCGTATACTGAGACACCGTTTCAAATGTTTAATTTGAAGACAACTAATGAATTGATGTTGGATAACAAATATAGTCTAATGCTTGCTTTGGGGCATGCGATATGGTACCATGCGGGTACAGGACAGATTGTTCAGTTTCCTATGTAAGTTTTTTTTTGGTATTTTTTTATTTAAGCCTTATTAGATTTGATTTTGCAATCATGCATGAAGTTCGGGTATTTGTAAATGCTTATAAGCATTATTCTTAGTTCTTTGGTTAACTAATTTTATACCTTAAACTAGATTATTAATATGTTCCTTCAAATTTACATTTCTATGATATAATTGGGCAGTTTTAAAGGAACAAACTTATTGTAAATTAAAAAAACATGTCAAACCACTTAAAAATCTCGCGTCAGAAATACAATTTGATAAAAAGACATACATTTGGAGATTTTCCGCTTAATCAACTTGTTATGCAATATAAATATTATTTTATTTCAAACTTATTAATTGGTTAAGTTCTAATTTATGATGTTTACATTTTAGCTTCGTGAAGGAGAAACTGACGCCCGAGATCCGTACAGAGACACAATTGTTGTTCCTCTGTCATATGGTGGGTCCGTTCTTACAGCGTTTCAACTCTGACATATCCCGTGTTGTTATGGACATTACTTTGACGTTGTATGAATTGCTCGCACATATCGACAAATTGCACCCGCATTTACAATACGTCGACTCCATATGTGATGTACTGTATCCTTTTTAAAGTTTTAATGGATGGATGGATGTTAAAGTTTGTAGCCTAAACTGCTAAACGGATTTTGATGAAATTTGGCATATATGTAGAGGATAGTCTAGAAGAACATATAGGCTACTTACCTTTTTTTAATTCCACGCGAACGGAGTCGTGGGCGAAAGGTAGTTACTAAAATGCGAAAGTTTGGATAGATCCAGCTTTGCTACAAATTACTGTCTTTTAACTAAAAATTGTTTATTTATTGTTTTTATATAAATGTAATTGTTTTTTATATATTATAAATTGAACAATATAATAATTAAATTGTAACAAAGTCTGACATCTCCAGGAGAAAGATGGCCGCCCAAAAAGAATGTCAAGAAAAACAAAAAAAAACTTGCAGTATTTGTCTGCGAGTGGTCGAAATATACTCAAAATCATATGTTTTGTACACATACATTTAACATTTTTTCACCGGTACTTTCTTTGTACGGTACAATCTTAAATTTGTGAGAGAAAAAGGTTTCAAGTGAAGTGTCTACTATGCTTCCTCTATATATATTTTTAATCTCATGGTTTTTTAACAAATTTTCATCAAACAATTGTCGTTAATTTTCTTTAACCGTTATACAGATATCACATAAAATATATGTTCGTTGGCGATACGATGAAGAGTGAAGTTGAGAACGTGATAAGGAAATTACGTCCTTCGTTGCAGATGCGACTTCGATTTATTACACATTTGAATGTGGACCAAATAAACAATACATGAGAAACGGCCGCCGAAAGTAACACGGCTGTTATAAAGGATGATTCTTAATGGACTGATTTCTGGAGTTAGAGGTCCTCAATAACCATCGTTTAAGCGCAAAGTACGAGTATGTTGCCCGATTTTCTGTAGTTTTAAAGCTATTTAATTTTTTGAAAAAAAAATCGTAAAAATCAGATCTCAGAAAAAGTTGGTGTAAAAAAATTAATTACAGCATCTCAGAGTTAAAGAAAGATTTTCATTTTTTTTTATTTCGTTCTCGTGTAAGTTATTCCAAAAAAAGGATAACTGTGCGTAAGCCCAATTATTTAGCTTATTCAAGAAAAAAATTACCACTGTAAACACAATATTTTGGACGTACGGCCAAATTTTAGTCGAGAATCTCATTTTTACGATTTTTTTTTCAACAAATTAAATAACTTTAAAACTATAGAAAATCGGGCAACACACTGCGCTTAAACGATAGCTATTGAGATCCTCTAACTCCACAAAACCGTTGATTAGTCTGTTAATAATCACCTGTATATTAACTGTGTTCACAAGCAAATTGCTGTTCAGTGTCCAACAGAATGAACTTAATTGTGTCACCGATGTCGTTTACTTGCAAAGACATTTAAGAAATATATAGAGTAAGCAGTGAACAAAATTTTTTCACCGGTAATTTCTCTGATAGGTAATATGTCTGATGTCAAGTTTAGTAAGTCATTTTGTGTCCTTGTATTGAAATTTTACAAAATTATAATAAGCTCCATCTTTTGTTATAAAATAAACTAAACAGTGTGCTTAATAGTTTGTATTAGCAATTAATTTAAATAAAATTAATTATATTGAGATGTTGTTTCGCTGTTAACAGATAGTATTAGTGAGATTATGTGAAAAATGTGTCAAATGAAGTGTTTACATTTTTTGAATCACTTTGTTTACTTGTTATTAATATTATAAATGCGAAAGTTTAGTGGATGGATGTTAGAGTTTGCCGACTAAACGGCTGAACGGATCTCGATATTTAACCCTTAGTCTGGAAGAAAATAGGCTACTTACTTTTTTGTTCTAAGAAGGAGGCGCGGGCGAAAGCTTGTAAAGGATATAATGGAAGCAATGTATTGAATTTTGTGACGTTGTGATTGAAAAAATTCTGATTATATTTGTGCCGAAACACCTACTTGTATTGTAATTTTTTTTATAAATAATATGAAAATTGTGACCCTATGACGTTTGTGGGAACTCGCGGTATTGTATAACATGAATATTATAAAATATAAAAAGAAAACATTTGTATATTTATAAGTTACGAAACAATTTATAAGACAAATCTGATTAAAGCTTGTATAAGGTATTTATTTTGAATAGTGTTTGTCAATTTTTTAAATACTTCTGTTCTAGGAATCCTTAACAAACCTTTAGAGTGTGAATTTAGTAAAATCCTTTCATAGTGGACGCCTACGTATTAGGAGAAATCTGCGTACAAAATTTCAAGTCTCTAGACCTAGTAATGTTAGTTAGGCTTTCATCGTTGAGTCAAAATACTTTTTTGCTCTTTGCAGATATAATTCTAAGCTTTAAAATATCTCAAATAAATAAATATAGTCTTTTATGGTGTTTTATTTTTAAACTTTATTTGATGTATATCCTTAAGCCAGCTACACACAGCTATTGTTCAGTTAAAGCCTGTTAAATACTATTACTAATACAAAACTGTCAGAACTAATTGTGTGTAGCAGGCTTTACCACAAATCTTACTTCAAAAAAATTATATAAATGAGAATGTTTGGATGGATGTTTGTAATTGTGTATATCCAAAACAGATCACTATGAAGTTTAGCATAAATGTAGAACTATGTAGAATATCTATACTAATATAATACAGCGTAAACACATACTTCTTTGTTGCCTAAGATGTCAGCAATTACAGCTTATTTTTGAATAACTCTTTTTTTAATAAAAAGCCCTACACTTACGTCACGCTTTAGGCTATATATTTTCACGCCATTAAACTTAGGGGGTAAATATTTTGGATAAAAACCCTAATGTGGGAAAGAGACCATAAGTTGCTGCCAACATCAAGAAAGAAAGATTGCTAAGGTTTGTCATGTCATGTCATTTTGACATTTGCTATTGATAATTTGACAAAAGTAAACAATAAAATAAAGTTTTTATAATTTCACGCGGATGAATCCGCACGCGAACAGCTAGTTTTTAATAAAACACACTTGTTTTACTAGTAACTAGCGTTTGCCTGCGACTCGGTCTGCGTGAAATTGAATAAAAAAAAATAGTAAGTAGCTTATGTATTATCTCAGACTAAACTCTACGTCTATGCCAAATTTCATCGTGATCTGCTCAGCAGTTTAGGTTTGAAACTAAAAACATCCATCCACCTTAAAAAAAAAGCAAAATCAATATTCTTCACCGAAAGCTTACTTCACCGGAAGCTCTGGCAGCACTGTACATTTTAAACCAGGCGCCATAATTTTGCGGATCTCCAAACGTTTGCTGCATGAGAAATCATTTGCTTAGTAATGTAATTTAAAAATCCAAAAACGTATTGTGTAATAATAATAATTCAAAACCATGTTATTCTACAACAAATAAGTTAGTTTCATCGATCGGAAACGGGAGAAAGCGGCCATTTTGTGTGGAACGATCTAGGCTATCGCAAAGCGTTGCGGAGCAACCGGGAACCGGCCCTGCCCGTCCGACCCGACCCGCCCGAAATCAGTCAGATAGTTGCTCCCTTGCGAGACGGTCGTTCGGGCATCAGTTATTTGAACGCGCGCGTTGTGTTAACACAAAAAATTCGACGCGATAGTTTGTGCTTTTGTCCAGAGACTTGAGTGAAAAAGTATTCAAAATGACGTCAGAAGCTATACCAACTACTCCAGAGACCCCTGAGAAGCCGAAGGAGGTGAAAGAGAATGCGCCAGCAGACAATGGGCAGTCTAAAGAGGAGCCGCCGGCGACTGAGGAGAAGGCAGAAAAAGTAGAGGAGAAAAAACCAGAGGCAGGACCCTCCAAGCCGAACGTACTCGTACATCAGGGCAACTTTGAGAAGGATGTTGTGTACCTGTTCCAATTCACTCGTACTCCAGTATTGCCGTCGACTTCGCCGTACTGTTTGAAAGTTGAGACATGGATACGTCTGGCGGGCATTAAGTACCAGGTAAGTTTTGATGTTGTGTTGTATTATTTAAATGAGTTAATCCTTTCCGCTTGCGTGTTCACCCGCACCTAAACTAAATTTTTGAATGTTTAGGTAGTCCCGGTCCATTAAAATATTTTTTTTTGTTACTTTTGGTATGCTGCGCTGACTTCGAGATATTTACATTTTAAGTTAAAGTTATTGTTTATTAAGATAGTTTTTTCCATGTTTTTTTTTTTAGATTATTTCGTTTTTTTTTTTTCAACTTTCCCGTTTTTCTAGAGAGTTTATGCCGCGAATTTTACGCCGCGAGTTTCGCGTTGCGAATGCCCGCACTGCTGAATTCAACAAAATAAAAGTTATATTGTATATCTGTATTTTTATTGCAAGTCTATTTTAGAGGTTTGTAGAATTTTAGGGTGATATGAAGAAAACGAAGACAAAAAAACGAAGACAAAGATAAATCCCGATATCTGACTACTTTGTGTTGATATTTTAACAGTATGTTGTTACGATAAGGATTTGTATGAAGAATATTATAGGTACCTACGTAGGAGAACGGGGATGGATTTATGACCTTTTGTCGAGTTATCTTTCGAAGTTGAGAAACAGCTTGCTGAAACTGGCTAATAAATATACATCGACACTTATCGAGACTTCTGTTTACATTTGCGGTGCAAATTGCATTGAGATAGTTAAACCCGTGATGGATTACCATAAGAGAAGGGCGTGTCACGTAGCGTACTTTCTCAGATATCGACATTCAAGAACAATTAGAAACCCAAGAAGGGTTCCCGATTATACGGAGGAGAGATTACATGTTAAAATGTATTTTGTACCATGTACGTCAAAGTATAATAATATCGGAAAGGAAAGAGATTACAGCGCCATCTATCTTGAAGTCTTCAACATCATTTCAGCCGTTAAGAAAATACTTGCCTACCCACAAATATGGCTACAACAAAGCAAAGCAAATAAATTTGAACCGCTTAGTTATTACTAATGAAGAATTATATTAATGAACAAATAGCTTTACGAAAACACTCGTTTACGCCACGCGTTCATTGAAGTATAACAGATATTACTACAAACAAGACGGTGCATCGCAATTGGGTTGAAAAGGAAACCGAACGGAGCATTGATTCGTAAACAAAGGGTCGACAAATAAGTATAATTATTAAATTTCATACGTCTCAAGCCCCAGTTAGTTTTGTATACGTTGATATTTTGAGGCCTTCTTTGAAATACCTTTTATTATACTGCTGACTTCGTCAATCGTTCACTTTAAAATTAAGGTTAACGATGTAATCAAATTGGCACTTTGGCTTCCTTTGTTTTGCAATACAGCCAAATGTTAGACTCGAGCAATATCTTTACAATCTGGATTATTTAAAAGCAAATTTTTATGAGGTTCTGACTTAATCCAGTTTCAACGTTTTAGGACATATTTTTGATACTTTTAGAATTTGCTGAACAACTTTACCGTGAACTTTAACTTGTATTAAAGGGCACGCACAAACCTTACCGCATATTCTATAAATGTTACTGTAAAAAGAAAAAAGACTTTACTTCAATTTACTTGTCTCGATTGGGCAAGTTATTGATATTGTTAACAATATAATGTCTTTATTATTCAACAATCATAAACTAACGTATACAATTGTATGCATCCGACGCGTTGAAGGCTGCGTTAGTCTCAGTCCGTTCAACTATATCACCAAGGGCTGTGGTCATTTTATATTTAAAACACGTATTAAATCAATACGATATTCTTTAACTTCGAAGTATACGTAGACAAAGTCTTTTTTATGTAACTTTGAGTAAGGATATTTACAAAATCCTTTTTTTATTATAGTTTGACACAATTTTGTCATTAACAGAATGTGAAAACGGGTCATAAGTGACAATAGTAGATATTTAATATTATTGATAATAATTTACGGCTATTCAATGATCAATCTTAAGTCTTAACTGATAGCGACTTCTACTTATATTAAAGTTATTTAATTCAATTGCAACGTAAAACTTACCATTACTTTTTCAAGTACGAAATTGTCGGTAGAAAGGTCGAGTGTACTATTTATTTGGCTATCGTATAAAGTTTAATTATTAGACTTCGGATTATAATTTGATTTTAATTATCGAACAAATCTCAACTTCACGAACCGTATACCAATAAATTTTCTAATAGTACGATATATTGTACCGTTGGGAAGGATCTCTTGTGGGTTGCATTTGTTTTGATTATTCGGAAACACATATTTGGCTGACGTCCGTGAAGCTATGCATTTCCTATTTTGTTGTACGCATGTTAGTTGAACTAAAGGGATTGTTAGAGTTGTTCAGAGCACGCATTGTTTATGAATACGTACCGCATTTTAATCGGGTTTCCAGTTTTAAGTCGGATGAAACGAAACAATTTAACGTTCTAAAAGCTAAACGATTACTTATTTAATAAGGATTAACGCTTTGCGATGATTAAACAAATAGATGATAAAAAGTTTTTTTTATTATTTTTTGTGTACAAACCTTTGTTCATACGGTAATATTATTGCTGCTTTTACTATGCTGAAATTTAATTTCAAAGAAATAGTATTCTTATATCTTTTCAATGATATTTCGAGTTTAAAATTGAATTTAGTAACAGCGGTTCATAAACAGTGTTAATTAAAAAAACACATGTTGAGTGGCATGGTCGCCAGATGTCGACGGCATCGGTTTGTCAGAACTCATCGAATGACCGAAGCTAACGGTGCTGTACTTCAATCTCATCACGCTAAGTTTAAAATAATTAAAGCATTAATTAATTTTATGTAAACTAAAATTTACCATAGATCACTTAACTTTCTTAGCAAAACATGAAAAAAAAATCCTTTACCTTTAAAAAAATAATAATCGTCTATCAGTTTTTTTTTCTACGAAGCTTCCCGCCTCTGTCAGTCCGTTTTCAAAACCGATACAATTTGAATTTATTAAAAATAAAGTATTTGTTAAAATCTCGTAACACACATCTTGTGTTCCAGGATTACGTACACGCATATTTGCTATTTTATACTTAAAAAAAAAAACATTAAAAAAATCCTCCATTGTAATACAATAAATTCTATGGTTATATTATTTGATGTTTAAACTTCCCTTTCTTCGTAATATTTTCGTACTTCGGATATCCAGTTACTAAGACCTAATTACTATCGCTCTTCTCGCTTCGTTAAACCTTAAGAAGTCTGACTACAAATTAAGGCTACGGACTCACATTCCCAAGCTCTTAACTGGTCAAGATAATTACGTATAAAATAGATTACTTCACTTACGCTTAGATGACAAATAAAACCTTTTAAAAGTTTGAAAATAAAATAATAAACATAGTTTAAAAAATGTTAACATTCGTGATTAATTGAAATACTGAGAATATTTTATGATATTAGAAATTTAAAACCGAAAAACTTGTAGATCGAAGGTTACATCATTTTACAACAAACAAATTAACTAATGTTTGAAATAAACTAGAGCTAAAACATCGCAGTACCCAAATGATATATATGACCACTTGCGGGACAGCTTTTAAAAACTGTACATAGTTCGAAAACAAGTTGGACCTTTAGCGTTGATGTAAAAAAAAAAAACAAGAGAGCGTAACTTATCTCTACACAATGTATTACGTTGGACAGATTTGGGCATTGGGTTGCTTCATGTATTCGGATGGGTCATGGTAATTTTTAATACATTATTATTTTTTACAATTACCAACGCGATAAAATATACTTCGGCTACTCTTTTAACAGTGTCTGTTTTACCGCTCCAAGTTTTAAACGTCTTATTTATTGTTTTATGAACAATAACCTTAAACAAGATAAAGCTTTTTAGAATTCTATTGAATAAGGGACAAAAATTAGCGAGACACATTTATTAATAATCTGTCGCCCGCGATTCGGTCCGCGTGAAAAAAAAAGTAGTCTATGTGTTCTTCCAGACTATCCTCTACATCTATGCCAAATTTCACCGAGATCCGTTCAGCAGTTTAGGCTACAAATTCTAAAAAAAACATCGATACATCGATCTAAACATTCGCATTTTTTTATAATAACATAAATAAACCAGCGCTTGACCACGATTCCACCCAAGAACTAAGTGAAGACGCATTATTACTAATATAAGCATTTATATTAGTAATAAGCAAAGAAAGCAAAAATTGCCCCAAATTTCGTCACGCGATTTTGAGCTAAACTATTTAACTACGTCATAGTTTTTGACTCCAAAAATCAAACAAAAAAATGGGACCCACCTGCAAGCACTACCTTTCGGATAAAAAAAGAATTATCAAAATCAGTCCACTAGCGGCGGAGTTATGTCGTAACACACACATAAAAAACATATAGACGAATTGAGTACCCCCTTCTTTTGGGAAGTCGGTCAAAAAACTACCAAAAAATATGGTATCAAATTTGCGGACAAGTCAAGAAAATAACAACAAATCATAACACCTGAGTCTTGCTAAAAAAAATTGGACGTGATACATGAAATTGATATTCAATGCTTTCAAACAACGGTGTACGTGACATCTGGAACGTACGCGAGTTATGAATCCGGATCGAATTTGCATCCCGTAGGTCGGAGAAAAAACTGCGATTGTTGTGCACATAGTAAAGGAAGTCGAAGTATAAGTAACCACCGCGGTTGTAATTAAAAAAAAAAGATTAAACAAAGAACTAGAATATTGATTTACTAGCTTTTGCAAGCGATTCCGTATGAATTGAATTTAAATAAAAAAAAATATACCGACGAATTGAGTACCTCCATCTTTTGGGAAGTCGGTCAAATAGTAAGTAGCCTATGTGTTCTAGACTACGTTCTACACTGGTGCCTTATTTTTTCGAAATTCCTTAAGCCGTTTTGGAGATAAGTAGTAACAAACATCCATCCATACAAACTTTTGGCATTCATAATACATACTAGGTTTGCCCGTGACTCCGTCCGTGCGGAATTAAAAAACTTAGTAAGTATTCTACGTGTTCTTCCAGGCTATCCTCTACATCTATACCAAATTTTATCGAAATCCGCTCAGCCGTTTAGGCTACAAACTCTAAAAAAACATCGATCCATCGATCTAAACTTTCGCACTTATATTAGTAAAAAAACTGTTACCATAAAATATTGTATCAACAAAGTTGCGGACGAGTCAAGAAAATAATAACAAATCATAACACCTGAATCTTGCCAAAAAAAATTGGAGGTGATACATGAAATTGATATTCAATGTTTTCAAACAAAGGTGTACGTGACATCTGGAACGTACGCGAGTTATGAACCCGGACCGAATTTGCATCCCGAAGGTCGGGCAAAGACAACGATTGTTGTGCAAATAGTAAAGGAAGTCGAAGTATAAGTAACTACCGCGGTTGTAATTTAAAAAAAGAGATTAATCAAATAACTAGAATATTGATTTACTAGCTTTTGCCCGCGATTCCGTATGAATTGAATTGAAATAAAAAAAAACATACAGACGAATTGAGTACCTCCTTCTTTTGGGAAGTCGGTCAAATAGTAAATAGCCTATGTGTTCTTCCAGACTGTACTCTACATCTATGTCAAATATCATCGAGATCCGTTCAGCCGTTTAAGCTACAAAATCTAACAAACATCCATCCATCCATCCATCTAAACTTTCGCATTTATAATATTAGTAAGATTAATAACAACGGTAAACACTAAAGGAAAAGTTATCTCCCGGTGACAGTTGGTAAGATAATAAATATAAATCCATTTTATTGTATCGTTGCACTAAACGCGAGCTTCTTATTTGCATAAAATAACTATTCCGGCTAGTTTCAATTGAGTAAATGGCTATTGCAGTCTGCTTAATTTAAAAAGTTATAAATAGATTATCTAGATAAAAGTCGCTAATCGCTTACTAAGGGTGCACCTTAGTGCAGATTTCTTATACAAAATGTACATTATATGAGCCCGTTTACTGCAGTACCTTATTAAATTCACAAAAAATGTACTATAAAGTAAATTGCTCAACATTTTAAAACCAAGTAGCCAATAATTATGAAGAGTACTACAATAATAATCAATAGTAAATAGTGAGAGATGTGAACATCGGTCGTGGATGCACATGGCAGGCGAGGCACGGGCATAGTGCGGTATCCGCTGCCGGTCAATGCCCCCCGTATTAACCTTGTGCACACACTATCAACTAATAAAGCTCATTCCAAACCCCTATGTAGATCACTTTCTACACAACTCATCTATGACGCGTACAACCGTTGAATGCAGTCACTGTTTGCTTACAGATATGTAATTTGTTGGTATATAAATAAGCTCTCAATATCGAATGTATATAAGACCTTGTTTAAAGTAAATAAAAAATAAGCTATATCTTCTATACGTATAATAAAATTGGAGTGTCTGTAATATCGAAAGAAAAATTCCAAATTTCGGGAAGACGTATTTGTGTTGCTGATAACGAAAATCGCATTTAATTTTTTTTTGTCTGTCTATCTGTCTGTCTGTCTGCAAGCTGTGTTTGTTCCGGGTAATCTCCGAAACGGCTGGGCCGATTACGACCAGACTTTCACTGAGGGGTATCTGACGGGCATATAATAGGCTACTTTTTAACCGACTTCAAAAAGGAGGAGGTTATCAATTCGTCTGTATGTTTTTTTTTATGTGTGTTACGGCATAACTCCGCCCCTGGTAGACCGATTTTGAAAATTCTTTTTTTATCCGAGAGTTAGTGCTTGCAGGTGGGTCCCATTTTTTTGTTTGATTTTTTTATCTTAATATTGAGCGGGCGAAGTCGTGGGCAACAGCTAGTATTAAATATATCTTTTACTGGATATTATTACATGTATAGTAAAAGTAAGTAGTGGAAATGTTCATAGCAAAATAAACTAATACTTTTTCTCTTTATTATACAAGGAACTCATATTCTTTTTCAATACTCCACGTAATCGAAGTTTTAAACACATTTTCTTAGAAAAAGACTTACAGTAGGCGCATTTCTTGCGGTACGCGTGATTTCTTAACTTTCTACGCGAGTGTAAAGACCCGAAACGGCTTTTTTATCATAATACGTTCACTTGTTACGGCAATGGACGCATCAATTACTATTTCAGATTTAGGGTCTAGTACGCACAAAGTAAATTTACTTTTACTTTTTTTCATTGAGTAAAAAATAGGCCATTATAGTGTTTACTTACGTTATGGAATATCAACCGAATAATTACGAAGACTTCTTTTCATTAAAATTAATGTTACTTAGATTTTAATAATTGATTCCAATAATTCATCGTTTAACAAATCAACAAAACCCTTTTGGATATAACTCTGGTACAAGGTTGTAACAGTTATTTTAAACTGCGTTCGTTATTGGGTAAAGTGATGCAAATAACACTTATGCAACGCAATAATGCAGACCTTCAATGGATTCAATCAGAGCTTCCTCCTTATCCCTGGGGATAATAAAGCTCGATTGAAGAATTGGCTTAGGTGTTTGTGAGCTTATATAAGTCCCGAGAAGCGTCGCACACTATATAAAAAGTTCTGTATCTAACGAGAAGAATCACAACTGTTAAGAGAAGTAAACAGAATTTATAAATAAAAACACGGCATATTCAGCCACGCTAATCTGTACATTATCGGTTCTACTCCATACAATATCTAGCCTATTCCAATGCGTGATAAAAAAAAATCATCTGCATTTTAATTTTAATTTATAAATGTGATAACAATAATTTTGTAAGGATGTTACATTGGTAACTCACTATTATGGCATAAAGCACTGTAATTACAAACCCTCGTACGGTTCTTTGTAAGCAATTCCCCTACCCTCAAGTTATATTATCCCCTCGCAAACTATCAAATATGGCCGCCCCGACGGCGACGCAGAGATTGCTGTCGCATCGATAATGCAAATCTCATACTGAATTAATATTTCAACGGCATACTTACGTGCAACCATTATGATAGCGTTGAATATTAACACCGCTATGTGTATTAAACACTAGTTTCTTTCCTCAATTCTTTTAAACACTACTGAAACAATTGTTTTCTCGTGGACTATTATTATTTATTAGTTCTTATCATTATTAGTGGCATGATGAATTACTATTAAAAATAATAATGCACTTTTGAATACGGCACAGATTTTTTAAAAGAAAAGGTTTGCATACTGCATATTTTTAACCTTTGTTGATAGAGTGAACAAGAATGTGGAATTAATATATCAAATAACGCACAGTACGTAAAGAAAGCAGGTAGACGGCTCGATTCATTTCTTATAGGCGTCATAAATAAATCCTCGTTAACAAATAGTCGCTCCGTTTAAAGAAGCGGTATCGGACTTGTTCGTGCCCACATCGGGCTCCGGTATTCTTACCGGTTTATTTATTTTTGTTGAGTCTTCTTGATTGTCAGATAAAGATTCAAGACCAAAAAACAGTCACATATCGAATATAGCTCGGTATTGTTTCATTTAACCATGTCTAATTTCTTATAAATAATTTTGGTTTTGTAAGAAGCCAAATTTTGTGAGAGTTATTTGAACAAAAGTTTGACATGTCTTCTAGATTTTGTAAAACACGTCATCATTTTGCCTTTTTCCCTACTAAGGGTCGGCACAGTATGTACTCTTCCATACATCTCTGTCAGCCGTCATATCTGAATTCACGTCGTTACGCATATCCTCTTTCACACAATCCATTAATACTTTCCCCGTTTGTAAAACACGTACTTAATAAATTTAATTTTACTGTCCTTAAAACTAAGCTCCATATCCTTTGACGCTGTACGCGTGTTAAAGCTGTCAGCTGAACATCTGTTTTAAGTATTGGTCACCGAGGTATTTCTGAGCGGTTGTGAGAGATGCAATTTTAACGTCGCACAACTGACTCTTTGTGGTTCTTCGAGCTTTCTCAGAAAATGCGTCCGTGTGAAATGAACGCGTATAAAAGCGTCCACTTACTGCGTTTCCGACATACTTTCATGTGGTCGACTGCGTACTTCTATACGATGAAAGTCAATATTGAGCGAAAGCAGTAAACTAGAAATCTTACTGTTGTGTTATGAATAAAAGCTGTTTGTTGCAATGATGAGAAATAGAGCACAAATGTCATAATGGTAATCGTTACTTTATTTGTTTAGTTATTTCTTTCAAATTGTGGGATGAAGCGATATTGTATACTAAAGATAGTGTAGGTCGTAGTTGGTAGGAAGTACATGCAGTTACGCGAGGAAACGTTCTCCAGGACTGTTTTATTTGACACTTTTAGTGGGAAATGTGCATTTTTATGCTACGTGGGAAAGGGATAGTAATTATCTCTTATACCTTAGTACATTTGTCTTAGAATTCGAGTTGTATTATGTTTTTAGATCTTGTTAATTAATTAACTAATGGACCATATCTATCTTGATCGTGTAGTCTGGATCATTAAACGTTGCTAAGACATTTTAGTTTTTATGACTACATTAGCGTTTGGGGATTTCGATTAATTTGCGTTAGAAATGAGTTCGCGTGGCCGTCGCTATCCATCGGGGACTGGGAAGTGCGATTTAGGGCGACTATGCCTAAATAGGTGGTTAGTATCTAGTTGTCACGCAACCTGTAGCCTCGGGACACCTAGTTAATTAATTAGAGATCGTAGTTACGAGGCCGTAACTATGTTCGTGGCCGATACTAACTGTGATACGATGTCATCATACTAATGAATGTAGCTCACTTATTGATGCATTATGTTGCAGACAAGATACGATCGTAGTCGAATTCATTAGCAAATTATAATTCATAATAGGGTCTCTATTTCGTGGCAACATATTTGGCAGTGGAACGCGGCTGTAAGACTTAAAGGTTAGTATGGCGGAAGTGGTTGCTTAACTAGTAATGAACGCTGCTTCGTATGCAAAGATAGTTATGTTTGTATAAGTCTATCCAAAACCGTCGAGTGTTGCATTTTGAATTTGATAAGTTATTTCACTGTTAAAATTTTTGTTTATCGATCACTCTCCCTTCCAGTGCATCTCGCCCATGTACCGTCAGTGAATGCGTGACGTCATCCCTCCACCAGCAAAGCTTTAGCGCACGTATAATTCAAAAATCTATTGCCTAAATACCTCTTTAACGGCACATATTATAACATGCAATAGCAGGATAAGTGATACTTCTAATAACCACGCAACTCCACCGCTCTCACACTTGAATGAACATATATTGTCGTCTTTGTTTCTTATAAGAGAATGTGAGGGATAACAATACGTGTTAAAAAAAACACACAGAAAAATTGACAACATAAAACACCACATGTTGCAAATGACATTCGTTTTTATTTAATTTGGGCACTTTATTTAATAAAAACATGAGAATAGCGCACGTGGTAATAATTTATTTCGACATTATCGTAAAGAGAGGCGCGTTACAGTTAATTAATTAAAGTAGGGTGAATGACACAATCAATAAACGTGAGTACTTCAATATTGTTCTAAATATTAGCATTTTAATCAATTCCAATTTGGATTTCGCTAAAATGTTTTGTATACTTAGGATCACTTCTTTGTATCTACAAAACTCGTTCCCGTATTGTTTATACTACGAAGTATTTCTTTTATTCCATTACTAAGAAGTTTTGCATTAATAATAACAAATTAAATTTCTTTGTATATTGTTTTATAAATTTCCTTTGTTACTTGGTAGCTCATATCTTTTGTTTATTGTATACTTAAAGTTATAAGGAAGTAGGCTGCTTAGTTAATCCCGCTCTTCCTCGAATTGGTATACAAACGGACCGCCCGTCTTTTAAATATTGAGTTCTTGCAATTTAATGAAACGTACTTAGTATTTTTCATAACAGCAACAATACTGAACGTTAAGTATTAGGAAATTTCTTTGTAGCCATTAGTGTATTTTACGGTTGATTGTCATTATTATTAAACTAGCTTTAGTCCGAGACTCCGTCCGCGTGGAATTAAAAAAAAGCAAAAGTGAGTAGCCTATGTATTCGTCCAGCCTATCCTCTATATCTGTACCAAATTTCATCGAAATCCTTTCAGCTGTTTAGGCTATAAACTCTAACAAACATCCATCCATCTAAACTTTCGCATTTATAATTTAAGTATCATGTATAAAAATAAGTGTCAAATCATTGTGTAAACTTGAGAAACATTTCTGTTCTGTATGATCGATGATAATATTTATTACGTGATACACGTAACACGAAAAAAATATGAATTTGGCTCATATATTAAAGTAAGGCATGTATGTAAATACGTGTTGAGTGTGGCAACGCGAGAAACTGTCTGGTTGGTCATTGAGGTATGAAGGCATGCCGCTGCATTCAGTCCGCACTTTCTATCCCTGACGGCCGCAACTATCTTATTGTATCCATAATAAACAAACAATTTTAGGACATATAATACACTAGCTTTCGCCCGCGACTCCGTCCGCGTGGAATTAAAAAAAAAGTAAGCAGCCTATGTGTTCTTCCAGACTATGCTCAATCTATACCAAATTTAATTAAGATCTGTTCAGCCATTTTGGCTACAAACTCTAACAAAGATCTATCCATCCATCTAAACATTCGCATTTATAATATTAGTAAGATAAGTAGGCAAAGTTGCTCTGTCCTTTTTTAGTAAAGCACATGGATTAATCATCCGTTATTACTGGCAGCCTAAGACGAAATAACCACTGATCTCTATTTAATGGACAGGCCAAACGGGTGGTATATTGTGCCACTGTTGATTTTGATCGCGATAGTCATGATTCGAACAAATAGATATAGAGTACATTGTTAGTGGTAACATCAAGACGCATCAAAAGAAGGAAAATATGTATCCAAGCAATTTAGTATAGAAAAGAGTACTTATAGCGTTACTATTATTAAAAACGATTAAATCTAACTGTAAGATACACCCTTAGCAACAGTAAAATTTGCCTGCATAGTTTATAAATCAATTTATGCCAATATAACTTTTTAATTATTAGAACTCTATGCAATAGACCCGCATTCGAGTCGTGGTCTTGTGGTGCATGATTCACATAGCAACATTGCTGGTGTTAATTTTATTCAGCGGAGCCGTAATCTCATTAGCAGGTAAGTAAGCAACGAACAATGGTGTATCAGTGTGGGTACCAATCGTACTGGATCCGATGTACACCATTGTTACTTTGGTTTCGTATCCGTAGGATGTTACAATGAGTTACTAAGATGGGAGACAAAATTTCATTCATAACTCATGCAATTTTGTTCGCAACACGAAGTCATTTTTCCAGTTTCTGTTGTTCGTTCCATTGTTGCCGGCTCGACCTATTTTCAAGTCATTTGATTCGTTTTTTCCCCTAGAGTATAATAGGGGTACAGTCCTAGTTTTGTGTTTTAATCAACTAATACTTGTAGTAGATTTGATCTTTTGTGACATGTTTCACGTTCAGTGATCTCTTGCGCAAAGGATCTTGTTCTATTTCGAATAGATTTTTAAAATTAAAATTGGATCCGTGTCTACTTGTTATTCTATTGACGTAGGATAAGCGATATCTTTTCTGATGAAAGGCAAATTCGTATCGACGCAATGTTCAGTGGACTGCAACTGAAATAAATTACATTTACATTTTGTTTTCGAACCGTCTCCGACGTGTTATGATGAAACTCATATGAAATGTACATAAATTATAATTTAAAACACTTTCAGGAGAGGGAAATATTCGAACAGGAAAATCTTTAAGAATAATTGAAGATTCCTTTTTAAGCAACAAACAACAACAAGGTTGCAGAGTACCTACTTCGATTTACGAATACTTGAGTGTTTTGAATTATTCTATCTACCTACTAAAACATTTATGAAAGTTTTTTAACAATACATTTTCAAATAATTATACCATTCAAAGTGCTGAATTACTAACGCGACAGTAAATTTATTTTTATTTAGAAGTTTTAATTTATTACTCGCTCGATATATAACTACATCAATTACTTAATGAATTTAGGTATATGGGTATTTAGACCATGTTTATTTTCAAATCTGTTATACTTAGTATGGGGTTGTTAAACTTTTATCTCTAACAAAGCATCGACATTGACAATACGAAAATAAACTTATTGCGTCGTAAACATCTGCTTGTTTTTCGGGAAAGTTTTTGAAGTAAATTCCCCTCTTAGCTAAAAATTAGGACAATCTCAGGTTATCTTACCAAAGTTCTATCAAAACATAACATTGATTTTATTTTGTAGTCACCAACTTACACACCTCCCCACTTTAGACGTTCGAGTCTACCTTAAATTAGGGGTGTCGCTTTAGTCAAACGCACTAGGGTTGTCTTAACACGCATCTTTGAACTTTTGCGTTGATATACTAGTTGTATTAATTCCACCATAACTTAGTTTCAAAATTCTATGAATTCGGGAATTTTTCCAATACCAAAGTGTAATTTACCACATTATGTGTGCATTAAAATGCCTCCGAACTCCAAGTGTTTCCCCGAACGTGTGTTTAACTAACGGCGGCAGCATTGTCCGCCGCCATGTTTACACTCGACCGCACGATATTTAACACTAGCATACATTGTTAAAATTAGCTTCGATTTTGTTAGTATTATGCTTTCCAACTAGCATTCTGTAGTATACAATTAACGGATGCATGTTAAAACTCTTGGTATGTTTATACGAGCGAGAGCTTTTTAAAGCGATGCAATGTCCCTGCTTTTCAGCACACTCGGTTGCGACATCTATGAAAAGATTAAATACATTTCGTTGATGCGACGCGTATTATTTAAATTTGGAATGCTGTGATTTTAAAATGATTTAGGTTACCTTTTAATGTCGTCTTTAATTAATTTCCTCATTGAAGTAAGCTGTGATTTCATAATTAAGCTCTGCAATGACGCTCTGGGTAGAATTTCGAATTACTTATTTTCACCTTTAACAGAATTTCCTCTTTGATGTTATTTCTATTAGTATTTTTAAGCCAATGCGCTTTGAGACTCTTATTTGTTTTATTTTATAGCCAATCACGACAACATTTTCTTAAATCAACGAAGATTTTATAAAATCTACAAAAGAAATGTTTGAAGAAAAATCCTTTTAACAAAGAACTATCTTTTAATTAAGCTCTGTAAATAGATAAGACTTCGTAGGAGTTAACTTGCACAAAGCAAATAAAGTCTTCGTAAAACCTTTTAAAAGCTGTTTACATGGATCTTATTCTTTAGCCAGGGATAAACAATGACAAGGTCGCAAACAACAATCTTGTGGAGACTTAAATGAAATGTCACTCACAAACAAGATAACGTCTACAAAGGGATTCTTACTAGTCTAAGATAGAGACAGATCTTTTCCCTTGGTAATGCAAATTTCTGAAAGCTCTTTTGTGTCTACGTTTTTAATTTTATGAGTATGATAGAAATTAGTACTCATAATCTGAGATAATGAATCTAGTTTTGCTATACATAAATATTAGCAATATTTTTGAATCAACGGATATACAAGTAAGCGTGAATTCGCCTATCTAATAGTCCCGTAATTATGGGAGTGGGTGGGTGAGCCCGGAGCTAAGCGGCCCGGGTCCGGGTCGGCAACCGTAAGGGCTTCGACCTACGCGCGCCTGCGCGACCCGCCATCGACCAACTCTCTCGCTTCGTCTCCCGCCTCGCCCTGCCCGGGACGCCTCAATATAATCGCGTCTGAGAACCGGCCGTATATCTATTCTCACTACTGTTATAATGCGGACACCGTTTTAATCTCCCTGTTACCCCACTCTACAAACGTCTCGCTATGAAACCTTTCATGTTATTGTTTATGGCGACAGTAAAAGTTGAAAGGACATTCTTGAAATGTTTTCAACAACGTGTTAGACACGTGTTTTAGTACTATGTAACCAAAACTGTTACTGCTGCATAATCTAATATTTTAAACTTAGACCTAAAACCCTATATAAACTGCTGTCTTATTGATTGCTAACAATTCATGATAGCTACATGTAGCAGCAGACACTCCGCGCTCCCTTTGTTCCATTGCTAAAGAAATACATTACTTATTTATATTAGAAAATCATAATCACTTGTATACAAATTCGAAACATCCTTCATGTTGTATTGCAAGCAGTAACTTTAGTTTAAGATGCTGGTGTTTCAAAATTAGAATAAAGTAATATATAAATTATTAAAAATCATATCAAAGTTGATAATAATAATGGGATTATTTTAAAGTTAATATCAATATTTGAATAGACGGATCGATGATAATTGCTGTTATTCAGTTGATCATTAAATATAGACCAAAGCAAACTATTAGTTTTAATTAGCATATTATTAAATTATATACGTAATAGATGTAGATTAGAGTAATAAAATTATAATTATAAAACTATGAATCAATTCTTTGTACATGATATCATGTTAAGAATAACCTTACATTAATTAATTTTAATTGATTTAGCTTTTCATTACACATTATCACGTACTAAAGACTAAATCCCTTGTTTCATATATATTGAGTACTAGCTGTTCGCGTGCGGATTCATCCGCGTGGAATTATAAAAACTTTATTTTATTGTTTACATTTGTCAAATTATTAATAGCAAATGTCAAAATGACATGACATGACATGACATGACATGACAAACCTTAGCAATCTTTCTTTCTTGATGTTGGCAGCAACTTATGGTCTCATTCCCACATTAGGGTTTTTATCCAAAATATTTACCCCCTAAGTTTAATGGCGTGAAAATATATAGCCTAAAGCATGACGTAAGTGTAGGACTTTTTATTAAAAAAATAATTATTCAAAAATATACTGTAATTGCTGACATCTTAGGCAACAAAGAAGTGTGTGTTTACGCTTTATTATAATAGTATAGATAGTATAGATATAGATTTACATATGTACCGTAAGAAGTGAAAATTTTTCTAATATATTTACCACTTCAGATTTAGAACTATTCATTTTCGCTTTTACTAATGTCCCCTCTATAATGCTTTCATAGGCTGAATAAAAAAAATAATGGATTAAATTAACATGTTGCACGTTACATGCGGGTCATAAAGTACTTTAGTTATTAAAACTCTCCCCCAATTCCTCATTCACAAAGACAGTTAATGGCGTGACTAAATATTATTAACACTGACAATTTTTCTAAATTAAAATAAGAAAAACGTCGAAAGTGATAGTTACACTATTTTTGTCTAAAAATATAACATTACGATTTTAATTAACAGATAAGAAATATTAGTTCAGATCCCTGTTAAAATGGCGTATCCCAAAATGAAAACAAACAAACGAATATAAAAAAATCCATTTACAAAAAAACAAAGGAAACATTACGTAAGCATTTGGAATTGCAAATGCAACGTTGCATATGGTAAAATACATGGTATGACTGAAACAATAAATGACATACAGTCCCCTTTGTTCGCGGTATTCCAGATATAGAAAATCATTTATTGCTGGAAAAACCCCATTGCAAACGTATGAATAAAAAATTAGGTGTCTGATATAATATTCTTGAATCCACTTACTGTCCCCATTTATCGATGGCGCACTTTTAAACATGAATTGAATGTGTTTTTACTCGAACACTAACTTTAGTCGAATTGTACTTATGAAATAATCAAACAAAAAAATGGGACCCACCTGCAAGCACTACCTTTCGGATAAAAAAAGAATTATCAAAATCGGTCCACTAGCGGCGGAGTTATGCCGTAACACACATAAAAAAAACATACAGACGAATTGAGTACTTCTTTTGGGAAGTCGGTCAAAAATGATTTTTATTACCAGACAAAAGCAATAACAGTTTGGTATAACAAATTTGATTCCATAAAGACCCGAAGCATCTATTAAATTGGAATTGCACAAGCTTTTGTATTTGTCTATCTATGACACCTTTTGTTCGTAGCTTGTAATAATCTGTTTTCATGTCATACACTTTGGAGTTTTAAAACAAAATTGCCTTTTTGCATATCAAATGTCCAATCAATTGAAGTAGGTTATACACCAATTTGATTTAAAAAAGTGCAATTGAATGCGTATTAACGGATTTAACTGTCGGTTTCTACAGTATTGTCATCCCTTACACTCTCTTTGAAATAAACAGTGACAACAATGGTGACCACAGCAGTCGAAACCGACAGTAAACGAGACCTACAAAGACAGTGAATGGCATAAAATAAAAAACTTGACAACAGTTACAGTACGAAAAGGATGTTGTGACATATTTGATATTAACAGGAGGGCGCTAGTGAGCTATCAAAAAGTTTTACTTATGTCTACCGGGTCTGGTAACTTATCGGTCTACTTTATATTGTCTATCCGTTGTTAGAGGGGCTTCACACAGATGTTTAGTCGCACAGCCTACTTGTTACCGATATAGAAAACTGGAACAGAGTAATAACATCAAGTCGGTTTGCTCGATGCAGTCGGATATTGTCTATCAGATAATTGGTAGGAATTGCATTTACTTCAAGACGGCTCTGTATAGACTGGCGAGGAAATTGTGTTGAAGTGATTTCCTCATTCAAAGTAACTGGGTTGTCACTTTAGATCTATGCGTGCTTGTACCAAGTTGAACGTTCGCGTGATTTACATACGTTTATTAATCTGGCGGTCACTGAACTTCTTGTTGCTATCATTTCGCTTTCGATAAGTACTAACATTGCTTAGCCATTGTTTAGATACAAATGGGAACGCGCAGCTTCCAATTTTCGATAATAATTTTTTCACCTACATAAAAATGTCTCGAGTATCTTGGAATGCGACTTAATAACTCAATAGTAGAAGCAAATTAATGTTATTGAATTTATTTTACAAAAGAAAAAAAAAACAAAAAAAAACGAATAGACATAATAAAAGTGCTATATAATAGTTGATTGATAAGAATAATTTAGAAAAATTAAGTATCTATACTATCTATACTATTATAATAAAGCGTAAACACACACTGCTTTGTTGCCTAAGATGTCAGCAATTACAGCATAATTTTGAATAATTCTTTTTTTAATAAAAAGCCCTACACTTACGTCATGCTTTAGGCTATATATTTTCACGCCATTAAACGTAGGGGGTAAATATTTTGGATAAAAATCCTAATGTGTGAAAGAGACCATAAGTTGCTGCCAACATCAAGGAAGCAAGGTTGCCATGGTTGGTCATCGTCATGTCATTTTGACATTTGAAATTGATAATTTGACACATGTAAACAATAAAATAAAATTTTCATAATTTTATGCGGATGAAGTCGCACGGGAACAGCTAGTATAAAATATTTTCCTCTCATAACACGACTCAAAAAAATAAAACCTTTAAGAGGTACCTTATTGTTTTTTATCCTTGAAGTCGCCCTTGCCCGTCTGCGTCGCAATTCATTATTCTAGGTATTACCTACTGTTTATTTACGTAAGCCATTTTTTTCTTCGTCTTTTGTCTGGTAAAATAATATAATGTAACTTAAACTTAATCTTTACAAATTATATCAACAAGCTAGCGCTTTCGCTACGTTTTTTAACTTAACAATTAAGGAATTAAATTCGCTTCCCATTTGGGTTTGTATCATCATCATCACCAGCTCACTATACGTCCCCACCGAGGGGCTCGGAGCCTACCCTAAGTTAGGGTGACTAGGCCATAGTCAACCACGCTGGCCAAGTGCGGGTTGGTTGACTTCACACATATCTTTGAATTTCTTCACCGATATGTGCAGGTTGCATCACGATTTTTTCCTTCGCCGTAAGAACGTCGGTTAAATTATGTACATATGAGAATTCGAAAAATCGAAAATCACAATTGTACATGGCGGCGGGATTCGAACCCAAGACCTGTAGAATACAAGTCAAGTGCTTAAACCACTGTGCCACCGACGCTCTGGTTTGTATGTCGTGCAGCAAACTGTCACCATGTACTATGTTAGTTCTATTAGAAAATTTGTAATAACTACTAAGGCATAGAAATGCTACACAAAACACATGATAAGACAGTTACAGTGTTAAGAGTGTTGTAGCTTTTTTTTCACAGAGGGCGCTAATGAGCTAATATTATTTAGCTTCTCTAATGCCTACCAGATAACTTTGTTGGTCTATTGGAAAATAACATTTCACCAAAATGGTCAGGAAATAAATGTCCTTTACTGTAAAAGTATGTTGAGAATATACCAATATTCACATTTTTATCAAAAGTGTAGGTTGTTTATTTACTAAGTTTCGGCAAACAAATCGAGTAGATAACGTTTCCTTTGTCTTTAAGACTATTACACTAGAACAGTCAATCTACTCGTATATATGAAAACATTGAATACATTCATTTTATAACTGCGAAGTAAGTTGTGATAACAAAAGCATAAATCTTACATTCGATAAAATGTGAAAGGTTCATATTAAAATATTGTTTACCCGATTGCGAAGAAGTTTCTAGAAGGTCGATTGAAGGTGTAAGACGAAGCTGATTGTAGTGCGTACGTGCGATTTGTTGTTGTTCCAATCATTCCACTAATTAAAATTGCTGCGGAGAAATCATATCACAAAAGTCACATTAAAATTGAGTTATGGTACAGATATCTTCCTACTTATTGTTATTATGACTCGAAATTATTGCGCATTAAATAAAACGTGTTCCAGTACTTTAAGAACATATGCACTATAAGTCCTTGAGAAAATGACGTTATCGTAACCATAAGTTCGATATTTTTGCCCAATGAAAGAATGCAGTTCTTAAGTACATAAAAAAGATCAACAACAAGCATTTAAAATAACTATAATTTACTTCTATATGGCTCCTTGTATACCTTAACTGCGTAGAATGAATCAATTGAGTACAATAAAAAAGTTACTGTGCGATATTTTTATTGATTAGGTCTCTTTATAGAGCGGTGCAGAGATCCACTTCAACCCCTGCGTCGCGCGTCAGAACCCCGGGCAATTCTATATTCAGAATGATACGAGAAACGTCGATCCTTTGTAACAAGTTTTGGCCTGTCGCAATTTTGTTTACATTGTGTGTTAATTTGCGACTTCGTGTTATCTATACATAAGTAGTACTTAATGTTTGTTGATTTGCAATTGACGTGTCAATTTATTTCATCTGGTAATATATAAATAACACGACACGCGCATATTCTTATCTTTTAAATGCTAAAGTTTGGATGGATGAATGACGCATCTTCGGAATGGCTGAACAGATCTGGATAAGGTCTAGAATAGATGAAGGTTATAATCTGAAATAGGACTTAGGCTATACCTGGCCTAATATAAGTTGATTAGTTTGTCAAGACACACCTATTAAGTATTGATTTTTATTACATCTAAGTTATATTAGACAATGTTTTAAGTAAGCTAGAATTTGGATAAATCTGTTAGAATTTGCTTTATTGAATAATACTGAATGTAGTTAAATTACATTTGATTATTCAATCTGGGTGGTATAGAACTCTACAATAGCTTTCAATTAATACACTGAGATTCAAATGTAATAACAAGACATAGATGTTATATTCGTGTGATGTTCTATGCATGTACGCAGCATGGAAACATGGTGTTAGTGTGTGTACTGTTACTAGGGTGGCATAGCCCGGGTGCAGGGCGCGTGGGGGCGCGTGTGGGCGCGCGGGGAGCGAGGGCGGGAGACGGCCGGCCGGTGAACCTAGTCTGTCGAAATCAATACAGCTGCTCCCTGCGCTCGTCTCGAGCTCGTTGCTATGGCAATCCGCCCAGATAAACCGCACCACCTCTACCCCCCTATCAAACACGACTACAACGAATTGAACTAAAGCATTTATGAAAAATCTTTTATGATTTTATTTATGAAGGATATTAGTATAATACGAACACGAATTACTGGTACATACTTTAATATAAAGTCGGGATAGTAAATTACTATAACAAATATAATATGTTTATTCGTTTCTAATTGAAGAATAATTTGTAGTGTAATAAACGGAAATAATAAAATAAACCAACGTGCAGTACACAAACGTACATTCTATAAATACATTCGATGAAATTTTAAAATTGTTTCCGATGTGAACAGTCCACCTGCAATAAATCAATATTCTTATAACTGGTACTTTATTGCCACAAGCGATGGAAATGTTTAAAAATGCATTCAAAGTATATAGCAATGCGTCTGTCGGGGCTATGTACTATGATGCAACAATGACAGGGGACGTCGCCCCCGGCAGCCGTTACACCCAGACACCCCCAGCCACCCTTCACACCTCGACAACCCCTTCCACCCACAAACCCCCTAGTCCGGTGGTCCGGACGTAGCCCTCGGCCACACTTGTTAGTATTCGAACGCATATCGCATTAATCATATCAAAACTGTTGCGACTTATAAATGTTTATTCAACAGAACTTAATTAGCTTCGAATATGCCAGTTTAATTACAATTTATTAATAACCTCAACGAGAAACGAGTAATATAAAAAAGTTAAAGTCGACTTTACTCACTTCAAAAGGAAACTTTAACGTAACTCTCAAGAAACGAGATCCTTAAAACAATTGGGCTTTTACCGACCCACCTTTTAATCCAAACTTTTACGAAACGAAACCTTAAGAATTTGTAAGGAAAACTTTTCTTTGGCATTTTTTATTTATAGAAAAGGTAACCATTTCTATAAATGTAACGGTTGTGGTATATGAATCATTTTATAGCAAATTTCATTAGCTTTTTTATATGGCATTGCTTCTTATATATAATCGACTTAAATTAGCTTGAGACGCCACCAGCTTGAGAAGCAATATGTACTATTTATTCACTTTTTTTTAAATCTTCAAAATTCCAAACTATTGCAACATATTAACAATTTTAGTCGCAATTACAGAGTAGGTACATCGTAACTGCGACGCTTTTGTTCTTCAACAAATTAATTATCTTCTGCGCAGTAAACATTCCTCATTATAAATTAACAACTAAAGTAAACAAGCTTTCTTGAAACTATATTGAGTGCGGTATGTAATTATCGAAAAGCTATTAATCATTCTCTACATTAACACGTTTACTGCGACAAGTAAAATCGTAATTCTTCATCTGGTGCGGCGGCGGGCCAAATTGCGCCCCCAATAATATTTTCGCTAGTGCGTGCCAGGTCTTTTTAGACCCACCAATACAGAGTAGGTACATCGTAACTGCGACGCTTTTGTTCTTCAACAAATTAATTATCTTCTGCGCAGTAAACATTCCTCATTATAAATTAACAACTAAAGTAAACAAGCTTTCTTGAAACTATATTGAGTGCGGTATGTAATTATCGAAAAGCTATTAATCATTCTCTACATTAACACGTTTACTGCGACAAGTAAAATCATAATTCTTCATCTGGTGCGGCGGCGGGCCAAAATGCGCCCCCAATAATATTTTCGCTAGTGCGTGCCAGGTCTTTTTAGACCCACCAACACTAGGATAGATTAAGTTGCTATAACTTTGAGGAAACAAAATGTATACATTTTATGTAATATATACAACTGAGATAATCGTTTCGCACTAGCGAGAGGGATATAGTTTTATTTGTCCAGCTTAAGTACCGCGTCAGGCCGATATCGGCCTGTTACGCATAGAGCGTGTTAACTTTATAAACGTCGTAGTTGCAAATTGCGTAGCTTAAGTAGGACAGACTTGATAAAATAGATGTAAAGAGTAAATCATATAGAAGTTACGATGCTTTGTGAATTCCTTTATTAATCGCGATATGAAAACCTATAGTATAGAGTATATTTGGTCAGAGAGCAAAACATAACATACTTATATGTTTAATGCGTTCTTTGAAGAAAATATTGTTCTGTTTGAATATCAAGTAATCTACATACATTGATATAAAAAAAAAGTTTACTCGTTAAGAATTTTAATTAGTCGCGCATTTATAATTGCTGCGTGATAACTTTTTGGTAATTTAAATCAGATGTTCCCAAACATTTTCCTCGTGGACTCCTTTCAAAATTTTTGGGTTTGAGATTGCAAAGTAACCTTTTATAAAAATTCTTACTTTTATAAATTATTCACGAGTTGCGTTCGAAACAAATGAACATTTTGGAGGACACCCAATTTTGTTTCCAGCGATCATGGATCCCAAGGTCCACCTGGACTATTTGAGAATCACTGATTTAAATGCTTGCTCTAGCAAATATCTACATTACCAACAAAGTTAATTACTAAGTATTTAAACGGTCTCCAAAAATACGCTGAGCGTTCTGTTATCAAGTTTCGCTTGTACCTACTTATTGTGAATTAACGCTACCGTAATACTTGTGCAGAATCGTATTGTCTTTTTTTAATCAGAATTAAGGTAACATCATATTTTTGAAGTGTTTCTGCAATGTAAACCCACGGTCAGACGCTTTTGTTGAGACATTTTTGTTAACTTGTCTTATTCTTTTACAGAACGTGGACCATAAGGCAAAGTACCGTTCCAAGAAGGGCCTGCTGCCGTTCGTCGAATTGAACGGGGAAGAGATTGCTGACAGCGCAATCATCATCAAAGAGCTCTCAAAGAAGTTTGATAAATATCTTGATGAAGGTAAGTAATGCTAATAATTTCTTTATTATATAATGTTATTATATTTTTACAATTCATTAATTTCAGTCACGTTATGGTATATTATTTTAGGATATACGTTCTGTTATGAAAATATTATGATCATATTTATTTATTTAATGTTCTTTAAAAGGTGGTGACGCTTACATTAGTGATAACAAAATCTATCTATCTCCGAAGCGACCGGGACTTTCACTGGACGGTAGCTAACATGGATAGGCATATTATATGCTACTCATTTTTTTTTAATTCCGCCCTTTCAAAATGGCGTAACGGGTGGTCCAAATTTGCGCTAACGAAGTTTGCGGGCGACAGCTCGTCTATCTATACATATAATAAAATTGGAGTGTCTGTTTGTAATATCATAAGAAAAATTCCAGACTTCGGGAGCATGATGTATTTGCGTTGCTGATAACGAAAATCGCATATTTTTTTTGTCTGTCTGTCCGCAAGCCGCGTTTGTTCCGGGCAATCTCCGAAACGGCTGGGCCGATTTCGACCGGATTTTCACTGAAGGGTAGCAGACATAGACGGGCATATTAAAGGCTATTTTTTTATTTCGCGCTGTCAAAATAGCGTAACGGGTGGTCCAATTTGCGCTAACGAATTTTGCGGGCGACAGCTCGTCTATCTATACATATAATAAAATTGGAGTGTCTGTTTGTAATATCATAAGAAAAATTCCAGATTTCGGGAGCATGATGTATTTGCGTTGCTGATAACGAAAATCGCATATTTTTTTTGTCTGTCTGTCCGCAAGCCGCGTTTGTTCCGGGCAATCTCCGAAACGGCTGGGCCGATTTCGACCGGATTTTCACTGAAGGGTACCAGACATAGACGGGCATATAAAAGGCTATTTTTTTAATTTCGCGCTGTCAAAATAGCGTAACGGGTGGTCCAATTTGCGCTAACGAAGTTTGCGGGCGACAGCTCGTCTATCTATACATATAATAAAATTGGAGTGTCTGTTTGTAATATCATAAGAAAAATTCCAGATTTCGGGAGCATGATGTATTTGCGTTGCTGATAACGAAAATCGCATATTTTTTTTGTCTGTCTGTCCGCAAGCCGCGTTTGTTCCGGGCAATCTCCGAAACGGCTGGGCCGATTTCGACCGGATTTTCACTGAAGGGTACCAGACATAGACGGGCATATTAAAGGCTATTTTTTTATTTCGCGCTGTCAAAATAGCGTAACGGGTGGTCCAAATTTGCGCTAACGAAGTTTGCGGGCGACAGCTCGTCTATCTATACATATAATAAAATTGGAGTGTCTGTTTGTAATATCATAAGAAAAATTCCAGATTTCGGGAGCATGATGTATTTGCGTTGCTGATAACGAAAATCGCATATTTTTTTTGTCTGTCTGTCCGCAAGCCGCGTTTGTTCCGGGCAATCTCCGAAACGGCTGGGCCGATTTCGACCGGATTTTCACTGAAGGGTACCAGACATAGACGGGCATATTAAAGGCTATTTTTTTATTTCGCGCTGTCAAAATAGCGTAACGGGTGGTCCAAATTTGCGCTAACGAAGTTTGCGGGCGACAGCTCGTCTATCTATACATATAATAAAATTGGAGTGTCTGTTTGTAATATCATAAGAAAAATTCCAGATTTCGGGAGCATGATGTATTTGCGTTGCTGATAACGAAAATCGCATATTTTTTTTTTTTAATTCCGCCCTTTTCAAAAATTTTTGGGTTTGAGATTGCAAAGTAACCTTTTATAAAAATTATTACTTTTATAAATTATTGACGAGTTGCGTTCGAAACAAATGAACATTTTGGAGGACACCCAATTTTGTTTCCAGCGATCATGGATCCCAAGGTCCACCTGGACTATTTGAGAATCACTGATTTAAATGCTTGCTCTAGCAAATATCTACATTACCAACAAAGTTAATTACTAAGTATTTAAACGGTCTCCAAAAATACGCTGAGCGTTCTGTTATCAAGTTTCGCTTGTACCTACTTATTGTGAGTTAACGCTACCGTAATACTTGTGCAGAATCGTATTGTCTTTTTTTAATCATAATGAAGGTAACAACATATTTTTGAAGTGTTTCTGCAATGTAAACCCACGGTCAGACGCTTTTGTTGAGACATTTTTGTTAACTTGTCTTATTCTTTTACAGAACGTGGACCATAAGGCAAAGTACCGTTCCAAGAAGGGCCTGCTGCCGTTCGTCGAATTGAACGGGGAAGAGATTGCTGACAGCGCAATCATCATCAACTTGCCCTTATCAATTATGGAGGGTCGGCAGAGTATGTGCTACTCTTCCATACAATTCTATCAGCCGTCATGTCTGAATACACTCCCTTCTTAAGCATATCCTCTTTCACACAATCCATCCATACTTTCTTTGGTCTTCCTCTTCCTTTGTAGCCATCCACATTCATTCTTAACACTTTCTGGTTTAGGTCCCCATCGTCTCGCCTCATAACATGTCCATACCACGCTAACCTTTTGCTTCTCAATTTTTCCACCACTGGCGCTACTTTCAAACTTCTTCTAATATACACATTCTTAACTTTATCCATTCTTGTCGCACCACACATCCATCTGAACATACGCATCTCTGCCACATGCAATCACCTTTCATCCGCAACTTTGGTGGCCCAACATTCGGATCCATACAATACGACAGGTCTTATGATGGACTTGTAGATCTGTCCCTTAAGCTTAAGAGGCGTTCTTGGATCACAAGTCACACCAGTAACCTGTCGCCATTTCATCCAACCTGCATTTATTCGGCTTTTCGCGTCGAGAAGCTGGTCGGACCGCCAAAATCGCAAAATAAATTTTCTGTACTGGTCCTGCTGATTTTAAGACCAGCTCCTTCCAATTGAACTCGCGAAACGAGTATATGTATGAAATATTCAGGTCAGGTCAATTAATATTAAACGCTAAAAAGTTACCGTCAAAAGCTACAACCCGACCCATTTATAAATCAATGCATTAAGGACCCTTTCCACTAGCCAATTCGCGCAACTCGCGACGCGACTGCTGCTGGTATGCATCTCCCGGTTGAAATAGTACTTACATCGTTCATAAGCGCCAGTCGCATACGATAGAGTCGGACGTCTAATCGTACAGGTGGAAAACGGGCCTTAATCTGTTACCCTAGGGCGGAGGGAGGCTGTCTCTTAAAAAAGCTCGGGCGACCTAAATCAGGCAACCTGGATATGCAGCGCATGTGCAGAGAGCATGACACGAGAAATTTGCCTTTACTACATTTTTCATATTCCCCCGTCGAGTTCACTCGATGTTAAGTGAACACAAGTAAACTTTGGCAGCGATTAAATAAAGTGCTTTTCTATAGCCTTAAAGATTTAGTGACAACTACCAGTTGACATTATATTCAACATATTGTCATCCCTTTCATTTCCTTTGACGAAACAGAGGCAGAAATATACATCAATTCACATATTACGGCAGTCGAATTCCATGCTACGTTAACATATAAATAAATCTCGAAGTAAAATATAATTTGTGCATATATTTTCGGAGTGTCATTATAGTAAATGTCAAAGACGTGTGATTAATACGTGGTTTCTGTCCCAGGTTTGAACGCCGAACAGCGTGGCATTTCTCACGCTATGGTGTCGATGATTGAGAACCACTTTGCTTGGGTGGTTCTGTGGTGGCGTGCCAAGTACCCTGAAAGTATGATCAAAGGATACCAAGTTAATCTTCGTAATGCGCTCAACACGCGCCTGCCGAATCCGATCTTGAACATTTGCTTCAAGTTAACCGCCGCGCGCAAGGTAAGTTTCATTACCATTACTTCATCTGCCATTCATTATTTAAATGATGTTATCAAAGCGAAATTGATCCATTGTAGGCTGGCGGGAAAAGAACTTGAGGGTTCAAAATTTGAATAAATAAAAAACTACAGCTGCGGTTATCTGAACTCATTAAAGTGGTCTAGGAGAAAAAATAAAAAAGCCTCTGTTTTGAATTTAATAAATTCATAACTTCTTCCATGCCGAACCCAGGACCTAATGTTTTCGACCACTAACTTAAAGCTAGCTTAAAGCAATGATTCTTATCTTGATTCAGTCCACATGTCTTATCATATAATACCCTATAGATTAAATTTTTTACAAACTATTTTATGGAAAATTGACGTAGGTGGTTTCAATAATAAACGCACTTCTTGTCAGAACTGAATTGATTTTTTCACCATGCAATACAACTTGTACGGCGTGTAGTCAATAATGTTTAAAAATATGTTTTTTTTTATCTGTAGGTAACATTGTTTACAATATTTAGTAACTTGTTAATGTGGGCGTTGTATTCCGCCTGGACCGTGTTCCGTTCTTCTATACTTTATCGATAGTCTATTTTTAGTTTGTCGGGTGTTCGACCGCACTGCACTAAACGAAACTTAAATTCTACAACGATGTTATTGTTTACAATGAAAAAGGATAATCTTAGTAATAGTAATACAATTGTAAGAAGCATAAATATAGAAATAAATGCGTAAAGAATAATAGGAGAGTAAAGTTTCCAAATATCACACTAACATTATAACAGTAGTTAAATCGTTACTTACGCAGTCCCTTAGTGTTAACAGGCTTAATAAACGTCCTCCTTGTCACATGCAAATCTTCACTTCTTCTAACATGAACGCTTGCTAACCTATCTATCTAGGAAATGATAATATCTAGAAGTGCGAGCGACACGTGTGCATAAAATTGGCTTTGGTCCTTGAGCTTGGGTCAACTGATTTCAAATTGTGTTCACTCCACGAGGATGTGATAACAAATCGTGTCTTTGTGATTCATATTAGCTAATACAGATTTAGTAAAAAGACGTTCTCTTTTTGTTTACCTATCGTTACTTTGAATCTAGTTTTCTTTGTGCCGATTTGTTAAGATTCAATTTTTTTTTGTAATATTATCATGACTAAAATCATAATTTATTCTTTCCAGAAATAAAGTAGTGCTAGAATAATTTACGTACGTAAAACTTAAAAATTATCTTTCGAATATCACGGAACAAATTCATAGATTAAATGTAATCGTTGAAAAATGAATTTAGTTCACAAAGTGCTGAATAATGTGATTTTTCATATTAGCTAAATAATTTCAACGCATTATCACTCATATTAATATTCATATTTCTTTAATATATTTCATCTTATATGTGAATATTTCTTTTAATTGCAGCGAGAAATAACGAATGTAATTTACGCAGACCCCGCGCTGCGCCGTAGAAAGTATATGATCGGAAATAAGGGACGCATTGAAAGAATTTTAGCTTTTGTTTATTTATGTTATAATTAGTATAAAATGCATAGTATTATGATATCGTAGAGCGTCGGTGGCCTAGAGGTTAAACATCGAACTTGTTATCTGCAATTCCGGGTTCGATCCCCGCTATGTACAATGTTTTTCGATTCCCGAATTTACCCGACGCTCTACTGAGGGATGCAACTGCAGTGGAACTTTTATCAATACATATTGCACCCTCTGTAAAGATAAGGCATGACAATACGTATCTATACAAGCAATGCAGTGGAGATATGAGATAACGGTGTAAGTAAACATCGTAATACATTCTACACATATCTGAGAAGAAATTCAAAGATGTAATCAACACATTGGCACGGGTGCAGCGAGGTTCACTAGGCCTAGTCATCTCTAACGTAGGGTATACTCCGAGCTGCTCCGTGGCGACAAGACGGCGCATGTAACAAGTACAGTTTCAAATATGAATGTGGAAGGGGTATATGAATAGGATTTAGCTTTAAGACGAGATGTATGGATCGTACGAAATGTGAAATGTATGAAGGGTTATATGGGGTTTCACTGAAAGAAAAAGTGGATTACTAAAGAAAATAGGAGTTATTAATCTACATGGGTTTATCGATATTGCAGAAAAAAGATTTTATTCAATTCGTAGTTAAATACACAAGTATAAATCAATCGAGAATTAGTTTTTTGTTTTGTTTATTTTTATTTGCTACTAAATGTATAGTTTTTAAAGTTGACATGATGTTTTGAATTTTTTATTTGCATCTTTAGGGTCTGAAGAAGGCCAAGGCGCATGGCATCGGCCTCCACGCTGAGAATGAAATCATCGAGTTCGGAAAGTGCGACTTGCGCGTGCTCTCTGAGTATCTCGGTGACAGAGCGTACTTCTTCGGTGACGAACCTACCTTGGTAAGTTTGTTCACAACTCCTCTTCTTTGTACTAAAAATAACCATTCGAATAATAACAGTAAATTTGTATAAATATTTACTAGGTATTTTATCGGTGTATTGTCTTAAAAGGAAATGATGTTAATTATAAGTAACTAGTAAACAGATATTGCTAGACGAGGCCTCTTGCAACGAGGGCAAAAATTGAAAATTCTCTTTGTTTCGTGTGTACAACTGTTATAACAAAACATACTGCAATGAGTTTGAGTGCAAATTTATACCTTAGCATGATTTACATAAGAGCTAATTTTACTCAAAAAAGTGGGCACTCAGCTAATTACTGCAGCCCACAACTGTTTATAAATGTATGGTCATACAAAACATTAGTTGTACTCTAAGTTAAATTATTATCCCATTCGTTTTATTTAATTTTTGAAAGCTCATTACAAGAATTCTTACTATATGTTACGACCTAATATGCTATCATATTTAAAATACTAAGGGCCTGTCCCACCACTGGCTGATAGAGGCTCCGATAGCTTAATATGACGTCACTGTCAGATAAGGTAACAAAATCCGATATTTCCATCACATATTTTACACGTTGGATTGTTATCAGGCAATTTACAATTTGGTGGGACATGCCCTAAACAATTTTTCATATGTTTGTAAAATTATTTGGGTCTAAAAGAAATCCATCATTTTATCTATCCACAGAAATTACCAAATGTGATGTGAAACTATAAAAACATTTTTAACTTTTTTTTTTAAATCAAATTCGAAAAAAATAAAATTTATCCGTTGTTTAGAAGTCATTTAACGACTAGGTATATCTCATTCATATATAATACATATTTACATTTAAATGTATTGTATGGTATATTTGAATATATTACAACTAAAACATATCTTCAACAGTTGGACGTGGTAGCGTTCGCCAATCTTGCTCAGCTGCACTTCTTCAATACTGAGGAGTATCATCCCCTCCGTGATGCTATGAATGAGTTGTACCCCAACTTGGTGGACTATGTGATCCGCATTAAGGAGCGCGCTTACCCCGACTGGGATGACATCTGCCGACCGCTTGATATGAACGCTCAAGCGCCCAAGCCTAAGGACCAGGGGAAGGAGACTAAAGAAGGCACCGGCGCCGCTGAAAAGCAGCCATTGGCTGATGATACTGAGAAGGGCAAGGTAACATTAAACCAGATTTAGTAACATTTAATTAGTTGTCCCAATACGCGGAATGCTTTCAGGCTATTCAGTCCAAATTTCGGCGAGATCCGTTTAGACGTTTAGGTGATATGTAGTAAAAAATATCGTTAAATCTAAACTTTCCCATTAATAATATAAATAAGCACGCTAAAAGCCTTTTTCTTAACACTGGCCTCTCTTCTCTAGGTGGACGAAAAGGAGAAAGAGCAGGAGATGGAGCCCGAAGACAAGGAAGAGAAGTAAATGCGTTAGATCGCAAGCTAACGTGGGTACGGTGGGCATAACGCATCCCAACGTCCAACTATACGCATCGCGTATAATTAACGTCGTTTCGCCCACCGTACAAAATTTTCATTATATTTAATAATATTTACATTTAAGAGTCAGACTCGTGGTAGTTTCTGTATAATAAAACCATGTAAATCCATTTGTCTTTCCCGTTTCTTTCAGTTGTCGAAGGTTGCGTACCTCGAAGCAGTGTCTTGTGTTGTCGTTATAATATTTTTACGTTACGATAGATAGTTCAACTCAAATTGGCGCGTGGCAAAGGCGTATAGCACATGAGTAGATAAACGGTACAGAGTCAAAGCTTCTAAAGAACATTAACTAGCGCGAAAATTGGTTCTAGTACAACAAGCATATGGGGTTATGTGCGCGTATCCACTGGCTAAAAGACGCGGACACGGCGATACTGGAAAAAACCGGTTTACGTTGGCACAGCCAGTGGACAAAATCAGGGTGCACGCGAGACAATTTTTTTGTTTTGTTAGTTAATTATATTCAAATATTTAAACTTGATTTAAATATTTGAATATAAAAATGTAACACTTTATTAAAAGAAACAACACATTATTAAAAATATAAAAAGAAAAATATTAGATTCAGTTATTTGTTATGTATAATGTTTGTTATAATGAGTAATAATACTGATTAACAATTATTTTTTTATTATCTTGTTTTAAATTATTGTGACAACCCTATAAAAATATGTAAGAATCTTGTACTTTTTTATGCTTGTGACAACCGATTCGGTAGAAGCTTCGGTTTATCAACTCATGTTCGTATATTAAAGCCACAGTAATCATTACCATCGCTCATCTTTTTAAAAAAAGTATCAATATGCTTTTGTAAATGTACCGGTGCTTCCCGTTGGACCGATTGATCGATACGACTATCGGTCCAACGGGAATCATCTGTTACGTCGCACAAATAAGAGCCCAATATCAACGAGTTCCTAGTAGGCAATTTAAGTTGAACTGTCTATCTTTAGTTTGTATGTTCGTGAGTGTTGTCTTCATTTATCGATTCCTGATTTTCGTTAAACGGTTTTGCTTGTATTTGATTTCTTATTCAATTATACTAGGTTACAAGGCTTATAGAATTGTAGGCTTACAATTAATAAAATAGTAATAAAATAATTATATTATTAAGGCACTTACAGGATAAGACAATTTTTAATTCAAAATTTACGAGTAGGATATAAGGATTATGCACATGTCATTTGAGGGTTATGCCAAATTTATACCTTATTTATCTGTCGGCACGGTAGGGAGCATCGCATGACTTATTCGTAATATACATATAGTATCCATTTTAATATTAGATTAAGGGAAAACAAAATATTGGTTTTAAATGAATTCATATTCTTTATGTTGTGAAGTAGCTATCTAAATTTAATATTCTAGGATTTCGGCCGTGCAAAAACGGTTTAGTATCGTAAATTCTTATTAATTAGTATCTAAAACGAAACAACGTTGTATATTTCGACTGGTTTAATATCTTGGTTTTACATTATTAAATAAAAAAATTTACAATTTACAAATTTTTGATAAAAAAAAAATTAAATTCCTGGAAGACTGTTTTTACGTATTAATGTATTAATTACATAGTCCGTAATATTTTGATATTGTATTAATTAAGATTTTAATTATATAAATTTGGTATAAATGTGGTCATGCGAGGATGCAGACGTATTAGATCACAATCAATCGACATTCAAATAAAACAACAAATTTCTCGAATAGGCGAAAAGTTTTTTCAACTCAGCAGTACTTGTAGGCCTCAGGTATAGAACAACGCCGTGGACATCGAGTTCCAAGTAGACTAGTAGGCAATGTAAACCACCCGTCATCTTGTAAGCTGCCGCCATCTTGTTAGCTGCCGCCATCTTGTAAGCTTCCGCCATTTTGAATCAGCTTTGGATCAAGCAATGTCGCATTCCCACATTACCTACTTTTAAATTATTCAATGATTTCTTTTTAAATATGAATTCTTCATCAACATTCCGTATCAAAAACATCCCATATAGCGATAAATCAGTAATCTTAGTGAAGATTAGGTAAGAACCTCGATACTTGAGATATCCAGCTACAAACTCGTATATGTAGAAAACCTATGTAGACCAACTTTCAGGATCGAAATACAAGTAAATAGGAGTTTGTAGCTGGACATCTTAATTACCGGGGTAAACTTACTATAATGGCTGGAGATTTAAGATATTCAAGTAGAATATAGGCCTACACACTTTCAATTTTACCTGAACAGTTGGTCGGTTTTAAATTATACGTGTATAGGCAACAGTGAGAACTTTGTAATTTACCTGACAGTAAAAATTTTGCCTATACACGTGAGTTTTAACTGGACAGTCTAACCGTTCAGTTAAAACTGAAGGTGTAGGTAAGTAGTAATTAAGTTTCTAGTTTTTAAGTATGAAAGGTCTCATTTGCATTGAGCGTTTAAAAACCGTCATAATATTGACGCGGAATATCTTGTTGCAAACCTTTAAAGCAAAACGCTCAATGGAATTAATACCTTGTATTTAGATATAAAACATATTAATATAATGACTAGTTTATAGTTCCTAGTCTTAGGAAGTAACTTCACCTTAAAGACGTGTGAAGTTACGATTTTTTCGGTTCATATTTCAAAAAATTATTTCATGTTCTTTGGGTAATGGTTGACCAAAAGGTCCCTCCCGACAACTGCGAACATCACTGCCATAAGTAAGTTGAATCATAAGATTTAGAATAGATTTAAGCATCGCCGATATCTAATGCCAGCAACACACCCTCAGTGGTAACTGTGCGATTAAAACTGATGGTGTGTAGTGGGTTTAATAGAACGGTTTTTACGTATAAGTGTAACTGTGAGTTTCCATTGCTGAAACACCTGAACACAAACATATTATTTTTCATCTAGTTCACTTTGAAAAAATAGAGAAAATAATATATTTCTGTACAGATTCTGCAGTGGAAATTCATGGTTTTTTGAGGTTATCTCAAATTAGTTATGATTATTTCTATATTTCCGTGTTATTGTAGTAATTGCCTAAGTTCAGTAACAGATTTGCATTTTCGCTTCTTAGTAAGCTTCTAGACTCGTGTGCTTGTTTGTGATTTCAAAATAAGATTTTTGTATGGGTTGCGAATGGACGAGTGTTTGAAATAGTAGCGCGATTTCAGCATTTAAAATGTATTTGCTGGCTAAATTTACATCTAAGTAGGATAAGGTTGGTTTCAACTGTCGAAACACATTTACAGAAACATTACCATCACTGTCATTCTCCTTATAAAACCTGAGACAGCAAAATTTTGTAACGGTGTATCGGCAGTGGTAACCTAGGCTAAGATAATAATATACCGATTTTAGATGTAAGAAATGAATGCTTGTGAAGCCAGCTACATACGTTCAGTTCTAACCGACAGTTTTAACTGTCGAACGTGTGTAGCTGGTTAATATTGAACGGTCAACTCGCGACTCGAAGGTGACAACTGGGAAACGAAATATCAGATGAATGGATGACTTCATGTCTAATGAACATCGTTGATTTGATCTATACATTTTCAGACCCGTATCAAACAAAACTGTCTTACAATTATTCATTCATAGTAGTAATACAAATTAATCGTAATTATACTTATTTGACTATGTTTATAATAGGGGTATAGTTATAGTTTTAAGACAAAAAAAAATGTAGTTTTAGTAATATTAGTGTTTAACATTTCTCATATTCATTCGAAATTCATTGGTTCTCGTTTTCTCATTATTATTAATATATTCATTTAAGTGGTAGGTTAATTATTCGATTATATACATTAATTGTTCGGCATCATGTGTCGTTTATAACTGAGCTTTCAGTGTTTATTGTTCTCGTAAGTTTTCAATGTAATATTCTGTCAAATTTAACAATAAAGTGGTAATACCGTATATATACTGCAAGTGCTCGGATTTATTAGAAGATATTCTAATGTGTCAGAGCTGCGCAGGTGTGTTTCATTTAAACAAATTCCTTATCCTCCCTATTCTACTCCCGTAGGGTCAGTGCAGCAGGTTTTTTTCTCACATAACTCTATCATACATCTCTTTCAAGGTCCACCTCTAGTGGTGTACCTCCACACTCATAAAGTTCTCCTTGTTAAATTAATTAAAACAAAGACCTAATTTCGCCTCGCAAGAAATAGAGTCAAATTTATAGAACTGACCGCGAACCTTCGCTAGTCGGAGAGGCACCTTAAGAAGAAGAAAGTCCTAATAAACAGAATAATTCACCTTTTTATGGGAGTACCGTGGAGTTACCTGCTGATACATTTAAAGTGACAATAATTTCCACGTTTGTACGTAGTGAAACGCCATTTTACAGTCCCTGAAACATGCAGTGTTCCACTTTCATAATAATTGCCTTGGTCCGTACGAGACAAATTCCACATTTTCATACATATAACCAATTAGCGAGTTGGCAAACGACGGTATACTAAAAAACAATATGTATACCACTGACCGACTTCTCATTTAAAAGCTACGCCTATTGGTTATTAAAAAAAATAATGTTTAATCCTTGTCAACACTACAATTATGAATCAAAAAAAGTAATTAAACACGGAATAATGAGAAACGTAACTAATGAAATGAAAAAAAGAAAAAAGAAATATTTCAAATTAGCGTTGCAATGCTGACTGGATTGGCTGCCGTAGTCTCAATGGATACAGAACGTAAAAACTGCCATAGGTTTTAAAAGGAAACACCGCCAAATTCCCTGATTATACAATACAGTGCAAATAGAGCCCACACTTGTTTATAATTAAAATATCTAGAACACTAAGAATCCTAACATAAAACTGTTTCAAATACATTTTAGCTTAAACATCAATCAAGGCTTTTATACCGTGAAGCACCCGGCGTGGATTTTTACAAATATTGGTTACGAAAACATTCTATATGTAGACTTGCAAAATGCAATGATTACGAAAACAATTGAATAATAAAGGTCTCAGAGTTAAAACACTGTCTATTTTTTTATAATATAAGGTAGCAAACCAGCAAGCGGCCATCTGATTCCGACAAATGACGAAGCGACTGCTGCCCAGAAATATTCGCAATAGCGGATCCGTTGCCTACCCTTAATCGACAGAGGAGGAAACGTAAATAAAGAGGATATTTTCCCTTCCTTTGCGTCTCCTCCAGCGTCAAATCCACGTTCCCTTCCCTTCTAAGCTAGGCTAGGAAAAGGGACTAAAGTTCCCGTCATCACACTCATCAGACGAAACGCGGAATTGCTCCCACTTCACACCAGTCTTCTGTGTGGTCGTGGTATTACACCGGGCGAGCCGACCCATTCGTGCGAAGATATTAAAGCAAGCTCTACCACTGTTAAACGTGTATTTCGGGATAATATACATAGGTAAGTAACTATAGGAAGGGACAGAGATAGTTCTTTGCGAGATGCAAGGCTATTTTTCTGCCTGTTACTTGAATACCGCGATCTCAGGTAACTGTACCTATTACCATTGGTCTACCGATCCTGGCATTTAACAGTCTAATTCTAATGACCGTGAAATTTGACAAAGCTGGAGGTAATGTGGAGAAGATGGGCATAAAGCTATTCCTAATTCAAAATATAATAATTACAAATAATTACAAAAAACTATAGGTATTAGGTATGTATACGATCCTCAACAAAGAGGGGGGGGGTAGTAGTAAGATTTTTTATTCCATAAAATCGTTTGAGTTGTGCTATAGAATATCAACTTCTAAAATGTGAGGTGAAACAAAATAGACAGTTGAGGAAAGCCCAGGTCGTCACAATTATCTTAAATTATCTTAATTCGAATCCTCCTTGGACTCCTGAATACAAAATGACTTATAAATAAAGGAAAGACAAACACATTAACTCTTGATGTATAAAAAAAAGGTGTAAGTATAAATTTACTCTAAAAAAAAAACAACACGTCATTGTGCCGCTAACGTATAAGAAAAAAAGAAGAATCTTAATTATCCAAAGCTTTTTTTAAATTTCAATATCATCTCAGCGCCATCTAGAATGTTTAGCAATTAATAGTTTATCTATCAGCGCCATCTAGTTGTCTACGGGATATTGTTTGTATACTTGAAGAATAACGAGCCGATAGACGAATACAAACACAAATGGTAGAATAGATGGCGGTAGTTTATTCAATCATACATTTAAAATGTTTACCTAAATGAGCGAAAAATGGGATTATTCTCAACGCCACTACGCTCTGTCCCCACGTGGGGACAGATGAGATTAAAAGTTTCATCCGTCCCACCCACCTTTTAGTCCCACTATCACCAATAAGGTGACAGATGGGACCGTTAAGAAATAAAATCAGTTCCAACCATCCCCTCGTCGCGAAAGGTGGGACGTATGAAACTTTTTATTCTCATCTGTCCCCACGTGGGGACAGATGAGATTAAAAGTTTCATCCGTCCCACCCACCTTTTAGTCCCACTATCCCCAATAAGGTGACAAATGGAACCGTTAAGAAATAAAATCAGTTCCAACCGTCCCCTCGTCGCGAAAGGTGGGACGTATGAAACTTTTTATTCTCATCTGTCCCCACGTGGGGACAGTGCGGGGAGACGGTTGGGAATAATCCGAAAAATGGTAGAGACAAATCTTCAGTTTCCTGTGTACTACAATCGTAGATACAGTATCGAAGATTTGGATTGAGTCATTTTGCTAATCCTGAAACTGCTAATGATTACAATCTTACTACACTCTGTACACAACACAGAAATTAATTTGTAATTCCTTTCATTGTGGCTAATATAATAGAAATGTTAATAATTAATAAACCCTGTTATATACTTACCACATGTAATTAATTGCGACTTCGATATGAAAACAAATACGTACAAAAATAAAATAAAAAATATGATAAGTAGGTAGGATCCTTTAGCAATCCGATCGAGTACAATGTTTATTTAGGAAACCCTTGTTTGCGATGTCGATGGATGTATTGTAATAAAATCATTGACCAGTATGAATATCTACTACGATTGCTGCTTGGAACTAACAGCTTTTTCTTCATCACGACGTTTGTCGAGTTCAAGTTAATGTCGGCTGTTACTAGCTGTTGCTCGCGACTTCTCTGGTGTGAAATTAAAAAATATAGCCTATGTTACTCACAGATAAATTTCCTTTCTAAATGCTATAAGAATTTTGAAAATCGGCCCAGTAGTTTTTGAGTTATTTAAAATACAAATCTTTCCTCTTTATAATATTAGTATAGATATAGATTATTTCCTACTACTTATTTACAAAAGTAAGTTTTGTATACTATAATTTACTTTTAATTAATTATCTATACTAATATTATAAAGAGGAAAGATCTGCATGTTGTATGTATTTGATTCACGTAAATCCTATCGGGCCGCTTTTTTAAATTCTTCTACCAATAAAAAGGTAAAATTTAACATAGGCTATACTTTATTACTACTTATGTTTAGGAACCATTAATAAACAGCGTATTTCTGGAAACCGGCGTTAAATTTGAACTTTTCTCTGCTTACGCTGCCTAAACCGTTAGAGGTACTTAAATCATGCTATTTGCGGCGGTGTTTTATTGATTTAAATTTTAATCTTTATCCAAATAAATGTGTTTGTTTTCAGGATTTTTTATGTACATTATAATTGTCTTTTACGGGATATAAATTGGACGAACAGTTTAGAAGATATTGCAAACACAAACAAGCGTAACTAAAAAAATCATCACCCAAACTGGGCTTAGAAAATTGGAATCGTGCTTAGATATTTCTGTTACTACGTAGACTGTTACTATTGGAATGAATAAAGTTAAGAATGTGTATATTAGAGTAAGTTTGAAAGTAGCGCCAGTGGTGGAGAAATTGAGAAGCAAAAGGTTAGCGTGGTATGGACATGTTATGCGACGAGACGATGGGGACATAAACCAGAAAGTGTTAAGAATGAATATGGATGGCTACAAAGGAAGAGGAAGACCGAAGAAAGTATGGATGGATTGTGTGAAAGAGGATATGCTTAAGAAAGGAGTGGATTCAGATATGACGGTTGATAGAGATGTATGGCAGAGCAGTACATACTGTGCCGACCCTCCATAAGGGATAAGGGCAAGTTGATGATGAAGTAGACTGTTACTATTACTAAATAAATATGTACTAAGAAAGGTGTAGGCTTCCTTCAAATTTGAACTTTTAAACTCCACGCGGACGAAGTCGCGGGCAACAGCTATTTCAATACAAAATGAGCTATACTAACACCTGGAAACCACTGTCGTAGAAGCTATGATTCTCTTTTGGATTATTTCTATTTCATATTGCCTTTGTTCATTGCCGTAGTATTTATTTAGATAAGGATTAATATTTAAACGAAGAATACAACGCCGCAAATTGCATGTGATTTTTAATTACATTTTCTAAACAAAAAAGTGGTTATTGTAAGAAAAACGTTAAAGATTGATATATACTATCGAGGACTTTTCTGTGGAACTTTTTGAGATCTACAATTCTTTGTACGTCATTTTTATATATACCTCTAACGGTTTAATCAGCGTAAGCCAAGAAAAGATAATATTTAGTGATTTTTTTAGCGCCGGGATCCAGAAATACGCTTCTTATTAATAGTTCCTAAACATAAGTAATAATCACACATAGCCTATGTTACTCACAGACAAATTACCTCTATAATGATGATAGAATTTTTAAAATAGTTCATAGTTAATAATAGTTTAGTAGTTTTTACGTGAATCTAATACATACATTATCTATACTAATATTATAAAGAGGAAAGGTTTTTTTTCTGCATGTATTGAAATAACTCAAAAACTACCGGGCCGATTTTAAAAATTCTTTCACCGTTAGAAAGGTAATTTATCTTTGAGTAACATTGGCTAATTTCACGAAGGCGAAGTCGCGAGCAACGGCTGATTATTATTATTTATAGTATTAGTAGTATAGATATAGATTAATGGCGTGGCGATGTAAGACATTTAGTCTAAGTATTCTGTACTCTAGTCTTCGAATGTTCGGTTTTCGATTCTACGTTTATTAAAAGTTGTAAGCCCTAGTACTTTCTTCAAGATCACTCAAAATAACTCAAAGGAGCTCAGTTCAGCTGAGCTCAGTTGCAATAAGTTCAGGTTATTAAAATTTGCTATCGTTAGAGTCAGCCATTTGCGAATAAGTACAATTCAAACTATTGCATTTACCGAAAAGGGATCCTTATAAAAAGGACATACAAATTTAACTTATACTAGATTCTTTAATTTTGGATTAACGATACGAAACCGTCAATCGTTATTAGGGATTCATTATAAAGAAATCATATCAGTAAATCTTACTAACATTATAAACGTGAAAGTTTAAATGGATAGATGTTAGAGTTTGTAGCCTAAACGTCTGAACGGAACTTGATGGAATTTGGCATAGATGTAGAAGATAGTCTGAAAGCACAAAACCGCTATTTACTTTTGTTTTTATTTTTCAATTGTCGCCACCCGCCACCAACCGCAACCGTCAGCACCAAGATGGCGAAAATCAAAAAGGCACAAATACCACGCCTTATGTCCTATCTATTTTAGAGGTAAGTGGTATAAAATAATAACAAAACTGATACATAAATACCTAGACGAATGAAATAGCTAACTTATTTCAGTTACTTTAATTCGGCTGCGGAACCCAATAAGCCTCGCAGATATTACATCGTTAAATTTAACAGAGAATCAAGCAGAAAGTGAAACAAGTATTCATTATACTTAAGGTTCCGTTTACAATCTGCAACTTAATTTACTTACAATTCTTATTTGTCATATTTATAACTCAGACGAATTGAGTACCGCCTTCTTTTGGGAAGTCGGTCAATAAATGAAACCTCAGAGAGAAGTGCATCTTTTAAGAGGTGAGAAGTATATCTTAAGTACTTTCGAATGGATCAATATGTTCCATGCTTTATTATACAGAGAAGTTGTAAGAACAAACTATAAGCACATCAAAGTCCGTGCAACATGCTACATTACACGGTTTTATGCACGGAAGCGTATATTAATAAAAGTTTATCTGACTAGCTCTCGCTACGAGTTAGGTTTGTATTCAACCGTTCTCAGCCCTCCCTCACTTGCAATGAAGATAATTCAAGCGTTTCTAATATGAGAGAGCGTATGTCCGTGAAATAAATATCTTTCCCTGAACATCTTACGTAACAAGTTATTTATTTGTAGTCGATTTTAGCAAAAATGAAAACTTATAAAAAACTTATCTAAACAATTTTACCTTTATAAGGCTGTAATTAAAAATATGTATACTAAAATGTTTTTAGTGTCTATTGTATAATTGTATCATTATTTTAAACATTGAGCCCCTTACCATAAAAAGCGTAGACAGTGTTTAAAATGCATTTTATCTTAAACATATCTACGCCAACACATTATACCATGACTAGCTTTCGCCTGCGACTCCGTCCGCGTGGAATTAAAAAAAAAAACTAAGTAGCCTATGTGTTCTTCCAGACCATACTCTACATCTATGCCAAATTTCATAGAGATCCGTTCAGCCGTTTAGGCTACAAACTCTAACAAACATCCATCCATCCATCCATCTAAACTTTCGCATTTATAATATTAGTTAATTAGTTAATTATCACTCGACGCGGATTGGTACATTAGAAGGTATAGGCTTGCGAAATGTGATCTTGATCAAAAAAATAAAGCACATATACCGAAAAAAGTATAGTCATGGTATATTTATGAGGAAGAGAAAAGAGACAAAGAAAAGATGTATCAGTTTTAGATACTTTCTAGCATGTTTAGGATACGACAGATCCTTTTATGAGAAAAAATATCTTCATGCCTATCGTATTTTAATCTTTATGTTAATTTAAATATCTTAATATAATAAGAATTAATATAATAATACTAGTAGTATTTCACACACACTTCTACGTCATCAAATTGATATGTCTCGTAAAAATACACGATATCACGCGATTTCTCTAAAGTGCACATTACAGATGAGTTGTTTTGTACCATTCGTAACTCAGCGAATGCCTTTTGATCGTCGTTCACTCGCGCGTTAAGCCTAAAATGTTACCAGTTTATTATGGTCCACGGAAAGAATCGTATTACACGGCATTCACATGTTTACTGCATTTATTGGGAGTGAATTTGTCATCCAACACGCTATTTCGTAACATCTGAGATAACGAAACGTGATATAATGTTGAAAAAGGGAACCGAACGTTAACAAGGCATATTCTCAACTTTTATTCTAATTTTTCTAATGATTCTTTACCTTACTTACAATTGGAATATCACGTATTTTTGCAGAACATTGATGGCCCTAGAGATGATAAAAACGAAAAGCAAATGATTTCTATAGAATTAATTTATTGCATAAATAAAATCACAACCAACAAATTACAATTATTGAATGTTTCTTACACGAGGGATTTTATGAGAATTGTTTACAGAACAAATGAAATGTTCGAATATTGTTAAGAAAGTCTAGAAATCACTGATTGATTTCCCTTTGGACGTGAGTTGTGGTTAGTTTATTTTTATAACTCACGCCCGAAACAAAGAGGATAAGCAGAAAGCCAGGCTTTTCATATACTGGCTTACTCGTGGCTTACTTCTTCTACCACCATGTTTATTCGAACATAAAACAAATATTTTTTAGTCGCGTATGTGTTCCATACTATGTTCTATACCTAACTCAAATTTAACAAACATCCATCCATTTAAATTTTCTTATATATATTCTATACTAATATTATAAAGAGGAAACATTTGTATTTTTGTATGTATTGAAATAACTCAAAAACTACTGGGCCGATTTTAATAATTCTTTCACCGTTAGAAAGGCTAGGAGAAAGGCTACATTTTTTTTAAGTTTGCGCGGGCGAAGTCTCGAGAAACAGCTAGTATTATAGTTAAAAGTAATATTAATGTTTGCATCGCAATATATTTTATTTCATTGGTATTGTATCGTCCGCGGTGCATTGGTCCGTAAACTGCAATTGAAATTCACTCGAAACTTCTGAAAATAAAGCCTTTTCAACATTTCCATCCCGATTTATTTAAAGCTATATGTTATATTTATTGATACGAAAGATTGAAATCTGATATGTGAAAATGTTTCTACATTTTAACACTAACAGCCTTACAAATAAACGCAGTATAAAGTCAAAATTAGGAATAAACATAGTATAAGCAAATATTAGTACAAATTTAGCTTATACTCATATGTTTATTCCTAAGCTTAACTTTTACCGCCTTTATTTGCAAGGCTGTAAAAGGATAAAAAAAATATTTTAGTACCTATAACTTTCGTTGAAATGCAGTTTTGTTGTTTTACCATATGTATTTTGAATTAAACTGTATTTTTTTTAAATTAAAGGTGGCAAACGAGCGAGCGGCCACCTGTGTCCGCGAAAATGGCGAAGCGACCGCTGCCCATAGACATCCGCAATTGTAGATTCGTTGCCTACCATTAATCGACGGAGGAGGAGACGCACATAAAGAGGATATTTTACCTTCCCATGCGTCTCCTCCACCGTCAAATCCACTTTTCCTTCCCATCCTTTCCTTATAAGAAAAGGGTGGGAAGAGAAAGGGGTTTCAATTAGGCCTCCGGCACCACAGTCATCAGAGGAAATGCAGAATTGCTTCCACTTCACGCCTGTCTTCTGTGTGGTCGTGGTATTACAACGGGCGAGCAAACCCGTTTGTGCGAAGATGTCAAAGCGGGCTCTACCACTGTATTGTAGCTGAACTAGAAAATATTTTATTATTTAGATTTTTAGGAGACATGAGGCTAGGTGAACTACCCTAAAATTTAGGAATGAATAGTGGACGATACAAAAAATACACTAAAAACAAAATCTTCTCAAAAAAACAGTACACTAAAAAGTAACGAAATAATTACTTGAAAATAGTAAACCTCCCTTATTGTAGCTGTAATGTCTATATTGTACAATTATTATTACTTTGATGTCGGTGTCAGCCGAGGTATATGCAGTGATATTTCTACGTAAGGTTTTCTAAATTTTTACCATAACAATTGACAATTGAAAGTATAGTAACGTTTTTAGTAATGACTGACACCGACTTCAAAGTAATAATAATTGTACAATATAGACATTACAGCTACAATAAGGGAGGTTTACTATTTTCAAGTAATTATTTCGTTACTTTTTAGTGTACTGTTTTTTTGAGAAGATTTTGTTTTTAGTGTATTTTGTTTGGAAGTCGGTTTTGTTTTTTATTAAAAAGTTTATTTATTTCTCGATTTTTAGTGAATCTAGACATCGCAGTATGATAATCACTAGCTTTCAAACAAATAATGAGTTATCTAAATCGATTATCTAAGAAATTAAGTAAAGAACTAATACATCGTTGCGATCATTCACTCATAATTCGGTGCGGCCGCGCGCCGCTGTTGCCCGTGAGTTTTAATATTTTGATAACTTCTAGAATCTTGCACAGAATTACGTACTGTAAAAGGCAATTATGATCTACATATAATACTCTATCGTGAAAACATATTTATTTGGATAAGGATTCATACCAAATAAGAATAAAAGCGTTTTAAATAAAGTCGATTGCACTTATTTGACGGTTTTCTCGAAACAAACGGTTATTGTGCGACAACCTTAAGAGATAGATATATGCTATCGCAGACTTTAATTCAGCTAATTGAATGACCTACAATTCTTTCATACATCATTTTTATGTAGGTCTTATAGTTTAGGCTACGTAAGCCAAGAAAGCAAACTTTGTTACAAGTTGGTATTTTTTTTTTCTGCGACTCGTAATTTGCTATTTATGATATCTCCTAAACTATTGTTCGGAATTACACAGTTTCAAGGGCATTTATAATCTACATTAAATTCTCTTGATGATGGACACATTTATTTTGATAAGGATCCATACCGAACACGAGTAATAGCGTTGAAAGTGGGGTATAGATTTTGATCGAAATTTTAATGAAAAAAGTGGTTATTGTGCGACAACCTTAAGAGATAGATATATGCTATCGCGGACTTTTATTTAGCAAATTTAAAGGGCTACAATTCTTCCATACATAATTTTTGTGTAAGTCTTATAGTTTAGGCTACGGAAGCATAGAAAGCAAAAAAGACACCAAATTTCGTCACGCAATTTTGAGCTAAACTATTTAACTACGCCGTAGTCTTTGACTCCAAAAATCAATCAAAAAAATGGGACCCACCTGCAAGCACTACCTCTCGGATAAAAAAGAATTTTCAAAATCGGTCTACCAGGGGCGGAGTTATGCCGTAACACACATAAAAAAAAAAAAACATACGGACGAATTGAGTACCTCCTTCTTTTGGGAAGTCGGTCAAAAAGATATAGAATGTTTCCTTTATATATATTTTAATACGCCGTTATAATAACTAACGTTGCTAAGGACGGGCTCCGTTGTATAAGGCAGGACTGTCTTGATCCGGGGGCGCAAGGGGTGAACGAGCCCGAGCGACGTGCCGAGGGGCATCAACGTGCACTTTTAGGGGCGCCAGACTGATTTTCGCACACGGGCGCCCAATATGGTTAATACAGTTCTGTGCACAGTTATATTTAGCTGGTTTAATTAGTTGATATTGTTAGTATCAAGTTTTGCTGACTCCTTGTTACTCAGTATTGAAACAAGAACTAATTGCTAAATAATTAATTTTATTCTACTGAACTTTTACAGTGGCACCCAAACTTTATAGCGGCTCGCGATAACGAGACGCTGCGTAGAACAGAATATCACGTGTCGGCGAAAGCTAGATGCAGCGCGGGGGGGTGGGGCGGTGGTTACCGCGAGCGCTTATAGAATTTGAATCTTTTTATACTCGTAGTTCCTCGATACTTCCAAACTAATATTAAATGACTATCAGAGAGAGAAGCTATTATTATAATTACAAATAGTTTCTTTTTCTAATTTGACCAAAGACGAATAGGATTTCTTAGCAATTCCGTCTTGTAGCAATCCTCTTATATCAAAATGCCATGTTGTATGTACGATGATAATTTTAGAAGGAATTAATGAAGTCATCATCATCATCCTCATTATCATTCTCCCGTAGGGTCGACGCAACAGCTTTTGTCCTCATAACTCTATTATAAGGAATTAATTAAGTATTTAGTATTAATTTAACTGTAAACATTAAAGCTAATCAGCGTCAAACAAAAAGCGTAATGATATAGTGTCCCCATTAGAATGATACGTACTCATAATATAAAATGTGTTCTTTCATTCCCTGACCTTTTTTCAAGCGTTACACAATTCACAATATAGAGTACTAGCTATACACGTGCGGCGTCATCCGCGTGCAATTATAAGAACTTTATTGTTTACATTTGTAAAACTTTCAATTGCAAATGCACAAATGACAACAAAGGCCACATTGGATAATCCCGTTACTATGGCAATCATGCTTCTTTGATGCTATTGATTTGTAGTTTTTTTCCCTTCCCGCATAACGGATTTTCTAATTTATTTATCCTCTAAGTTTAATAGCGTGAAAATATATAAAGCGTGTCCCAAGTAGGGATTTATTAAAAAAAAATATTCAAAAATATACTGTGATGCATATCAGAAGGATTGTAGGATGTCTTCTAGATAACTAAAAAGTGGATTTCGACAATGGAAACTCACTATTTAGTCATAAAATGGTTATATTCGAAATATTTTTATACTACCTTGCATACATATAAAAAAGGGGATTTAATAAAATTACAAAGAAATGTTCACTCAAAATATGAATATCGTCTGTTATCGGACGTTTCACACCGGTGATCATTTAATTTACAGTCGAGCAGATTTAAATTTGCTCAGGTAAAAAAAAGTTGACAAATTATTTTCTAATTGAGTTTACGATTCAATAAATGTAATTATTTGATCTTTATTAATTCCAATGTGCTTATATTGACCCTTTTATAAAATTTACACATACTAATAGCTATTATAGTGTACTCAAAACCGATGTCTATGAATGTGGAAGAGGGGAGAGAGGTATGTCTGGAGCGCGCCAAATGGAGCTCCATGGTATCTGCTCACCCCGCTTGGTTATGGGCGCGAGTTTTGTTATTTTCTTTTTATTATAACGTTTCGATATTGTGGTATATTGGACGAGACATAGTAAGATGTAATTAATTAATAAAAAACAAGTATTCTGATTGATAATAACAGTGCCGGATAATATGGGAATCAAATCACACCTCACTTTAAAATCGGTCTAACCGTTTAACTCAGATGGACATTTGTCAGTAAATATCATTACATTTCTGTCAGAATTGTTTTAAATAGGAAACGAATGTATATTCATACTATCATACTAATATTATAAATGCGAAAGTTTAGATGGATGGATGGATGTTTGTTAGAGTTTTCAGTCTAAACGGCTAAACGGATTTCGATGAAACTTGGTATAGATGTATAGGATAGTCTGGAAAAACACATAGGCTACTCGCTTTTGTTTTTTATATTTTCACGCGGATGGAGTCGTGGGCGACAGCTAGTGAAAAACAAAGAGGAAAGACTTGGTACTTTTTATACTATAATGTCGCCCACGATTCCGTCCGCGCGGAATTAAAAGGAAATTAATTAGCTTATGTGTTCTTTCAGACTATGTCCTATATTTATGCCAAATTACAGCCAGATGCGTCAGATTGTTCTGGAGATATGTAACAAACATGTATCCATCTAAACGTACGCATTTATAATAATAGTACTACCTAAAAAATATCAGCAAGAAAACAATGTGGATTTAAACGACACATAGGTACAGAAGCCATTACTAATGTAACATTAACGGTGGTAAATGCATATTATATTCCTGATAACTTTTAACAAGGCGAAATATTTAATATAAAATCAATTTATTAACTGCTAATTAAATTTGCAGTGGCGATCGCTGGTTTGAATCCACGTCGAAATTATATTATGAAATTTAATACTCTTCTGATATGAAATATTGTATAGTTCCGATAATTATGAAGTACCCTCAACAATGGGGAATATTCTCGTCGGGAGCCTGTTTTGGAAGAGCTTATACTTCGAAGACTTCCAAAGCAGCTTATTCTCGTATCGATTATCAAGAAAATGGAAACAGTATTGATGTTCATTTCACAAGAACCAATTTATCTAAGAAATAACAATTTGTGTTAGAAATGTTAGTTCTATAACAAGAATTGGAATCATATGTATGGAAAATGTAATAATACGTTGTCATAATTGCCAACCTCCGATAGGAGATAGCACTCAAAGGAGAAGAATATAAACATAATTATACTAATCATACTAATATTATAAATGCGAAAGTTTAGATGGATGGATGGATGTTTCTTAGAGTTTGTAGTCAAAACGGCTGAACGGATTTCGATGAAATTTGGTATAGATGTAAAGGATAGTCTGGAAGAACACATAGGCTATTCCCTTTTGTTTTTTTTTATTCCATGCTGACGGAGTCGCGGGCGAAAGCTAGTGCATAATAAATATAGCTCATATCTTCTACTTTCTTTGATCCGATTAAGTTGTCTTAGGTGTTTATTTTTAAAAAGATTCCCGCGAAATACTCAACGATTATAGTAGAAAATCTCACTGAAAATAGCTATCTCGAGATTTTCAAATACACGATCTACAAGATATTTCCGATATTAAGAATTTTATAAAATCCTGTTTGATGATAAAATTCACGTTAAAGCATAAAGTTCACGTAGACAGATTTTTATAAGAGTACTAGCTGTTGCTCGCGACTCCGTCCGCGTGTAATTGAAAAAAACAAAAGTGAATAGCCCATGTGTTCTTCCAGACTATCCTCTACATCTATGTCAAATTTCATCGAAATCCGTTTAGGCTACAAATTCTAACAAACATCCATCCATCCATCTAAACTTTCATATTTATAATATTAGTAAGAAGTAAGATTAAAAAATAACGAACAACTGCGATTTACTTATAGGATAGGTAACATCTAGTTCATTAAAGTACCTATAACATTTCGCTCGTATATGTAGAGGCCCCACCGAGGGGCTCAGAGCTTACCCAAGTTAGGGGTGACTAGGCTTTTGTCAATACACCCTTATACCTAATCGGATTAAAAATTAAAAACTTCATAATCGAATTAGCATAGTAATAGTCACGTCAAAAGTATCGTATTCCATCTTTTTAATACACCTATATTAAAATCGAACGGGAATGATCCCGGCGAGTTATTACATTCCTTTGCAGTTCGCTTTACGAACGAAGCAAATCGCGTCGTACAAAAGCCGGACAAAGAATGTCATTTTTTTTTACAATTTTTAAGATTTAACATAAATGGGAGAGTTTCAAAATTAAAAATTCCTTTAATTTTACACAATCTTTGAATCTCAAAGATATCAGAATTTTTCTTATCTCAATAGATAATTATGTAGATATTAAATCTCACTATTATAAATGCGAAAATTTGTATGGATGTTTGTTACCATTTAACTCCAAACAGTTGAACGGTTTTGAATGAAATATTTGCAAGCGTACACAGGGGTGACCTAGATATAGATTGATGGATTGCGTGAAAGGTGACATGATCAAAAAAGGATTGATGACTGAGATGACGTATGTGGAGGACAAAAACCTGTTGCAGTACCCTACGGGAGTAGGATAAGGAGGAAGATGATGAATCGTTTGACTACATCTTGAAACAGATATGTGTAGGTGCATCGATTTGTTTTACATCATAGTAAGAAAATTGGAATGTACACTTATTTAATTGTCGTTTAAACCGTCTTTTAATGACAAGTAGTCATAGCTAAATAAAGATTGGTGCTATATGATAGCTTATAATTTGATGATCAGTGAGGAGTTAATTAAATTATTATGTGAGTAAATAAAAAAAAAATTAACACGTCGGAAGTAAAAAGTTATATCTCTTGATTAAGATATGTAACTTTTTACATGGGATTCGTAGAATTGAGTGTATTATTTGAAGAAAATGCTAGGTTACGTTAGCAGTGTTTTGTGGCACCGTTATCTAGGTTGCGTTAGAATGTGGCGCAACAGGATAAACGGTAATGTGCTGGCTCAGCGCCAAAGACTCTATTGTTTTTAAACGTCAGTTAATCTCTCCGCTTCATTAAAGTAGAGCTAACGTAAAATAGCTATATTTAAAAATGAAATGTAAACATTTAAGATTATCATTTATATCGCATCTTACCTAAAATATCCTAATCCTTATCTTATCTTGTTCTGAATGGAATGGTAGAAATAATTTTATTAATTTAATATAGTCAATTCTAGGTAAGTAACAGGTCTGTAATCGATTCCGACCAAACGAATTACGTATACAATTCTGCATTCTTTATGTTTTTGATACTACATGTGAACACTATGTCATCATCTCCCCTGCCTTATCCTACTCCCGTAGGGTCGGCGCACCGGGCTTTCGTCCTCCAAATAACTCTATCATCCGTCATCTCAGTCATCACTCCCTTCTTGATCATGTCACCTTTCACGAAATCCATCCATCTCTTTCTAGGTCTACCTCTACCGGTGTACCACCACATTCATAACTAACGTCCTTCTTGTTACATGCGAATCATCCCTCCTCATAACATGCCCATACCACGCTAACCTTTTACTCCTTATTTTCTCAACCACTGGGGCTACTCACAAACTTCCTATGTATGGTAACTATAGGTATGGGTATAAAGATCGTCCTGAAAGTTATGCGGTGGAAGTTGTTCACTACAAGTGAAGAATTAAATAGGTGGATAGAAATAGATCTGTTAAAGCTAACTTGTTAAATCCGTTACTGGTTAAGAACTCTTGAAATAGAACATCCCACACTAAGATCAGACAGAAACTATTACCCGTAAATGAAAGTACAGTTAGCATAATCTTATTAATACATGTATTATAAATGCGATTTTACTAATAAATCTTACTAATACTAATATTAGAAATGTGAAAGTTTGGATGGTTGAATGGATGGATGGATCTTTGTTAGAGTTTGTAGTCGAAACTGCTGAATGGATTTCGATGAAATTTGGTATAGATGTAGAGGATAGTCTGGAAGAACACATAGGCTACACACTTTTGTATTTTTTAATTCCACGCGAACGGAGTCGCGGGCGATAGCTACTGTATTATAAATGCGAATGTTTTAACGGATGGATATTTGTTAGAGTTTGTAACCAAAATTGCTGAACAGATCTCTATGAAATTTGGTATGCGAGCCATATTCTGACGAGTTAGGGGAAGAAAGGCGAGTTAGAATTTTCAGGGAAATCTTTGTATCATCATCATCATCATCAACAGCCTTCTCCTGCCCACTGCTGGACATAGGCCTTCCCCAATGCCTTCCACAGAATGCGGTCCTCAGCCTTCCGCATCCAACGACTTCCCGCCGTGCGCACTAAGTCGTCGGTCCACCTGGGTGGAGGACGCCCTACGCTCCTGGTCCCCGTTCGCGGCCTCCATTCGAGGACTTTCCTCCCCCACCTGGCGTCGCTGGCCCGACAAATGTGACCGGCCCATTGCCATTTCAGCCTACTGATTTTGAGAGCTATGTATGGGAAAGAACTATTCAGTTATTCATCGCAGATGTATAACGTTTTATTTGCTTCATTTTTAATTAATTGTCAAAAGAGGATCTCCTACCGTGTGTTTATTATATTAAAATATAAATATTGGACCGGGAAAGTATTATGATTTTGAATTACAAAAATGTTATTTCATTATATTGTTTTGCCAACGGTACTGTTCACTATCAATCAGTGCAACTCCGGATCTCCTCTAATACTATTGATTCCGGTTAAAACCAAACAATGTTTAGTTTGGATAAACCAAATTGGTAATGACAGCAGCTGCCGGCTATGCAGTAGCATTAACATATAGTATATGCGTAAGCTAATTGACGGGCTTCATACAAACACCTACAAAAGTATTTAGAGTTATGTAACATACTAAAAGAAAACTAAACAGTTTCTTTTTCTTAATGCGCTACCTTCTTTTTTGACCGACTTCCCAAAAGAAGGAGGTACTCAATTCGTCTGTATGATTTTTTTTATGTGTGTTACGGCATAACTCCGCCGCTAGTGGACCGATTTTGATAATTCTTTTTTTATCCGAAAGGTAATGCTTGTAGGTGGGTCCCATTTTTTTGTTTGATTTTTGGAG